>CM042671.1:17158975-18358975 GCA_023638005.1 Forsythia suspensa | reverse complement strand
GCCCATTGCCTTTACTGTTTCTAAGAAAAGTATGTTGGCATTGCTACCATTGTCTATCATAATGTGCTTGATTAAGCAGTTTGCGATGTTTAGAGATACGACTAAAGCATCATGGTGTGGATTCAATAGTTCTGTAGCTTTTGAGGTTGTAAAGATGATGATTTGTAGTGAGTTTGACTCGTTCACTTGGTTTGCATTTTGATCGGATGGGTCCTCGGCAGAGTGTGCCTTCGTCTTCTTGTCCTTGTTTTCCCACTAACTTCTGACCCACCAGTGATGGAGTTATCGGTATCATGCGTTGGTTTGGGCGTTGGAGTAGAATCTTGCTTACTACATGACTGTTACGTTCATTTGGCTAAGTTCTCTTTACCTTTTTCGATCAGAAGGTCTGAGAGATGTCCTTGTTTCAATAGTTCTGCTACTTCCAACCATAGTGCAATGCAATCATCTGTACGGTGGACATGGTCTGCATGAAACTCGCACCTCTTATTCTTGTCATGCTGATCACTAGAGCTCCTCATCTTGCTGGGCCAATTCACTGCATTATCCATCTTCTTGAGCACCATAATTAGTTCAGTTGGTACGATAGAAAGATTGTATTCAGGAATTCCAGTCTTTGTTCTCACAGATGGGCGATCAAGTGGTCCGGGTAAATCTCTGCGCTTGGGGTCTCTTCTATCTATAGGAGAATAAGAACTTATAGGTTGTTTTTCTCCTCTGTTTTGCCTTTGCAGCTCTTCTCTAGAAGGATAGCACCTAGTGAAATTGAAGTTGGGATCGTCTTCTTTCCATTTGATTTGGGCCCAAGCTTTAGCCAAGACATCCTCCATTGTGCTTCACGTACTTGGTCAATTCTTTTTATAAGTCAAGATCGTGTAAGACCCCTTTCTAAGGTAGAAATCACAGTTTGTTGGTTGCAACTAGGAATGGAAACTTTCTCCCGCTTGAATCTCCCGACGAATTCACGGAGAAATTCACTTCTTCGCTCCACTACATGATAAAGGTTGTCGACCTCTTCTCAAGTTTTCATTGCTTGGAAACCGCTTTCAACAAAAGTATCGCTTAGTGTTGCGAATGATGAAATAGAGTTGTTAGAAAGGTTTGTATACCATTGTAGGGCCGGCCCTATTAGATCGGGAGCGGAATGCAGCCTCATGAAGGTCTCTTGGTATGGCGGCTATAAACATTCTTTGTCTCAGATTGAGCTAATATGGTCATCTGGATCGGTCATTCCATCATAAAGTTTCATATTGGAGAAACTAAACTTTTTAAGCATCTCTACCAGGGCGATTTGTCATCAAATAGAGAGTTAGTAAAATAACTAGTCGCGCTCTTCTTGATTGGTGCGGGTACTCCGGAGATGCGTTGAACCATGGCTTCAATTGCAGCTAGCTTTCGTTTTACCCAGCAGTAGGTTGAGGTTGGGCATCAACTGATTCTCCGTGCAACGGTGTAGTAAATTGGATGTTTGAACCAATTGTCCTAAGTGCATTCTCGTCAAGTGAAGGCATAGACCTAATGAAGTTGGGAAGCGAGAATGGCATGCAATAGACGGATCAGTCACTAATGATTCTATCTTTTCTTGAAGTCCTTGATTCTCCGCTTCTAGTCTTTCCAATTTATGAGAATTTTGTTTGGTTAATTCGATGAGGCACGCTAGTTGTGTAGTTACCTCGCTCGGTAGAGTGGTAGGTTGAGAGTGGATGAAGTATGGACGGATGGAAGTTGAATGAATTGTGTCCGAGTCCGATTGACGGTAGTTGGTTGGACAGTTGTGGGGCCATCCCCTTGTTGTCTTATTACTTCTGCCTCTTGGAGAATCAATCGTTCTGCTTCTTGATGGGCCGCTTTATTGACATCCGTTCGATAGATTTCGGAAGTTCCAGACAAGGTGATATTAGAAAGTAGTGAATAATAACGATATACGAGAGAAGAGAAAAACTTCGTTCGTTAGAATGATTGCTAGGGCACCATGGTGGGCACCAAATTGTAGACGGTAGATTCTATAATTGAAAATTTGGATCGATTGGGCCACTAGCAATCCTAAAGAACTCAAAAAATACACTACGAAAGAAAAACCGTTAAAGGGTCTCAAGAGGAAACCGGTGTGGTGTCGGCCAAAGACTCTCCGATGGTCAAGTCAGTAAGGTTGTAGAGATTAATAAAAGAGTGTCAGACAGAAAGTGAGTAATTGAAGTTGAATATTTTCAAGTCAGCTTATCTTTTGTCTGGTAGATGGTAGTATTTATAAGAGCAATGTCACAACCGTCTAGTCGAAACCGGTGGAGATTCTCCGAGATTTTCGGTTAGGTAGAGATACGGTCAGTTGTATTCTGATCGGTTTCGCGATAAGTCTCATCCGTCTGAATTTAGTCAAGTTTGTTACGATATGACTAAATTTCTTGAGGATAGACTCTCAGAGGTTTTGGGCCGACCAGTAATGTTTTCGAGTTATATGATATCTTTGAGTTGGGCCAAAGCGGCGTTTTGTCGAATAGGCCTTTTTATTGGACTCGTTATATATTTTTGGGATATTTGGGCCAATAGAATAATTTCTACTACTACAATTAGTATTTAGAAGAATATTTTGTTCTTGCTTCTGAAGAAGCACAACTTTATATTATGTTAATATTTCAAGAGAATATTAATTACTCATGAAGAGCATAATTTTATAAGATCTCATATTTTACAAAAAAAAAAAAAAATTATGTTATTGCTTTTAAAGAACAAGTCTTTACGCAGTTCAATCTTTTAGAATTATAATATGTTAGATTAATATTCTGGCGGAATATTACTTGTTCGAATTACAAATTTAAATGTTTTAAAAAATTGAGCTATAGCTTTTGAAGAAGCACTAGTCTAATGTATTGATATATTAAAAAAAAATCTTTTATTTTGCTCTCTCAAGTAGCACAAGTCTTGAAAAATACTATATGGCCTAATTTAACGTTTAGGCACGGAAGCGGAAACTTGAAATAGAGATTTTTTCTACCTACCTTTCACCTTTTACCTTAACCGATATTTATATTTCTACTAAGCTTCTCATAGGAGGACTCTTTTATTTAGAGCTACTTGATAAAGGTATGTAAGTACGTCTATTCAACCTCTTGGGAAATTGCATTTGGAATTAGCGAGGTAGGGACAGTTTGAAAAATTATGATATTTATGCATTTTTTATGAGCAAGTGTTTATCCCTGAAGGAAAACATACAATTCATATCTTATTGGTATCAATATATAGATTATTTTATTCATTCTTAAATGCAATATCTAATCATTTTTTAAAATTAATTGTATTTTCTTTGTTCATGGAAAACACAACAAAACCTGAATTTGTTGCATTCGATATACCATGATAAGAATTACCTGTCATGGGCCTTGATGTCGAGATTCATCTTATATCAAAAGGTTTGGCATAGACATTAAAAGAAGGAAACAAAGAATACATGCAGCATCATGCAAAAGCATTTAGTTTCCTTCGTCACCATCTCTATGAGGGATTGAAAATTGTGTACCTAACCGTGAAGGATCCACAAGATCTTGAAATTTTTGAAAGAAAGATTCGACATATCATGAAAAGAATTACCAGTATGGGCCTTGATGTCGAGATTCATCTTATCTCAAAATGTTTGGGAGAGACAATAAAAGAAGGAAACAAAGAATACATGTAGCATCGTGCAAAACTATTTAGTTTCCTTCGTCACCATCTCTACGTGGGATTGAAAATTGAGTACCTAATCGTGAAGGATCAACAAGATCTTTGGAAAATTTTGAAATAAAGATTTGACCACCAGAGAATTGTGGTACTCCCTAAAGCTTGTTACGAATGAATGCACTTTCACTTGCAGGATTTTAAAACCATGAGTAAGTATAACTCTAAACTATTATTATATGTTCAAAATAAACTTTTTTGTGGAGAAAAAATAATTGATGAATTTATGCTGGAAAAAAACTTCATCCACTTTCCATGCCTCAAATGTGCTCCTACGGTAGCAATATCGTGAGCGTAGTTTTAAAAAAGTATTCGATTTCATATCATGCTTGGTTTGGTTGTTTGAACAAAATAATTATTTGTTGATGGAAAATCATGGATTACGTCCAATTGGTTTGACAACATTGCATGAAGCAAATGATACATTAAGCCATGGACGCGGACGCGAATGCGGATGTGAATTCGGTCGTGGATATGGATGAGATCATGGACAAAATAATGGGCAAAATCATCAACAATATAGTAGAAGGTTTAAGAAGCAAAAAGTAAAAGAAAACAATCCAAAAAGGAGTACAAAAAATATTGCTATAGATGTGGAATGAAACGATATTGGTCACGTACATATCGTACGACGAAGCTTCTTGTGAATCTCTACGAAAAATCAATCTAAGGAAATAGGATGGCAAAAAAAATTCGCCCCATGGGGATCATGGTTCCTACCCCGAATCTTTTTATTTTATTTTTATGTTTTAAAATTTAAATCCTATTTTAAAAAATAAATATTAATATTAAAAATTAGTTAATTAATTAAACAGGGCGATAAATGGAGATTTTGCAATCTCCACCCCGCCTGGACCCTGCCCCACATCCCTGCTCGCCATTGCCATCCCTATGAGGGAAAGGAAAATGTGGAGACAAATTTTGTTAATTTTGACGATCTAGTTGATGTGATTTGCTTAGACGTCTCCAATTTTGTTGTTGATCTAAGTGACAATATTGATCATTTGATCGATGGCGGTGTACTGGAAAATTAGATTAGTTTATGTTCATTTCCTAAGTATCTCCTTTTGATTTAGAACTCTAATTTCAAATAGGTTTTCTTTCTTTTAAGTTTTAGTTTGCATTCTTGAACTATTTCATGGTTGATTGAAGTACTATTATATGTTCAATTTTTCTTGGTTATAAATACAAATTTCAATTTGTCTTGGTTATACAATTCTAAAATATTATTCTTTTGGTCATGTTTATAGATTAAAAATGTTTGTTTAGCATATAGTACAACTACGCATACAATTCTTCGAGACAAAAAGTTATTTTTGAATTTAACATTAGAAGAAAATAATGCTAATACGATATCAGCAGTATTGAATGTTATTGAAGGCTCAGTAAAAGCTAATATTATCTTACCAAATAATACAAAGTTATATTTTGACGATGTACTTAGCAAATTCAAAAGAAATTTACTTAGTTTTAAAGATATTCAATTCAATGGATATCACATTGAGATATGCAAGAAAATAATATTGAATTGAATATTTTTGCATAACTTTTTTTATATCTGGCCAAAAGCAGATAAAAGAAAAACTCTCGGCACTTGCATCTAGCATGTATTATTCAGTCATAAAAATAATTAGTTCAAACACTCTCACGAACTCGAAATTCGTTGTCTCAAAAAGTTTCATGTTTTGGCATGGTAGACATAGATACCAAAGTTCAAAAATGACGTGTCTAATTATTAGACACTGGACATCCTCTCAAGAACCATAAAATTCATTTACCTGACAATTATCCATGTGTTTCTTGTTCACAAGGAAAGTTAGTCATAAGACCTTTTAGTATAAAGGTTAATGTCAAATCTCCAACTTCATTATAAAGAATTCACTGGATATATGTGGATTGATAAACCCACCATGTGGACCCTTTTCGTTATTCTATGATTTTAATTGATTCATTTACTAGACGGTCTCATGTTTGCGTATTTTCAACTAGGAATGCAGCTTTTGCTAGACTATTTTCTCAAATTATACCACAAGCTCAATTTTCTAATTACTCAATCAAAAAATTCACTTTGTATTTGTACACCAATTGGAATTGTCGTTGAATATTTAGTTCACATACATACACAAAATGATTTAGCGAAGTCGTTTATCAAACATGTTCATCATTACTAGGCCATTACTTATGAAAACAAAACTCTCAACTTCTGTTTGGGGTCATGCTAATTATATGTTGCATTATTGGTTCGTACACGACCAACTACTTATCATCAATATTCATCTTTACAACTTGCATTGGGTCAAGAACCTAATATTTCTCATTTACAAGTTTTCGGTTGTGCTTTCCATCCCAATTTCACTCTTACAACTTACCAAAATGGGTCCCCAACAAAGACTTAGAATTTATGTTGGTTTTTGATTCACTGTCCATTATTAGGTATCTTGAACCTTTGACATGTGACTTATTCACTGCATGTTTTACATATTGTCATTTTGATTAAATGACTTTCTCAACTTTGGGGAGGCGAAGCTATATTTTGAAAAACAACATGAAAATTCGTTCAATGAAACAATATTATCTCACTTTGATCCCCGAAGCAATCAATATGAGCAATAAGTAGAAAAGATCATCTACTTGAAAAGAATTACAAATCAATTACCTGATGTATTTGTTTATACAAAGAAATTGACAAAGTCATGTACCAGCATAAAATACTCTACCAATGATTGATGACCATACATGACAATATGTTATAACAAATGAATCTAAAATATGTAATGCCCCGGATTTTCTAAACTCAGAGGGTCGCTAAAAAAATTCTTAAATAATGTTTGACGACTCCAAATAAACTTGTCAGTGCCCTTGAAAGGTTTTAAAATTTAATTATTGCATAAAGTACCAAGCGCAAAAGGGAAAAGGAATTAATCTTCTAAATTCTTAAGGTTTTACCAAAACTGCATTAGATGTCGCCACAAATTATTTGGCTATCTAAACGTATTCTAAAAATTACAAATATTTGGGACCTTGGACTACAACATATTAAAATTTTAGACCTTAACCATGTCATTTGTTATGTGAAAAATGTGGCCAAATATGCTTGAAAAACTGTAGTAGGTGCACTCACTCCGCCCTATAAAACTAACATAATAAATTCATACAACGTTTTTTTTGAGTGATTCTAAATTCTATTATTAGGAAACTTATATACTTGTCAAACGCCACTAATTTGACTCAAAAATTCAAAGTACACAATATGATAATTGAAAGTTGGGGCGAAAGTTGAATTTCCAAAAATATAACTAGACAACTTCATCTTCAAATTCCAAAACGGCAATTTAATAACAAATTCGCTTTTTCTCAACTTTACAATTAAAACAGTTCAACAAACTCAACATTGTATTTAATTTTGTTTACATCATAAATGGCTCGTTTATATTAATGCCCAAACTTAAATAAAATAACACTACGCCATTTCTTCAGGATCGCTACCCTACGCCGTCGCACCAACGTCAACCATATCAATCTAGAAATTTAATCATTTTGGAGTGAGTATTTCATAAGAAACACTCAATAGCAAATTATACTATCATAAGAGAAAATAATATGAAATTAATAAGTGACATGCCATTCATTTAAACATACGTAGGAACAACATATTTTTGGTAAACGGCACCACACAAAATCATAAGTGATTACCTTCAATCACTAACATACTTAAGAGATTATCTTCAGTCACTATCATACTTAAGTGATTACCTTCAATCACTATCATACTCAAGTGATTATCTTCAATCACTATCATAATGTTTCATCTTTATCATTGGCATATAGTTTACATAATTTTCTCAATGTAAAAATTCGTTAAACATAATTTAAGTAATATAAGAAATTACCTTGTAAAACTGAAGTCTTGTTCAGTTAAATTGTAGATGAAAATCAACTATTTCTTTTCCTCAAATTAATTCCATGCCTTAGCCTTTTGATTAACAAACACCGTATGTTTTAAATGGTTAATATAGTGTAGCAAGGCATAAACTGGAGGGGCAAAATGACACTAAGTTTTTGAATTTTGATGTCCAAAAATTGGAGAAAAATGGGGTCTTCCTGGCCTGGTTTGGAGAGTGGAAAAAAGGACAATGATGGGCTCGAAATTGGGTATGGAGTGCCTATTGTTGGGGGATGAATTGTATAAGGAAAGAAGAGGAAAATCTAGGACAAAATTCGTGCATGGGCAGCAGTTCTTGGGCCGAGATTAACAGAGGAAAAAAAGGGGCTGCTGGACTTTAATTTTGGGGATTGAAAAGGAAAACTTGGGGGAAACTTTGTGGGATCCGAAGTGAGAGAGAAAAGATGAAAATGATGGAGAATTTCGCTTGGAAAAATTTCTTGCTGGAAATGAGACTTGGGACTTGAAATAAATGGTGTTGAGGAGTGATTTTGGGGGGTCAAAATCTAGATTGAATGGGGGAAAAGCTGTTGGATGATTTTTTGTGGAAAAAAGGGAGAACAAATCAGCTACACAGTGGTTGAATAGTGAAGGAAAAGATGGGCAAGTGAGGGCGGTTTTCAACTTTAAGGAGTGTAACGACCGAAAATTTTTCGCTTTTAATTTCAAATAAATAAAAATTTTACTTTTGGCGCCGATACTGAACCTCCTAGTACATTTTATAATATTTTTGGTCACGTTAAATGTTAAGCACATTTGCTTTAAATTTTAAGTTTGACTGAATGTGGAATATTAATTTGAAAACGAACCTTGTTCTATTTTTTTGAGTATGGTAAGTTTTAAATTTTAAGTCGTATTTAAAATAAAAATTTTTAGCTAGCATGATTTATTATTTTGGTTTGCCTTGTTTAATTAATTAAAAAAAATATGCCCTTTATTCTCAATTTTAATTAGCTCAAAACCCTATTTATTTCGACCCCAAAATTCAGCCAAAACCCCGACCCCAAATGGCCCAAAACCAACCCAACCAACACCATAAAACCACCGAAAATTTATGGGAAATTTACACTACTAGACCAATAAATATTAATATTTATTAAAAAAAAAACTGCTACATTTTTTTATTGTGAAAATACTGGAATTTGCCTTCATTTTTTATTTTTATTTTTTTTTATTACAATTGGATAAATCAATGCAACAAACTCCTTAAATCAAGCCAGTTACTTGATTAAATAAAATTCTATTATTAACCAACTAATCACAATCCAATTACGCTCTTATTCTCTCTCCACCCATTGACGTCTACCGTCCTTGGGATTAGCTACCATATAAAAAAAGATGACTTTTTGATAGAAGAGGATTGTGAATAAAGTATATATTCTGGCAATACTAAATTTAATTCGATATTATTTCAATTGATACTATAAATTGTGATTTTGTATGATTATGGTTGATTTGAAATATTTTTGCCATTTTGTCATTTATGTTTGAATCTTCTACCGATTTCAATTTTTTTTACAGCTTTTTGTGATTTGAAATATGTAAAATGTATATAATCAATTAGCATCATAACATATGCTTGATATTAAATTCAATATGTAACGCTTTGTTGTTACAATAGATTTTAGGCTAATCGCTATTATGCAATCTGTTGCGGGTGATACATCTTCTCTATTACACAAATATAGCTTATGTGTTAAACTTGAACGTCGCTTGGTGTGTTACAATTATGATACACATATTGTTCTAAATCTATTAACGGTTTATGATTTTTAAAACAATTAACACAATCAATTACATTAAACAATCGTATATGTTTCATGACCTTTCATGGACTTTAAGTGCACTCACACAATACACTACTTATGTTAAGAAGTTCAAATATTGCATGAGATGTTAAATTATGTGATAATGTTAAATTTAATGGTTTATGATACTTAATATCTGTTAAATAAAACAATATTTTATGTTACATGAACTTTGGTACAAGCTGCTACAATACACTACTTTATGTTAAGAAGTTCAATACATTGCATGAGATGTTAAATTTTGTAATAATGTTAAATTTAATGATTTATGATACTTAATACAATTAATGCAATATGTTACATTAAACAATAGTCTATGTTACATGTTTCATCAAGAGATGTGTGGTATATTGGTGGATATATCCGTCAATCTCCCTTGAAAGTAATATGTTTCATCAAGAGAATCTTACTAAGATGTGTGGTATATTGGTCGATTGGATAATTGCATTTATCAATTTCATTCGCCAGTTCTCGTCCAAATGATCAAGACGCGTGCATAAGAAGTCAATTTCTCCTACCCAATGAACATCAGTGGTGGCTTTCAAAACATTCCTGCATCAATTGTCAAATAACAAGAAATTACATGAAATATATATGGAGTCACAAGATGTGCAAGACTTCTAAGTACAAGTGAGGTATGGTACTAGATACAGAATGATCAAAAATGTTTTAGCTATTTTTCTTTCTTAACAATATCTATTCTCACTACCAAACAAGCCATAAGCTATCCTACTTGTTTACTAGACATAAAGAAAAACATCAAAGCATCGTGATTGCTACACAGGCATTTGTTTACTAAGGGTTTGAATAACGCTCTTTCCATAACTTGGCCTAATTAACAAGTGTTACTACACCTACCTATCTTTATATCACCGGTGTAATTTTACTACTTCAACTCCCAAAAACTAGAGTTCGAGATTGAATCAAATGAAAAAAATATCTATATAACACAATTATATATAATAAAAACCTTGAATAAAAGCATAACTAAAGGAATTATTACAAACCTGAAATGAGTTTCATCAAAGATTATTTGAGCCCTCCGTTTCTTAATAGGCTATTTGGAAAAATTGCACTCCCATATTCAAAGCCCAACTCTCTGCAAAAACATAATTCATCCATAAAGCTTTAGCAAAATCAGATAAATGTTTCATTTCTTTCTCCTCTACTTTCACATCCTGCAAAGCAAATATGTTTGCATTCAATCTCTTAGAACATCAAGAACCATCCGAGTACTTCTAAAGCTGCGATAATCAGCACCATTTATGGGGGCTTAACGATGGACTTTTGTTGTATGTTAATGGATGAATCACGAATTGATGACAATTTTCTTCAATTGTTGGGCAAACAATGGGTTTGTTTGATTTCTACAAGAACCCTATATTTCTAGAAACCTTTGTTTTCGGGTCGCTAAGATGAATGTTGGGCAAACAATGGGATTGATCAATATCTACAAGAACCCAAGAAATTTAAGATTCTCAAAGTTGGGTAGCTAAATTGATTCCTATATTTATGGGTTAATTTGATGTTAGTGAGCGAAATTGTTGGGTGCAATTGATTTTGTTTTGTTTTAAGATGTTAATAATATATTAAAATAATGATATATTATATAGTATTTTTTAAAATAAATGCATACCAAAAGTAGTTTTAAAAATATTTTTGAAATGTAAAGTAGTTGTTGCAATTTCCTCAAAATTTAAGCCAAACAACCCATTAATTCTTGTAATTTTCTTACTCTAAACAGCCCCTAGGAAATAACCGCCCATTTCCACTCCCTTTGCTGCCATGAAGAAAACCGCCCCCATGATCCTCCATAACTTCCATTTTCTTCCCCAATTTTCCTCACTATTCAGCCCTCAATCTAACTGGTTTCTCCCTCCAAATTCACCCCAGATTTGGCCCCTATAGCATAAGGTTTCAATCCCAAAAATCAGCCATTAACTTAAGCAAAAAACCTCCCACTTTTTCTCTTCAAAAATCGGCCCTCAAGTCACAGAAAATTTACTCCTCTTCCTCCTCATTTTTTTCACCAACATCCTCCCATGTTATTTACCAAATTCAGTACAAAAGTTTTAGCAGAAAAACTCTCATTTTCTTGTCTATGAATTTGGCCAGATAGCACCATTTTACTTCTTACAAATTCAGTCACAAAGTTCCAGCACTTTTGTCCAGATTTTCGACCAGCAAACTCTCTCCATTTTTCTGCAATTTCAGTCATGAAATTTTAACACTTTTGTCCAAATTTTTAGCCAGCAATAAAAGGCTTTAATCCTACTCCAAACTTAACAACAAAAATTCCTTATATATATACATCTATATATAGTGTGCGGGTTTTGATTTTTGGAAGTTGCATAAACGATTTTTCTCCATCAACTTCAACCGAAAACTATTTTTAGATGTAGTTTTACTTACTACTTTATCAATGATTTTTAAATGATGTTCGAGAAATTATTATGTTATGTAAATGCCATGTAAGTGATTTATGGAGGAACATTATGATTGTGATTGAAGGTAATCACATATGCATGATGGTAATCGAAGAATATCACATTTAAGTTAATGGTGTTGGTTACCAATTTATGTTGTTCCTATGTACGTTTAAATTGATGGCAAGAGCATTTACGTTTCCTTATAATTTTTCCACATGTTAGTATGTATTACCACTGAGTGTTTCTTATGAAATACTCATCCCAAAACGAATAAATTTTCAGATTGAATTGATTGGCGTTGATATGATGGTATAGGCTAGCGAGCATGACGTAAAATTTTCTTATTTAATTTAAGTTTTGACGTCAAGATGATCGAGTCAATTATAATGTAATTATGATATTTTAAGTATTTGATTTTTAATATTTACTTATGTAATATTTATGGAAAACGAGATGTTGGTTTCATTGCCGTTAAAAGTTTCAAGTTAGAAATTGCCTAGTTCCATTTTTTTTTTTTTTTTAGCTTACTGTCCCTAGTTTGAAAACTCATAACTCTCTGTATGTTTAGTGTTTTTTAATGAAATCAATGGCTATGGAAAGCCTTATATAAGTTCTAATGGAAGCATTTGGAATCACTAAAAATTCTAGCGTATGAATTTATTATGATTGTTTTAGCAGGCTGTCTTAAGGCACATGAGATAGTTTTTCAAGTAACTTCAACTAACATTTTTACCTATTGAACGACGTAGCTAAGATTTGAAATTTATGGAGTTCGTTTAACATGTTGTATTAAGTAGTCCCAAGTATCTAAAGTTCAATTTCTTTAATTTTTGGAGTTCGTTTGAATAGTCAAATAAATTGTGGCGACACCTATCACGGTATGGGCAAAACCATGGAAATTTAAAGAAAAATTATTTTTCCCTAACGTGCTTGTTATTTTCGTAAAAGTTATATTTTTAAAACCTTTCAAGGGGACAGGAAAAATTATTTGGATTCGTCAAATATATTTTAGAGATTATTTTAGTGACCATCCGGGTTGAGAAAAATCTGGGGCGTTACAAGGAGAGGTGGATAATTGGTGCAGAAAAAGAGAGAATGTGGGCTGATTAAATGAGGGAAAGAGGACGTTTTCTGCTGGGTTTTAGTGTAGCTTGGGGTGGTTTTTCTGTGAGATTGAGGGCAGTTTGGCTGCATATTAAGTGGGTTGGGAGGTGCTGAAAGTGGGGGGAAAAGAGGCCGAGAAATGAGGGACATCATGGGCAATTTTCACTTGGTATTAGTGGTCGTTTGGAGTGAACTTATGGCATGGATTAAGGTATTGTTTGAGGGTGTTTTTCTAGCAGTTAGGTGGATTGGGTTTTCGGCTAAAAATGGGAGAATAAATGGGTAGGAAATGGGTCGACACTAAGCTAGTTAAATTAACTGAAACAAAGGGCCGATACGATGTTAAATTTTGTAGATTTTTAAATATTTAACCCGATTGGTTTACAATTAACCCAAATTTATTCAAGAAAATTTTAACTTTCGGCGTCGCTATCAACTTCCTAGTACTTTTTAAAATATTTTAGTTGCGTTAATTATGTGTGCATTCTTGCCTTATATGTTGTGTGATGAACACGAAATATTATTTATCACCGAGACATCTTCTCTTTCCCAAGTGACCCCATCCTCCTCGTGCTTACCTCACTAAACATTGACTAAAGGGATCTCTCGGTTTCTCAGAAGATGAACTTTTATTTCTAGAACCACCGCAGGTGCTTCTTTATAAGTCATATCATTCTTTAATTTCAACGATTCATAATTTACCACATGCGTAGAATCATCCACGTACTTCCTTAACATCGAATCATAGAATATGTCGTACACTGCCGAGAGCTCGGATGGCAATGACAGACAATACGCCACCATTCTAATTTTCTCAAGGACTTCAAATGGGCCGATGAATCACGATCTCAAATTCTATTTCTTACCAAAATATAGTATTCCTTTTATTGGGGCTCCTTTTAGATAAACTTTAACCAACTCTAAACTCTAAATCTTTTCTTCTTTCATCAGCATAAGTTTTGTGGTCTTACATTGTCTTAATTATGGACCTGATCTTTGCTATCGCTTCCACTGTTTTCTCAACTAATTCTATATCCAAAATTCGTCTGTTACCAACTTTATCCCATCAAATTGGTAAACGACATTGACGACCATATAGTTCCTTAAATGGTGCCGTACTAATAATAGGTTGAAAGTAATTATTATAAGCGAACTTCACCAATGGTAGGTGGCTTTCCCATTTACCACCCAAATCCAAGACATATGCTCTCAACATATCCTCAATGATTTGAATAGCTCAATTTAGTACCCAGAGCTCCTTAAAGACTTTTTCAAAAATTTGAGGTAAACCTCAGGTCTCGATCTGATACAATGGACGATGGTACTCCATGAAGTCGGACAATTTATCTAACATACAACTGCGCTAACTGCTCCAAACTGAAATACATTCGAATTGGCAAAAAATGCACAGATTTTTTCAAGCGGTCTACTACAAACCAGATGGCATCATGATCTCTTGCTGATTTAGAAAAACTCACAATGAAATCTATTGCGATATTCTCCCATTCCCACTCCGGTATATCCATTGGATTTAATTTCCCTAACAACCTCTGATGTTTTTCCTTCACTTGTTGACACGCCAAACATTTAGACACAAAAATAGTGCCAACTCCTTTCATGTTTCTCCACTAAAATATATTACGTAAATAATCATTTTGGTTCTTCCTAGATGTACGACGTAAGGAACGAAATAAGCCTCAAATAAAATCTCATTTCTCATACCTTTATCCTTAAGCACACATAACCGACCTTTGAACTTCAAAGCTTTTTCCTCAGTTAATTCGAACTCTTTTGTCTTTTCGATTCCTACTTCAGCCCTGATCTTTTCCAAGAAATGATCATCCTATTGAGCTGATACTATTCTATATCTGAGTGTCGACTTTACTATCAGACTTGATATCAATGCCGATGCCCGCACCGAAGGTGCTAAAACTTCAATTCTCATATTCTCAAAGTCCTTGATCATATTATCTTGTGTTAATTGCATTGCAGACAACTGACATATATTCTTTCTGCTTAGAGCATCAGTGACTACTTTTGCCTTACCCGGATGGTACATGATAGTGCAGTCGTAGTTATTTACTAATTCCAACCACCGTCGTTGTCTCATATTCAACTTCTTTTGGGTAAAGGAGTACTTGAGACTTTTATGGTCGGTTTAAATCTCACACTGGCTTCCATATAAGTAATGGAGCCAGATTTTCAATGCGTGAACTACTGCCGCAAGTTCAAGATCATGTGTCAGATAATTCACGTGCTTCAACTGTCTTGAAGCATAAGGTATCACCTTTCCATGTTGCATCAACACATAGCCAAAACCGAGCTTTGATGCATTACTATAAATTACATAGTCTTTTAAACCTTCAGGTAAAGCTAGCACTGGTGCAACTACTAGCCTATCCTTTAACTCTTGAAAACTTCGTTCACACTTCTCGAACCAAACATACTTAACACCCTTTCGAATCAACTATGTCATAGGACCAGATATTTTGTCAAATCCTTCTATGAATCACCGATAATAGCCGACTAAACCTAAAAAACTTTTCACTTTTCAATTTTCGACAGTGCCGACCAATTTGACATAGCCTCAACTTTTGATGGATCTATTTCAATTTCTTTATCCATTACAACATGACCAAGGAATTCTACTCGGTCCAGCCAAAATTCACATATCTTGAATTTGGCATACAACTTTTTTCTCCGCAAAGTCTCCAATACTATCCTCAGGTGAAGTGTTGTTGATGTTGCTCAGGATTTTGAAATAAATTGGGATATCATCGATGAATACAAAGACGAACCGATCTAAATATTGGTGAAAGACTCGATTCATCAAATCCATAAATACCGCAGGAGCATTCGTCAGTCCAAATGGCATTACAGTAAAATCATAATGCCCATAGCAAGTTCAAATTGCTAACTTTGGTATATCCGATGGCTTGATCCTTAGTTGATGATAGCCTAACATCAAGTCGATCTTTGAAAACACCAAAACTTATTTCAATTGATCAAGCAAATCCTCAATTCCCGAGTTTGGGTACTTATTTTTTATCGTCAACTTATTCAGCTCATGGTAGTTGATGCACATCCTTATCAACCCATCTTTCTTCATCACAAATAGAATTGGGACTCTCCCTAGAGAAACACTCTATCTAATAAACCTTTTATCCAATATCTCTTCCAATTGTATTTTTGACTCTTTCAATTCTTTCGATGCCATCAGACACAGAGCATTTGACATGGTGCAGCTCCAGGTATTAGATCTATCATGAATTCAACTTCTCTACCAAGAAAATACCTAATAGGTCTTCTAGAAATATGTCAGCATATTCTTGAACTACTGGCACATTATCCACTGATGATTCCTCATATGAGGTACCACTAAGATTGACAAGAAACCCTTGACAATCTCGCTTCTTTAGTAACTTCTCTGCCTGCAAAGCTGAGATAAGGTGGAGAAGTGCTTTAATCTTCTATCCATAAAATTTGAACTTTCTTTTTTTCTCGGTATTTGAAAGATTACTTCCTTCTAAAAACATACAATTAATGGTAGCACAATTACTACCCAACCAATCTATATCCAAGAAAATATCAAAATCTCTCATATTACAACATGTAGATCTGCTGTCAATACCAACCCATCAAAATCTAACTACACTGCCCTAGCTAATTTATCTGTGTCTATGGTTCATTCTGATGGCATACTAACCCCTAGTATACTATCAATTTTCTGACATGTAACATTAATCTTAGCTAGACATGCATCATATATCAAAGATATTTTTAGCCATTTGAGGTACATGAGGTATGATCATTTAACCTCCACTTTCAGACAATGGTAAGCACACAATTAAAGCTAGCATCTTGTTGTCACAAACCTGTAGTTCATCGCCCTAATAAGGTGCTACCCTATAGGTACCAACATGATGGCCAATCGACCACTAGGGATCCGAAGTAAACTAAATGTAATCATTTCTTGCTGCCTCGGCACAAGTGGAACCATGTTTGAAATACTAATTATGAAGAGTTCGATTAAGTGGATTTCTATTATCTTTTAAGTTAATTCTGAGGACTAAAATAAATTTTCATAATACTTAGTCATGTTTTTCATAACTTTTATAGTGCCAAAAAAAAAAAATCAATATCCACTTTAAAATTTTTAACTCAACGTAATATTTTATCGTAAATAAAACAAATATAGAATTTCATAAATATAAGTTTCATTTGCGAAGTACTTAAACATAAAAAGAAAATTATCAAACTTTCTTTACCTTAGAGTTGGCATAGCACGGCGATGGCGAGTAGCAACACTTAAATTTTAAAATCTAAATTCCTAAATTTTTAACTTGACATAATAAAATAAAGACCATATAATATAACATAAAAATTTTAAAATTTATGCGACTCTACAGAAAAATTAAACCGCTCTCTGATATAACGCCCCAAATTTTATCAACCCGGAGGGTTACTAAAAATTCCTTAAATAGTGTTTGACGACTCCAAATAAACTTTCCCATGCACTTGAAAGATTTTAAAATTTTAACAATTACATAAAGTACCAAGCGCACAAGGAAGAATGAATTAATCTTCTAAATTCTTTAGGTTTTACTAAAATTGCATTAGATGTCACCACAAATTATTTGGCCATCTAAACGTACTCCAGAAATTACAAGATTTAAATTGTTAATGCTTGGGACCTTGGACCACAACTTATTAAAATTTTAGACCTTAACCATGTCATTTGTTATGTGAAAAATGTGGCCGAAAATGTTGATGGACTAATTTACCCTTAAGTTATAACATGAATCGTGTTGGTCCGTTGAGATAATGGCTATTTTTTGGACAGAATGACGTTTTTCGCAAGAAATAGAGTAGGTGGGGATGTTAAATGCCAACATTTAGAAGATAGTGATGATTTTCACAATTACTTCAATAGGTAAGGACGTTTTGTGCTAATTACCCTAAAATAAAATAATATACATCTATTAAATATCAAAATTTTAAAAATTAAAAAATATAAGCATAGTAATATTGTACAAAAATCAATTAAATTTAAATTTAAATTATTTGTGGAGATGCATTATAATTAGAATCCTTATAAATCTGTGACATATAAGGAATTACTTCAATTAATTAAGGTCAAAATTGATATTTTAATAATAGATAGGTAGAAAAGTTAAAAGTAGAATCTGAAAAGCTACATTTTTGTTGCTTGTCAAAATCTACTGTTAGTGATAAAAATTCTTTTATAATTATTTTTTAAAAATTTACCAAATGTCTAAAACAAATTTTGATTGTTTGACAATCAAAAGTTGGGCTCCAAAATCAATCACAAATGGACCATAAGTCCCACTTCTCAGTAAGCAATGGTTTTTCCTTGCTTATTTATTAACATATTAGAAATGATTGAAACCTTGTTGTCTTATATGATTATGGTCTTATCGACTTATATGATTCTGATGTAGTTGGCTTTAATTTTGAGATGATTGAAATGTTTTATTATTATTATTTAGGTTAATCATTAGACAATATCTATACATCATGGCTTCTAAATACGAGTCTAGAGCTCAGAAAGAAAAAGGAAAGAAAAGAAAATGGCAATAGTTCAAAGTTAAGGAGGATATATTGATGAGTACTTCAATCGCAAAAAAAAGAGAGAGAGAGAGAGAATGAAGAAACACTGAAAATTTTGTGATTGAAGAACAATAGAATGTCAATGTCAATGATAATGTGAACTAAAAAAATGAGATTGATGAAGTGATTCAACCTACCAATGTGAAAGAATCAAATGAGAATAAGGAAGATGACGTTTAGCATAAAAATTTAAATCAAGAGGGTTGTTTTTCTTTGAATTTTGAGGATATCGGGAATTGGAAAAACATTGATCAAAAACTTATCTCTGATCAACTATGTCACAAGAAACACTAAAAAGATTGGTTATGTTATCAATTGAGAAGGAAATTATTGAACAACAGAATTATTCAAATTTGATTAATATTTTTGCTTTTAAAATTGCTAGGCGATTTGTATTTTAGTTATAGTTTGTGACATTTTCGACCTTATTATTTAATTATAATATAAATATTTCGTATAAACAGTTTGTTTTATTTTTGAGTTTCAAATTAACAATTATTTCCGTAAAACACTTTTAGATTTTGAATGGATACTATAATTTAAAACCCTGATTTATGAAGTTCGACCTAGGCCCCGAAAATTACACTATGTGCCCTGAGTTTTTACTGCACACCAACAAGAATTCTTGATTATATTCAACGTCCTGAAGCCCCCAGGGGTATAGTCGAGTTGGTAAGGCTTGAGATGACGTGGAGAGAAATCCTCCAGTAACGCAGGTTCGATTTCCATGTGGGACAGATTTTCACTAAAATATTGTGGGAGTCTGTCCTGGGGTTGGCATATTGGCTCTCTTCCTCAAGTTCCTGCCACTCGTACACATCCCTCGATTTACAACCCGCCTGGTCAAGGGGCCTCTGACATAGGTGGGGGCTTCGCCTTCGGGACTTTCTCCTTATCAGAAATTCAACGTCCTGAAACTGAAAGCATACGAGTCCCCACTTACTATAAAAATTTACTGAAAGCATACGAGTCCCCACTTACCATAAAAATTTACTTACAAAAATATGCTCAGTCGGCCAAGCCATTCAGACCAATGCTAGTGATGTTTTTTTTTAGGATACTGCAGATTATACTGTTGGGTTGCTGATTGATGTGCTCCTAAGTCAGTTTTATCTCTTACCTCAATCATGTCCGTCTGGTCAAGAACGTAGTGTACTAAACATTATTAGCATTGAAAAAGAAATTTAAGTAAAATTTTATCTATTATAGCGCGCAATTTTTATCTCATAGTGTATATCAAATATGTCCCAAATGTCTAAACACTTTGTCATCTTCATCACCCATCCCCACCTCCGCTCCAATCCTCTCGCCTTTCCCCTTAATCCCAGCTACCTGCAAACCCATCTTTCTCCACTCTATCCCCGTGCCATCGTATCTCCCCTGCATTCCCGTGTATCTTTCCATTCCCTTTTAAACTTCTCTAGCTACTTGGGAAGTTGGAATTTTCATGAGATGAACTAAAAAGAAGAGAGGGTTTTAATTGGATGGTATACGTGGGTAAATGCCCAAGTACAATAGCTCAATGGAATTGGAATTTTTTAGGGAATATTACACCTACTAGTTACCAATCTTAAAATAATTCTAAATCTAGCAACTTAATAAATTTATTTTAAAAATACTACATAATTAATATTATATTAATTAATAAAATAATAAATTAATTATTTGTACGATAAGTCCTCCATCTTTATAATATCTACACTTTAGTCCATATACTTCCTCTTTCATTTCAATTTTGCCCTCTTTTATTTGTAACTCAAGTCCTTCAACTTTTATAACTTTACAAGTTGGTCCTCATATTTATACTTTTATATCAATTTAGTCCTTTATAGTAGCACTATTTGATACAAATGTTACAAATGATATTTTGTATTACTGAATATGTTACTGAATATGTTACATATTAAATTATGTTATTTTACACATCACATGTTACATGAATTGGTCTTCTGTATCACTGATGTTGTGTATGTTACAAATGATGAAATCAATAGTTTTACTTGTTAAATTTGGTATTGTGTTACATATCTATATCATACTGATGTTACATAGTATCAATGGGTTTTTAAAGTTCAATGTGTATATTAATACGAACTTATTGAAGTTTAGAGTTGGTTTTACAGTTGTAACAGTTTCTCTTTAGTATTGCGATCTGATACAGATGTTACAAATGATATTTTGTATAACTGAATATGTTACAAATTATATTATGTTATTTTACACAACACATGTTACATGATTTGATATTTTGTAGCACTAATATTTTACATTTCAATTTGTAACACAGATTGTTACAAAATATCATTTGTAACATTTGTATCAACATTGATACACAATATCATTTGTAACATATGTATCAAATAGTGATACTATAAATGACTAAATTGATATAAAAGTATAAATGTGGGGATCAAGTTGCAAAAATCTAAAAGTTGAAAGACTTAGGTTACAAATAAAAGAGGACGAAATTGAAATGAAAGAAGAAGTATATGGACTAATGTAAAAATATTATAAAGATGAAGGACTTATCGTGCAAATAATCGAGAACTCAAGAAGCAAATTTAAGTGAATTCATGTATCTTTTAAGGTATATATTTGATTTTAATTCATTATTTTATTAATTAATACAATTTTAAGAATGTAGTATTTTTAGAATAAATTTGTTTAATTGATAAAATTAGAATTATTTTCAAAAAGTGGTTTATTTATGAAAAAATCCCAATAATTATAAATGAATTATTGGGCCGAAAATAGAACGGGTTTTTGGCTAAAAAATCGAAATAAAATGCCGAGATTTTTAACTAGACATGGAGAACCAAAATAAAAATTTATGCTAGCTAAAAATTATTTCTCGTTCAATTTGAAATTTAAAAACTTACCAAAACAAAATAGAACAAGGTTCATTTTCAAATTAATTTTCCATAATTATCGAGCTTAAAATTTTGAAGCAAACGCGCACAGAATTTAACGTGACAAAATATTTAAAATGAACTATGAGATTTGAAGCAATGTCGAAAGTAAAAAATTTATTTATTTGAAATTAAAAAACAAAAAAAATTCGATCATTACATATGAACTATTTAATTAATTTTGAAATGACTCAGATCTCATACTATTATAGTCAGGTACTAGTAAAAAAAAAATGTTTTCAACAAAATAATATAGAAATTCCTTGCATTTACGAAACGAGTTAATTTCACTAGTGGTCACTAAAGTTTCAGCGAAATTACAAAAATGGTCACTAAAGTTATAAAATTTTGGTGTCGATCACTGAAGTATATTAACACGCGTTCACCGATGGTCACTCTGTTAAATTTTCAGCATGAATTGATGACGTGTCACCGTTAAGTGTCCACGTGGCATACAATAAACTTAATGTAACAATAAATTCGGACCACAAAAGATATACCTAAAACATGATGACCTAGCTGTAATTTCTGTACATAAATTTAGGAATTCCATTTTTCTATCACTTCAAACCCGATTCTCACCCCCAATTTCTTTATTGTGAAACATGCAATGTTTGGTAAACTCAATTTGATGAGAATCGGGTTTGAAGGGATAGAGGATTTGGGATCCTAAATTCATCTACATGAATTGTAGCTAGGTCCTCATGTTTTAGGTGCATCTTTTGTGGTCCGAATTTATTGTTATTACTACATTAAATCCATGTTGTGTCAATTTTTGTCAAATGATACGTCATCAATTCACATTGAAAATTTAACAAAGTGACCGTTCGTGGACGCGTTAGGCTAAAACTTTGTAACTTCAGTGACCGACGCTGAAATTTTGTAATTTTGTTGAAACTTCAGTGGCCGCAAGTGAAATCAACCCTTTAAGAAACACTTCTTACTTTACAAGGATCAGAGAACATTACCAGTAAGTGAAAGAACAATTTTTATTTTTATTTTATTTTTCTTGCCCACGAGCAAAGCTCTTGGGAGGAAGCACTAGCAAATAAAAAGACATTATTCTAGCCGCCAAATGACTTTTGAAACATATAGAACTTTGGGATGTGTTGTTGAACAATAAAGGAGATGAAGAACAAAACAAGATGATAAATAATTCACCAAAGGGAAGGTTTGAACACGAATACGAATCGTTGTCCTCAAACGATATTTTCCGCCACCGGGATATGTGCTTGAAGACTTTAAAGGCTAATAGTTTGCAGGAATAAACAAACATTTAAATCAAGTTCAAATCAAGCAAAATAAACTTGAATAAGAAAACTTTAAAAAATCTGAGTTTTGATCTTTAATTTGGATGTAAGTATATGTATTTGATGTTAATCATTATTATTTCAACATGAAAACCATTTATATTTATATATTATCAAGTTCTATGCACGAATATGTCCTCAAACCAAGCCAAAAGATGTCAAAACCTTTCAAAACGCTGCCAAAATTCAAAACCAACTATCACTGAAATTTTGTACTGGGTAAACACCCTGTACAACAATTATCTGCAGCCTCTGTTGCCAACAAATCCTTCAACTAAAATTTTGGCTTTTCCTCTTTTGTTTTCGGTTTTGTTTTGGGTATTTTTCCACCTAATTGATATCCTCTTATAGATATATTTGATTCCAAATCACTTCTTATTATATAAATTGAACAATATTACAACATGCGCTTGGTAAGGTGGTGGATAAGACGGTATTGAACAATATTAAATAAGAAAATCAAGTCAAATTATTGTCTATAGTATCTAATGCTGCATATTAAGTATGCAGTTAATGTACTTCGTGAGTAAAGAAAATATAGAAACATACCTAATACAGGGATTATGACTGATCGTCTAAAACTGGAGAAAGCAAGGGCTTATTTGAGAAGAAAGCCTCCAAATTACCAGACAAGAGTTCATATGAATCCTCAAAAGATTCCTCGGTGAAGACAGCATAGTGAGGTGACAATACAACATTTTCAAGTGAAAAAAGTGCTTCAGGAACATGAGGTTCATTTTCAAACACATCCAACCCAGCACCAGTTATTAGTCCTTGCTGCAAACAAAGCACCAGTTCCTTCTCATCTATTATAGCCCCACGTGCAATATTCACAATCAAGCCTTCCTTTCCGAGTGCCATCAGAACCTCCCTGTTGATTAGATGATGGGTTTGCTCGGTTAAAGCACAACAGATGACAAGGACATCAGATATGGCTGCTAGTTCACGGATGTCGATGTAAAATGGGTATGGAACAAATGACTTCTTCTCCCTTGAGTGGTACGATATTATGCAGCCAAATGCCTCAAGTCTCCTTGCGACTTCTAAGCCAATGCTGCCTAATCCCACAATCCCAACTCTCTTGCCTCCCAACTGAAATCATCAGTCATCATCAGATCGATCAACTAGAAAGACAACAAAAAATATTTATACATCAACAAATCTAACGGATGGTTGAATAACTAACAAGGTAAATTACACTCAGGTCCCCATCATAACCAATTTGTCACAATTTCGTCCCCACCCAATATTAATTATCATCCCCAACTTTTCATTAATTCGCGCAGTAAAGAGGGATATTCTTCGATTTTTGTTGTTGTTCTGTTCAGATAAAATGTGTGATGATCCCCCAACATCTTCGTCCCCTTCTACATCTCGGCCAAATGCAGTAAAGAGTGATATTCTTCGATTAAATTAAAGAAAAATATACAATGTAGCTGGGTAAACAAGCCTATGCATTCAAATCTGATGGTGAAATAAGCATGTAAGCACACCAAATTAAATGATATCATCCTACGAAAGATAATAGGCAGTAATAATCACACTAACTTTTGTTGATAATGTACAGAATTGATAGTATTCCCAAGATGAGATTAGAGTAGGACTATCAAATTAACCTATTTAGGAACAATCACCATTTAATTATTGCTAAGAGTCAAAAATATGGAAGTTTCGGTCATCAATATATGCAAAGAGCTTCCAATATAATTCTCAAAACTCACCCAGATGTAATGCCAGCCATGGAACAATTTCTAAAATCTCAACGAGTAATGACTATGGCTTTTTACAGGAAGTGCAAAGTTTCTTTTAACTTCTAATATGGAAAATTGCAGAGGAGGTCCTCAGCCTATTCATACAGTAACAAGTTGGTCCCCAACCTATTATTTTCTTTTGGTGAAAGTTGTTTCCGACCATTCAAGTTTATAGCAAGTTGGTCCCGGTGGATGGTTTTCATCCATGTGTCCATTAAAGCAAGTAACTGTCACACGCCTCACTGTTGGAGGGGTAAAATCGATAATCAGTCATTTTCAATAGGGTGTTTATATTCACACCACATTTTATTATAAATTTACTACATTTTAATTGTATAAAAAGTCTTTAACTTTTATTTATTGTCACATTTATGTCTTTAATTTTTTTTAAATCAAATTCTTATATTTAACATTCTATTAATTAACACTTCTTGTTTCTACTAGTGATTTTCTTCTAAAAATTCTAATAGTGTCCTTTAAAATGAGGGACAAATATTTAATCGAATTTTTGTATTTTTTTTTTTATTTACTTATTTAAAAATACGAGGAAAATGAGTATATTTGTTATTTCTTAATAAATTTTTTTGACGGGAATCGTTATCATAGACAATATGTGCTAATTAATTGAATGTTGGTGATAAGAATGAGATAAAAAAATATTAGAAAAATAAATGTAAACATAATTAAAGGTTATAGACCTTTTATATAATTTAAATATAGTGCACTTATAGAAAAATGTGGTGTGCATATATTTACCCTTCTCAATATAGGAAAAAACCACTTCATCTTACCCCCACCCCACATTCTGGGAAAGAAAAGAGAGAATCACAGGAATTATTTTAATCTGTGAGTACAGAAAACTCTTTTTTAACCAAAACTGAGATGGAAGAGACTAAAACTGCGCTCTAGAAATACTAAAGACTGTGAAGCACGAATTAGACAAGCTTAATACCAACATCATCTAAAAAAGCTCATGATCCAACCTGGTTAGTACACATGGCGATGGTGAAGAAAGTAAATGGCTAGTCCCCAAATGATAGATCATGTAGCAAAACTTTAAATGATATAACAGACCATCAGCTCCTTAGCTTCATAGACGCCACTTCAAGGTACAACCAAATATGTATACGTGTCCGTAAAGAGGAGTATACCACATTTTAGAACCAAGGACTTTAATCTGGAAAAGAGTGTGTGAGCTGCAGATATTTTTTGTGGTCTATCTGAAGCCTTCCAAGTTCTGCAAACCCGCCAGATGAAGCTAAATCTAAACATGTGTGTGTTTCAGAGTTCCATGTATGTTCCATGGCTTCATAGTCATCAACAAGAGTTGGAAGCCTTGAGAAGTGATAAGTGTGATTTTACACTTATTTGGACTATTAAAGTGGGCAATTGTAAGTACTCTTAAGTGATTTTCTACTTAATTGTGTGTTGATTTAATTGCTTTAGGTCAGAACCCGAGATCGGATGGAATTGGAGAAAAAAAAAAAAGCAAAATAGGCAAAAAGGGACTGAAGGGGTACGAAAACTTGGATATGGGGATCAACTTGCAAACATCCAAAAGTTTAATGACTTGGATTGAAAATAAAAGAGGACTAAATTGAAATGAAAGAAGAAATTAGAGGACTAAAGAGAATAAAATCCAAAGTTGAATGACTTGAGTTGCAAATAAGAAGACTAAAGAGGACAAAAAGACAAATTATGAAAAATGACCAAACCATATATATGTTGAACCTTGGAGGACCAAGTGTACAATTTGGTGATCGAAACCAAATTTGGTAATTTGTGCAAATTTTAATAAAACTGTTTGTCATGGTGACCACCTTCTATTTTGAACTCCAGAGTCCTTAACCTATGAAACGTTAGCACTGAAGTCCTTTTGACCAAAAATCGTTGTTTGACCGTTCAATGGTCAAAATCTTGTTGAATAGACCAAAGTGCAACTCAAGGCAATGCGCGATGATCCGAGATCCGCTCGGCCGCAGTTTACGCTTTTCTTGACTAATTGGGTAAACACAGTACTTATTTTAACTCCGTTAGGGCTTTTTTCGGCTGTGGCGGAAGTGGCGGTGGCCTCGCATTCTCAATTTTCTTGATCCCCAAATGAGCCATAGCATCCATGAGTTTTCCATCACACCCCAAGAGTATTTTAATAAAAACTATATAAAATCTAAGCTATGTCAAAATAAAAGGAGTTTTTGAATTCTTTAGAGAACACAAGAGAAGACGGAGAAAGAGAGCCATGAAGAAAACCAACGAAGAATATATATATATATATATATATACACGATCAAGATCAAGAAGATTGGAGCGTGAAGATCAAGATATCTTGGTGCAAGATAATCAACATCTTTTCATCTTTTCTTTAGAACCCGGTTATGTATTCAAATCTTTTAATGCTTTCTTCTTCTCAAATTATGAGTAGCTAAATTTATAATTTGGATGAAAACGATGTAGCCTAGTTTTTAATTCTTTAATTTCGAATCTCAAGTTTTGACTTATAAATTGTTTAAATATTTGATTTTACTTCTTCTCTTAATGCTTGGAATAACTGACCATTATTTCATTGATCTTGTGGATTGTAATGAACCGAGAAGCAAATTATTAATCTAAACCACGTAGTAAAATCCGCAATTGGATAAAATATAGAGATACACTTTTTATTATTACTGCGGTCTGAATTGAATTCTTAGGAGAATTAATGCATCTAATTAAGACTATTCTGATTGCCTAAGTTGACTTAATTAGATAGGACTAATTTGAACTCGAGAGAGGTAAATTAGATTAAATTCGTGAATTCGACCGAATACAACTTTATGAACAAATCTTGAGAGGAGGAATTAGAAATGACAACTAAGTGAATTCGTTTGTTCAAATGCTTTAACCATCATTCTTCTCTAAATTGTTGATTATCGCTTTCATATAAGTTATTATATTATTTCCTTAAATTCACAGTTCTAGTTTAAATCTTTCAAATCAATTCAATTCAAATTATTTTAAATAAATTAGCATTAAGATTAATTTAACTAGTATCTAAATAAAATAGTCTTCGTGGGAATGATAATTCGGACTCAATAGGTCCAATTTATTACTTGTTTGCGATATTGTACACTTGCAATCACATTATTTTTTTCACAACAAGAAGATAAACGATGATGGATATAACTTACCACTTTAGTAAAGAATTTCCAAGGGTTGAATGTAAGCTTCACCTCTCTCGCGAGATTTTTATCCAAGTATGTTGAAAAGTATTTGCCTTTCTCGTTATAGGTTCCCCAGGGTTAAACAAAAAGTTCCTTGACAGTTACTAGTGGCAGAAGCTTTTGAGCAGCTTGAGTGTGTACTAACTTCGTTGCCTCCAAGAACAAAAAAAATTTGTACTAAGAATTTCCTGAAAATCTAAATAATACCTTGTATGTTTTTGAAACAATACCTAGCATACTTAAGTTCGAAGTATGCTATGATGCCAGAACGACGAGACTTCACCAAGCGTTTCAGAGAAATATAGGTATTTGAGTTGAATGACTAATGCCTAAAAGAACAAATGCAGCACACTTAAGTTTCAAACTATTCCATGCTTGCCAAACAAAAAACTTGAAAACATTTGGGCTTTGGTCTTAAATGCTTAATGATAATATTTCCCTTACACAATGTCTAGAATCTGTCGATAGCCTCTTTTTCTTCTCTTGGTACACCCATCCAGAAATTTGAGCCCTTGTAAAAGTAGTCCCAAAAAATCAGGACCAAATCACGGAAAGCTGACATTTTCAATGATTTGTATGGACTCAGAATCTACTTGCCTCCACTTATTTCCCCTCTCGCAATTGAAAGCTAAAAGAGTGCAGCACAACACAACACCCTCAAATCAGTACCTTCTCTCACTAACACGACAGAGACACTGCTTCAAGTTAATGGTACATTAACACCAACCCTAACAATTTTATCATTTATAGAAATGGCATGCATCTTGGATGGGAACAAAGAATCGACAAGATGCTAAAAGTCTCATTGTTCAAGAATATAGTCTGATGTTAATTACTTGTACCTTAACTCCCACTAAAAGTTAGTAAGGGTGTGTTTGATTGGAAATGGTGAAAAAGAAAAAAAAATTCTAATTAAAAAGGAAAATAAAAACCACAAAAATGGTGAGAAAATATTTTCCACCAAATGATTGTATCATAGAATTCATGCTTCAAGTGATTGTACCCTATAATTTATTTTTCTTTTCCACTTTGTATCAAACAACCAAAGTAGAAAAATATTTTTTTCTGATATGACATTATTTTCCTTAGATATGACATTTTCCATAGAAAATAGTGCAATCAAACCAGCCCTTAAGTTCAAACAATAAAGAAAATAATTACAAATATATAGGAATATAACTTACCTTAAAGCCAAGCGCGTAATCTCCTGATTTGGGCCAGAGCCCATTTTTCACAAAGCGATTTCCAGCGGTAATTTTCCGCATTACATCAACAAGCAGACCGGCTGCAAGATCTGCAACATCTGCAGAGAAGATGGTGGAGGCATTGGCAACAGAAATGTGGCGGCGACGGCACTCAGGAAGATCAACGTGGTTGAGACCCGCACTGGTAATAACGACCAGGCGGAGGGAGGGGAGGTGGCAGAGGATGGCAGCAGACAGCGAGAAGGCACTAGAGCACAAAGCAGCCTTCGTGTTCTGGGCATGGGACGAGAGGAATTCGGACAGGGGGAGTGTTGACTCCCATGGTCTTAAGATTCTAAATTTCAAGGAGAATTCTTTCTCATACCTTTTAAATACGACAGGTGGGCCGAGGACTACGATTTCAGGGAGTTGCTGAATTTGTGGGGCTTTTTCTTCAGCCATGAAACAGCTGCGGTTGGATTCTATGGCAAGTTTCTCATTTCATAATACCCTTTTATCACCTACTCTCACTCATTTCTTACCAATAATTACATTTATACGTAAACCAATAACTTGTTATTACAAATATTTCAGTATCTACAAACCCAATTAATAAAGAATAATGGTTTCAAAAACAGTGAACTCATCTGATTCAGGCGCGATTCTGGGCTTCATGGTTGATAATCATCAATTTCTGCATATCTTTATTAGGACTGAAAATTGGTTACCTGATATCAAGAATTGCACTCAAGAAACAAAACACACAGAGATTTATGATAGAATTGGTTTGCTATATGTGGATGGAAGCACGTGAGGGCCGCTTTGGCTAAAAGATGTGTCAAACAAGCTAAGGCTGATTTGGTATTCTTTGTGTTTTTAAGAGAATCGAACACCATGTTGTCTTTGCGAGAAAAAATCACCGCGTAAAGAATCGATAAGTGTTTGGTAGAACTCTTGTTTCAAAATTGATGTTTGTTTCAAAAGCGATTTTGACGTTTGGTAAACAAAAAATGATTTATCATTATAACGATATTAAATTACTAAAAAGGACATTGATTATAATAATGTTATTTTGTATTATTATTATTATCACGAGTGGTAAAATTTATTTTTTTCCTAATCAAAATATTTTTTTAACAAGACAATGCATTCATTATTATTATTTTAAAATAAAAATAATAAAAACCTAATAGATTTCAAATTTTATAAAAATTACAAAATAAAAATATAGTCATATAATCCAAAAATTAATAAATTTATATTATTTTTATGATCCAACTTGCATCAATTCGGTTTCTCAAATAAGTATTAAAAGAATTAGTTTAATTAATTTGGGGTAAAATAGGTATTTTAATAAAACATAAATGAAAAAGCTAAAAACAAAATCTGAAAAGCTGTCATTTTGTTGCTTCTCAAAATCTGCTGCCAGGTGAGTCGGATTATTTTATAATCACTTTTAAAAATTTTGACAAACGCCTAAATCAACTTCTGATTGTTTGAGAATCAGAAGTTGAGCTCTAAAATCAATTCCAAATGGGCCTTAAATCAGAATACTTTTCTTTTATAAAGAAAAAGAGTTAAATACCTTTATACCTTTTCATAAAATCTGTTAGTGGATGGAAGCACGTGAGGGCCGCTTTGGCTAAAAGATGTGTCAAACAAGCTAAATCAGAATACTTTTCTTTTATAAAGAAAAAGAGTTAAATACCTTTATACCTTTTCATAAAATCTGTTAGAAGAATGGTTTGTTAATGGTTTGATAATAGATAGTTCGTTAACATATGTTAACAGAGGATATTAACAGACCACATGACACGACTCGTCCTAAATCACCCTAGTAGACCCAAGACGTGCCGTGCGCTGATGATAGATGCCAGCTAGATACCGGATCCACCATTAAGGCTACTTAGACTTTTTTAAAACTTATTGACTTTTCTTTGACTAAAAAGATTTTATAAAAATTTTGACAAAGTTCTCCTTGTAAATTGAGCAAAACCAAACCTGAAAAGCGAATTTCTCAAACACAAGGTATATACAAGATCAATTGGGGTCCATCTCGCCAAAATATGAATCAATCAAAATATAAAGTATAGCCAACTCGATCAACTCTACTATCAAGTACAAAAAAAATTCCCAAATATATAATAATTACATCAAAAGGCGGCAAAGCCCATCTAACTTCTACATGCCACAAGTAATGCTAAAATAAAATATATTAAACTGGTGGACATGAGACAAATGCGTGATAATGTCTTGCTTAACAAAATGCAATCATACAATTAAATAGATCAAGTGGCTGTGGCTCTTGCAGAATCTCCCAAAAGCTGCTCAAAAGATCAATCTGCATCCTAATAAGAAAAGAGTGATGAAATATGTGAGTTTATAACTCGATGAATGGAGAGTTTGCAAATAATTATACTTTTTCCCGATTAGAAACATTCTTGAAATTACAATTGTTTTATAATACTTGTAAGCAAATGAGATTAAGATTTCTTTATACTTGATATAAGTAATATAACTGCAAGTATAGAGAAACTGAGAAATGCTAGTATAGATGTAGTTTACAAATAAAACGTAATCTGATTAAACTGTAAAATTGTAATTTAAAGTTTGAAACCGCATGATCTATTATCCAAATCGATGTGTCGATGTCTAAAGTCCGAAAATCTATATACCGATTTTTAAAAATATATAATACCACACCAAAAGATACCTGAATAACGATAATCAGTGTCATGTCTCTGGTCATACAGCAGCAGCAGCTGCCCCAAAGGGCTAAGCACCCCAGACACGCCCAAAGCCTATAGGGTACGAGTGGGTTCCAAGGACCTAATAATCTGATCATACACTATGGAAGCAGATTCAAACCAAGTCAGAGGCGGGTAAATCACCATAACTAGTCATACACTCGTGGAAACACATTCTCACCAAAGTCAGAGGCGGTAAAATCACCATATATGGTCATACATCATGGAAACACATTCACACCAATGCAGAGCGGGTAAAAGTCACCTGGGTACTTTTTGGTGGTTTTAAAATGAACTTTCTTGAAATTCTCATTTATAAAAGCTAACTTGTATTAAAAATCATGCTTGTCAAACATTTGAAAAATAATTCATTTTTGCAATTTACGTAACTTATTTGAAGCAAATCGAAATAATGAAACAATTCATATAACTTTACTAACTAATATAATATAATAAAATGCTTATTTCTAAAAAATAAGTTTTTCCACTCACGTGAGTTTTTTACTAGAACTAAATTGGTGGACACTGGCACCAACCTCCTCGTCACCTCTCTGAAAAAAGATATATTTGCTTGAATCAATAAATAACCATCTCAAGAAACACTAAGAATAATTTTCTTAACTTTCTTAGTAAGGTCATCAAGCTAGAAACCCATTTCTATTAATTCAATACATATAATACTCTTTAACATTCTCAACCATTCATAATCTTCCATAAAGCTCAAAAATAATCTCCTTTACATCACATTTACTTAAATGACCCAAATAGAAATTTTAAGGTTTGTTAAAATTATCATTCTAAGCTTTTAATATAAATAAACTAACAATAGCCTTAATATCCTCAAAATAGCTTAAATATCTAAATAAACCCACTAAGTCAAGAACCCTAAAATTTCATCCATTAAATCATTCATTTAACATGTAATATAACTCATAACACTAAAAATAACTTATCTTCTTTCATAACATTCACATTTAAGCCCATAAGTAAAAACTCTAATTTTTAACCTCATTTGAAAAAAAAGTGGGTTCTTGCTTACCTCTTGAAAATGGAGAAGAAATGGAGAACCCAAGCTTAAAAATCGATTCGGCCGACACCTTCTCTTCCTCTTCTTCTTTTCTCTTTTTCTTTCCCTTTTCTTTTTCCCTTTCTTTTTCTTTCTTCTGGCCGCGTTTTCTCCCTGCCTCTGCGTCTGTGTGTGTAAGTCAAGGAAATGGATCCAATTTCAATTTCAATTAAAGACTTTTTGCACACTTAGTCCCCAACTTAATATACATAGTGACATTTAAATCCTTAAGTACCCATAATTCATAAAATAGCCCAAAACAATTTATTTACTTAATTAAAATCCAACTTTGACTATTTGACTTAAACTTGACCCAAAATTTCATTGACTTTGACTAAACAAAATTTGACTTTGACTAATTTAAAACTGGTCGTAACACCACAAGTTTGTTAAAGTTAGAATTGGCTTTAACCAATGTTCTTGTTAGAATAAACGGGTCACGGGTCGTCCATGTGGGTTGACCCGAACCAAGTTGCATGTAAATATTTTGGAGGGAGGAGTTAAGACTTGATTTGAATCTTAACTCCCCACTAGATGTAACTTCCAACCACAACTCCACACCTCTACATATTCTCAGCACATGTAAGTGATTTTTCGTGCATAAGTAAGAGGAGACAGTGAAGAATCATCAAGTTGGTGGTTTGACAAATAACTCAAAAATCGGTTCTTGGATTGTGGCATTAAAACTCTTTCATTGTGATTGAGTTTCGGACCAAAGAGAAGTATTTTGAACACATAGCAAACAAATGTACAAGGCAAGTGATTCAATTTTTTTTATCTTAGATTTTCAAGTAAGTTCTACTAATTTCGTATTCGGTAGAAGCATGTCATAGGATATTACATTGGTCTCAAAGCCTCATTAAGTTGTTTCCTTGCATTTTAATAAACTGAAAATGCTTTGGTATGCAAATAAATGCAAGAAATCCGAATTCATGCCATTTGTGAAAGCTTGAAAATGCTTTAATGGCACATTATGAAATACTCAACATTAATTCGTGAAATTTATACCATGTGTTCATGTCATGATGTATAACATGTCTACAAAATTTCACATGATTTGGATCTATATTTCAAGATAAAAGCGAAAACCTAGTTAAAACAACTGAAACTTCATAACATGATCGTTTTCTGTTTGCTGATTTTAATGTATGAAATTGGTATGGTTAGAAAGGTATTTACATGAGCTTTCCAACGGTATAAATAACTCCTAATTTGGACTTAAAATGAAGGATTTATGATGTTTCAAAGTTTCGGCCATTTTAATAATTCTGGTTTTTTAAGAAAGAAGATGAATAGTTTTTTTTTTTCATTTCCTCACTCTCCGTTGGTTTGTTGTTGTCCCAAACGCTATATTATGTATGTTACTTTTGAAATCTGACCACACAGATGAACTCAGAACGTCAAAATTAGAGGAATGGAACCCACGAAATCGCCGAAAACTTCCTACAAGGTGGCGAATGTGGTACACTCTCCGGCTGCCGAGAGTGGAAAATAGTTCTTTAATTGAATTAAAATAAAAATCTGTTTTTTCAAAAGTTGACGTGCAAGAGATTTTTTGGAATGTTTGAAAATTGTAGATTGGTCCCCTTAATATTTTGGAATTTTCAATTCAATCCTCATATTTTTTGAAAAAAGAAAAAGGGCAGATTTTGTTTCGGCGAGTGAGAGGGCGTGAGGGACCTTTCCGCAATTCTGAAATTTTCAGAGTGGTCCCCATGTTATTTTGGATTTATTATTTGAGTTCAATATAAATTTTTCTTATGAAAATATTTTTTATAAATATTTTCTAAGTGAATTAAAATTATGAAAATTTTATATTAAATCCAGAATATTTGATTGAGGGTTCTGTTTCCTAGTGGGAGGTTTTTCGAGATGCTCCTATATTATTATTTTTCAAATTGCGTGTTCTTGAGTAGTGTGAGTCTAAATTTGGTTATGTGATCCATTTGAATCGTTCTCGCATTCTCGTGCTTAATCATATATGATTGAATTTATGCACATTTTTTAGCATCCTTGGAAGGAAGGCTAAAATATTATTGGCTAAAGAACGTGTTGAAAAGCTACGAGCTTATCAAAATTGAGAAATGGATTTAAGACATAACTTAGTACAATACATAAAGTATCTCGAAGCAATGCGCTTAGAAGTAGTGCATCTGGGACAATATATTTGTGAGGAGAAGAAAATGTTTCAAGTCATTTTTTAATATATAATCGCATGTGTACATATGATATTTTTTTTTTTTGCATACGATCAAAATGTCTTGTTTACATAATACATGTTTAATTGATTTATTAAGTGAAAATTCTAAGGTTGGAAGAGTTTATGTAATTCTCACATAGAATTATCATTTTTGTATTATAAAATTAATTTTTGTGATAATGAAATATTAGGATAATAGATGATGATTGGGAACTTAGTGAACTTTCGACTCTATGCCTAGTGTCAAATTATCATAAAATTTAATTTGTATGAGTGCAAAATGACACGTGTGCATAAATGGACATTTATATGATTGTCTCTAAAATTTTAACAGACTTTGGCATCTAAGAATATCATTGCTGACCTAAATAAGGGTGACAAATTGAATGGCGATAACTATAACACTTGGCGCCATAAAATTTGGTATGTGCTGGAGGAACAGGATTGCCTTGACGGCATTAACCACGTGATGGAAGACCCAGGTGTGGGTCAGACTGCTCAACAAAGAAGGGATCATGAAACTTACCAAGCATGGAAAAAGAAAGATTCTACTACACGTGGGATTTTGGTAAGTTCTGTTGTGGATGATCTCATTCACGAGTGTGAGCAATTTCCAACTACTCATGATATCTGGTGTATCTGAGAGAGAAATATGGTGGTACTAGCGTGACTAGGCTCAGACAGTTGACTATTAAGTTTGACACTTATAAAAAGTCTCATGATCACAATATCAAACAGCATGTGAGGATTATGTCTACCATGATCAGGGAGCTGAAGTCAGCTGGTCATATTCTCTCTGATGAGCAACAAGTTCAGGCTTTGATCCGTTCTCTTCCTGATAATTGGGAACATCTGAAAGTCAATCTGACTCATAATGATAGCATCAAAAATTTTGCTGATGTTGCCTGCCATGTTGAACTAGAGGATGAGCGGCTTGGAGCAGCTAAATCTCTAGGACGTGCTTTTGTAGCCGAGTCTAGTTCTGGCAAAGCTTCGGACTTTAAGCGTAAGAAGAACTGGAACAAAGGCGGGAAAAGAAAAGGAAAAGAGACTGGACAGGAACCTAAAAAGAACATGTCCAAATGCAACAAAAAAGGGAAAATGGTTTGGTAAGAAGAAAGACAAGAGCAAGTTGAAGTGCTTCAACTGTCAAGTGCTGGGTCACTTTGCTCGGGATTGCCTTGAGCCAAAGAAGGTAGCTCTTGTTAATACTTCTTTTAGTGCTGTTTATGTTTCTAGCACTGTTTTGCTTACTGAATCTTATCCTATATGGATTGTAGACTCATGAGCGACATACCATATAACCAGGGATAGAGAGGCATTTGTGGAGTTCCGTCGATTTCCAGCTGGTACAAAATAGATATATGTCGGCAACGATGATAGAGTGGAGGTGAAAGGAACCGGTATATGCAAGTTGCATTTGCGTGGTGGCCGTACCATTCTCCTTCATGATGTCCTGTTTGTACCAAAAATACGATGAACTTAATTTCAGTTACTGTTCTTTTAAGATTAGGTTTCAGTTTGAATTTTAGTGGTACTTTTGTTCGTATTAGCAATGGTGATGTATATTATGGATTTGGATATTTGTCTGGTGGTTTTCTAGTGTTGGATTGTGAACCAAACACTTATAACTATTATGTTAATCGTTGTTTTTCTATGAATGTATCTTCTTCTAAAGATGTGATTGTGGATACATGTGTATGGCATGCTAGATTAGGACATATTGGGCAAGAGAGAATGAATAGGTTGGCTAAAGAGGGCTTACTGGGTTCAATCTCTAAGGTTTCATTACCTACTTGTGAGCATTGTCTAGCAGGAAAAACAACACGAAAACCATTCGATAAGGCTTTAAGAGCCGAACTTCCATTGCAATTAGTCCATTCAGATATATGTGGTCCTATGAATGTGAGGGTAAGACATGAAGCCTCTTATTTCATTACTTTTATAGATGATTTCATGCGGTATGGTTATGTCTATTTGATTTCTCATAAGTCGGAGGCATTAGAATGCTTTAGACGATTTTTGAATGTGGTAGAAAATCAAATCGATAGAAAGGTGAAAACCTTAAAACCGATCGAGGGCGTGAATATCTATCCGATGAGTTCAAAGAACTATGTAATGATAAAGGAATTATTAGGCAATTAACTATTCCTAATACACTACAACAAAATGGTGTTGCTGAGAGAAGGAATAGGACATTGCTTGAAATGGTGAGGTCCATGATGGCGCAAGCTAACTTACCTATTTCCTTTTGGGGAGATGCTTTATTAACTGCGACCTACATCCTTAATAGAGTTCCCTCAAAATTGGTACCTACAACACCGTATCAGTTTTGGACATGTAGATCACCTGATTTAAGTTGTCTTAGACCCTGGGGATCAGCTGGATACATCTATGATTCCTCAAGTCAATTTGGAAAGTTGGGTCCAAGAGGCAAGAAATGTATCTTTGGAAGATACTCAAACCAGTCCAAAGGATATGTGTTTCTAGGTGAAAATCAGGATGGGACTATAACTGAGATAGAGTCACGCGATGTGACATTCCTTGAGAATGATTTTCCTAGCGGAGGAGAAATTAAAAGAGAGAAACCTTTATTTGAATTAGATGATAAATTGAGGTTTCTTCAATAAATCGATTGAGGTGAATGAAGATGCACTTCCACCTTCGATCAGTGAGAGCAAATTGTCTCCAAGTGACAAGGTCACTACAGACTTCCACTTAAGTAAGAGTACTAGGAAAAGTATGCCTAAACGTCATTTCGAAATTGAAGGGCAAGCTTTTCTAGTATCTCCGAAGATGATGAAGAGCTAGATCTCATTCATGAAGCTCTATCACGGGCTGCAAATGAAAAGTGGAAGAAAGCGATGGAAGATGAGATGGAGTCTATGAAATCTAATCAAGTGTGGGACTTGGTTGATCTTAAAATGCAGTCGGAAAGCTATTGGGAACAAATGGGTTCTCAAGATAAAGCGAAGGGGCGATGGGTCCATAGAGAGGTATAAAGCTCGCTTGGTGGCAAAAGGTTATACCCAACAAGAGGGTATAGATTATGAAGAAACTTTTCACCAAGAGTGAGAGATTTACTTATATTCCTGCTCTTAGCCATAGTGGCGCGTTTAGATTTAGAATTACATCAAATGGATGTAAAGATTGCTTTTCTCAATGGAGAATTGGATGAAGAAATCTACATGCAACAACCAGTAGGTTTCGTCAAACAAGGCCAAGAGAATAAAGTTTGTAAATTGCAAAGATCAATATATGGCCTAAAAGCAGGTCTTGAGGCAGTGGTACTTGAGATTTGACAAAGTGGTAATCTCATATAACTTCGTTATGATGAACGAAGATCACTATATTTATGTGAAAAAGTCCAATGAAAAATTTGTAATTTTATCTCTTTACGTAGATGATATCTTATTGGCTGGAAATGATAATGAGTATGTTGAGACCGCTAAAAAATGGTTGTCTTCTAATTTTGAAATGAAGGACATGGGTGAAGCAGATTACATACTTGGTGTTATAATCCATAGAGATCGTTCTAAGAGACTTTTTTCTCTGTCACAAGAGTCATATATAAAGAAGGTTCTTGAACGTTTCAAAATGGAGAATTACAAAACCCAATTGATACTCATATATCTAAAGGCGAAACTCTAAGTCTACGCATGTGCCCTAAGACTCACGAAGAAAAGAAGAAATGTCCAGTAATCAGTATTCCGGTGCGGTTGGGAGTTTGATGTGCGCTATGATGTGTACTCGTCCGGATATTTGTTATGCCGTTGGTGCAGTCGTGCGGATATCAATCTAATCCTGGAAGAGGACATTGGAAAGCGATCGAGTGGATATTGAGATATTGAGATACTTGAGAACTTGAAAGTCTTCTGCGATTATTCCTTATGTTATCAAGGAAATGATTTGCGCTTAAAAGGATACATAGATCTTTGATTGGGGTGGAGACCTAGATGAGCGCAAGTCAACTTCGGATATGCATTCTTGCTTAATAATGGCGCCATCTCTTGGGTAGCAAAAAACAAACATGCATTTCTTTGTCTACATGGAGGCGAAATTTGTGGGTTGTGCTTTAACAGTACAAGAAGCTGTTTGGTTAAAAAGGTTCTTTCAGCATCTAAGAGTCCTTAGTGGTGATATGGGACCTACGTTGATTTATTGTGATAGTCAAGCTGCTATTGCATATACGAATGATCCAAAGTATCACAGCAAAACCAAACATATTGATACAAAATATAATTTTGTAAGAGACATCATAGCAAAGAAAGAAGTGACTTTGCAGTACATTTCTACGCATAATATGGTAGCTGATCCATTTACCAAACCGATACCTAGAGATGTCTTTATGACTCATGTTAAATCTCTAGGATTGCGTAGAATTTAGTTACGTATATTGTAAACTCTTGAATGTCCATTAATGAACAATATTTTGAGTTCATATATTATGTGTAATATATTTTGTGATTAATAGATGATTGATTTTTATGCACACAAAGTATGTTGGACAGGTTGAGATTGGCTCACTTACACGAGCAATCGCCTCAAACAATTTTAGGTTGTGCTGGGATGAGACGAAGTGATCATGTTCTGTACGTGATCTGGTCCCCTTGATGAGATATTGAGATGAGATTACTATACGTAATCGAAATGGATTCCACTATACGTTATACCTGTTTAGTAGCTAGATTGAGTTCTCGAATGGGTTTGCTTTGAGGAATGACTATAAGGAGAATTCAAGTTAGGTATCAAGGATTCTTGAACTAAAATCTGTACGGTGTGTTTTAATTTACAGAATATGACATACGTCCTGAAAATGGAGAAAACACCGTAACACGTGTTTCATACCATGTGTGCTTTTACGACCAATATGAGGTAAATGAGTGAATGGATCCCTACTTCCTCATTGTATGAGACCCCGTGGTTTACATAACCTTATGTATACCTTTATGACTTTTGACTATTTTCTCAAGATTTTATTTCAATGTTGCTACTTTAGCATGTTGCCAATAACTATGATTGATTCGGTTTGATGAAACATGTCTAGGAAAGCAACTGATTTAAAGTTTAAGAATTTTAGTAAGAAAGGAAAATCATTTTGATCAACATTTTATTTGTATTCGCCGGTCGGATAATTGTGTTGACCATGTAAGGTTTACAACACAATTATGAATACAAGAATTAAGTATGGAGTTCAAGTATGTTCCATAAATATTTGAGGGATCGGAAATATTTGAATCAGTGTTGGAAAATGATTTGGGGTATAGCGAGAAAAGTATTTCCTCTAGTAGAACTGCTATATATCCCTAATAGGTGTATGGCGTTGTGTGCTCTTTTTTAACAAACTTGCTGGTCGTACGATCCATTTACCAGTATGAACTTTGAGATATTGAAACAAATCTAATTGATATTATCTTAGATTCAGGTCAACACCATCATGTGCGAGTGGGAGATGTTGGAATAAACGGGTCACGGGTCGTCCATGTGGGTTGACCCGAACCAAGTTGCATGTAAATGTTTTGGAGGGAGGAGTTAAGACTTGATTTGAATCTTAACTCTCCACTAGATGTAACTTCCAACCACAACTCCACACCTCTACATATTCTCAGCACATGTAAGTGATTTTTCGTGCATGAAGTAAGAGGAGACAGTGAAGAATCATCAAGTTGGTGGTTTGACAAATAACTCAAAAATCGGTTCTTGGATTGTGGCATTAAAACTCTTTCATTGTGATTGAGTTTCGGACCAAAGAGAAGTATTTTGAACACATAGCAAACAAGTGTACAAGGCAAGTGATTCAATTTTTTCGATCTTGGATTTTCAAGTAAGTTCTACCAATTTCGTATTTGGTAGAAGCATGTCATAGGATATTACAGTTCTAATAAGCATAAAGCGTGGCTGGGTGTGGAGGCCGAGTTTCAAGCTTTTCGGGCTTAGGCAAGACCTAGACGAATGCTAAATAAAGGTGAGGCAAGGGCGAGGTGTAAGGCGTGAGGCGTGGCTATGCGCTCAAGCTTAGGCGGAGCCTAGTTGCAGCCTAGATGATCTTTTTACAACATTGATTTTAAAAGACATGTGGTCTTTTAACATACTTATGTTAAGCTCTGTTAACAACTAAAATGAACTCATCTCAAATGAACTCAAATTTACATAAATTTAAAGCAAAAATCACAATTCATACTCAAATATATACATATTTTTCATAATTTGTACCATAAAATCCATAATTTTTACTATAAATTAAAAGAGGAAATAACCACACATTTTACAAGAATTTAGATGGTAGAGATGAAATGGATTAGATTCTAATTTTGAAATAAGTTATATTCTAGTATTTGAAATCTTTCTTTTTCAGCACTAATGTATACGTAACAGAGATGAATTTGAAATGGTTTGAAATAGAATAAGCGTCGAAGAAAATGTAGGGATATATTTGGTAATTTGCTCGTAAAATGGATCAACGGTTATTCACATAAATTGGTCGGGTCACCCAGCCATTTACCATTATTTCCCACACACACGAGACTAATAACGGTTTATGGTAAAGGAGTTTTGAATAATCACTTACATACAATAATATAACAGTCTTGTCTATTCAAAGTTTTGCCTAAAACAATGTAGTTTTAGAGCTTTTTTTTTTACCCGCTGCACTCAAAACGATGTCGTTTGTGTGCTTTTTTTATAATAGGGTATGTAAGATCAGCATCATCATTTTCTCTCAAGCAAACCCTAGACGTGCCATTTCTTCCGAGTCATACCGACCTTTGGCCTATGCTCGTCAACTTTTGTAACCGTTCTCTAGTTAATTTTTTGTTTGTTCAAAACACAGACTTAAAAGTCGGCATTGTTTTTTGTTGGATTGTCATTTCGGGTTTGTTGTGGTGATTTGAGATAACAGAGAAAATTTCATAGATGTATTCGAACTATTTCATTTTATGTGTTATCTAGTCGACTCCGAAGCATTCATGGAGGCTGTTGTTTGATTTTCGTCTATTTGGTCAATTCTCTTTAGCTGGTTGGACCATTTTTCTTGATTTGCAGGTATGTAAGTGTAAAATGTGTTGAAATTTTTGTTTAGCACAGACCTCAGCTTCGCCAGCTTTCATATTTAATTCTTTATATTGCTTTTTGTTTGTTGGATAGTTATTTAGTTTTTTTTATGGTCATTTGAAATAAGGAAAACATTTTCACAAATCCATTCAAATTATTTCATTTTTTGTGTTATTTTTTCGATTGCAGGGCGTACGTCAATGTTGTACTTCGTTTTCAGTCTATTTTGTTCATTGTATTCCATTGATTGGATCATTTTCCTCGATTTATAGGTATATTAGTGTAAAATTTGTTGAAATTTTTTAAAGTTGTTAGTTTAATGTTATGGTATTTTTGTTCTTGCATAATACATACATTAGGTTCGCCGTTTCTCTTTATTTTTCGAAATTACATTTTTGTTTGTTGGGTTGTTATTTGGGTTTTGTTCTAGCCATTTGAAAAAAGCGAACAAATTTTGTCATCCATTCAAACTATTTCAAACAACTTTCGTCATCCATTCAAACTAATTCAAGGGCGTTTGTGGACGTTGTGGTTTGATTTTCGTCTATTTTGTCCTTTGTATTCCATTGCTTGGATCATTTTCCCCGATTTACAGGTATGTTAGCGTAACATATGTTGAAAAGTTGTTAGTTTAATGTTATGGTAGTTTTGTTCTTGCACTTTCAAAAAAAATTTAGTTGCTTTTTATTTTATTTTGTTTTCGCTGCAGTTTGTTGTTTAGTTTCTGGGTGCTTTGCCTGTTTGACTGCCTTGCTTGTTTTTCCATGGGTTACATGTATGTTTAGGCGTTGTTATTATTTTGTGTTATGTGCTTTTTTCTTCAACCATTTTTGTTAAGCTAATAACAATACAATTTTATCTATTATTTTTTGAAAATATTACTTCTATTGTGTTGTATATGATGTTGTGTTGGACGTGTAGTTGTAGATATTTTGTGTTCGTTTTGATATTTTCTATTTTTTTATTTTCATAAATTTTGGATTGTTTCATTAATAGTTGTGTGAGATAGATGTTATGTATTTCATTCATTAAATGAAATTTGTTATTGTCTTAAAGAATAAAATGGTTGACTTGAAGGGTTGTTTTGGTTGGTTGCTTTGATTTTTTGTTCGGGTTGTTGTTTGATGCATTAGATTAATAACACATATAAATAATGTGATAGAGTAGATTTTTATTTCCTTGTGATTTCAATAAAAATATGGATAGTATGTAATTTAATGTAGATGGACATTGAAGACAATTTGAAAAAACAAAAAGAAATACAAAAGATATGGTGAAGAGAGTTGCACGCTGAACATAAAAAACTACGTTCCGAAAAGACAGTTTATAGAAAAGGACTTCAACATTTCGGTATCATAGAGGTTAATTTCAATAATGTAAGTAGTAGTAGTTCAAAAGTAGACAGTTATAATTATTTTCTTAGAACCAGAATATAAGCTATATTGAATTAGTAATACTTATTTCGTAAGTATTCAAAATAAACTTATTTTTATTGTAGTTGAAGTACAATTATTTTCTTAGAACCGTATTTATAAATAAATTAGTAATACTTAATTTTATTTAAAATAAACTTAATTTTATTATAGTTGAAGTACGTGTTGATGAAAGATTTTTCTCTACGGAGAAAGATACATTTGATGATGGTTTATGTAATGATCGAAACTTTTTTCGTCTTTTAATTTCAAGTAAATAAAATTTTTACTTTCGATATCGCATCGAACCTCATCATTCATTTTAAATATTTTGTCACGTTAAATTTTCCACGCATTTGCTTCAAATTTTTAAGTTCGACGATTATGAAAATTAATTTGAAAACGAACTTTGTGCTATTTTGATTTGGTAAGATTTTGAATTTCAAGTTGAACGAGAAATAATTTTTGGCTAGCATAAATTTTTTTGGTTCTCCGGGTCTAATTAAAAATCCCGGCCCTTTATTTTTGATTTTTTTAGCCAAAAACCCGTTCTATTTTCGGCACAATAATTCACTTATAATTAGCCACAAAACCCGACCCAAATAATACTTTAAAACCACCGAAAAACTTAGCCAAATAACTCCTTAACTTCTACCATTTTTCATCAACCAAACAGCCACTCCATTAGTAAAGAAACCACCTCCATGCACTCCAAAACTACTCCCCATAATCTGAAAACCGTCCCCCCCAGCAGCCCCATGTTCAACCATAATTCCCTACAAATTACCCTCACATTTCAACCACTTATTCCCCCAAAAAGGTCTCAAAATTCGCCCCGCTCACAATTTTTCTCCTCCAGCCAAATGCACCAAATAGCCCCATGACACTCAAGAAAACCGCCCCATGATCCTCCACAACTTCCCACTTTCTTCCCCCCATTTTCCCTCAAATTTCAGCCCTCAAACCAACTGGTTTCTTCACCCCAAATTTGTTCCTCTAGTAGCCCAGAAATCAGCCCCTAACTTAAGCAAAACCTCTATTTTTCCTCTTCAAAATTCGGTCCTTAAGGTTCCAGCCATTCAATATTTTGTTTCTTCTTATTTTTCTAGCAACATTCCCTCTTTCCTCTCCCAAAACTTAGCACCAAAAAACTTAGCAAAAGCTCTTATCTTCTTCCTTAAATTTTCGGCTAGCAGGTGCACCAAATTTCTACATTTTTAGCCTCAAATTTTCAACAATTTCCCTCACCTTTCTTGTAACGACCGGAAAAATTTTCGTCTTTTAATTTTATGGAAATAAAATTTTCACGTCCGGCATCTCTACAAACTTCCGAGAATGATTTAAAATATTTTAGTCTCGATTATTTTGCATGAGCTTGCCTTTTATTTGATATGACGTGCATGGAATTTTATTAATCACCGAGATTAATTAAATTTTCTTAACCCGAATAATTTATCTTGTGTTATTTTTAGACCAACTGAAAAATTGAAAACTAACAAAAATAAAACATATTCTCTACCCATTTTTGGTCAATTCATTCATCTTAGTTTTGACCATTTTTTAGTCAACTTTTCACTTAGAATCAACTTTAGCTATTCTACTGCAAGAAAAACTTCTCCAAACAACCCTTTATTTCTTGCCAAATTAAACACACCAAACAAATCCTTAACCATGCCAATTTATAACTCTAATGACTAAGCAAAAACCACCAACTTCCTCCCATTTCCTTCACCCATTTTCTCCCCCATGATCAACACTTTTTACCAACCTTGTGACCCACCTATTGCAGCTAATTAACCCCCAATATAACTGCTAAAAACGTCCCCATGATCTCCCCTAAACTTGATGAAAACAGCCCCCAGATTTCCCCTCCAAAACTGCTGAAAGAAACCATCCTCAGCCCCATGATGAGCCATGATCTTTGCCACTTTCTCTCCCCCACTTTCCCTCCCTTTTTCAGCCCTCAATCCAACTAATTTCTCCCTCCAAATCCACCCCAAAATCGTTCCCTACAGCATAAGGTTTCAGGAACCAATAATCAGCCATTTAACTTAAGCAAAAACCTCTCTTTTTCCTCTTCAAATTTCGGCCCTTAAGGTTCCAGCCATTCAGTGTTTGTTCCTTCTTATTTTCCAGAAACTTTTCCACATTTCTCTCCCAAAATTCAGTACCAAAAACTTAGCAAAAGCTCCTACTTCTTCCTTTAATTTTCGGCCTGCAGGTACTCCATTTTTTCTGCAACTTCTGTCACAAAAATTCCAGCACTTCTCTCCAGATTTTCGACCTCCAAAAGTCATCAGTAAGTTCCATCTTCTTTCTTCTTTTTGACCATCATACTCTCTCCATTTCTTGCAAGTTTAGTCACAAAAAGTTCTAGCACTTCTGTCCAGATTTTTGGTCAGCAAACACTCTCCAATTTTCTGCAATTTCAGTCCCAAGTTTCCAACATTTTCCCTCACCTTTCAGTCCAGATTCTGGCCAGCAGTGAAAGTAATTAACCTTGATTTTTACTTTGCAAAATATTATTATATATACATCTATATATAGTGTGTGGGTTTTGATTTTTGGAAGCTGCAGAAACAAATTTTCTTCATCACAACTTCAATCGAAAAACCAATTTTTAAGGTAGTTTTACTTACAAATTTTACTGTGATTTTCAAATAACGTTTGGAAAATTATGATGTGATATAAATGCCATGCAAACTTAATTACGAAGGAACTTTATGATAGTGATTGAAGGTAATCACTTTAACATGTTAGTGATTGAAGGTAATCACGTATGACGTTATGTGGTGCCGAGTACCAATTTTTATGTTCCTATGCACGTTTAAAAATGATGGCATGTCGTATTTATGTTTACGTATAATTTTCCCACATGTTGTATGTATTGCTACTGAGTGTTTCTTATGAAATACTCACCCCCAAAATGAACAAATTTTCAGATTGAATTGATTGGCATTGATGCGATGGCAGTAGGCTAGCGAGCTTGTCAGAGAATTTCCTTTCCTTTCTATTTTAAGTTATGATGTCGAGATGATTGAGTCATTTATGATGTAAATACAATATTTTTAAATCTTTGAATCAGTATTTAATTATGTAATTTTTCTAGAAAACGAGATGTCGGTTCGTTTGCCGTTAAAAGTTTCAAGTTAGAAGTGCCTAGTTTCATTTTTCTGAAATTTCCAGCTTATTGTCCCTCTTTTCAAAAATCATAACTTATGCTACGGTTGGAGTTTTTGAGTGAAATAAGTGGATATAGAAAGCCATATATGTGGTTTAATAATAACAATTGAAATCAAAAAAATTCTATTGTATGAATTTATTATAAACGTTTTAGCGGGCTGGCTTAAGGCACCAGGACAGTTTTTCAAGAAACTTTGGCTATCATTTTCACCTACCAAACGACGTAGTTAAGGTTTGAAATTTTACCGCATTTTAGTCTATAGTCCCTATTATCTACAGTTCAAATTTTAGAATGTTTAGAATTTGTTTGAGTGATCAAATAATTTATGGCGACACCTATCACGGTATAGGCAAAACCTTAGAAACTTAAAGAAAAATCATTTTTCCCTTGCGAGCTTGTTATTTTCCACTAAAGTTATATTTTTAAACCATTCAAGGGCAGGGGAAATATTATTTGAATTCGTCATTTATATTTTAGAGATTATTTTAGTGACCCTCCGGGTTGAGAAAATCCGGGGCGTTACATTTCTCTCCAAATTTCACCCTCCAATAGTCAACAGTAAGTTCCATTTTCTTTCTCCTTTTCGACCAACATACTCTTTCCATTTCTTGCAATTCAAGTCACAAAGATTTCAGCACTTACTGTCTAGATTTTCGGCTCATATACACTCTCGAATTACTGCATTTTTCAGTCCTAAATTTCTAGCATTTTTTCCTCACTTCCGGTTCAGTTTTCGGCTAGCAGTGAAAGTTGTTAATCTTGTTTTTTAATTTACAAAATATACATCTATATATATAGTGTGCTGGTTTTGAATTTTGGATGCTGCAAAACGGTTTATCCTCCTTTACATTTTCAATTGAAAACTATATTAAGAGGTAGTTTTACTTACTACTTTGCAATTATTTTCTTAATGATGTTCGAAAAATTATATTGTTATATAAATACCATGTAAATGATTTATGAAGGAACATTATGATTTTGATTGAAGGTAATCACATATGTATGACGGTGATTGAAAGAAATCACACTTAAGTTAATGGTGTCGGTTACCAATTTATGTGTTCCCATGTTCATTTAAAAATGATGGTATGTCGCATTTATATTTCCGTATGATTTTTTCACATGTTGCTACTAAGTGTTTCTTGTGAAATATTCACCCCAAAACGAACAAATTTTCAAAATAAATTGGTTGACGTAGATGCGATGGCGTAGGCTAGCGAGCATGATGTGGAATTTTCTTATTTAATTTAAGTTTTGACGTTAAGATGATTGAGTTAATTATGATGTAAATACGATATTTTTATGTAATTGATTTCAGTATTTAATTATTTAATATTTATGAAAAATGAGATGTTGGTTCCTTTTCCGTTCAAAGTTTCAAGTTAGAAATACCTAGTTCTATTTTTCAGAATTTTATTGCTTACTGTCTCTACTTTGGAAAATCATATCTCTCTGTGCGTTTGGAGTTTTTGAATGAAATTAGTGGCTATGGAAAGCTGTATATGTGGTTTAATGGAAACATTTAAAATCACTCAAAAATTCAATCGTATGAATTTATTATGAACGTTTTAGCGAGCTGCCTTAAGGCACCCAGAATTGTTTTTCAAGCAATTTTGGCTAACATTTTCACCCACCAAACGATGTATCTAAGGTTTGAAATTTTAACATGTTGTAGTATATAGACCCAAATGTCTCTACAGTTCAAATTTTGGAATTTTTGGAATTCGTTTGAATGGTCAAATAAATTATGGCGTCACCTCTCACACTATAGGTAAAACCATGGAAACTTAAAGAAAAAAAAAATCATTTGTCCTTTGTGCGCTTGTTATTTTTTGCAAAATTTATATTTTTAAAATCATTAAAGAGCACGAAAAATATTAGCCGAAGCTTAGATAATCATGATTCCTGTTAAGAGAATCAAAGGGTGACTTATATAAAAAATAATGAATTCCAACTAAATCAATAAGGTATAAAAATTGATATAATAAATATTCCTATTGAAACCTATGTATTATAAAGACCAACTTTTTGTAAACATTGCAATGCTAGTAAGTTTGAGAAGGAAAGTAAAGGATTTTATTGTTATGATGGAAAAGTCAAACTACAAATAAATAGTACCTATTGAATTGCACGAAACCTATTGAATTGTTCGGTAGAGATTATTTAATAAATGGGTAATTCCACTTTTTGAGCAATGTATTTTGAAAAGTAACATATTGTAATTATAACAATCATTTTGTAGCCTTTACTTCATTTGCAATGTTAAAAAATAACACACGATAATTTTTTTTTTTTACAAAATATAAAGTATCTACACATTTAGGGTTCAAGAACAAGTATATGAATCTAATTTTTCTAGTTGATACTAATTCATCTTATTTGTACATGTACTTTTATAATACTGAGAATGAAATACATCTTATATCATTACATAAATCTAATTTTTCCCGTTGATAATAATTCATCTTATCTACACACGTACTTTTATAATACTGAGAATGAAATACAACACAAGTTGAAAAAATTTGATAAATTTTTGTAAATATATGTTGCACAAATTAATAGATATATTAAAAATAAATCCATACTAAAGATTCTTTCGTTGTTTGAGGGATATCAATTGTTTAGAAATGTGTAAAATACACATTAAGTGTGATAGAAGACTCAATCAAAGAGTATATAACACACATTTTGCGTCACACGTTGGTGCAGTTTGGGTTGATGAAGATCTATCTTTAGATATTAGAGTTCATGATATATCAATATATTGTCATTCTAATAGTTTACATATAATATATTATTATTTTGGTTGTTATAATCATCTTCAATATCTATTATCTATTGTTATTTCTTTTTGGTGAATCTAGATGGCACGAAGGTAATAAAAATCTAAACAAGATAAAGTTGATAATTTCCATACATTAGATAATTTGTTAGATATAAACGTTATCAATTCTGCAAATGAGGTAATTGAAAAAGTGAATACAGGTTATTGTTGTTAGTACGTTAGTATTTGTAATCCTATTGTTTCAAAGTTGTTCATAATCTTTACTTGTTTTTCGATTTCTTTGTAGTTTTGAAAAAATGGACAAAAAAGAGATCACAAGTTTCTTGTCGTGAATGCTACTGCTATAAATTACACGTAAGAACTACCAACAATTGTATTTTGCTCCATGCTGATAGACTTTTCCAACAATATGTAGTTGATATGTATGTTAAGATTGAAACAAGTAGACTATATTATTTTTGCAAAATCCAAAATGAAATACGTACTAAACTTTATCATATAGTTGTTGATAGCGTGAAAATGATGAAAATAGAGGTTATAAAATTGGTTAGAAGATTATTTTACCGATTTTTATTGGTAGTAAAAAGAAAAATAAATTGATGCAATGACCTAAGTTCAAAGATTTGACAAACGTATATATATTTCTAACGGTGACTTTTAATCCTAATTGGGATGAAATAAAAAACGAATTAAAACATAACAATACAAGTCAAAATAGACCCACTAGATTAGACATTAATTTAATACAAAGACAAATCTTTGGACAAATTGCTACCTATATTTATGTAATAGAATTTCAAAAAAGACGTCTTCCGCATGCTCACTTTTGTTAATTTTGAAGATATGTTTTAAAGTTAATAATATTGATTTAATTGATCAAATTGTTTCTAGTGAAATATCAAACAAAAATAACCACCCTCATTTACATTCAATTGTAGTGAAACATATGATACATGGTCATTGTGGTATATTAAATCCGAACATTAATGTTTGTATGAATAAAAAGGGAGAGTACAAAAATAAATATCCAAAAGAATTTACTATAAAAACTTTTCTTAGCAATAATTCTTACCCAAATTATAGTTGTTGCAATGATAATCAATCAGTTATGGGGTCTTTATTAGATAATAACTGGGTTGTCTTTTATAATCCCTGTCTATCGCCAAATATGATTGTAATGTCAATGTGAAAATTTGTTTTAATGTAAAAGTTATTTAATATTAATTCAAATACGTCTACAAAAAACATGATAGAGTAATTTCTTTTCTTTTCTTTTTTTAAATAATGATAAGAATCAAGATGTTGAAATAAAAAAATATCAGCTGTGTGCTAGGCGGATTTCTCCACTTGAAGGAATGTGAAAAAAATATATGAATTTATTTAATTAGAAATTTCTCCATCAATTATATCATTACAATTACACTTTGAAAAATAGTCACTTAGTTACATATAATAATTCTGAAAATTTGTCAAAAATTATTAATACAGATTATAGACAACAAACAATATTAACTTAATTCTTTAAGATGAATTAGCCAAAACGTTATTATATAGAGAATTTCTTCAATATTTGTATGGGATGTACAAAGTAAATTATGGACCAAAAGAAAATGAGAAAATATGCTTGGAAGAGTAGTTCATTCGCTAAGAGTGAAAGATATTACTTAAGGCTATTGTTAAATCACATAAGAGACCAACATCGTACGAAAATTTAAAATTAGTAAATGGTATTTGTATGTCATCTTTTTGTGAAGCGGCTATTTCTTTGTTAGGGAGAAGCTATTACTTATAATCAAATTCTTTGTTCTCTACGTCATTTATTTGCTACCATATTAACTTTGTGTAGGCCTACTGATCCAAGAGCAATATGGATTAAATTTCGAAATTCCATTTGTAAAGATTACATAAATAATGGTATGTCTATTGTTAGTGTAGAAATTAAAGCGTTGCATGATATTAATCGTTTATTAGAACCAAGTGGTAAAAATATAAATGAATATTATCTTGTATCTTTTGAAGTAACTATAAAGGAAGAACAAAGATTATCTAATATAATTACTGAAAAAATGAGAAATATTTTAACCGAAGCTGATACTATATGTACAAATACACTAAATGAACAATACCAAACGACGTACATTAACACTCTTCCTTTACTTCAAACTTCTTTCTTATATCTCGAACTTTCTTCTCTACAACTGCGTTCAATAGTATTTACATACATCATTTTTTTTTTATCTAATCTGATTCATACTTGTGCATCTCCATTACAACGAGACATTAACACTTTGCATTTACTTCAAACTTATTACTTACATTTTCAATTTCTGTGAAGATTTCTTTTCAACAATAATCCAAAGTATATTATATTTTGCTTCTACTTATAATTCTATTACTTAAAACACATAGACTAAGTATAGGCTTTTCAGTCTCGATGCTAAATACACTTACAAATGTTTTCTTTCAATAATTTCCAACACAAGAATGAGCAACCGATATCAACAATTCGTGATGTTTCTCCCATAGCAAATGGGTGGACACTAAAAGTAGTTGTCGCTATAAAGTTCTCAGGTAGAACTACTCAAAAATCCTTGACAAAATACCAAAATATGATACTCATGGACTCTGAGTTAACTTATTAAATTTACAGCTTTGTTACTTAGTAATTGTATTTTATTTGAACAATATTTGTTTGTATTAAACTATCCAAATATTATATTACGATGAAATCCATTGTTTAACTTCTCCAACAGAGATTCACAATGCACACGATATTGTATGAACAAATTATCAATGTATTTCAAGACGAGTTACTACTAGGAAAAACTTATTTGACCTCGAATGCATAAGTCAAATGTACAAATTTAGAATATAGAACTTAATATGGAGACGTGAAGTGGACAATTTCTGGAAGGACAAGAGTGCAACATATCGAAGAGAACAACGCTGATTTGTTGATCTCTATATATAGCTATTTCTGACTTTGAGGAACTGCCAAAGTACATGGATTCCAATGTTGATATAAGTAAATTCTATCAATCATTCAAATTTGTTTATTTCAGAATTTCATTATAACTCTATAGCTGATTTATTAACATCATATACTTGTAGGCATTATTGCAATGGTAATTGATATAAGAACTCGAAGGCTTCTTCAGACGCGTTACGAAACATAGTGTCAAGTACAAGATGTAATTCTTATAGACAAGAAGTATACCTCTACTCACTTCCTAATTTTATTATTATCCATTATAATACATAACATACCCTCACCAATGGAAATGAGAGCTATAGCAAAGACAAAAGTCGCCGCTATAAGATCACATGCCAACGCTTTTGTTAAATAGCGACGACTTTAGCTTAGTGTCACTTAGTGTGTAGGGATGACAAAATGTCACAGGGAGTTTTGTCTATATCAACGACACTATCGCCGCTACATTGTCGTGCTCAGTTTCTTCGAATTAGGGCTATTGATATGACAAGTATCGCTATAAGTTCTCCAATCTATAGCGATGACTGTGTCACCTATATTAGTTTGACTTTTGTTGATTAACAGCAATGATGAAAAAGTCATCACAGTAGATGTAAGACATATGAAAGTTGTTGCCGTAATCATTTTTATAAATAAGTTATAGCGACGACATTTTCGCCGCTTATAAGGTATTTTAATTTAGTTAAAATTTAATAATTTACATAGTAAATAAACCTACGAGTCTCCCAAACCACCGCCTTCATCGTACATTACAAATTGAGGATCATCGGAGTGGGCAGAATTAAAAGACTAGGCGTTCGATGCAGCGGTGGAATACAGGAAAAGAGTTATGTCCTTCGAAACCCACCCGACTTCATGGATGTGTCCTCGTCATTCTCCGAGAACCTCTCTCACAATAGCACGCTAGTCCGCCGATGTACCACTGGAAATGGCTTGGGACAACTAAGTCTCCTCACCTTAACAAGTTTATCTTGTGAAGGGGAAAATAATAATTAACAATATTGAATGCCGGGAAAACAATTACAACGTTACAATGAAAGTTTTACTTACGTAGTCACCAGTTGCCTTCGAATTCACCCAATTGCTGTACCGAAAGGTTTGGAAGGTCTTGAAGGACTAAATAACTTCATCCACTACTGGGTCTCAGTAAGGATTGCAAAAATACACACCGCCCTGGACCTGTCTCGTCCCATCCCGCCCCTCTCCGAGCTGTCCCGTCCCGCTTATTTGAGTAATAAAGACAGGTTTGGGGTAGAAAATTCTGTCCCGTGGAAGGTCCAGTGCAGCTCCATCCCGTCCGCCCTGCGACCCACCCCTCATTTTTTTTTGGAATAGTGATAAATATAATACAAATTACAATTTTCACTAGAAATTGGCCAAATAAGAATCAAACCTGAGTTGATGTTATAAACTATAAATCTTAAACACTAAACCACAATCCCTATCTTGTAGTTTTTGGGTTTTGTTTGCTACAAATATTTAAAAGAAAAATTCTATTTTTTAATTATTTTTTGAGTTTACCAAAAAAAAATTTTACCCGGGCGACTAGCAGGTCAAAGGGTTGCCCCGCCCAGCCCCGCCCAACCCAAAATCTTCGTGGGGCGGGGTGGGGCAGGGCCGACCCGCCTCATTGCCATCCCCATGTTGTAGAGGGTCCCTCTACAACAATTTCATTGAAATTTAGTTAAATATGCATATGTTATGCATTAAAGATGATATAATCAAAAGATAAAAATTTACTCGTACATGATCGCACCGCGTGGCAAAGAAGTTTTCGTACTTTGCACGCTTGAGTATTTGGCCTTAACTCGATTTTCCCTATTCTTCGTCGACCGTGCTCAAACAAACAGAAAGTCAGCTTTACGTAACTGTAAAGTTCATATAAATATATTAATATAAAATTTTAAATAGAAATGATACCAAGTACCACGAAATTAGGACTTGTGAATAAGTCCATGCACTTCTACCAGTCTTTGGTGGACAGCTCGCCGTACGGATGGCTCAGCCCTTGCTCCTTGAAGTGATTATGTGCCTTCAGTTTGTAATCACGGTAGCAATCAGCACGAGGTGATCGACAGTGGCATTGACCCTCTCATCTAGTACTCGTCGGGCGACCCATCGACCTGAAGGTCAAAATAGCTCTACAATATCATAACAATATTGGTTAATGCATATGATATGGAACAATAGATTTATAATTTTTATAATGAAAAAAAATTCCATTTACTTACTTCGATGATCCTAGGTAATTGTGCCCGCTGCTCTTTTGGGACCTTTTCCCAAGATGTGTAGCACGGAGGTATGGTAACTCGCTTGGTTCTTGACCAGCCACGTGAAGTACTTAGTGTTGTTCTCGATCGATTACATTATCTATTCGACATTGTCGAACATGATGGAAATTTAAATCTTTTTGTTCGCCTGTCAAACCTTCTCGAGGATAATGCCCCGAGAGATACCCCATCTTCGCCACTGAAAGCTGATGCCAAGGAGTTGGTCCAAAAATGTGATGCCTGCCAGCGACATTCTAACCTTATACATATCCCAGCGGAAAATCAAGTGACTATATTTGGAATATGTCCATTCTACTAGTGGGGATTAATCTTTCAGGCCTTTCTCCACTGCCAACTAGCAGAGAAAGTTCTTAGTAGTGGCTATTGATTATTTCACAAAGTGTGTAGAAGCTGAAGCACTCGCTATGATAACTACTAGGAAAATTCAAAGCTTTATATGGAAAAACATAATTTGTCGCTTTGGTATACCGCGAGTGATTGTGTCTGACAATGGAAAACAATTTTACAATCGAGAATTTGAAGAATTTTGAGCCAGCTATAAGATCGACCTAAGAAAGACCTCGGTCGCCCATCCTAGAGCCAACGGGCAGGTTGAAGTGACTAATCGAACGATTTTTTGGGATTTACAGACAAGATTAGAAGGATGCAAAGGGGCATGGGCAGAAGAAATTCTGAATGTGTTATGAGCTTATCACACCACTCCCATAGAATCATCAGGTGAGACTCCTAAAAGACTATGCTTCGGACTTGAGGTTGTTGTTCCTTCAGAGGTGATCGAGCCTACACCAGGATTGATATTGCAGTACGTAATTTATGAGATACCCTAGGCAGAACTTGATCGACTAGAGAGAGAGAATGCATTTGTGAAAATGGTCGCATACAAAAGAAGTACTGCCGCATATTTTGACTGGAATGTAAAGCCTAAAAAGTTTCATGAAGGAGATTTAGTACTACGGGATGCTTTTGCTGCGGCACATCAACCAGGAAAATTGGATCCAAAGTGGGAAGGACCATTTCAAGTCGTAATAGAAGGTAAAAGAGGTTCGTGTCGCTTGAAAGACCACCAAAGAAAGCTGCTTGGAAGACCATAGAGTATGGAAAATTTGAAGAAACATTACCAATAACTGACCTACCCTAGCTTATTCAATTCAGTCTTTCCTCTCTTGATGTAGTGATTACTACTTCACACAATTAAATAAGCAGAGTGAGAGGGGGGATGCTAAGGAGATTAGTCGATCATCTTTTAAGAAGGCTAATCGATCTCCCTACCTGGTGTAACCCTTGATTCCTCCCAATTCCCAAAGTTTTTCGTTATGAACTTGGCTACAATCTAAACAAATGCATAAGAATCTTGATCACAGTCAATGAATCAATGATGTGTTTCATCTCGACTACGGTCAATGAATATTTGCTTCATTTCATCTCGATCACGATCGAAGATTATATATTATATATATATATATATATATATATATATATATATATATATATATATATATACATTTCATATATACGGTTGAAAAATCTTATATATTTTTATAAGTTTTCAAGTAAAAGTAGACACATAATCTTCAATTAAATCGATGACGATCGAATATAAAGCGATGAAACAAGAAGACCATCTAAATGACGAAGTATTATGATTCAATGGAAAGATGAAAAGCGAAATATTATAAAAATGTTCAGAAGCAAAAGATAGAGTACATCAGGTGAGGATAAACCACCTCTCCACTTGATTTCAAATGTGCGATTGTGCAACTAAAGATAAAAGATATCGAGCAAGGATAAACCACCTATCCACCCGCTTTATACAAGCAAAATATATGTTCAAATATTGTTTATAACAACATAAAACCCCATCAATGGTCATTAGCATCATTGGCATCTTCATCTTCATCTTCATCTTCATCGTCTTCTAGCATAAATGGAGCTCCAGCTAAGTCCAAGTCAGGGTATTTCTCAGCCAGTCATTTGCGGCTTTTTCTAAAACCCATTTCTCGACCGCGTACGCCAACCATGCTGACTGTTGTGATATTCGTCACTCTTCATGTAATCTTCAAAGGCCACTACACACACTTCTTTTTTAATCACCAAACACACATGATCGAGAGATTCCTCCAGCTCGCGGATCTTCTCATAACGACCTCTCAAGGACTCTTCCTGATCCTCCACAATCCTGACTAAATTCTGAAGATGAGTCTCCATAGCTCCAGCTACAGTCTCTAATTCAGAAATGGTCTTCAATCTCTTCTACGATGCATCCTCTTTTTCTTGAGCAAGTTAGCTAGTATGCTCAAATTTCTCTATCTAATCTCACATTCTCTGAAACGCAGAATGACAGAGTGAAAGAATCTGACAGAATGATGGTAAAGAAAGAAGGCAAGTTAAGGTAAGTCTGTGCCTTAGTAAAAAAAATATATGTATAAAAGTTTCAGAAGAAATAAGTAAAGTAAGAATGGCATGCCCTTCTTTTTTCTACCATGAGAGACCTCTCCAAGCTCTCAAGTGACTTCTCCCTACTTGCGTCGATCACCTCCCAGTCTAGACAGTTTGTCATAACTCGGCAGTCCTCACTAACCTTTTCAGCCGATCTACGAAGATAACACGAATGGGCCACATTAGGAGAAGAAGAGGTAGGGAATGATGGAGAAGTGGGAACATGAAGAGGTCAGACAATTGGAAGATGAGAACTTTCTCTTAAAAATTGAGAGAGAGTGCAAGAAGAAAGAACTCGAGAGGGTTCTGGGTCATCAGAAGAAGATGGGCCTCCTTTTTGTTTTCATTTTGATTGCCCATTCTTACGATCCAATTCTTCCAAGAATTCCTCGCTAAATTGATCAACACACATGTCTAAAAAAACCAATATTAAATAGTATTAATATCAAGGTAAAAAATCATATTGAAAAAATTCAAAATGTTGACTGGTTTAAAACATTGCTAACCTACCTTATGGACGGTCGATGCCCATAGAGACCAATGCATCATTGGTCAGTATATTATTCATACATCGATTGAGAGGTTCAATTGATCTCAAGATAATTAATGAATCAATTTCTGATTCAGAAAATATTGGAGTCTTGTTGAAATCATATAAATGATGATGTCCCCATTCAATAGAAAAATGAAACATACCATTGATGGGGCTGACAAAGAAATACCTATTTTTCCAACCAATATTTGATGAAGGGAATTGGGTATTCAGAAATGTTCATGAGCTAGTAGACCTCGATCTCGACGTGAAAAAATTACGTAGCAATCGTAATGATCAAGTAGCTTCATCTCGAAAAGGATGCGAAATAAATTGATTGAATGTTCAAGGTCATTCTTCAAGCACATGATAAGGTAATAATTTAAGATCCTAAGAGGGTTGGGGACCAATTGACCACGAGCCAACTTAAAGGTACAAAAGAAATCGACTAAAAATGGGTGTAGAGGAAACCTAAGACCTGCTTTTAGGTTGTCATGGTAAATGGCTACCTCTCCCGGACGACCAAACGATAAATATTCAGTCCGAGGGCTCTATATACATGATGACGGCTTAAGAAAAAGTGATTTACAACTCGTGTCAATGCCTTTTCATTATATGTGCTAGGATGACGAGGAATTGTCCCTAAGGGATGGGGATTTTCAATCGATATATCCAAAGATCTACGATGATCAAGTTTCACAGTAGATCAACCTATAACCATTTTCTAAGCACTTATGTTAACTCACTTACCTAAAAATGATAATACTATGCGCAAATCTGAAAGATAAAATGAAGAAGATTCTAATAAAAATGGGTACATGTGAAAGACAACCTACTGTTTATAGCACTAGGTCTGCAAGAAGTTTGAAGAGATAAAACTTGTCACTTCTCCTACGTCCGGCTCTCCTAAAGATTCAATAGACTTCAGAGAATCAAAAGAGACATCGTCCCGTGAAATGGCTACAGATCCACTCTTCTGAAGAACTGTCCAACACTATTATGTTCATGGAGAGAAAATCATCAGAAGAAGAAATAAAAGAGAAGAAATGCAGAAGAAGAGGCCAAAAGCAATAAGGAAGAATTATGAAGTTTGAAGAAGAAAGAGATGACAAAAATGGGTGGAAAAATACCTGAAGAGTCATCTTGGAATTGGAAAAGGTTTAAGCAGTGGTGGAAGTTGAAGATAAGCAGGGCATTACGTGCGCCAATATCAGGGATAACGTCTCCATGGTCAGAGAATAATTGCATTTTCAATCTTGGCAGTCATTCAGTCAATGAAATATAGACACGTGGGTCACAAAAGGCGAGTCAATCATAAAAAATAAAAATAAAATGTATTTTGAATTTCTTATACTCTCGAATCTCAACATTTATCATTCAAGAGTAGGGGACTAATGATACCGAATCAGATTATCGACCATACATAGTTTATCACGCTTAGTGGGTTTATCAAACTTACAAGACCGAGTACACGAAATAGAATATGGGAGGATAATCGATCAGTTGGTTGACTTCTTTAGTCGACCGAAATTTTTGGGATTGAAGATCAAGCCTACTCCAAATGTCGGTTAAAAATATCTTATGTCATCTAGTCACGTCAGCATACCATAGAAGACTTTATAAATAGAGGTCTTCTTCTATTCTTAGAAGAGGATAAATGATCCAGAGATTACGATCCTATTGTACTTCTTAGTCATAGATAATTCCATTAGATCTTTGAATACAATTTTATTTTTTCGATTGGAGTTCATATCTATACAAACCAATTCATAAATGAAGTCGAGGTAATTTGACTACAATTACCATTCCATTATAATCCCAATATCAATAAAGATATTATTTAAATAGTCTAAATATTGTTAAGATGAAATCGTCCATAAAATGATTATCGTTCATAGGATTTTTAATATATTGAAGATAAAGATTGTTGACGTTATTTGGCCAAATTGAACCTTCAACTCTTTTGATGTTTAAAAGTTGTAACTACCTTGTATTGATTGAAAACAAATTTTAAAACTCAATCCAAACATTAATCGTGAATAGGTAAAAGGTAAATAAACAAAGAGTTAATTGAAATTGAATCATGATCGAAGAGGATTTACATGAGAGTTTTTTCACATGGTCTATTCAGGATTGCAGAAAGTGTCTCTTTGCTTAAAAAATATTTGCGACATGTTTTGCATGTTGAATAGAAGTATAATCGATGGATTTGGGATTCCAATTTCACATTAATTAAGATTATAGGCGCGGCTGCTAGCAATCAATCATTATATATTAGAGACAAGGCTACCTCCTCTTCCTTCTTATCTTATCTTTTGAATTAGTTAATTAGAAAGACAAGATAAGCGGTTAGAAGAGCTGATATTTCACCAAGAGCGGGTATGCCGCTCCATAACATAAGCAGGATGCTTTCAAAGTTTAGTGACCAAGGCGCCCCCTCAACATGAGTGTTGAAGAAGGGCCACCGAGCAAAAATTGTTGATACATACTGGTTTGTCGTGACTCCCATCATTCGAATCGGATCTATTCAAATGTTTGGAGTGTTGGGTTGTATGCTCAAATAGTATGATTTTGTTGTGATAAAATGACAATTTTATATTGAATAAAACTTTAGTTTGTATTCATTTATTATTATTGCATTTGTTTGATATTGAGCATGTAAATAAAGTGTCAATGATCACTTGTGATAATATAAGTTGAGTGCTTGCGTTGAGAAGTATAGTGTGACACGACTTATATTTTGATCATGAATAAAATTATTCAAAACTAATGTATGAGGTTGGCGTCTTATACTGGAAGATTGTAGTGTTGACTATTTAATCATTCGGGTATTCAATTTTTCCTTATCGCAGAAATGATTTAATAGTGACACTAGTACACTTGGAGTGTATTGAACGGACCATGTGTCGAATTTAATTATATAGCATGACTGTGCGAATAATTAAATTCTACTTGATCACTAGGTATTTCATCTAAATCTCTTGATAGGATTGTGTATATTTTTTTGTTAGTTTGATGGTTTTTTTATTCACCAATGGGTGAGATCAATTTAGTTGATCAAATATCTCAGTGAGTAAGGAACTTGAAAATGAGCGAAGTAGAGAACATCATTCGTGTCGGGACTGTCGTCTTAAAAAATGAATCGAGTGACAACTCAAGTATTTTCTGTTGAACGATTATAAATCTAAGCTCAGTGTTTAGCGAAGGCTGAACTTCAACATCTGTGAATTAGTTCATAGGACCATTGAAGAAAATGTAACTTATATTTAGTGATAATAATTAGAAGGGCAAAATTGTCATTTATGCTCATACCTAATTATCGAATCTCGAGACATGGATGAAATATATATATATATATATATATATATATATATATATATATATATATATATATATATATATATATAGTAGGTCGAGAGGAAAAGTATTACGAGTTTACGTAATCTTATATATTATATATTACGAGTGCGATACTTTGCGCTTTAGTGAAAAAATAAAAAATTAATAATTAGATCGAGTCTAGGGTCGACTAGACGTAATCTAATTATTGGAGCTTGAAAAATATATGTCCGAATAGGTAGTGTGGTAGCTCTATAAAATTTTGGGCTTAATCACAGTTACTGTGAAAATTTTGGACTTGATTGTAATTGTGATATAAGTCAGGGATTGCATGTGTAATCAAATCAATCATAAGCTAATTGGACTTGTGGATGCAATGAAGACTGTTGTCATTGTTTGCAATAAGGACACTTGTCGTATTTATATCACATTGCATGTGACATAATTTCATTTGAACAATTAAAAAAAGATAAGGGATAAAAATTCTTAAGTCATGTTTGACTTGAATTTTATTATCTTGGTTTTCTAAATATGTCAAGTCCAGAAATTGGTTTTTTGATTCAATTAAAAGGTGCCCACACGCCGGTGTATTCTATACTCGAGACAATACCATAGAAGGCTTGAACGTTGGGAGCACCAAGTTCGTGAATCAAAAGCAGGAAGTTTGTGAATTAGATTGAGATTAAAATCGTTTATCGATTCAGATATAATAATAATCTATTAGTATTTAATTATAATAAACACGTGAACACCTAACAAAGATCCTGGTTTTATTGAATTAAAGAATTTTTTTTCCAACTAATTCTCGTGCCAGTTTCCAACATAGAGGATACAAGTCAACCAAATAAAAGAAATGGGACTACATTTGGTATCAAATGTCGGATCAAAAAAATTATTGTCATGTCTAGTTGAATCTAGGATTTGTGTCGATAGCTCTTTGAGAAGACGATGACATGCAAACTCTTGAAATTGTAGGCAAACGTGGTTTTTCATCACAATAGTCAAGTAACAAGTTGTGTGGGCTATGGAAGAGCAAGATGCATTGAATCGAGAATTAACATATGAGTTCTTGTTCGAGTAATTGTAGGTTGGAAAATAAAAACGTAGACTTGCTTAGGTCTACACGCGAATAAAGAAGTACAATAACTCTTCAACAAAAATTTATTTTTGAAGAAAAAGTTTCACATTAGAACGTTAGAGATGAATGTATCTGAACATCAATGAATAGCTTCAACATATGGATGAATGCTGGGCTATTATCATGTTACTTTCTACTGTCTTTAGACTATTGGATTTCCCCAAATAGTACATGCACCGATTTTAGAACTATGATATTTTTTTAGATCGGACTGTTACTGGAAAAAAAAAAAAAAAAAATCACACTCCAAGACCGGGCTATTACTAATAAAAAAAATGTATACACTATAAAAAACGATTTTTTCGGCAGTCCGGTCCCGCCCCCCCCCCCAGCCCCAGCCCCAGCCCCACCCTCACCCTCACCCTCAAAATCCGTCCATGATTGGGTCGATTTCCGATTTTTCTAGTTAAACCGACTAGTTCGATTTTCACAAAAATTTAAGGACTCGTACTTTTCAGTGATGCAGGGGAATCAAAGAAGAACGATGAAGACAAGATCACAAACTTGTTGATTCTGTAAATACTGGAGATTGGATCAAGAATTAAAAGAAAATTCATAGTTCTTTCAATGAAAAGACAACTAAGATGACAATGAACCCTAGTTTTGCTTTTAATGAAAGTCCGTTTCACCCTTCCACCAAAATAAAACACTAAAACAATAATATAAATAATGAAATAACATCAAGCTGCTAACAAAAAATAAAAAAAGAAGTAAAAGGAACTTAGCCACGTCCTCCTTGCCGTCGTGCCTTCATGTCAGTTCAGTCTCGACAGTACTTGGTACTAAAATGCACTTAATCTACTTTAAAGTGAACAAGAAGAAACATACCACCGATGACTATTTATCTAAAACCGGAGAAAGCAATGGCTTATTTGAGAAGAATTAATGCCTCCAAATTACCAGACGTGATTTCATATGAACCTCGAAAAGATTCCATCGTGAAGGCAGCACGATGAGGCGACAATACAACATTATTTAGTGAAAAGAGTGCTTCAGGAACATGAAGTTCATTTTCAAACACATCCAATCCAGCACCAGCTATTAGTCCTTGTTGCAAACAAAGCACCAACTCATTCTCATCGATTATAGCCCCGCGTGCAATATTACCAATAAATCCTTTCTTTCCCAGCTCCAACAGAACCTCCCTGTTGATGAGATGACGGGTTTGCTCAGTTAAAGCACAACAGATGACAAGGACGTCAGATATGGCTGCTAGTTCACGGATGTCACTGTAGAAAGGGTACGGAACAAATGACTTCTTCTCCCTTGAGTGATACGATATTATACAGCCGAATGCTTCGAGCCTCCTTGCGACTTCTAAGCCAATGCTGCCTAGTCCTACGATCCCAACTTTCTTGCCTCCCAACTGAAATCATCATGTCAATCGACTAGCAAGAATTGTAGCAATAATGGATCGACAATAGCTCCATACGAGATACAATAAAGAATATTATACACTGAATTTCACCAAAATATAATGTATATATCCTGCATTTTCTTAAACAAATTGTAGCATGCTTAATCGTACACAAAACAATAAACTGTCATTCGTCATGTTACTAAAAACTAAAGGAAGAATAAAGTTCCAAACCAGACAAAAATTTAATTTTGCTCTAATTTAGTCACTCAAGTTCTCTATTTATTTCAATTTGGTCACTACGTGAAAGGGTGGGTGGGTGGGTCCAAAATTTTGGCGCAAATTGTGTTTAAAAAAAAAAAAGATATAAAGCCCAAATTTCATCAAAATAGTCCAAAAGAATTTATAAAGCTGGCCCAAATTGAATTCAAATTTTAGAAAGTTAAAAATTTAAAAGTGGCTTGAATTTTTTAATTTGTCTCACCTTCCACCAATTGAAATATTATTTTATTTTCTAACTTGATTGTAATAATCATGTTGTCTATATGTCGTTTCATTAAATATAGGATTACAATATAATTGTATATAACACTATTAAAGATATTAAATATTTTGTGCATACATAGCTTAGTTTTAGATAAAATAGATATAGAATATATTATAAAATAATTTTTGTGCATCAACTACATAACAATTTTTGTTGAGAGATACTTGTTAATAAAATAGATATAGATTATATTATAGAAGAATTCGCACTTGTAAAAGATTGTCGGGTACAATTTTCTTTAACTAGTTTAGATCTTGAATATTTTTGTGTTTCTTTTCCAAAATATTAACAGTTCTGCTTAATAAGTTACAAAACAAATATTTGATGTGTCCGTAATCATGGGCGAAGCCAGAATTTTTTGCGGGGATTACTACTTAAAAAAAGTAAAATAATTACATTTTAAATGGCCTGCTACTTAATAAAAAAATAAAATAAAATAATAATTATATTTTAAAAATTACCGCTCCCTATCTCCCCTTTAATACAATGAGTTAAATTTCCCCATGTACAAACTGAGTTTTATCATTTATGTATATAATTTACCTTGGAGCCAGATGGATAATCTCCTGTTTTAGGCCAGAGCAGCCCGTTTTTCACAAAGCGATTTGCAGCGCTAATTTGCCGCATTACATCAAGGAGCAGCCCGACTGCAAGGTCAGTAACATCGGCGGAGAACACAGTGGAGGCATTAGCAACGGAGATTTGGCGACGACGGCACTCAGAGAGATCTATGTGGTCGACGCCGGCGCTGGTGGTGACGACGAGGCGGAGGGAAGGGAGGTGGCGGAGGACGGCAGTAGACAGCAAGAAGTAACCAGAGCACAAAGCGGCATTCGTGTTTTGTGCATGGGCCAAGAGAAATTCGGACAGGGGGAGTGTCGACTTCCATGGTCTTAAAATTCTGAATTTCGAACAGAATTCTTTCTCGTATGATTCGAATACCACAGGTGGATCGAAGCGGATCTAGAGTTAAAGTTCGGTGGGGGAGCGACGTTGGTGGTCAACAGTCGAATATATTGACCGATTAATGGGTCGATGGCCGATCTTTGTTAGAAATATAAGTATCACCACATATTTGATTCGCTTCTAACACTTAGCGTAAGAAAAAAATTTAAAATAAAGTCAAATTTATGGTAAAAAAAAAAAAAGAAAGCAAAAGTTCGATGGAGGCGATAAAGATTTACGTAAAAATAATTTAAAATAAAACAATAAAGATAATTTAAAATATAGTAAATTTTTATAGTTGTTCTTTACGATTTTCATATGTTGAAAAGTTTAAAATAAAACTAAATCTATGACAAATAAAAAAAAAAAAAAAAGAGCAAAAGAACTGATTAATACTTTTTATATTCTTCAATTTTGACCCACTTTTTAAATTATGCAATTATCATATTAAAGAAAAATAATAAATTCTTACTTAAAAATTTATTCATGTATTCACCTTATTTTTTAATTTCTCAAAATTGAGGACTATAAATGTAATTTTGAATTTAAAATAATCTCCTATCTCTCTCTCTCTCTTCTCTCTTTCTCTCTCACCCACGTGACCCACTGCCACCTTCCTTTCTTCTTTCCTTCAATTCAATAAACTTTACATACATATATACATACACGCAGGCAGCCATTGCCACAACATGAAGAAATTTTTTTTTGATAAAATCCAGTGGGTCCGGCACTAAACCAACACCATTTTTTCTCAAAATTCCAGCTAGGGCGGACGCGGGGTCTCGCCATGTAGTAGATCCGCCCCTGGGTGGATCGAGAACTATGATTTCAGGGAGTTGCTGAACTTCTGGGGTTTCATCTTCAGCCATGAAATGATTTGTGTAATGATCAAGAGGAAGAAACAATGGCAGAAAAAAGCACGTAGCGAAACAATAAAATATTGAAATTTATGTGATAATTTGGCAGCACGAAGAGGATTATGGGTCTCCCTCCCCCAATAAATAGGGATCAGAAGTTGAGCTCATCTACTGTTCTAATGGTGTATTTTATTGAATGTCCCACAAATAGAAAATATACACATTATTAAATAAATATAATTATTTAATGTGTAACTTACATTTTATATCGGTAGGACAGCTAAAAAGACATACAAATATACAATTGAGATAGCAGGTCTGGGTTCTCAAAAGTTTCATGATATTAAGCAAAAACAGCCGAAAATACTTAGGCTGCGTTTGATTACAAGCATTTTTCTACCTATTTTTCAATTAATAAATTTGATAGCCACATTTTTTCATAGAAAAAGCCTCTTTTCCACTTATTTTCCAACTAGAAGGGTGTTTAATGGTCATTTTTTTTCCAGATAAAACGTTTTCTCATTTCTACATAAATGATCGCTTTTTTTTTTTTTTTAAAGCCAGAAAAACGTTTTCTTAAGGGAGAGGATGTTTTATTTTCTAGGTAAAATTTGTACCCAAATTTATTTATTTTTCACCCAAATTTTATTTTTTCTGAAATTCGTTTTTTTCTATTTAATTCAATGCTTGCAATCAAACGCAACTTTAAGTTAGGGCGAGGAAAATCAGGGAAAATAAAATAAAATATTCTAATTCATCATTAAGCAGCTAATGTCTGAAATCCATTTTATGAGACAATCGATTTATTGTATGCTTAAAGTGGGTCCCAATGCAGAATAAAACATGTGCACTATGCACTAACCCAATGCAGAATAAAACATGTGCACTATGCACTAAATTAGTCCCACCATCCAAACAATAATAACCCATCTTTGCATTATTAAGCTTTTTTTTAACGATGAAATTACTTGCAATAATTGAACCCCCGTCCTCTGACCTATATGCCCCTATTTGTATTATTTGGCATATGTTTGGGTCAATCCTGATCTTCTGCCCATTTGTGGGCACAGGAGATCATCCTGCTATGTTTGGGTATGCTTAAATTATAATTGTAATTAGTTAAATTGATCAAACATACTTTTTATCTACACATTTTAAAAAATTCACAACTTACAACATACTTTTTATCCACACATTCACCAACAATTTATATTATAAGCACTTAAAAAATAATTTCATCACTACCAAACATGATCTTGCAATTACTACGTTATCCAAACGAAAATTGGACGATTTTTCAACATACATAACGATTTTTGTAAGTATGAATTTATCTTTTCAAGTTTTTTATTTTTACAATTATTTCAACGGTCTAAACAAAAATTTGAGTCCACAAAATATAAAATAAAAACAAAAATATCTTTGAACATTGCAAAATCGCAAAATACATAGTTTACAACAATCAGTGAAGTCATGATATGTAATCATAAAATATTTCATTCAATAGATTCAACAAACGGTGAGCTCGACTCTAGTACATATTCGATGTCACAGATTTCTAACCCAATTGTTGTGCCATATAGTCACGCATTTGATCCCATGGCATGCCTTGGTGTTGCGGCACACTCATTTCAACCACTATTGGTTATTCCTCGTCTGGCATGTCTATATCAGCAGCGTCCTCATCCTCATCCTTGTCAACTGTATGAAAGGTCTTGTCAATATGATAGGACCTCCGGAGGAAGTTGATCATCGCCGTTGTCGCAATCATGACTCCTATCTATGCTCGAAAAGAATAATTCAACATTCGATCAAGAGTCTTCAATCATTGCTTGCAAACATTGAAAGTTGTCCCGGTGACGATTCTACAAGAGGATTAATGGTAGTTGAAATGCTCTTTTGCATTTCTAAACCTTCTTCGACAATGATGGCCCTCATCACTAGTAAAAAAATTGACATTTGGGGGCGCTTTATTGGGGACGGTTTAAAAAGTCGTATCCAATAGTAAATTATTAGGGACTGTTTGTAAATATACATCCCAAAAAACTAGCCAGTAGAACGGTTTTCTCAAGTTTTATCCACAATTATAGATTATTTGGGACGGTTTGATCTGTCGTAGATGGTTCTTTAATTGTGTGATCAATTTTTGGTGAAAAAAATTATATAGGGATTGTTGTAATGAAGACAAAGCCTAGAGACACATATGACTTGGCTGGAGGTCATGATATCCCATATGATAATCATCTTTATGGGAATGGAAACCTCATTGATGATGATGAAGATGAAAATATCAAGTTGATGAGGAATAATGTGATTGGAGGATATGTTGACGGTTCTCCACCTACATATGATACTAAAACAAATACTTGCATGGACTTCATTAATGATAAAGATGAGGTTATATCAAGATGCACATGATTATGAAGATGAACTTCAATTAAACTATTGATGTGATTATAACACTTGATTGTGATAACTTTTTTGTTTTTGATTATTCAGGTGTATCATCAATTTTATGGATGTGACAAACAAACTTGAAATGACTTTAATCGATATTCTAGGAATTGATTCCATTTGTCTCTTTTTGTTATGTTAGTTAATATTATCTCGAAATACTTAAACATGCAAAGTTCCAACTCCAACACCATATATAATTAGATGTTCCAATCAAGCATATGATTTTGTAACAAATGTGCAGGTAAATGGCTGAAGAAGATAAAGCTACTCCTAGAAATGTTCGAGGACATGCCAAGTTGGCATTCCTGGAGAGAACACTAGTAGTGAAACTCCGAGTTACTTTAATTTTCAGGATGGGTTCGCAATTGATCCAAACTCAAGTGAGTTGTCCGCTTTAGCAGGACCCTAGGAAGGGACTCGAATCTATTGCTAATTCACTTTCTTAAATGGCCATGAGTAGATGTTGAATATAAGTATAGAGTGATGATGAAAATCAAGGTAAACTAAAACAGTTTTTACTTTTTAGTGTTTGTTTGGTAGAGTTTAAAAGTAGCTTCTTCTTTTTTTAGAAATTTTGAATAAGTTGATGAGATATGTGGTTGAAAAGTTTATAAAAGTTGTGGGATCCATAAAATATGTTGGTGAAAATGAGTTTGGGAAAAAAAAAAGATTTTAACATGCTCTTTATATATCTTTTTCCTTTTAATTTGACTTTCAATTATCTACAATCTTTGGATACTTACATGACTATTGCATCTTACTTTTTTTCTTTATTAATTTAAGCAACACTTTGATTTCTCATATGAATGCAACAAGCATGTCCTTATGTAACTCAGCACAATATGGAAGGATGAAAAAGAAGATATGTAGAGAGAATATTTTACTCCATTTGCCACTGGGGAAGAGCGAACCGCGAACCGCGAACCGCGAACCGTCCAAATAAGGTGCTTGATGATCAATGGACAATAGTGGTGGATTACTGGGAAAATCCTAAAACCATTGTAAGTTCTAATATATATAATCACACATTGTTACTATTTACCATTAGTTATTGTTTTTTTAAAGATCAAATTTGTTATATAAGAAAAGGCAGTAATTTATTGAAAAAATCATAGGATAATGCATATTGGGGTTCAAAGAGTTTTGTGAAGCATGTGGTTAAGGTAAGACTAAACTTCAAATATCATCTCAATACTTGAGTTGGTTATACTTATTAGGTCTTTTTAGGAAGTTTCAGGAATATTCATACTCGGAAAGATAAGACACCAATCAATGACTTAGATAAGGAAAATTTGGCATTGAATATTTTAGCAAATGATTTATATTTTCTATTGAAAAGACATTTATATTCCAACTTCTTTATTTTAATGTAATGTGTACGAGAATTTTTGCATGACCAAATGAAAGAGTTGGCTGACAAGACGACCGAGGAGGGTTCATCAATGTATTACACCAGAAATGATGACATCTTCACCCAAATCATATGACCTAATAGCCGAGGTCGGAAGTGGTGTTGGGACTTGACCCAATTAGGAATCACTGCATTCTCTAAATGATTTCTTGCCAATTCTCGAACTCTCATTTTCAATTTCTCTATGGAGTTCTGAAGATTTTCATGTTAAATGGTGCTTGTGACATTGAGTTTCCATATGCATAGCTTGTCCTGCATGCAATGGCATTGTGTCAATGTTCATTATACTTAGACATAGTAATTGTTGCGTTAAATTACTTTGTTTAAAACTTAGTTGTTAAATATATTGAAGACCAATGCCCAACTTGGTTGGATAGATTGATGTGATAGTGTAACGTTGCATGTCCATTTACATTATTATTATTATTATAGACTATATAAATGCTCGTCTTAACAATATATTCAATTCTTAATTAATAAACCATTTTTTGCAGTGGAATGTACCAGAGACGCTCTAAACGATCAACGTGCCACTGAATTTACTTTAAAATGCATACAATTCAATTAAATTTGGAAAAAATTATATAACATATTTATTTGCTTGCATGCATTTAAATTTATAACTTGCCAATTTTATATAAGTTGAACTTAGACTTGTCCCTGAAAAACATTCATATTTTATATTAAGTAAGCTCTATTCGTTTTAACTTGATTGATAATTAGACAATGAATTAAGATTTTGACCAACTAATAAAAGCAATTAGACAAAAATTAGAATAATTACATAATTAACTTAATTTTTTTCCCTTTTTAATGGGGCCATATAATTAGAACTCAAACAACCATCCAATTTCCAGAGTTCACTATTTCATCTTCTCGAATTTTAAGGTATTAGAATCATTCTTTTTATTATATTACCTGATGATTGGGTTCATGATGAGACTAATTGTTTTTTATTTATTGAAACTTGGAATGGTTTGATTCATATGTATACACGTATGAATATTTATATATATCAAGGGTGATCTCACGCTTGCAGCAGGCGGGATAAGCCACCCTCCAGGTGTCGGCGGTGGGTGGCTTATCCCGCCTTCAAAAGCAGAAATCATTGCCATTATATATATACCCACAATTATATATATATTGTTGCTGTTGCTATTTACTTAGCTTTATTCATTTTAAATTCCATAAGTTATAGGTTGAAATTAGGTATAATGCTTCATTTCCTGGTTTGTTCTCGTAATGACAATATGTTGATATATAGTGATATGTGAATGTTTAATAAAAGGGTATGTACTTTCTATTAACGTATTTTATTTGAAAATCTGAATTTTCGTTTACAGATTATCTCTTTTATATTTTGTTCATTTACACCAGCATTGTGTTTGTATTTAGTGAACCTATTTTTTTTAATAGGGTTGTTGAATCAAGAAAGCTAGTAACATTTAAGTATTGGAACGCTTAATTACCTAGACATCATTGGATTTTCACTCACAGATCGTGTTTGACACCTTCTTTGTTGTCTTTTGTCTCCATGAAAATATACATTAATAAGCATAGTAAATACAATTATTATTATTCTTATTTAGTGATTCAACAAAGTAGGATTATCTAAGTTGGAGCTTTTTCCTTTTTGACAAAAAGTCGGCCGTTAAATTTTATAGGATTCTTGGCACTTCATATATATACTTTGGTCCTAATAAATTAATAAACAAATTTATCTTAATAGAATAATGGTTTATTTCAAGAAACGAATATTGTTTAGAATTTTAAATAAATGGTAATGACCTATAATTTTTGGCACGTTGACTTCGTGGGCAGCTCGGAACATCTCTATTTGCTACTTAAAACGTGAATAAGGATCCAAGGTAAGTAAACCTCTCTTCGAATTCATTTGGAGAGTGCAATGTTAAATGTTTAGATGTGTTACGTAAATAGCTATTATTTAAATATGATATACTTTAATATAGTTTTATATGTATTTATATGCCATTAATGTCTCACACGACATATTGTTGCGTGTATATTCATGTTAATGCATTCACAGGCATGCATAAAGTAAAGATTTAAATGATAATGTTGAAAGGTATATTTTACTTTTAGAAAGATATGTGTCCTAACTTTATAAAAGAAGTGGTGCACGCCTATGCCATGAAATGTGTGAATGGGAAATGGAGCGTGGGGGACCGGCGCACCCGACGAATGACAATGTTGAATGTTTAATATTTAACCGCTTTGCGGTACTATCGGTATATAGAACGGATTCCAAATAATAATGGCCCACTGCATCCTGATTGGATAGGTGATACAGAAAAGTGGGCTCACAATGTTAAAGTTTTTAAAGAATAAGAAAAGATGGAATACATATCCTAGGAAACTATTTGAAATCAATGCATATCATAAACATACATTGTCACGTGTATGAGGTTTGTTTACTGGGCGTTAGCTCGCTCCATATTCTCTACTTTTTAGATGATGAGAGCTAGATGATGAGAGACGACTGTTTGGGGACGAGACGGACTCAATATTGTTTAAATCCAAGTTTTATTTTATTATTACTTGAAATAAGATGCCTTAGACCAATTGGCGTTATTGGAATACTATTCTTTTACTTATTTTAAATTAGTCAAACTATGAAGTTTTTCGTAATTATTGTATTCATTCAATAAAGAATATAGGCATAAAATTTATTATGCAAATTATTCTTTTTAATTAATACTGTTGAAAGCCATTGATATTTATTTCGAATTTTAAAATAAAATAAAATGGAATGAAAATTTTATCCACTTTTTCGCATTTATATCTTGTTATTTAATGGAAATTAAATGGTAACACTTCTAAGTCTAGAGTTTTTAGACTTGGGGCATTACATTATTGGTATCAGAGCTAAGAGTTTTAAAATCGATTATGTAGATTTTTTTTTTTTTTAAAAAGAGTGTAGTATTGAGTCACGCCGCCAAGGAGTCCTCTCGCGATCATCTGGTAATGTTGAATTTTATCTCTTCAATTGCAAACAGTTATTTGATGCATAAATGTTGTAGTTGCAATATAGTATTAATGAAATTTAATTAAAAACGATAATAATAATAATAATTAAATAAATAAATAAGTTTTTGTATTCTAGTATAGCCCCCGCTACTCGTTCTCAGGCTCATAAAGAAACATCTGAAGCTCGTCCAGAAGGGTCAGGCAATAACACAGGGACCCCAATGACAATGGAGGCTTTTATGCAAGCATTGGCTTTACTTGGGCAAAACAATCAACCCGTGAGAAATGACCAAACCCAGGAACAATGAAAGATATCAGAGTTTAAGAAGTTATCTCAACTATCATTTGCTGGCACCACTGACCCTCTAGAAGTTGAAAAATGGATAACCAAAGTTCAGAAGGCATTTTCGGTTATGAGCTGTAACAAGAGAAAGTTACATTTGTTGCTTACATGCTTCAAGGAGATGCTTATGATTGGTGGTTGATGGTTCAGCGCCAACATGAGAATGATACTGGACCATTCACTTGGAAGATGTTCACAGAGGGCTTCAACAACAAGTATTTTCCAAAGAGTATACGCCAGCACAAAGAGAGAGAGAGAGAGTTCATTAAGTTGGAGCAAGGTACGCACTCTTGTACGCTCTTTTTACACATTAATTTCACCTCTAAATTCTGCTCAAATCTCTGCCTGCTTGTCCCTCTCACACCCAATTATTTTGTTCTCAGTATATTATTCTATATACCGGCAGTTGACTTAATCGTCGGAGTATCAACGATCGCCAGACCTTTTTTCTCCGGTGATCTTGGTGCCTAACGGTCATTCTGGTGTGCAGGTAACATACAGGTTGGCAGAGGATTGACTGGAGATCTATTGACGCGTGGACAGTGCAGAATCCAACGTCAACAGATTGGCGCCGTCTGTGGGAACGAAAAACGTTACACGACCAAAATCTTGTGGTAAAAACATTTTTTCTATCCAAAAGAGCATGACAACAGAAAACTCCATGGAAGAAGAAGTAGAGTCCCATCATACTAACTTGCGGCAGGAAAGGGTTCAAGGCCTTCAGAACGTAACCCGTTGTGAAAGAAGAAGACAACGACAGAAGCAGACGTTCGAGCAAGAACATTAGGACCTGAAGCTGGACAATGCCCGGATGAATGCAGAGCTTAAATTGTTGGAGAATCAATCTCTTCAATATAGACCCAAGCATAGCTGTACCTGATGAAGCCCTTCGAGGTCTGGCTCTATCGAAAGCCGTCGGTCTCAAGATGATTCGCCAATCCTCAACAGACGAAATCCCAAGAACCAGGAGAGACTTCATGCTTTGCGAGTGAAAAAGCTAGTCGCCTCTGCCAGCGTATTCGACAGGTTAGGGACCGAGTCGTCTGTGGCTCGACCTCAATCGTTGAGTAGCCGGCATAGTGAGCCAAGCGATGACCACCAAGAGAAGATAATAGACTCCAGGGCTGCGGATATAAAGCCCGAAGAGGAAAGACTAGAACAGTCGTGCGACCTTGACGACGACAATGAGGACCTCTCATTCTCCAAAGAGTTGAAGGCTAGAGAACTCTCTGCAGGGTTCAAAATGCCTCCTATGGAGAAATATAACGGGAGAGGTGATCCCACATATTCCATTAGAGGTTCGCTTTCTTAAGGCCTTCGTCTTCATTTAATACTCCTTCTTAAAGTCCTACGCCTGATATAAATAATTGGCTTGGACTTGAAGGACTATTGTTACCACCCTATTTTGGTAAGGCTTCCACGTCAGCAAATGCCCAGTAAAGGTCCCATCTACGCCTTATAGGCCCAGTGAGGGCTTTCCAGATTTAAAAAAGTCTCATAGACACGGCGAAGACCTCAGAGGCCCATCGAACATCTTAACATTCCTGAATCAGAGTATTGTGAAGCCCATGAAGGGCCTCAACACTCATGGCCGACCTAGAGAACCTCACTGGGCTTCGTATTTATTATAACTAGTAGGTAGCATGATATTTTGGGATAAACAAATAAGTAATTAAAGAAAGATTGTGTTTAATTTTCATAAGGATTCTCATAAGAAAAACGAATACCAATCTCCTAATAATAGGCAACACAATATTGGAAATCTAATTAGATAATGACCGAAATTTGAGAAATTGTGTCCATGTCCAATTACCCTTCATCCTATAAGGAATGAGAATTCAATCAGAGTTCTAATTGATTGCCTACACAGAATAATTAGGACTTTACAACTACAAATACAAGGACTCCAATTATTCCAATGTATGCACTCTTGTACGCTCTTTTTACCCATTAATTTCACCTCTAAAATCTACTCAAATCTCTGTCTGCTTGTCCCTCCCACACTCAATTACTACTTGCTCCGTATATTGTTCCATATACCGACAGTTGACTTGATCGTCGAAGTACCAACGATCGCCGACCCCTTTTTCTCCGGTGATCTTGGTACCTAACGGTTGTCCTAGTGTGCAAGTAATATACATGTTGGCAGAGGATTGACTGGAGATATGTTGACACGTGGACACTGCAGGTTCCGACGTCAACAATTGAATTGTTTTTTTTTAGTATTTGGGCATCGATGAAGTTTTGGTTTTGTTTTACAATTTTGTTTGAATGGATGTATTATCAGTTTTCGATGATAATAGTAACATCAATTTCTTATTAGAGTTTCTTACAATTATGGTCGTAGTGAAAACTGTGTAATGACAATGAACACGAGATATAACGTAAAATGAAAACTCTGTAAAATCCCATTGACAAATTGAATCCCAAACACAAAATTAATTAACCAACAAAAGTCGTAATCCCATAAGTACATAAAACTTACAAAAAGATCTGCCAAAGTTAGTTCACAAAAGTCTAAAACGAATACTGATGTTTTAAAACACATAGAGGAGTTTTAAAACAACAACACATGTTTAGTTAAACATCAGGTATATAGTTCTAGAAAGACCATATACTTTTGGAACAATAACATTCGTTATGTAACGTCATGTAGTCGTTCAGTGACAAATGCAATCACGTGTGAAAAAAATGCGATCGTACGTTGTAAACTTGTACAAGTGAGAATATTGTGGATCACTCATTGTCATTCATCATAAAGGTGTGTTTGGGACTACTTTCTTACAGAAATGTCAACAAATGTTTGGAACCCACAACTTTCCAAACATTGAGACATTGTGATTTTACCTAAAAAAATCTCTAATTTCAAAGTCAACTTTACCAAACACACCCTATTTTATGAAACAACTATACAAATAACCCATAATTCGAAATTAATTTGACAACAACCCTAATAGTGGAGATTTGGAGTCTTTATGACAATACATTCACCTGAATCTACTTCTTAACAGTGGGAGTTAAGGTGTGGAACTTCAATAGTACAGTTGCGTGCGAACGACAGCGAGGTTTTACGTCACAAACTTTCTCCATTTTTTTAACAATCGTTCAGTGAGTGGGTGAATGTATCGTATACAGTAAAGTAAAATATAAGTAAAAAGGTATAAAAGTGGTAGTTTTTAAAAATGTCTAGAGATGTTATAAAACAAGCGGTGTAGTTTTATACATGTCATCGTAAACAAGCATAAGGTTTTTCAAAAACGTCTAGAGATGTTTCAACGTATAGGGTTTTTCAAAAATGTCTAGGGTTTTATAGAAGTAATATACAATTGATTGATCGACACGATCGAGTTCGACGATCGAAGTAATGTACAATTGATTGATCGACACAATCAAGTTCGACGATCGAAGTAATATACAATTGATTGATCGACACGATCGAATTCAACGATCGAAGTAATGTACAACTATATGATCGACACGATCGAGTTCGACGATTGAAGTAATGTACAATTGATTGATCGACACGATCGAGTTCGACGATCGAAGTAATGTACAACTATATGATCGACACGATCGAGTTTGACGATCAAAGTAATGTACAATTGATTTATCGACACGATCGAGTTCGACGATCGAAGAAATGTACAACTATATGATCGACACGATCGAGTTCGACAGTCTAAGTAATGTACAATTGATGGATCGACACGATCGAATTCGACGATCGAAATAATGTACAAATATATGATCGACACGTTCGAGTTCGACGATCGAAGTAATGTACAATTGATTGTACATCATCAAAGGGTTTTTTTTTTTGAAAAAACGTCTATTTGCGTTTAAAACAATTGTAGTTGTTCTATACTAAACGTCGGTGGTTGTTTAAAACAACTGCAGTCGTTCTATATTAAACATCATTGGCTGTTTAAAACAATTGTAATTGTTATGTTCGTCTATACTAACATACTAAACATCGTTGGTTGTTTTCAATAACAGTATACGTTTCACAACATGTTCAATTCATTGATTCGTCAACTTTACCAAAAACGTCTAGGATCGTTCAAAACAACTCTACTTGTTATGTACTAAATGTCGATGGTTGTTTAAAACGACTAGTGTCGTTATGTTATTTTTTACACATAAAAGGGATAGTAAGCAGCTAAAAAACACAACATTTGCAGTCCAAAATAAAGATAAACAACATAAACACATCATCTACATTCGACATAACGATAAATCAAATATATTACGTTCATGTTTGTGATTGTACATTGTTGAATGACAATAGTCATTCCCTTGATTGTATCTCCAAGTCTTGCCAATAGTCATTCCCTTGTGATTGTACATTGTTGAATAACAATGTCTCCCTTTCGATTTCACACTCGAGTTCACCCAGTTCGACTGCATCAGTTTTATCATTAACCAGTGCTGGACCTTTGCTCACACGGGTTACGCAAATAGGACGAGTCTGACCTTGTTTAGTGAGACCTACATACCAGTGCACATGTTTGTCTAATGTAATCTGGATTGGTTCCTCAAACATTGCATCACTAGGTAGAAAGAAATCTCATCTCTAATTCATACAATGAAGGGTCAACATTGCACAAGTCCAGTAGTTTACCATACAGCTCTTTATATGAAATCTCAGTAACAATTTCAAGTCCATCCACAACATGACTATCACCCCATTTCCAATTCCACTTTCCCTGATCATCCTTAACAAACTCACCAAAATAAAATACAGTGATCAATAATGGTAACTCCATTCCTGCAATTCATTAAAACTTTGATTACTTAATCTAAATTAAATTTGTTTCTCAAAAAATCAAATATTGTATTTCAAACAACATCAACTACACTGTAATAATAGCTAAAAATGTATTTCGTTGTTTAAAACGACAGACGGTCATCTTATAACAATCACCGTCGTTTAAAACGACTCATGTTGTTCAACAAGACTACAGTAGTTTAAAACATTCCACAGTAGTTTCAAACGTTCCAGAAAGCACAAATAATGCAACTTCTTCCTCAGCTCCACCATTTCAGATGAATAACTTTTCTCAACACCCATTTCGAACAGACACAAGAGAATGTCATGTTCATATGAAATAATAAAAGGGAGGAGAATATATTACCAATGACGAATTTGCAACAATAAATGAAGTGACAAGTAATTCTCTTCGCAGCAACAACAAATGACAAATGGCGGCAAGTCTTTTTCTTCACCCACAGAAAATGAAGAAAGAAACCCAAGATTACAGTAGAGAAATTGGAAGGAGTATGGTTTCTTCAATTTAGCAACTTCACGTCGTTAATGGAGTGAGATCAACGTTGAGAGTTTTTGGATCTTTTGTATCAATAGCATTTCAATTATTATAAAAATATAGTAAGGGTATATAAAAATACCATGATGGGTATATGACATTATTGCGATGTTCCACTGTGACATTATCAAGGGTATATGACATTATTGCTTTTTAAGAAAATACCCCGTTGGGTATAAGACATTATTGCACTGTGACTTTAGTTTTTCCTACTTCCGCTACAGTGCGCAAGCTGTGATGTTAAAATATCCAATCAAAAGGAGACAAATATTGGAGGTTACTTTCTTATCAACCTTACAACCTCACGTGGATACACAATCAAATACATTCATATAAAACAAACTAGTACTAACCAAATGCATATGAATTGGTAACAAATTCTCAAAGGAAATAAACAACATACAAAGTAAAATAAATAAAGAGACGACTGATAAATGGAAAATTGTATTTGACCAAAACAATATACAGCTTGAGTTTACATTTACTTCAACCAATTTTGATATTTGAATTGGACCCAATTGTACTTCGTCTTCGCACCTAAGCAAGCAGCGAACTCTCCCCTAGATTGAGGAACATCAAAGCAAACATGTGGAACGAACTAATCTTCTCTATCTTTTTCGTGTCCTCAAATTCTTGGATACACTCAGCACAAGTGGTATCTCATCACGATGTCCAAGGCTATAAGCAAGCTCATCTCCTACGCTAAAAAGATGGTCTACAGAAAATGATAAGTTGCGAGTCCCGAATCTTTTGTTCGTCGATCCCTTTTCCTTTACGAGCTAAAGCCTTTCGCTTGTCACCATTGTGGTGACCGGACATATCCATCCCTGAACAAGTTTGTTCTCGCGAAGGTCAATCACTTGAATCGCTCGTTTCTGCGTTAATTGGTGGCTTATTTTTTGTCTTCGTTACCGCTGTCGCTATAAAGGCCGAAACCTCATTGCGTATTTTTCAGAGTCGAAAATGTCCCCGAATAATACTCCATAACAATGGTAAATCTCGGGGCAATAACGATTTTTGAATTTGGCATACACCGCCTTATATTACCACATTCACCCAACAAAAATAAAAAACAACTTCAATGCTATAAACAACCAGTGGTAGCATGTTTAATATGTTCAACATAATTGAACGTGACAATGAAAATTGTCGTGTCCATTTGTTATAAACATTATGCCTAATTATATTAATTTGGGTTATTTAAATTATTCCAAAAACTCAAATAGTCCTAATCATATAGGGTAGGAGTAACACAAAGTAAAATGTATGAAAAAAAAAAATTGGCTCCTATTATGTTCGTATTAAACATGTCACAAAAAAAAATTAAAAGAAAAACAAGACATCAAATTCTCTACAATTTGAAAAAACTCTCGTTTAAACCAATTTGTTTACAGTGTTATAAAATTCAACCTGACGAGTTCAACAGAAACAGTCAAGATCGAGTCCATAAATATGTTCGTCAATTGCTAAATTCCGATATTAAAAGTCAGAATAAAATCTAATGGCCTGGTTACAAGTTGACTGGTTGTTCAGTTACATTTTTTTAAAAATAAAAATTAAGAAAATATTTTATTAAAGAGCCATTTAACTTTGACATAAATATCACATTATGTACTGTACCACAAAAATTTCTCTTTGGACGAGGACACAGAGTTTCAATACTGAAGTCCTTTTTTGGTTTTATTAAAATTTTTGATAAAAAAACTAATTCGAAGTCAATAATCAATTTTAACCACGCATTTCACAACGTTTCAACCACACGTTTTTCAATTTTTATTAAACTCCACTTAAAATCTGATTTGTAGCAAAATTAAACCGACACTAAGAAAAAGTTTCTTATAAATACAAATGCGAGAATACAATACATATTTGATATTTCCAGTCGAGAAAGATTAAAAAAGAGTAAAACCCTTCCAACTCTCTGTCCAAGGAAACTTGTAAATATGCTAAAACACTATTCCATACACGGGCTAGTACTCGCCCCACGTCCAAAGTTCTCATATATGGGCGAGTGACATGTAAGACGAACAAATATGGCTGGCAAGGCTCAAAAATTCAATTGCTTGTAGAGAGAAATGTTACATGTCGCGTATAATATGCAGTTTAAACTGATAACACTCAGAAAGGCAAACTCACTAATCCAATAACGATATTTCATACCCTTTTTCTCGATAAAGGCAAACGTACAATTAGTCAAAAATGGTTAGTCTATTCAAGTTCAGACCTAAAACTTGAGTCACCGTTGTTCAAAGAATACACTAAAAGTCAACTTTTCCTTCCTCAAAATCACGAGGTTTCACCTATACAAACGAACACAACTGAACTCCACAAACAATATTAAGGGAGTGACTACAGATGAACGTGTGAGCTATCATAGAAAAGTTCGTGAGCGAATGATTTAATGAATAAAACTGAATTGAAAAAAAGAATGGACAATGCGACTTGCCTCAGATGCATAAATTGCCTCGTTCAGACAGTCAAGTTCAAAATGATCAGTCACCTTTCCACTGCTCAACTAAGAATTAGCATGGTTCTATTAATTTCATCATTCTATTATTCACCGAGTTTGCAGCTGCTTATGTATGGATGGTCAAACTTGATATACTTGGTCCAATATGGCCTGTACTTTGTCATTGCCAACTCTAGCCAGGGTTTCATGTTCCCGTTGTAATGTACAACAGCTGCATTGTCAATTTCGGACCGATCAACACTTGGATTGTAACCCAAACCAAGCACATGCCATGACTTTTCAAGTGGATGTGTAAGCCCATAGAAAGTCATCAAACCCGGCGGCAGTGTCCCAAGCTTCCACAGAACCCTGTCTTCATTCTAATACCAACAACAAAAGAGGAAGACAAAAACAAAGAAAGGAACTCAGAAAGGAAGACAACATAAAGTTTGCATCACAAGAGTCAAAATATGAACAAACCCAAAAAAGTAATAGCATTCATATTTTAAAAAGAAGCCAATTGTTAGTAATCTTATGTCAAGCTGCGTATCGTTGACATCTCGATAAACCAAACTGGTCAACATCTCCCCCACAGAAGTTGAAGATGTTTATTAATTCTCATGCAATAGGTTTATACATCAGATGATAGAAATACAAAAGCAAAATTTGCAAAAAGCTTACCAGATTCTGCCATTTGTGGTAGATTCCAGTTATATCTTTATTTTTCCACTCCTTGAGATCAAATATGTTCATTCCATAGGCCCACCCACATGCATTTGGATCAAAGTTTCTAGCAATGTGAGGATTTGAAAAATTTAGGTACTTGTCGAAACGATGAAAGCTCTCACCACAGGTTTCAACTGCCCCATTAACTTTTCCATGGAGATCCACTTTCCACAATCCAGTCAAGTCTTTCTGAACAACGATATCATCATCAAGAAAAAGAATTTTATCGAACTTGGGATACACCTGTGGGAGGTAAAACCTGAGGTGGTTGAGCATTGAAAGATATTTTGGGTTCCTATACTTCAGGTTAGAAGAACCAGCAGCAAGCGTGGTGGGATGAGCTGACTTGAAATAGTATTCCTTCATGGCAGCTGACTCCAACTGACGTAGAACAGGACAATAGGATGAGTTAAGCCATTTAAATTCATCAACATTTTCAACATGGATGGTCGCTTTTCCAGGTGGGTTTAACAGAAACCACATATTCATCGCTCCAAAATTCAGCTTATCAGTAACAAGATGAAAAACATGTTTCCCGGGTTCCTGCAATTCATAAAAGTAGCATATTCAGTTATCAAGTTTTTTCAAGGAAACACAAATAAATACATGGATCAGTTCTTGTGCAGAAAGAAGTTAAGTTTGATGTGTCTGACCATATTTAACATTGAAAGAGCCATTCCAAGGACCATGCCAACAATACAACAATACACTAAACCCCATTCTAAATAAATTTAGAGTCAAGTACCCGACATCACTGTTTCGATCCTAACAAGCACATCAGGTCATGTTAAGTTTGGTATAATTCTACACTCTTGCGAACGAGACATGCCCCAACAACCTAAATCATCATTCATTGACTTCTATTCACATATCTTATCTATTATAGTAGATACACATCCATCTTAACATCATCATTTCTGCTTTATGCATCTTATGTGACAATTTGTCTTCTAACAATCCAACACTTGTGTCATAACTCAGTCTTTCTTGTTAATAATCGAGTCTAATACCTAAAAGACTCACTCTTGGGGATGCGATCCTCACTCCACTATCATCCTCAATTCTACATAACTCAGTATCTTTAGGTTGCAAAGCAATCCTACAGAGTTATAACTTAAAATTTATCATCTTCCAAATATACGTACCACGAAACTTAAACTTGGATATGTCTAGTCAGGCAAAAAAATAAGGACTTGAAGCATAACCACTGTGAGCCTACAGTAATAGGAATTTTCTACTGCTACCACTTCTACATGTCACAATTTTAACTGCTCCATCGTAAATATTCTTAATAATGTGACACGTCTAGTAGAAATTCCTTCTCTCTAACACCCACCAGATCATTCTTGTGGGCACCAAGTTCAATAACTACTATACCCAAATCTTTCTTTTCTGTACATCTTTCCATCAATCTCCTAAGTACGCAAATGTTACCACAGTTAGTCTCCCAAGTATAAAACCAAACCGGTTCTCTGGTATTTTTTAATTATAGGATTAAACTACGATCAATCATCATTGTCCATCATTTCAAAATATATTCAAGAGCTTAATACCTGTATAATTCGAACAATCTTGAATATCTCTTTTACCTGAGAGATAGGTACCTTAACAGTCGTTCTCCATTCATTTGGCGTCTTTGCTCTTTATTTTAAGAACTAATCAACTAATAGAATAATCTATCAACCATAAAATACTAAGCTCACCCAGACACTTCCATATTTGGAATTCCACGTGGATCAATTGCTTCTCCCATCATCATCATCCTCTTCATAACCTCCTTCCGTCCCTTCTAAGACTTCAAATCTTCTAGGATAGTTAACATTACAATCTATAATGGAGTAAGACAAATTCCCAATATCCCTGCTATTAAATGATTTGTCAAAGTAATTCCTCTGTCTTCCCATAATCTAATCATTTTGAAGATAAACTCTTGGTTTTCATCTTTAATACATGTAGCTTGGTTAAGATTTCTAATTGCATTCTCCCTTTGTTGAAATATCTCATAAATACCATTTTTTTTCCTGATCTTGGTCCCAAGATAAAGATATAATTTTCCATATGCTTCCACACAACTCCACAATTACCCTTTTTGCTTTCCATTTAACTTGTACTTTCAAAATCCTCCCCATTTTTACATTTTGGTAAGTTTCTACAGCATTTCTTTTTAAACTTAAACTGTCATATGAACCTTCTAGTCCATCACCATGTTCCTTTATTAGGTGGGTAACCTTAGACTATCTTATCGTCTCCTTCTCTAGGTTCCAGATAGTTCTACTCACCTATCCTTGAATTTCACTAATTTTTCACCCTGCAGGTTCCACCATTTTGTTGTGCAGACTCAAACTTCTTATCACTTCTTTTCCATTTCTATTAACCACATCAAGCACCATCAACTTTCGTTCTATAATTAAGCTCTCACCAAGACTTAGCTTAATAACCTTACAATCATTGCACTAAGACCTATCCATCTTCCTAGAGAGGATGAAATACACTTTACTAAACTCTTGCATATTTCGAAAAGTATTTTGGCAAGTCTTTCTATTTGAAGCACATATTTGCTAACACTGTATCATGAGCTAAACCAATGTCCAAAATAGTATTGCTTCCTTATTTTGATCCCCAAAGCCGAAATTTCTATGTACTCTTTCATATCCTAGGTCGGCTTTCCCGCATGACTACTCAAGTCTTCCCATCAAAGATCTTATCTAGAATGCGAATTGCATGAATCAACCAATCCATGTATTCCATTAATATTGCTTTCTGCTTTGTTCAAAAAATCTTCTGCCTTCCAATAAAGCGCAAAAACATAGCACATGCAGACCTTCACTTATTATGACCAATAAAAAACAAATACTCGCGATATTTCAAGCCACTGCCATGTGACAAAACAAGGCAGATAAAATTTTGCTTAAAAATGTCACTAGTACTATTTCAATTCAGAGAATAATACATATACACACACATATATTTAATAGATATCAAAAACAACTTGAATTCCAGACCTTAGCATTCATAATGGTTGAGTTGACAACAACCGAAGCTGCAAGAACATTGTCAGAGAAGAGGGCATAATGGTAAAGATTTGGATTTTCCAGATTCTCACTTCGAGGGAACTTCCTTTTTTCTGGTGGAAGTAGGTAATAGTCTATTGTTAAGCGCATGGATAAACAGTGAAGTCCATTTGGAATTGTCTTTGCAGCTAGCTGGCTGAGGAACGTGCTCTGCTTTTTCAGACTCCGCACTTGCTCATCTGCCGATTGTAGCATGGCTCTTAGCTTCCCAGTGACTAGCTTGCAGTCATACAATTGCTCTCTAGCATTTGACAGCACTTGGCCCATAGCTTTAATTTTCTCAGGTGCACTGCCATACATTTGCATATACATGTGTGCCAAATAATCAACTAATAAAACAAGTTGGAATTTAGGTGATTAAACACGTATAAAAAATCAACATTATCCATTACCTCGTATGTAAATCAGAATCTGCAGTTGCCTCGCCTAAAGCACGCTGACTTTCTTTGAGCCGGTTCTGCAGCTCATTGGCTAAGTCAGTCTTGTGTTTAATCCTTGCAAGGCTTATATACACCCTTGCCATTATCATTTGATCTCGCATCAAGCGCACAGTTGAATCAGAATTTTCATTCTCATTTTCTTTCCTCCAAATACTGTACTTACCCAGGACTGCAGAGTCAACTGACTTTGAACGTTCAATGGCTGCATTTTCAAGCTTCACAGTTACTTCATCATCTTGCTTTACCAAGTCAGCAGCACGTTTTTCACGTCTTTTTTCTCTCAAGCGCTGCAGTGCAGTTAAACAGATTAACTTGTAGCTCAAAAGGTCCAGCAGATGAAGTAAAACAGGCTAATTTGTAGACAGAAAATGCAAGTCATAAAGACGTTGCTTTAATTTCTCTATAGGTAAAAAAGCAGGAGCCATATCCTCATCCAAAAAATGTTCAATCATGCAGGGGTAAATTATCATTGACAGCATTAGATAAACTAAAACTGAATCAGCATGCTCACCCTTCTGGACAGTATGGCAGGCGTCTCAGAAAAACTAGAATGATCCTCTGCACAGGGAAATATGACATCCAATGAAATCATATATGCAATTGGAAACTTACAAAATCAACAGAGTTTTATACAAAAATGGTTACCATCTAAAGTATCTTCCTGCTCGCCTCTAGTGGTTTCTTGTTTGATATCTGCGGCTACTTCAGTTGACTTAAAAATCACCAAAAGAGAAGAAGAAAGAAGAATCAGCATCTTCCTAGAAGTAATAGAATGCATAAGCATGAAATAAGCCACATTCTGATAGTCATCTCGACCTTAGAAGAAACGGAAGTAGTATCGGCAACAGTTTCTGGGCCAACAAGTTTCCATGATGCAGACAAATTATTCTTTCTGAAAGACTCAAGACTCAGAGGCCCTAAATCGTCCATATTCGCCTTAATGACATCCATTACCTACAAGATTCTCAAACACTAAATTCAAGTACAATTTTTTAACATTAGGAAGGTGTCATCCAATGGAAATACTTGCCTCTTTTGAGAATAAAGATTTGATGTGTTGCAATGCCAGCCTCTCCCTCCATTTTAGGTCCTGTATTTCTTATGAAGTTAGATAGACATCCAAAACTACAGTCCATATGTAAGTACATGCCAAAGAAGGTACCTGTTTATTCAAACTTGTTACAAAATCGTTTCGATCTGCAGAAAACACATGTATTATTTTACAGCAAAGTGAAGAGATATAATTGGGTGGTTTCTATCCAATTGATTGACAATTCAAGTCTGTTGAAATACAAATATATACCTTTACAAAATACATAAACAACAGAACATATAGAGGTTGCGGAAGGTGTCTGTCTGCTCGTGTGGGGGGGGGGTGGGTGGGTGGGTGGGTGGGGGGGCGTCTTGGGTTAACAGAAAATCCAGCCCCTCTTGCTTCATCAATAATCCAACCACCCAATCCTTGACACCTCCCAACCTTGCAAACCTCTCTCCCTCCACATGGATTCCCTCCCAACCAATCAACCAACTTCTTCTATTCTCACTAAACACATGCCACTCTTGCCTATTCCAACCCCGCTATCTACATTCAGATCTACCACACCAACCCTGCCACTCCCTCCACCATATCTCACCACCAACTCTCTCTTCCCCTCAGTCTCAAAACCAATCCTCAATAGTTTAATCTAACCAATAAAAGAAAAAGAAAGCTAATTAACAGACTATATCGCAATATGACCTAGAAATCTAAATAAGGTTCCTTTCATTCAATTTGCTTAGAAAAATCATTGCAAAAATGCTAATCTAGCGGACTCTATTGTCGCTTGCAAAATATACAAACGCATCATGGAATATCTTGCTTTATTTTGTAAGTGACAGTAAATTATGATTACCAAAATCAATTAGTTCCCTAGTGGTTTCATGTCAACAGTTTTATCATTTAGATCCTCCAAAACCCTCCCACATTTTTTACATGTCCAAACAGATGATTCATCGGTAACCAATATTTGCAATTTTTCCCTTGAAGCAATCCTAAACCTCAATCTGTCTCTTCAATCCAAAATTCAGTTCATTAACCAATAGCAATAATAAAGTGACTGATTTACAATTAACACTTTTTGGTGATATAGACAAAATTATTTCGTATTTGAAAACCCAATTGTCCAAATTTCATCTCCAAAAGGAATACCAGTAATATGTCACACAGCCTCATTTCAGGATGTCTTCACAACTTTGCTTTTACCAAGAACTTTGGGCAACAATTCAGAAATCCATAGCAATAGGGAACCACCCACTAGACTTGTTAGCTACTTTTGACAATTTGAAATTTAATTTATTCTATCACATAAATGCAGCATATAATTCCACATGTTAACAAACATTTTGCAGCTAGCCACTTCCCTAGTTTTCATCACCCAAGTTTCTAATTATAGCGAAGCAAAATCAGCCAACTCTGAACTACCAAGAAAACCAACAGTAACAAGCCCATTACCATTCAATAGTAAACACTCGTGCAAAAATACCTCAACTAAACACCCACTTTGTATTTTGATTTCTTTTTATGGCATAATTAGCAACACTGATTGTTACTTTTAAAACTTTTAAGCAAATGTCTATTTGGCACCGTTAAGTTTATTATCTACAAGGTTACTATCTAGACAGTCCACAGATTATATAAGATTTTCATAATACTTAAGAATAATTTCAAACAATTCATACCCAACAGTGCTTAAATATCTAAATGTCTAGGGAAAAAACCCCTAACCAATCTCATCAATTCACATACTTGTATCAATTGCATCACTTGGAAGTAATGCTTGGCCTTCACCTACCTCAAACTCTAAATACCTCATTATTCAAGTTCAATTTCTATACTCAGATCTACCATCACATTTATAATTAACCACCATACAATTTCAGGCACATCAATTAACATGTCAAAATATAAGATACACATTTTACAGACATTACATTTGTGTCCACATAATTGTTCAATTTCTATACGGAGATCTACCGTAAAACTGATAATTAACCATCATAGGGAACATCAATTTACATGTAGAAATATAAGATACATATTATACATACATTATACTTGTAATTGTTCAATTTCTATACTGAGATCTACCATAACATCGACAATCAACCACCATACGACATGTCATAACATATAATACATATTATACATTAAATTTGTGTGCGCACATAATTGTTCAATTTCTATACTGAGATCCATTAATATGTCATAACATATAATACATATTTTACTTAAATTTGTGTGCGCATAATTGTTCAATTTCTATACTGAGGTCTACCATAACATTGATAATTAACCACCATAAAATTTTGGATGCATCCACTAATATATCAAAATATAAAATACATACATTACATTTGTGTGCACATAATTGTTCATGGACTAACCAGTGAAAGCAGATGAATAGAGGCTGCGGACGAAAAACGAGAAAACGAGGACCGCCAAGAAGATGAGGACAGCAATGGGGAAACAAGATCCATTGGTTCTACTCCTGTGGACGCCGGCACCGGAAACTCCCCTCCTAATCGCCATTTCCTATCATATGCCTTCAAGATTTACGATAGAAGACTGTGTGAGAAAATCAAAAAATCTATATATCGGAACTAGTGCATTGTATCTAAACAAGTATATGAATGAGTAATACAGAAAATAAGGAAAATGGGAATACGGAGAGAATTTCGAGAGGTTTATTGGATCAAGATTCAGGCCAATTTAGGTTCCCAATTGAGTATTTCATTCGTATATGTGTGTGTGTGTGTGTGTGTTTGTTTACAAATCGTGAGAGACAAGCATACGAGTACAGCGATTATAAATCGGCGATTTGGGTCTATTTCAATCAGATTCTCCATTTCATTAATTAATGGGAAATTCGCGCAAATGTTCTCTAACGTATCACACGTTAGTGCGCAAATAGTCCCTAACCTTTTATTTTTGGTGCAATAGTCCCTAATCTATCTATTTAAGTGCACAATTGATCTTTTTTGACAGATTCCGTTAAAAATTCGTTAAAAACTTTTCATTTAGGTGCGCAAATGGTCCCTATCATTTTTTTGTCTTTATTAATAGGGGTAAAATTGTCAAGTTACATTTTTTTTTTCAACTTTTCAATTGGCGCAAATGGTCCCTAACCTTATTTTTAATATAGAAATTTGTAATTGGATTCCTAATCTTTATAAAAAGTGAAAATAGGTCCGATATTTTAATTTTTTTATTAAAAATTAAAAGAAACTAACAAATTGATAATATACTAAATTATTTTGTATATTTTATGAACTATTATAAAATAACTAAAATTTAAACTCATAATTTTTAACAAATGTGAAAATTAAAATTATTTTATTATTATTAAGTAATCATATTATTTAAAATTCAAATTTTAATTTTATCATTATAGCATAAAATAAAAAAATAATTTGTCACAAATAAAAATTTTAATTATGTTCAACCCAACTCGATTTTATACGGTCTCATATTTACTGGGCCAACCCAACACATTTTTGAGCAACTGGGCCAATCCAATTTTAAATTTTAATTTATTTTTCTATTTAGAAAAAAAAAAAAAAAAAAAACCTCTCCCTACCCTCCTACTCCCTACCTGCCCCTACCCCTACCCTACCCTAACAATCGTCAACCAAATCGGACTCGGGACGGGAAGGAGACGAGGAGGGAGGGGATTTCTCCCTCGAGGGAGGGAGGAGATCGCGAAACTCTAGTTTCGCGAAAACCAGGGAGATTCTTCTCCCTAGTTTCATGAAAGCATAAACAGGGGAATTCCCCCATCTCACCCATCCCTCCTCACTCCCACTCCCACTCCCACTTTTGGCAGATGATAGGGGTGGGGTGGGGTGGGGTGGTGGGGTGGGGTGGGGAAGAATTTTTTAAAAGAAAAAATAGAAAAATAAATTAAAATTTAAAATTGGGTTGACCCAGTTACTTAAAAGCGGGTAGGGTTGGCTCAGACCTTATAAAATCGAGCTGGGTTGAACATAATTAAAATTTTATTTGTGACAAATTTATTTTTCTTTTTATGTTGTAATGATAAAATTAAAGTTTGAATTTTAAATAATATGATTACTTCATAATAAAAAATAATTTAATAAAAAATTAAAGTATCGGACATATTTTCACTTTTTTGTAAAGATTAGGAATCCAATTACAAATTTCTATATTAAAAATAAGGTTATGGTCCATTTGCGCCAATTGGAAGGTTGAAAAAAAAATATAACTTGACAATTTTGCCCCTACTAATAAAGGACAAGAAAATGATAGGGACCATTTGCGCACCTAAATGAAAGAGTTTTAACGAATTTTTAACGGAATCCGTAAAAAAGGACCAATTGGGCACTTAAATGGATAAGTTATGGACCATTGCATCAAACATGAAACGTTAGGGACCATTTACGAACTAACGTGATACATTAGGGACCATTTGCGCCAATTTTCTTTAATTAATTACTATTTGTTGGGCCCAACTTTGAGTGAAGTCTCAATTAGGTCACTCAACTTGAAAACGTTTCAATCAAGTCACAAACTTTAATGTTGTTTCAAATTCAGTTACTCAATTAGTGTCACTAATTCAATTGACACGATCTATCTGCATGAGCATCAAAACAAAATGTCACATGGGACGAAGTTCAATGAGCTGTAGCAAACCTCAAATCAAGAGTAAGTGAGTAAAAACATTATACTAAAGGTTTCTAATCTTTAATTACTGTCATACTTATGTTCCTAACTTTTTTATCATTCAATTATAATCACCAGCCTTCCATTTATTAGTATATCTTGTGTTTGATGACGATTTCTGTCTAAAAAAATTGTTAAGATCGCATAAAAAGACTTACTTTTCCCTCGTACTTATAAATAAACAAAAAAATAACAAATACAAAAGTACGATTAAATATTCACCCCGTATTAAAGCTTGATAATATAATTTTTGGACGAAAACAATCATTAGTGACAATATGTGCTAATAAATGGAACGTTAAATATAAGAATGCGATGAAAAAGGTTTGAGACAAAAGTGTGACAATAAATAAAGGTTAAAGACGCCTAATAAAATTAAAATAAAGTATATTTATATAAATAAAAAAAAGTGATAAAATGTAATTATCCAATAATATTGACTATTTTTTACTCTCTCCTAAATAGTATTTCGAAGATTTCTTCATACAAATAAAATAAAATCAACCTATCATGACACCATACCCCTTGCGTAAATGAACCCATTTTCTCTTTAAATTGCATCAATTAATTGGATATACATTTATCATCCCAAACAAATTTTAAACCTAGTAGGAGATTGAGAGTCCGTTTGGTAGAATTTATAAATCAATTTATTTGATCAAAATAGTTTATTTGACCAAAAATAATTTATTTGACAAAAAAATTTGTCTTGGTAACCATCATTTTTTACCATTCTTGATCAAATAAATTGTTTTGGTCAAATAAATTAGTATAATCTCTACCAAACGGGCACTGATTAGTGAAAGGATTGGACCAATTCTTGAAATTGCTCTAAATTTTGACCATTGAGTTGAAGCCAATCTGAGTAATGGTTGTTTGTTATAAATATTATAGTTATGGATTCATAAAATACAAGATATTTATTCTTTATATAACTTAATTACTTTACTCTCGTATATTAGAAATTATATAAACCCTCGTGAATTACAATTCCTCTTATTTATTTTCATTAATATAGTAATTTATGGTATCGAATTGTAGCGATATATATTGATCTTGTATAAAGCAATGAATATTCCCAGTGGAAATATAATTCTTTCTCAAATTCATTTTGTATTTTTATAGCTTATCTCGTCTTTCTTTTGGCTTATAACACATAATCTACACGAAAATCTAACCAAATGAGTGAGTTAGCGAATGTTCAATTTTTCTTCTTAGTTTATTTTTATTCTCTAGAATTAAAGGTCGAATAGTGTATAGTGTTTTATAATTTTACCGTTAAAATAACCATTCAAAGACATATTTAGATCTTCGTGTGATTTAAAGAGTACATTCTAAATTTTGTTTAACAAAGATGACATGGTTTTATTTTGTCCAATAATTTCTATTGATGAGGTATCTTTTAAAGAATATATAGACATAGCTAATTGTAAAGTTTTAGAAGATGTTCATGTACATGAAAATGAAGAGATTTTGACAAATTGTACGTTTACATGAAAGAAATGGAATCGAAAATAAATAGTCGTGGACAACATATTTATACTACAATGTTGTATGCAATATTATGAATGGAATAGAAGATGTTGAATCAAAATCTGTTGAAGAATGTCGACGTAAAAATGATTAGCCTGAATAAAAAGATACAATGTACGAAAAAATGAACTAACTAGAGAAACCTAAAATTTTTGGACGTGCAGTCCTAACACCTAAAGGTGTAAATTACTTATACGAAAAAGAAATGAAAAACATGAAGTCGTAAAAAATAATGCACAACTCTTAACTTAGTGATTTTTGCAAAGACTTGGAAAATAGACAATTTCTATTGTGGTGGATGCAATCACAAATCGATATCTTGTTAGCCTAGTAATACATAAATACTTGATATGCGTCTAATAAAATTGGTTATAACCAACTTATTTGGCATGGCTAAAAATAATATCCATATAAAATCCTCGAAAGATTTAATAGCATGAAGCATATAATTCAAATTTTCAAAAGAGTAATTATATTCACACAACACTTTTTATTTTTTGCACTACATTTTAATTACATTTAACATCCTTAATCTTTTAACATTATAGCACTCATGTCCCCAACTTTTTTTATCACATTTTATTCTTCAACTTTTCATTAATTAGCACATCTTGTGTTTGATAACGGTTTCCGTACAAAATATTTGTTGAGAATTCGTAAAAATACTTATTTGTTTGTCATATTTTAAAAAAAAACAATAAATACAAAATTATGATAAAATATTTTTTCCTCATTTTAAATTACATAAATAAAATATCTCGATAGAAATTATCATCAATAATGAAATGTGTTAAATAATAAAAGTTGTAGATAAGAATTCTATGACAAAAAGTTGAGAACATAATTACAATAATGAACAAAAGTTAAGAATCTTAAATACAATTAAAATGTAGTGCACTTATAATAAATTGTAATGTGAATATAACCAACCTTTTCAAAAACTTATGTGATCAAAGTACATAGCTACTTATATAGATTGCAATTTGGATGTATGCATTATGATCGTCTTAATGAATATCTTTTAAAAATGGTACAAGAATGACCACGCGTTTCTATAAAAAAAATATAATATCTAAATTCGCAATTATTATTGTATAAGTTGATAATTTAAACATTATTGGAACTCTTTAAGAGCTTCCAAAGGCAGCAGACCACTTGGAAAGAATTCGAGATGAAAGATCTTGGAAAAATAAAATTTTGCTTGTAGAACGAGCATTTAACTAATAGAATTCTTGTCCACCAACTTATATAGAAAATGTCCTAAAAAGATTTAATATGAAAAAAGGGCACATCCATTCGGGGTTATTTGTTCACTTAAAGTAAAAGATGACAATGTTCATCATCAAGATGATAATGAATAACTTATTGGTCTTCAAGCATCATATCTAATTGCAACAAATGCACTATTGTGTATTGAAAGTTATGTTATCGCAAGAAGGAGTAAATACACGTTGTATTCTTTTTCCTTTGGCCAAGGTTTTGTCCTATTAGGTTTTCCTAGCAATGTAGTAAAGAGGCATCTTTTGTGGCATATTTAAAACAATAATGTAATATTTTTCATTCACTATCCACAAATTTTTTTTTTTAATAAAATTTTAACAAAGCATATTATTTGTGTAATAGAATCCAAAATAAAATTTTATAATTATAGATATCACAATCTATAAGACATTTACTCTCAACATAACTCCATGACTTTATTTTCATATGTTACAAATTGTATAACCCCCGTGACTTACATTTCCTCCCATTTATTTCCATTTATCTCGTAATTTATGGTGTCGAATTGTCACTTTATAGATTTGGTAGACATAAAAAGAAATGGATATTCCAAGTGGAAATAAAATCATTTCTCCAATTCTTCGTGTTTCTTTATAGTGTATCTCATCTTTCTTTTAATTTATAACATTGTTGTTTTCATTTTCTTAAAAAAAAAAAAAAAATTCCTTCATCTTTATTGGTCAAAAAACTTAAATTTTAAATATTTTACGCTACCAAAGAATTTATTTTCATGAGAATATTAAAATAAGATCAAACTTCTAACTATAATTCTTTTTCTTTTTGAAACAAAAAGAACTGATATATTGAGCTTGTTTGGTGTAGCTTTTTAGTAGTTTTTAATAAAAAAAATTTTGATGAAATGTGTGGTTAAAATGTTGATAAAAGTTGTGGGTCCTATAAATGTGTGGTTAAAATTAATTGTTGATTTTGACTTTAGCTTTTTAGTAGTTTTTAAACTTCACCAAGCAAGCTCATTACACAGAAACATCCAAGGATAAATTGTTCTCAAGGAAAAACAGAGGCCTATCTAACCAAACACTCTCGCGAAAAGCTAAAAACGCTCATCCTGCTAGAGTATGAGCAGCTTCATTAACTTCATGGCGTATGTAAGAGCGATGAAGACCTGAAAAAGAGGACCTGAGCTTAAGAAAATAGGCTATTGGTTGATAAACTTCAGCAATGGCATTAACACAGTCAAATTCCAATTCTTCAATAGCTATGGACTTGTAAAATTTAAGGCCCTCCCTTAATGTGATACATTCTCCAGTATAGTGACCATTCTCGATTTCTCCTTGGTGGTTGTAGCATATATCACACCAATACCATAGAACCCATGTCCCTCTTTTACAATTACGTCAAACATTAAGCTTAAGTTTGTCTATGTTTAAATTATAATTTAAAATAGTCAAATTGGTCAAACATACTTTTTATCCACATATTATATTCTAGTAGGATGTATTCCTTTAGCAAGTCCCTCTACCCTTAGTCGCATTTCTTTGTACTATCTGATATATGCCTGCATCTGGCAGAATTCTGATTGGCTCACAGTTCAGCCCATAAAAAATTCTCGTATTTCTATGCTTCAAACAAAGCTAGATCATTGAAGTAAAAATTTCCATTTCATCCTCTATAGTAAAAAGCTTCCATGTTAATGTCCATAGACTTAACTCATCGATGTAAAGCCGGCTTGACAAGATGTAATGAAAAATACGTGAAGGATGATTAACACCCCCAAAACTTGTTGATTCATTTGGATACTAAGAAATTGATTCATCAAATATCTATTGACTCGCGAAGAACACGGAATAAATGGAATAGTTGAAAAAATAATTAATGACCTAATAAGAATAAACCCTAGCTCGAGCTTGTCAAGGAAATACAAGAAAACATTAACTAATAATCTAGACGAAAGCAAACCTTTGAAAAGTAAACTAATCAAATAAATTCCTTCAAACTAAAACTCGTATTAATCATAAAATAACAAAAGACTCCATATTTAATAATAAAATAATAATGGAGAAAAACATTAAAATTAGGCAAAGGGACATGGGGTTTATCCTTGAATCGTGATCTTAGCTTCAATAATGTCTCTTAATGACAGCATAGTTAGAGTATTATTCTACCAATTTTTCATACCAAATTGCGTGTAGGCTATTTGAGACTCGCTTATTGAGCCCACAATCAATTATGAGATCACCATATTCAAGATCTTGAGCCACCACACATGATTTGTAGCTAGCCAAAGTTTTATTTGTATCAATTAGGCCACTGAACACTAAAAAAAATTTTTTAACAATAAAAATTTTGGTCTTGTAAAGTCTCTCGACGACCATTTTTCTACAAAACAACCTAAAAATGATTTTTTACGATAAAAATTTTATTGTTAAATGTGAAATTTCTTGTAGTGGAAATTACTCATAATCAAGTATATCCTTCAAAACACTGTCATAGTATAAAGTCCTCAAGTGTAGTAAATTCGAGTTATTTCAAAGATATAGGATTTAGCTCGAGCTATCAATTTTGATGGTTTAGAAATTTTGACTTAGCAATTACATTTACAAAAGGTTGCACAAACTGCAATATCGATTTTATGGGATCTACAATTTTTATTAACTTTTCAACCACATATTTCATCAACTTTTATCAAAATCTGCTAAAACACTGATTCTTAGCAAATCCAAACATACACTAAATAAAAAATGCATGATTCTTCTGTCATACTCTTCAACTGAATCAAGAACTTTTGAAGTTGAATGATACAATTAGGATAGAGTACCAGTTTTTATTTAAGTAGTTGAACAAATGAGTTATTAGACTTGGGTGGTGACAATTAAGACTAGAGGTGGCAAAAATGAATCGATCTGGTGGACTAGTCCAAATAACCCGGAATCTAAACCAAGCCGGCTCAATAAAAATCGAGCATATTTGACCTAGGCCCAATAAATTTTTTGGCCCAAGTCACCCAACCTCTTTCATACCCCAACCCTACCCACAATTGCTTATCACAACTAGGAGAGAATTCACCCCTTCTTTTTGTCGCAAAACCATGGGAAAATCTCTCTGGTTTCATGAAAACTAGCGAGTACGCGAAACCAATGAGATTTTCCCCTAGTTTCACGACTAAACCAGGGGAGAAACCCTCCCCACATTTGGTGACTACGGGGTGGTGGAGGTTTCCTTGAAGAAGAAGATGAAAACATTTTTTTTAAAATTAAAAAATTAAGTCGGGTTGGCCTGGCCTGGCCTGGCCCATCAATTGCTGCCCGCGTAAAATCGGGTTAGGGCCAACTCTAATTAGGACACTCCCAATTTTCATTGCGGAGTCCGATGTCGAAATCCCAAAGGAGTGGTCCTAGGAGTTCAAGGGGCTACACACCCCTCCAGTTTAGAACAATCACTGCTAGAATCCATAGTCAATCAAGTCCATGCAGCCTTTAATTTTGTGAATGCAATCGGTGAGCAAGAATTTTGAATCATCAATATTTTATCCCTGCCAATATATATGAAATTTCTCAAAGTATACTGCACTTTTGGACCTTACAATTACGATGTTTTGAAGGATATATATCAATGTATTGTGAGTTCTTTCAGTGGCTTTTAAGCGATACAAATAGCCCATTTTTCGAAATAGAGTTGTTATTAAGATAGAAAAAGAGATGTTAAAGTGCCAATTTTCAACATTGAGGTAGAAGAATTTGCAGTGTTGGATGATGATAGTTATGACACGCATCATTTCTCGATGAAGAGGTTGAAGCTTATGATTTTCTAGATTTGGGTGACATCTTTTGGGAAAGTGCCTTATTTTCGATGAGGATCTCATTACTCACATATCAAAGGAGTGACCTAATGAGTGTAAAAATTACATTTATTTGCATTCGTTATATTACTAATTGTTAGTCACTTTGAGTTGATTTCTACTTATTATAATGTGTTTACGTGTTCAGAAACACATCAAAGCTTGGGAAACACAATTTCAACGAAAAGGCATGAACAATGAGATCGAAAGTCACAAAAAGCGGACAATTTGGAGCACCAAGATTAATACGTAGAGATTTTGACTAAGCAAATAATATAGCATTTGAAAGCTTTTCAAGTTTGGTTATGTTATGGATCGTTATTTGGAGTTTCCTACTAAATAGATTTTACTCCGGATTGCAAGAAAAATTCCATGCAGAGTTACCTTCTTACGGCCACGAGGAGGGTTTTTCTGGTCCGATTCTGCTTCGATTTCTTCAGCGTGTTGAGGGTATTTTGGGTATATTAATGACAAGAAAAGAGGTCGAAACACCTCGAGCTATAAATAACTTCAACCAAAGCCACAAAAGAGGTAAATAGAATCAGTCACCTTAATTAGGTTTTAAAGAAAAAGAAGAAGAAAGAGAAAAGCTTGAAAATTCAAAGGTCAGATTGAGATTCATCTTTAATTTCTCTTTTTGTTCTTAAACTTTTGTTTGTATTCGGTAAACATGATTGGCTGAATTTCAGAGTTAGGACGAACGATGTAGGCTAGTTTTAATAGTTTAATTTCTACTTTAGGATTTTGGCATTATTAAGCATCGTAATCATGATTTTTATTCTTTTGTTGTTCTTAATTCATTTAGAAGGCTGATGAACTTGGAATGAATTGTGAACTATAATCAGACCAATGATTTTTATTCTTTTGTTGTTCTTAATTCCTTTAGAAGGCTGATGAACTTTGAATGAATTATGAACTATAATCAGACCAAGAGCAGATTTATGTGAATAGACTAAGATCCCTTTGATAGAGATTATAAATCAACTTATAAACTAATATTAGTTTATTTGAATCGAAATTGTTGACTTTTCAAATCACTTTAACGTAAAATGACAAAAATGTTCTTTCTACTATGAAATGACATTTTGTTGTTTAAGGGATAATATGTGTGTTTCATATTAAAATTAGTTTGAAAAGTTAAAAAATACAGCTGAAATAAATCACTTTTGGTTTATAATCCCTGTCAAACGGATTCTAAAACAATGAAAATCATAAATTTGAATAGAAGATACATATATACTCCTATTATTTGTGTGATAGCGTGAGGATTTCCTAGTTGTGTAGTGCATTTTTTTTCATTGTAATATTTCAAATAGGGATATAGAAAATTCGTGTTGAGGAGTAGTTTTAATTTCACTCTAGATAGACTATCAAATAAGATGTTAAAGTCAAAAAAATGAAATTAAACCAAACAAAGATAAAATCGTAAAATCTTAACATCTCAATTTTATCGGCCCAAGAAATCCGAGCAAGAAGTAGTATCCATTTCTGATGTAAGACACTCGAATGAAATCCAAAGTGGAGTCTATGCAACCTTTTGTAGATGAAATAGCAAAACCAATTTTTCTAAACCATCAGGAGTTGAAGCTTTTCGTCGATGTCTGTGTTCGTGAAATAAATCGAATTACTTCACTCGAGACCTTATGATGATAGCGTTTAACATCGATAAAATAAAAACAAAACTAAAGTTTAGAATTTGTGAATTTGTAGAAGCAATAGAAAAAAGTACCATTGCTGGTAATACAAAAAAAAAAAAGCTAAATCAAATTTCAAAATAAATCAATGTCTGTATAATTCAATAAATACCACTACAAGATTTTTATCTTTCGCATACAAAATAAATTTGTAGGTCGATGTTCTTTTTTGTGGAGAAAAACATTTCCCGACAAAATTTTTTTGTATAAGCGTTTGTGAGCAAACATCGTGGAGAAAGGTATAAGAAGACAAATGGTAAAAATTTGTGGGCTAAAGTCTCTCCCTACAAATCCTTTAGAGACAAATACAATTTATCGTCTAAATTCTTTCTCGACAAAATTATTCATGGCTGAAATTACTTTAGCCCACGGAACAGGCTTTGTAGGCACAAGGCAACAATTATTTTGTGGGCTAAATCGTACTTTTCCCTACAAATAAATTTGTGTTAAAAAAATTTTGTAGAACAATTTCTACTTTTTTTTCTACAAATGATATTTTGTGGAGAAAGCATATTTGTGGGCCAAGTATATTATTTTTTCCATCAACGATAGAATTTGTAGGGAAAAATTAATTATTTTTGTATAATTTTTTATATTATGTTAATTCTTTTTACCTTCTTCAAAATAATATAAAGATGCAAAAAAAAAAAAAAAGACAACAAATTAAATTAAGGTATATAAGTGTCAATCAATATAACATTGAACACAAATATTGTACCAAAATACAAATAAAAATAATATCTAAACTATAAAAAAGTTTAGCAAATATGCTATCTATATTTTATAATGAATCTAATAAAAAAACATAATCCTATTTTTTGGATATGCTACCCGTCTTCACTAATGTTGTTCTCCTCATCAAAGTCGTTTTCTTTGTCCCCAATAGCATCATCTTTTTCATTAGCATCTTCTTCTATTGACAATAGTGTAAATAGTGGTAGAACAAAATCATGAACTTGTTAACATAGTTGTTGCATAGAATGATGCCAAGACTGTAGTGTAGAATTGAATTGTTGCCCAACAACATTCAACTTGCTTTTCATTTTTTGCTCTATTATAGTTCGGGCTGCATCAGCTGCCTTCCGAGCAGTGTATTTTTTTTAGCACCTTCTCCATATGGCGCACATTGGTAGAAATTATAGTTTTAATCATAAATATTTATTGCTTGTTTGTTAGAGATTAAAAACAGTTTTTTCTTCAAATTGGTTTATTTTGGCTTTGACCAATTGCCATCCGCCTGCCACAATGAAAATGGAATTTCTTCAATGACCAAAATAACCCTGGGCAGCCGCAATAATTGAATACATACATATACAATTAGGGACAATTTCGAAAATGAGGCAAGGGACTTTTTGCTTTTCTCTGTAAAATTCTGACATTGGTGGGCCCTTGGAGACAAAAAATTTGACTAGTTTTTCAAAAAACAGTTTTTAATCCCTAATAAACAAGTGGTTAATTCTCACATAAAATAAAAGAAAAAAAATAAATAAGTTTCAATGTTTAATGAAAACACAATACGAAAAAAATGAGTTTTAGGATCTCCAAAGTACTATAAAAACTCGACTTCGTATCGTTAGGTTAATTGTAGATGAGCGATCTCCTGCTCCAAATAAACAATTTATCTTGCTCACATCCAATGTGACACTTGTACATCACTTAAGTAAACACTACAAGAAATGATGTCTATAGCAACGACTAAAGTCGTCGTTAAAAATCAATTGTCGTCATTTTTTATGTATAGAAACGACAATGTCGTCACTGTAGGTCGTCTCAATAGATTAGTACCTCTAGGTAATTAGCGACGACAGATTGTCGTCTCTATACACATTTAAAAATATATCGACGACAATATCGTCGTACATTGTCGTGCTCTATTTCTCAGAATTAGAGAAAGTGTTGACGACAAAGTCATCGCAAAAGTTGTCTCTATTATTGTAACATTAGCGACGAGATATCGTCACTATTTCCTTTACATTTCCTAATTTGTAACGACGACAATGTTGCCGCAATATACATAGGATATATACTGACGACTATGTCGTCGCTAAAATACAAGTCATTTTTTTCATTTTAGAGACGACTTTGTCGCCGCTATACATGTTTTAAATTTTTTTAATAAATAAAAACAATTCAATTGTACATAAATGCTACGGATCCTCCAAACCTCCACCATCGTTTTCACCAACCTCCTTATCATCATCTGACACAACTCCCAGTATTTTCTACTGCAGATTCACCGTAAGATGTGCAATTGTCCTCTCCATTTGACGCAGCTATGCCTTATATATTACAAATCGAGGATCATCATTCCGGGGGTCTTCACAAAACTGGTTGAATGTTCCTTGTGGGCGTTCGATGCAGTGGTCGAATCTAGGGAGGAGAGAGCTGCCCTTCGGAACTCGTCCAACCCCACGAACGTGTAGTCAACCGACGCTCGTCAACCGATGCGCCATTGGAGGCGACCTGAGTCTATTTAGTCTCATTCACCTCAACAAGTTTATGCTGTTTAGTGAGAAAAAACAAATAATAAGTAATAATACAATGTCAAATAAAATTAACAACATTAAAAAATAGAAATTTTTGCTCATGTAGTCACTAGCCGCCATCAGATTCACCCAATTGCCATCCCGAAAAGAGTGGAAAGTCTGGAACGACTTAATAATGCCCGACCACTGCTAGATCTCAGGGTCTCTCTACAACAATTTAAGTGTGAAATTTAGTTTAAAAAAAACATGTATATGTAATGCATTGAAGATTTGTAAACAAAAATATACTTGTACCTGATCGTAACGCGTGGCAGAGAAGATCTTCGACCCTTGCACGCTCGAGTATTTAGCATTACCCTGATTGGCCTTATTCTTTGTCGACCGTTCTTGGAGACATAAAAAATAATTGATTACGTAACTCTGAAGTTTATAAAAATATTAACATAAAAACTAAAAAAAAAAAAAATTAAATTATTGTATGTACCACAAAATTAGGATTTGTGAAGAAGTCAATGTAATTCTACCATTCATCAGCAGACAGCTCGCCGTATGAACGGCTCGATCTATGCTTTTTCAAGTGATTATGTGCCTTCAGTTTATAATCGCAATAACGATTTCATCTAATCATGCCTATAACATTATATATCAAATATGCAAATATAAAGTACAATGGTATTTGATTCCCAAAAGTTTTGACAAAGTATAGTGGCATGGGAGTATTTAGAGCATGTTCGGTAGAGTTTTTTCCCCAAAAAATCTATTTTTTTGTCTACAATTTTTGACTTTTCAACCCTTTTTACACTACAAAAAAAGTTGAAAAGTCAAAAGTAACAAAAAACCCATTTTTTCCCCAAAAACTCTACCGAACAAGCCCGTAATTCATAAAAAGACATCATTGCCCATAACTTTAAATACACAAAAAATCCAATAAAGAGAAAACCACTAACACCTAAAATCTATACCATCAACACTACTTATTAGCCAAACTTCTTGATCAACACCACGCCATCTCACCACCATTGTTGCCACCCACCGTCGACGACCCACCACTAATAAAAAAAAAGGGTTAATTACACTAATGGTCCCCATTCTTTCAGGTTTGTAACGATTTCATCCCCATTCTTTTTTTTTAGCAGATATCATCCCCATTCTTCTATTTATTCTCACAGAGGGTCCCCAAATCACTATTTTTCACTATTCTAACAATTCTATGACAATTTTACCCTTTAACTTAAATAAATTAAAATGATAGGAATAAAAAATACAATAAAAGTATTGCAATTGAGCCCTTAATCTTTTTAAAAGTACAAATAAATAAAAAATACAACTAGTTGATCGCATTCATCACCGCTTTGAGGAGCAGCTTCCAATAATTAGTCTGAATCTCCACCGCAGTGCAAGTCTCAGCGGACCGCCAGCCTCTACAGCTTGTACTACTCAAACTCACCCCACGCCACCACCAGTGTGTACACATGAGATTCCTCCACCATTTCTTTCAATTCAAAAATTCAACTTCCGACCTTCCTTTTCCGTTTCGAGATGTAAGAGGGCGGATTGACGATGGCAATCTGAGGCGATGCAGTGGAAATTATGCGTAAAATCTTGTGGAGACACATTTGAGCTTTAGATCCTCGCCGATTTTACAATCAAAGGAATCAAAACATTCTTGAAATTGACGAGAAGAAGCCATTTCAAAGTGACTTTCAAAGTAAAAATTAAAGCATTTGATGGAAAGGACAAGATAAAAAGAACAGCTTGAGAATTTTTTGGGGTTGAATTCTAAAATGATATGTATTATAGAGAAATTGGGCTTCATTTTGCCAAGTCATATAATAGGTTCTCCACTCACGCACCCACTGCTGCCACTAGCTAGCGAGTTAGTGTAGATTACTCCGAACCGGAGGTCGATGGAGGAGAGTGTGCATCATCATGCAAGAATGTGAACTCGAAAATCAGTAAAGGAGTATAGCCCCAGAAAAAAGAACAAGTGGCGGGAACAATGGCAACTCCACTACATCCTCGGTTTGGGGGTTGGTGTGGTATTTTTGAAAAATGAGAAAGCTGAGTAGCGAAGGAGTTGGGTTCTCACATTGGCCATGCATGGCATGTGTGAATGGCTGAGTAGTTGGCAGGATTTAAGAGAGATTTAAGAATGACTGAGTAATTACTGGAATTGAAGTGTATAAAGAGAGCTTTTATTTGTACTCTTGAAAAGATTAAGGGCTTAATTGCAATATTTTCATTGTATATTTTTTTTATTATTTTAATTTATTTAAGTCAAGGGGTAAAATTGTCATAAAATTGTCGAAATAGTGAAAATAGTGATTTGGGGACCCTCTGTGAGAATAAAGAATGAGGATGATATCTCTAAAAAAAGAATGGAGATGAAATCGTTACAAACCCGAAAGAATGGAGACTATTAGTGTAATTAACCCTAAAAAAACCACCTAACAGATTAAGATATCATTCATCCCCTGAACTAACATCGCTAGCAACTCCTCCAAAATCACAACCACCAAAAACCACCATTGATGTCTGTCTTCTCGCCACAAAAAATAATAATAATAATAATTCACATTCAAAAACCAACCAATCACCGCCCATAGTAGCACCCACAACCACCATGCCACACCCAAATCCAATAGCACATAAGTAGTGCAATCGTCAACCACAACCACTGCCATCACAATCTTCACACCCACAACTAATGTCTTTCTAAAAGATCAAATTTAGGGTTGACATTACTCAAGTATATTCAGTTAATAGTTTCTGGCAATAAAAAAATTCAAGAACCGGTAATAATACAAATCAGTAAAATTTGATTTCAAAAGAAACCATGTAGTTTCCTGGGCACTCTAGATTCAGAGGAGGAGAGCTTATCTGCACCTTGGACGGCAGCAGTTGGACGGCGAAAAATTAGAGGCGGACGAATTTCAGCCAAGAGAAAATAGAAATGGGGAAGAAGAAGGCAACTTGAGCATTTTAAAAGGGTTAAATCTGTAGCGAGTATAGGGACAACATGTTTTTAATTTTTTGGTGCACGCACTTAAAACGTACCGCCCAAATTTTATTACATATAGCGACAACATATATGTCATCGCTGTAAACATTGGTTATTTGCAGTTAGATCCATCGACTTTAAATATTATTTATTTTGGTCCTTATATTTCTTCTTTTATTTCAATTTCATCTTCTTTTATTTGCAATGTAAGACCTTCAACTTTTACGAGATTACATATAGGTCCTCATTTCCATGTTTTTGTATAATTGCAGTCATTCTTCGCCTATTTTTCGTGAACAAAATTTTCAAATACATCCGAACTCGGGTTATGACATACACTAATCACTTTAGTGACGAACAATAACATTCAATCTGATTCACCATCATGATACGTTTGATCCACATTGTCGTCATTGTTGTCCTCATTACTTTCATTGCATGTTTTGTCACTCTAGTATTCTTCATGTGTGTCGTCTTCCACATCCTCGTCGTTAGTGAACGAAGTATCTCCTGCAGTATCAAACGATGCTCTCCTGATAAACATTGCTCTTATCTCATCAGCTTCACCATCATCTCGATGCAAGGATATGTGCTCTAAGTTGTCAAGATCAACGATCAGAAAAAAATAAGAAGAGTTGTTATTGTGGAGTAGGTCTATCTCAGTGATGTTAGATCCCATAATATCCCACTTGCTCCTGTGATGGACTTCTTGTACAACTCGCCAGTTCGGACCACAAGAAGGATCTTCAATGTAGAACACTTGTTGTGCTTGGCTAGCAAGTATGAACTTATCATCCTTGTACGTCTCTGCACTAATGTCAATATTGGTAACGTTATTCTCAGTTACCCTCTGTCTCCCATCATGCCTAAACCATTTGCATTGGAACGTAAAAACTGAAAGTTCTGGTCCGAACTATAGCTCTAGTATCTCTTGCAGCTGTCCGTAGTAAATTTCATCCCCAATTCCTAGGACAGACACACCACTGTTCTTCGTTTTCTTTCAATTATCACGATCATATGCTAGAAAGCGAACTCCTTTTACAACACAGGCCGTGTAAGATATAACCTGCGTGTAACATCCATTGGCCAACGAAAACAACTCATGCAAAACTTAAGAGGCGTGGCATTGGCGCAATGCATATATCTGGATGAAATGGAAGTTCGTTTTAGTCAAGGCTACAGAAAAGAAAAATGTGGACATATTTGAAATGTATTTGATCGTTGTTCATTAACCTTCTTGTAAAACCAACTGTAAAAGTCTCTTCTATGCACCTGGTCGATGTTTGGGCAGCCATTGCGCAATAGCTCATGCCTATGTTCTCTTTACAAGGCATATAAGATCAACTAATTAGTTCATTTAAAATGACAAAGCTACTTCACGATAATTGAATAATACGAGGTCTTACTGCAAGAATGTCTCAATTTCAATACAGTTGTTGATGACGTAAAATATCACTTGACTTCGAACATTTGTAGGAAGCGTCGTTGGTGTCTTCTTTCCAATTGGTCGATCTACGACTGAAAAATAGAAAGTTATCTTCGTGGAACACTTAAATCATTGTTTTTGTCCAGTCGGTTGAACCTTGTTTCTATGTCCTCGAAATACCTCGAACAAAAAGTCAAGACCTCATCAATAACATACCCTTCAGCTATTGAACCCTCGGGTCGAGCTCGATTTGTGACATAGTTCTTAAGTTTCTTCAAGTATCGCTCAAACAGATACATCCATTTCATGTGTACCAGACCACCAAGGATTGTCTTTTCTGGCAGATGCATTACCAGGTGAATCATGATGTCGAAGAAAGTTGGTGAAACGATTCATTCCAACTTGCAGATGATGAGTATCAAGTGATCATAGGCAGCCATCATGTCGCTAACCTTTAGTGCTTCTTGCACAAAACTGCTTGAAAAACGTGCACAGTTCAATAATTGTAGTGGAAAAAATTAATTCAAGAATGCCCGACATCCGACTGACAATAACCGTTGCATGATAATATGGCAATCGTATGACTTCAACCTAATTAATGCGGCTGTCATTAGGAGCAATATTCTTCTGAAGATTAGAAGTAAAGCCATTTGGAAACTGAAACAATCAGATAAAGTTGTAAAACCTTTGACAGTTTGTAATGAACATGGTGTAACATGCGGCAGGCTTCATACACATGTTCTCAATATGATACAAGTGCAACCTTTCCTACGTGCATGACATCGATGTTATGTTTTAGCTCAATAGAAGACCAATAAGGCAACTCATAGAAAATGCTCTTTTTTTTCCAATTCAGCTCGTCATCATTTCTCCTATTTCTAACACCCTCGTAGTTAGGGTGCTTTTTCAAAATATTATGCCTCAGATGGCTTAACTGTGCTAAAATGTCTGTGACCGACGCGGAGGTGGTCGTCTCTCCGTCCTCCCATTAAAGTTTAAATTGCTCCTAAAATGATGTCTGGACGGCAGAAACCGTCGGTGACCCACGTAAGATGTCTTATCTATCACACGGACTGAAGGCATCTCCTCGTTGCACGTAGGACATGCCATGTACCCCTAACCGCTCCAACCCGATAAACTACTTCTTACTGGAAAATCGTTAACTGTCTACAACAACGCTGCACGCATTCTAAATACCGATCTATTATTGGTTCTAGTGTCACACATGTCAATATCATTGGCCCACAACTCCTTCGACTCGTCCACTAATGGTCATAAGAATACATCAATGTCCTTACCCGGTGTTTTAGGGCCTGGTATCAAGAAAGTAATCATGAAGTATTCGGGCATGGAAAACTAATGTGGCAGGTTATAAATGGTTACAACTATTGGCCACATATTGTACGCTAGACTCATGTCTTCAAATAGATTGAATCCGTATGGGGCCAAACCTAACCGGACATTCCGGATCTCACTTACAAACAGTGGACGTTCCCTGTCAAAATCCCACCATGCCTTCCCATCCACGGATGCTGCATTTCATCTTCATCCCTACACCTTCCTATATATCATGAGTTTTGCAGTATCTTTCGTCACGAACATACGTTTTAGTCTGAAGGCCAAGAAAAAATAGCGCAACACCTTAAACAGAACATTCTTTCCGTTTACTCTCTCAGAAGTGTGCACCTAACGACTTTCCTGGCAGATCAGACAAATTTGTCTATCAGCATGCTCATCCCAAAACAGTACACAGTCATTATTGCAGGCGTGAATATATTTGTAAGCCAAACTTAGCTTCGTAAAGGGAGTCCACCAGGTTCATGTGTGGGAAAGCTAACTTTAGCAACTTCAAAAGATTATCAACAGATTTATTTGTCCATTTGTTCACAACCTTAATATGCATTAACTTCACTAAAAAGTTTAAAGACGAAAATGATGAAACTTTCGGGTATAGTTCTAAATGCAGAGCATCAAACAATTTGTCATAGTAACCATCGGTGCCTGTACCAACATGCTTATCACCGAATACGTCGCCCATGACATCAATTATCTCATCTCATCTCTCTCATTTTGTGTATTTGATAAGTACAATTTTGTACTTATCTGGACTCACAAAAAGGGACGATTATGAGTACTATTAGTTGTTTTCAGCTTTAATGCATGTTGTTTTCTTATTATTGGATTCGCACATTTGTATTAGTAGATCATCGGTATCGCCAAAGTTACTTATTGTATATCCAATTAGTTACATTAACTCACACATCAAAATTAAACCATGTTTCGCTTTATTGTTAAATTATTATAAATTAATAGGTTAAATTAATATCTAGTCCTCCTGTGGTTCGACACTTTATTTTATCACTAATGGATGTGTGAGACCATTAAAACATTTGTAATCCGCATGACATTTAATCATTCTCCTATTGTTTACGTATGGCTCTCCATATTTATAAATGTGTGAGACTTTCAAACATTTTGCATGACATTTAATCATCTCCTATTGTTTACGTATGGCCGATTTTAAATGCTAATTTTTGTCCAACTTTTATCCAACTTTTATATCTATAAGTGAAAAATACTATTTTTTTGGCAATGAAGTATAGAATTTTCAGAAATACAGTGATGAATAATAGAAGAAACAGAACTGAAATAAGATATTGAATTTGCAGAAATATAGAGATGGAGAATGAAGAAGAATGTTGAATGTACAGAAATGCGGAGATGGAAAGCTGAAAAAGAAGATTCTATAATGGCGACAAAGTCGTCTCTATAGATTAAGAAAGTCTTTGCTATAGATAAGAAATTGGCGCCAATTTTGACATCTCTACATTGACGAAAAAATTCGTCTCAATAGATTTCAATACAAATTACGAGAATAATCATGCGTCACGTGACTAAAAACAACAGCTATAACTCTATTGCGACGACTTATATCATCTCTATATGTACACAAAAATTGTGCGAATTATTCCTGTCATTTGGAATATATATAGCGACGACATCCACAACAATAGAATTATGTCGTCACTATATATCCACAGCAATAGCGACAACACGTTCAATATAAAAACGACTTATGTCATCGCTATAGAGTTGAAACTTATAGCGACAATATTTCATTGTCGTCTTTATTATACAAAACAAGTAGTGGCGAAATGTTGTCGTTGCTAATGGTGTCGTGGCTATAGGTACATTTTCTTATAGTGAAATGTCATATCAGCAATTCATTCAATATGTGAGTGTCACATTAGATGTGGATAAAATAATAATTGCCTACTAAATTAGGAGATCGCTCCTTATAAATTGTATGCCTTTATTTATTTTGCCGGTCGTTTAGGTGACATCTCAATAAAGTTTGGCTTTCAAAAATAAAAAATAACATATTTTACCAAAAATAGTTTAGTGTTATAATTTTATTTCAGCAACAATTTCTTATTCGTCTAAAATCCTAACCATTTTTTTATGACCCGATTAGTGTAAACATGCAAATAGATTTATGACTGTTTGGTTGACTTTGTTTTAAAATATTTCTTTTTTTAAAAATTTATTTTCAACTACATATTTTATAGAATTTATAATTTTTATCGATTTTTTAACTACACATTTTATCAATTTTTATCAAATTTTTTAAATAACTACTTTTAAACTCCGCCAAACAGATACTTAGTACTTGTTTGTCATTGTCTAAGTTATAATTTAAGCTAATGAAACATATTTTTTATCTACACATTTTATATGATTTACAACTTACTAACTATTTATTATTTACACATTATATAAAACTCACTTATTATATGTGATTAAAAAATAATTTTAACATCACCAATATGAATTAATTAGAAAGAAAAATAAAATGCTAGCAATGAAATATCCGGAGTAGATCGAAGTCAATGAATGAATGAACACTTTCTACACGACATTATCTACCAATAAACGCGTTGGAATATTTGACTTTTAGCTCAAACCCTGTAAAGTAAAAGGGGTATCCGTATCATCTCTTCTCCACCTTGCCTTTTTCATTGCACAGACAAACTGAGTGAAAACCAGAGAGAGAGCAAGGAAATTTGAGAAAACATGGGAAGGGTAAATCAAACTTCCAGTGCATCTGCACCATTAATCAAACACTTCAGCCACCCTCATGAACTCGAACCAATCCCACACAATCCTCAAAACCTAATTCTATGTTCAGGATGCAAACTTGAAGCCTCAGGAATTATGTACACATGCACTCCTTGTAATTTCAGTCTTCACAAATCATGTACTCAATTTCCGAAGCTGATCACCCACCCTTCCCATCCGGGCTGCAACCTGACGCTCCTCCCTGTCTCGACCTACCCCGGTGGCAAGTTCAACTGCGACGCCTGCAACCGACATGGCGAAGGGTTCAGCTACCACTGTGTCAAGTGTGATTATGATCTTCATGTTGTCTGTGCCAAAAATCCTTTGAAAATTACACATCGGGCACATTCTTGCCCGCTTCAGCTTACTTTCAAGAATCCGTACGAGGCTAAAGGATTCTCCTGTGATATCTGTCGACAGATCGGGGTGAAGCAGTGGCTGTACAGATGCAATTCTTGTGAATTCGATGTGCATTTGGATTGTACCATGGCTATGCCTAAACCTTCTGTAGAGGAACAGCAGTTTATGTTGCATCATCACCATTCATTTCCGAGTGCAAGTCATCAAAATCATCATGTGGCTGCAGGTTTCCCTTTGAACCCTAATCATAATCTGATGATGCATTCTGCAAGCACCGGATCACAATTTCAGGCTCCAGGCCAAGCCAATAATCTGATGCACAGTGCAAGTATAGGTGGAATCGCAAATCCCCATATGGGTCCTGTAAATACAGGGTCTGTGCCAACAAATATGGTGCCTATGCGTAACAATATTCAGCCACGTCCCAACAAGGATAATGGACTCGGCGCCACTATGATGACGGCGGCGATGCAGGGGCTTGTTGAAGGTGCTTTCCAGCAGGTTGGCCAGAACGTCATGCAAGGTATCATTGGTGGAGGCGATGGCGGCGAAAATGGTGGCACCGACGGTGGGGCTGATGGATATTCTGAGTATTAATTTGAGATTTTATTTCATCCAGTTTTTAATTTGCTTGGGTATAATTGTAATGGCTTTTGCGTTCAAGTTTTTACTTGATTACACGTTTGATTATATGTAAAAGCATCAATACATGTCGTCTGAGAAAGTAGTGTTCAGGAAGACGACTAAAACACCGCGTCAAACATCCTTTAAGTGGAATTGTTTGGCAAGTCAATTACCTATTTTAATTGTATGATAAGTATGCAAAGTCAGAATTGTATTTCTTGAAATTGAGAAGCATATAGAATATATTATGCAAATAAAAACATTTTGTACCAAAAATAGTTCATCGTTGAACCATTCAAATGTTTGACTTTGTGACAAGTTGACGTGAAGTACAGTGAACTAAATTTCACGACTGATTCCTGCAACAATTTCTTTATATGCAAATTGCTTTATGATTATATTTAAAGAATGTTATATTATATTTATTAGCATAGGTAAGTGTTGCTACTAACGTTATTCAGTTCGGTTTCGACAATCTTGGCTGACATGAAATTGTTTCAAATTATTCAATTCAATAAAATTTATGAAAACTAGCTTCAATACGACATACTACTATTCAAGAGCTACTAATTAGGTCATCTTGGTAATTTTCGATATGGCCACCTCAAGAACGAATTCAATTTCTAGGGTCTTAGAGTTTCTTCAATGCATTTAATATTTAGGTAGCATACAAGTTGAAAATACTTGTTGTCTACTTGACAATTGATGTCTAATGAACACAACGTCAAACTTAAAATTAATCACCAATGAGTTCTATTTACAATCTAATATTGCTGCCTAAATCTCTTTTATTTTCTTAAAATAAAATAAAATAAAATATAATGCATAAGAAATATAAATTTTGTTGAACCATTTTGTCTAATAGAACTTCTAAATTTAGACATAGCTTTTTGCATTGTCGGTTTTTTTCTTTAGCTTATCAGCTTAATGAAATCCTTGTCAAATTATATTAAAGATAAATTTTTAAATACTGTTTATTTCGCTTATGTAAGAAATTATTATAAAAACCCAATAAAGCATTGGAGATGCTCTTACGCACGTAAAATACAAAACTATGTTTTGGTTCAAATTGTTATCATATAACTACCTTTTCACTTGGCAAATCTAGCTCAAGTAAGAAAATTGAAGCTCCATATTTATGAAATTTATAATTTTAGTCTCACCAAAAAATGAACTAAAAGCATGCATTCTATAGATTACTAATGCGATGTATGTGGCGTATAAGTTGAAAGATTTACCACTTACATGACATTGATGTCTAATAAATAGACACCCAAGTCCAAATATCTCAAATGGTTTCTATCGGAATAAGAAAAATATGGAAATAGAAGAGAAAATTGAAGAATATATGTTGAAGTGTGTATAAACTATACAAGAGACCGTCATTTTATAGAAGAATGAGGCAAACACAAAAGGTAAAACAACCCTAAGCCCTAAATTAAGGTAAATAGTATATACTAATATATACTAATATATTCTCTCTCTCTCTCTCTCTCTCTCTCTCACACACACACACACACACACACACACACACAACCCCACCTCCCAAAAAAAAACTGAAGATGGGATCGAAGATGCCAATTACTCGACACACACACAACCACCCCTCCCCCCAAAAAAATTGAAGATGGTATCGAAGATGCCAATTACTCGAGTTTGTAAACCAAATCACGATAACGTCCAGGAGGATGGGAATTTGTGAAGATGTCAACATGCTGATCAGCATAAGCAACATGGCGTAATCAAAGAGTATCTTGCCTGATACGATGACAAATGAAATGACAATCTATCTCAATATATTTTCGTGCACTTATGAAAAATATCATTGTAGACAATCTGAATGGTACTAGTATTGTCACAATGAATAGAAAAACTTCCAGGAAAGGAAATACTCATATCTTGTAGTAAACTTCGAAGTCACAAGAGCTCAGAGGTAGTATCAGTCAATGCACGATATTCAACTTCCGTACTAGAGTGATAAACAAATTTCTGCTTCTTACTTTTCAAGAGATAAGAGATGTGCGAAGAAGAAAACAATATCTAGTAGTAGAGTGACGATCAATAGGATCGTCTACCCAATCAGCGTCAGAATATGCTTGAAGGTCCAACGTTGAGTGGGCAGAAAAATAAATCCCATGAAACAAAGTCCCCTTAACATATCGAAGAATCTGGAGAACCACAACATACTAAGTAGAACGAGGAGAATGCATAAACTAACTTACCAAGGTGACTGTATAAGAAATGTCGGGACGAGTCACAGCCAGGTTAATGAGACTACCAACAAATTGTCAATAGAGAGTGGCATCATCTAAAAGTTCTTCATCGTTGGAAAGAAGCTTGACATTTGTCTCCAAAGGGCTATCTACAATCTTACTATCGGTTAGTCCAACACAAGACAAGAGCTCATATGCATACTTAGCTTGGGAAAGATAATATCCATCTAAGTAGGATGATACCTCAAGACCCAGAAAATAACTGAGAGAACCCAAATTTTTTATCCTAAACTGGTGGCTAAGAAACTGTTGAAGTGCCTGTATGCTAGAAAGATAATCACCCATAATAACCATGTTGTCAACATAAAGTTAGAAAAGAACAATTACCAACTTCAGATCGACAGATAAACAAAGTAGAATCATATACACTGAGAATGAAGACTTGCTGAGCCAACATAGAACTCAACTTGGAAATGCAAGCCAAGCTCAATGAGACTACTTGAGACTGTAAAGAGCCTTTCAGAAGCTACAAACCTTCTGGGGTGGGTGCTCGAATCCAAGAGGAGGTTTGAAATAGACGTCTTCATCTGGATCACCATTTAAGAAATGCATTCTTCACATCCATTTGAAAGAGGCTCCACTACCGAATAGCTGCAATGACAAGTAAAGATTTGAAAAAAGTAAAGCATGCAACAGGTACAAAAAGTCTCTTCATGATCAATACCATACTATTGGGTAAATTCTCGTGCCACAAGACGAGCTTTGTATCATTTCACCAAACTATCAGCTTATGTCTTAATCTTGTACACCCACTTGCATCCTGCTGTAAACTTTTCGGGAGGCAAATCAACTAAGTCTCACATATGAGTTTTGATGAGGGCCTGAAGTTCATCAAATATAGATTTTTGCTAAAGAGGGTCAGAACTGGCCTCGCGATGATTGCAAGGTTCAAAGAGGGTCAGAACTGGCCTCACGATGATTGCAAGGTTCATGAAGAGTGGCAATTGTAGAATAACAATGATAATCATTAAGATGGGCAGTAAGTGTTTTTACTATATTGGAACGACAAATTTATGGAGCGGATAAGGACTCGTAGGTGATGACAGGATCAAGCAATGGTTCAGACTCAGGAGGAACCGGCAATGAGTGGTCACTAAATGAGCTTTCAACACCTGCATCAGAATCTAATGAAAAATATATACTGGCCAGTAAATACAGGAGAAGGAGTCGAAGGAAGTGACATGCTGAATATATAATGGTGAAGAGTTTGAGCTCCCAAAACTGAACATGACGAGAGATGTGAAGACACTTGTCGATAGGGTCCTAACATCATAACAATTTTGTTCAATGCCATGACCAAGGAAACAACAAAAATGAGATCGTGGTTCAATTTTGGTACGCTCGTGAGGTGGAAGTAAAACAAAACAAGCACAACCAAAAAGGCTCAAAAGATAATAATTTGGTGATTTCCTATGGAGAAGCTCATAGGGAGATTGATTAGAAATGATAGGGGATGTGACTCGATTGATTATATAAATGGTTGTAAGATCATCATCTATCCAAAATGATGTAAGGAGAGAGGCTGAGAGAATAAGAGATCTTACAGTGTCGAGCACGTGAAGGTGCTTAAGTTCTGCACGACCATTCTGCTAGGAAGTATACAAACAAGATCGATGAGAAAGGGTTTTATCATCTTTAAGGGTGCTAAGAAAATAGGCAGACATATACTCCATGGCATTATCAAAGCAAAAATTTTGATAGTGCGATTAAACTAAGTTTTTATCATCTGCACAGTCAGCAACTCATATTGATTATGTAAAAGATAAAGCCATGTGTAGTGTGAATAATCATCGATAAAGGCAACAAAATAACAATATCTCCCATTGCTAGGAATATGGGCATGTCTCCATACATCAGAATGGACAAGATCAAAAGGTGCAGAAGATGAAGAATCAATATTATTAAAAGATAAAGCTTTCTATTTTTCCAATTGACAAGATACACAATCAAAAGAGTCAAAATGAAATTTTTCGAAATGACCATTAGACGCTAAAGACCGAATACAAGAGAAAGATGTATGACCGAGACGGGAATGCCAAAGATAGGAAAAGGCAGTAGCTGTAAAATATTGAACAAAACATGAACTAGGAACTTGCAAGGAAGAAAGCTCAAAGAAACGACCAACATTACGCTCTGTCCCAACTAGCTGATCTGTTTTTCTAATCATGTACATCACACCTTTTGTTAGAAAACGTTAAAACAAGACCATGCTCAACAAGTTGTCCAACAGAAAGAAGATAGAGAGATAATTGTAGAACAAGATATGTATCAGGAATTGGAAGAGTAGAGGTAGATATGGAACCAACATGACTAACATACACATGAGAACCCATAGCAGTGTAAATGGTAGGGACGGGACTTATAGATTTCTTCTCAAACAATAAAGAGGAATTAGGGGTATGATTGCAACAGGCTGAGTCAACAAACCAAGACGAAGATGTACATGAGAAAACGATCAAGGCAGTAGGAGTACATGATAAAATTTGTTGGACAATTGTCTCAAGATCAGCTGTAGTAAGATATGACAGAGCGGGGTAGAAGAGGACTCTGAAGATGATGAACTAGTATATGCAACAGCAATCCTGAGGGTAGAAGTATGTACCATATCTATCTATGCATCTTTTGCATCTTTACCTTTTTATTGGCACAATCAGAAATTTGATGATCTTCTTCCTTACAATAGTGACATTGACCATTGAAACGACACGGCTTGGAAGAAGTAGCAGCCACAACGGTAGAAGCTATACTATGTGTATCAGCTATAACTAGATCAGTAGAACGAACTCGTCGAGCCTTTTGTCGTGTCTCTTTAGGGATGAGCTCAATAAGGACAACATCAAGAGTTGGTAGTGGAGAACGATGAAGTAACGAGGCTCTAGTATTCTCAAAATCATTTCAAATATGCATTATAAAGTGGATGAACTACTGACAATCCCAAGAGTTTAGTAGATTTATTATTAGGAAAAGATAGAACAGTCCGATAGAGTTGATCCCAAATACCACTGACCTGATAATGAAACTCAGCAATTGATTAACCAGGCTCTTGATGCAATTGATACAACTTGGATTCCAACTGAAATTGGAGGGCGGCATCACTAGAGCAAATGTATCGATTTGCCAAAAAATTCAAAGCAAGTTTAGCTTTCTGCAATTTTTAGAGAAGACTTTGAATATAAGGAATAAATGTAATGGTTAACCACGATAAAATCTTACAATAAGTGACTTCTCATACCTCAAGATGATCACCAAACTCCTCATCCGACTCATTCTCGAATTTTATTGGCTTTGTTTTCTCTCCAGTCACAAAACGCCACAATCTACGACTAATTAGAAAGACTGACATCTACTGGGCCCAAATAATGCAGTTGGTGCCATCCAAAACAATATCGATAGGACTAGTAATATTAACATTATTAGTGGAAGCCATAGATGCTAATCGAATTAGAGCAGATGGAGATCCGAACAATAGATTTCAGCCCCAAAAAAATGAAAAAATACAATTTCAGAGGCATGAACGATGGATTTTGGCTGAAAAATGGCCTTGGTCAGGGCAAAGCCCTATGTTTTACTCGAAGAGCAGTTGACTCTAATACCATGCCGGAATAAGAAAAATATGAAGAAAGAAGAGAGAATTGAAGAATAAATGTATAAACTGTACAAGAGGTTGTCCTTTTATAGGAGAAGGAGGCAAACACAAAAAGTAACACAACCCTCAACCCTAATTACAATTAAGGTAAAAGGTATATACTAATATATAATGACAACAATTAAGATAAATGGTATATACTAATATATATTGACAGTTTTTATCTACAACCCAATAATTCTAACTATGTGTCTTTAATTTTCTTAAATAAAAATAAAATCAAATCTAATTTTGCATACGAATTATAAATTTTGTTAAGCTAGCATGTTTAACACAGTTTATGAATTTAGAAGGATTTCTAGACAATGTCTATTTTTTCTTTGTCACATGAGCTTGACAAAGTCTTTGTTGGCTTGCATTGAAAAAGATTTTTTTGGACATTATATGTTTTGCTTATGTAGCAAAACGTTTTTACAAATCTACGATTGTATTGGAAACGCCTAATACTACAACTTACTTGCCAAGGACTTTGTTAGTGGTAGTTTTTGAACTAACTATACAAATTATGATGTACTATACTAAATTATACTTCTATTTGAAAAATACGGCTAAGTATTGGGAACACTTTAAATTAGTGAAGAGTGGTGTTTTGAACAGACAACAAAAGTACAAAGTAATGTGTAATTATTACAAAAAACAGTTAACTTGGAAAAGAGTCTAGTGGCACTAGTCATCTTAACAGACACTACAGAACATTTACAATTAGACATGGAGGGTTTGGGAAATAATCAGTCACAACTTCAGTTTGTTTTTTCTAATGAAGGTTCTTTAAAACTGCTATTACCAACTGGGTCTATTCACAAAATAATGTGTGTGAAGGTATGGCGATGTTCGTAGCCAGTAGTTAGTTTGTTGCTTAGCACAATAAAAATCGTTCACTTGGCCAACTTCATATAAAAATATGTCCAACCCAGGTACAAACCCTTTTCAAAAAATATTATTCTTTTAGAGCTAGTACTTTATAGTTTATACAATAAATAAAGTAATGCATAATACCTAATATAAATAAGGGTTAATTACACTAATGGTCTCCATTCATTCAGGTTTGTAACGATTTCATCACTATTCAATTTTTTTAGCAGATATCATCCCCATATTTTTATTTATTCGCACAGATGGTCCCCAAATCACTAATTTTCACTATTTTGACAATTCTTTGACAATTTTTCCCTCGACTTAAATAAATTAAAATGATGAAAAAAAGAAAATACAATGAAAATATTGTAATTGGGCCCTTAACCTTTTCAAAAGTACAAATAAATCCTAAACTATTTTACTTTATACAGATAGGTGTTCTTCCCTAACAAAAAAAATATATTTCAAATTCAGTAAAACTAGAGTCGGGATTATAATTCTAGCTTAGGAGAATCAATAGCATGATCTCAGCGTTACTGTGAACCGGCTGAAAATGCCCAACCCGTTTTTGTCGGGTCTGGCTCTCCCAGGGCCAACTATACTATCATGAAGTAGTTAATGGTAAATTATTTTCTTTTTAAAATTTATTTCAAATTTTCGTGGTGGTTCTTGAAGTAGTTGAAAAGTAAAAAGAGTAAGAAAAAGTGTGTAAATAATTCATTGAGCTACTATACTTAGACTAGGTTGCACAGAAATAAAAATGGGACACGAAACTGTGGCCTATAATTCAGATTGATTATGTTGAATATAAGGTTCATATATTGTCATGTGTCAGTTGGTTATATCAATATACTGTATTCATCTCCAGAATCAAGAATTTGCTCCATTTCTTGTTGTGTGATTGATGAAAGTATAGCTCTTGATCCTTAATAATTATGTGTAGATGTCACTGGATACTACAAAAACTTAGTACCCACTTATTTATCTATACATTATGTAGGACTCACTGCTTATAAGTACTAAAAAACATAACCTACAAGCACATAACTCCCCAGTATGCTAGATACGAACGAACATGAAATGGTTTGACGAAAGGACAAATTAAGAGCTTTTAAGTGATCGGCCTCTTGAAACTAGGTCAAAAGAAGGGTAATTGGCGCAAAATATCCATAACTTTTGAAGTGATTGTGAAAATCATCCTTATCTATGAAATTTTGACATTTTCTCCATCAAATCCACATTTGCTTGTGCAAAACATCCTTTGTGTTCATTAATTGTCATCTAAAAATTCCGTTAAGTAGCATCATCAACACGATTCGTACCACTTTAGAAGGGTACTTTTGTCCACGCACATATTTCCTATTTCCTCATGCCTAACTGGTGTACTTCTCTATTTCGCCGATGAAATTTTCCACTTCTGGCCGCAAATGTAGATGAAATAGGAGATATAAATGTTCCAAGAAGGAGATGCAAAGGGGCGCCACCACCAACACCGAATTAGGGCCTCACATTCTGGAATTTTTTTTGTAATTTGCCTTTTGCACATATGGGTTTTTTTTTTTTTTTTTTTTGCATTTCAAATCATTTAAATTGGTACTGAATAGCTTTGGACTTTTTGTACACGTCTCTTGGTGAAAGTTTCTTTAGAAAATGATGTATTTGTTCAACTCACATATGATTATTTTGTTGGTGATATTGCATTATTGTTTTTACTTATTGTAGTTTTGTTGTTGTTTCCATTTTCTATTGTAAATTAATTTTTAAGTAGGGACATTTTAAGCCAACAATACAATTACATAAGAATATTCTTCATAACAAACAATCAAAAATATGGACGTTATTTACAAAAAAAACAAAAACAAAAACAAAAGTATGGACGATAAGCACAATATTATTAATAGGTTGAGACGTTTTACACAACATTAATTACATACCAAAATGGTACATAACATTTTTAGCATACTCAATACACTGCATTCTTCACCACTGAAGCTTGATTCTAATTTCGACAACATTACAATAAGAGTATTACATGAGTAGTTACATCACTAAAAGCCCACAAATAAAATATAAATATAACTACAAAATACCCATTTGGATTCTGTATCTATACAATCAATTTATCATTATTCTTGGTGAAATATGGTATGTTTTATGTTACTCTTCTTCCTGGAACATTTGCATCTCCTATTTCACCTACATTTGCGGCCGGAAGTGGGGGATTTTGTTAGTGAATAGAGAAGTAGACCAGTTAAGCGGGAGGATATGAGAAATAGATGTATGGATGAAATTACCCTTCCAAAGTGATACGAATCATGTTAAAGAAGCCACTTAACAGAGCTTGTTGGATGGCAATGAACAGAAAGGATATTTTGCGCAAAGCAAAGATGTATTTGAAAGTGAAAATGCCAAAATTTCATAGGTAAAAATAATTTGCACAGCCACTTTAAAAGATAATGACGTTTTGAATAGTCGAAGGAAGAGTATCCAGACAGGATAGTACACATTGATGGAGTTGAGTAAATTGGAATTGTAAGTATCCAACTTCCATTTTGACACTTGTGTACTAGGATGCCATTGAAATCAATTTTTGAGAAGGTGTTGCTTTGTACTAGAATGGCACTAGTAATTAGTACCAGTAGAGCAAAATTCCTTTGCTCCATTGCTTTGAAACTGTTGTCCACGATAATGCCATCAAACACATTTTATCATTAGTTAAAATCATGTGTGCAGAAATAATGTATGCCCTACATATGGTCGTCAAATAGTTGGGCATGTTCGACATATCGATTATGCATAGTTTATTTTATCAATTACATCTTGTCTTGTCTTGTCTATTCTTTTCTTTTATTTACGCATTTTTTAGGTGTCCCATTGAACCTTTCGAATAGTCTAGAACCATAAACATTTGTGTGAATTTGACACACACCAATGAGAACAAAAGTCATTTAACGGGTAAAATAAAGAAAAGGGTTAATTACACTTCAGGTCATTCTGTTTAAGTTCATTTAACGTGCCTTCTTTAGTTAACATGTTCGTCAAAACTATTAATATTCCAACATGTCCATCTCAGTCAGCGGATTAATAACACTAGATGTCATTGAATTTTGACCTTAGTTGCAATTGGGTCACTATTCTCCAATTTAAAAACAATCAAGTCATAAATCATGCAATTCTACCCCCAATAGTTATGATACACTTTCTTACATGTTTACGATATAAACATATTTTTTTAGCCTTGTTAAGGTATTTGCTACAGAAATTAGTGAAAAATAATAGGATTCAAAATTCAAATTTTTAACTTTTACGACTCTATTTAAAATGAATAAGAAAAATAGAGCAATTGAAAATACAAATTGAGCAAAAAAAAAAAAAAAAATCAACATAGTTTCTTCAAAAAATTCGTAACTGAGTAAAAATATGATGTACTAAATGAGACTCATAAAGTGATTTGAAAAATCTATTAGACACGGACGGCAAAAGCAAATGCCAAAAAAAAAAAAATCATAATATGAAATCTCATAACGCCGTAGTCATTGTTGACACTGATAGTGTGGAAGATTTCGTAATAAATAGAAACATCAACCGTCAATAACATTAATGCACATGTTACAAATAGCAAAGCCCTGCTAAAAACTCAAGCAATCACATTGACAGCTACTTTGTTGTCCGCGTCATTTATCAATTATTCCTTCTTGTAACCTATTTGGTAACAGTATGCGTTCGATGTTGTGTGGATTTTTTAATAATTATCAGATTATGAGGTGTTAATATCACAAATGGACACTTATGTTTGTGCAAAATTCAAGTTGATCTATAAAGTATTTTTCTAACTCATTTAGTCGTAAAGTTAATTAGAGCTTGTTTGATTGGGTTTAAAAACTCATTTTGATTTTTTTCAGCCGTAATTTTTGACTTTTCAACCCATTTTTAACATGAAAAGTCAACAATTTCAACTCAAAAAAACCAATATTGGTCAAATAAATCAAAAATTGGTTTATAAACTAATTTATAATCTCTGTCAAACGGGCCCTTAATATTATATCATTGGTTAAAGTTCTGTAATCCAATTGCAACTAGTGTAATGCTCTTTGGACAAACCCTTCAACCGAAATTTAGACCACTATTGAGTAAATGTCAAATACATTATTTACAAAGACATAATTGAGAATTTGGATTATGTCTTTGCAAATGGCGTATTTGACATTTTCTCAATAGTGGTCTAAGTTTCGGTTAAAGTTACTTTCTAAGGAGCATTACTCTTGCAACTATGGTAAAAGTTTAGGGTGTGTTCTCTTTGGTGTTTTGAGGCCATTTTCTGTTTTGTATTTTTGAAAATAGTGAAAACACGTTCTCTTTCTTATTTTTAAAATATATTTTCTAAAACACCAAAAATTTTTTTTAAAGGAAACACAAAATAATGTTTTTACCATTTTCGTGTTTTATGTACAAAATCCTTCTGTTTTCCAAAATAGTACAAAACGCGCATTTTGTACCATTGGTCCGCATTTCGAGTCCCAAATCAGGCATTTCTTTTTTTTTTTTTTTTTTTTCATTTTATGCTGGTCAAACTAGTAATGATTTAAGCCATTTCCGCATTATTTTACAAAATGTGGATCCTATCCAAGATGGCAAGGCGCGCGGTGTCCAACACTGATGGTCACTGGTTCTAATTTCAACATTCTCCTTGCCTTTTGAATTTTTTGAATTGATTTAAATTGTGTTTAATTCCAAATTTAATTGTTTTTAATTCCAAACATATTTGTTTTTAATTAGTAATTCCAAATAATTCCAAATTTTTAATTGTTTTTAAATATTTTTAATTCTAACAATAATTATTTTCAAATATTTGTAATTGTTTTTAATTCCAAATATAATTGTTTTAATTATTTTGTAATTGTTTTTAAATGTTTTTAATGAATAATTGTTTTTATTTCCAAATAATTCCAAGTTTTTAATGGTTTTTAAATGTTTTTAATTGTTTTAATGGTTTCTAAACGTTTTTAATTCCATAATTAAATGTTTTTAATTGTGTTGAAATGTTTTACTTTGTTTTAAATGTTTTAAATTCTTTTATTAAATGGTTTTAATTCTTTTCAATTCTTTTCAATTCTTTTTAAATGTTTTAATTCCATAATTAAATATTTTTAATTATTTTTAATTATTTTTTTAAATGTTTTTAATTCCATAAATTAATGTTTTTAATTGTGTTTAAATGTTTTTAATTCTAAGTTTAAATTGTTTTTAATTCCAAATCCAAATTTCTAAAAAATTTCAAGTAAACGTTTTCGAATTTTCTGTTTTCAGAAACAATTTTCAAAAATTTCAAAAAGAACGCATTTTTAAAAATCTTAAAACAAACACTCAAAACATAAAACACAAAATGAATTCAAAACTCAAAACACAAAACTCAAACGCAAAAGAATACCACCTTAGTGATTCAATTGCAACTAGAGTGAAAGTTCGGTGATGTCTAGTATTATTAATTTGTTGACCGTGATTGACACTTTGGCATTTCGTTGGTTTTAATCGAAGTGTTAGCGAATTCCGGTAAGCACATTAACGGAATTCAAATGGAGTGGTATGATGGCTTTTAAATTAAAGTTTAGTAGGGTGATTGTTCGAAATTCAAGATTGATATTTTCAAATGAGCTACAGTTAATGTTCTTCAGAATCCAAGAAACTTGTGAAATGTTCCTTTCAAGGGGGTAAAAAGCTAAGAGTAAACATAAACGGGTAACGCAAAAAGTTGAGTGTGCAGTGTACTCTCAGTTAGTGTTTCTGACTGATATAACAATTCAATGCATGCATAAAGCCAATCACTTGCTTCCAAAGATGGCTCAACTTATGGCGTTCCATTATACAGCTTTTTAAGCTTTTTTGGGAATTTTCATGTATAAATAGTGATTAGTGTACACACACAACTGTAGAAGTTGAATGTACATGTGAAAAATGGAAAGCAAAGGTAACAACAGTAAGGAAGAAGTAGAAGATTACTGTATTTCAGCAGATGAAGATGAGGATAGTTTCTTCAAGAGGACAATTGCCTGCCATGCTTTGTACCCCATTTTGGTTGAGTCTCACTTAAACTGCTTAAAGGTCACACTCTCTCTCTCTCTCTCTCTCATTGCTGTTATGATCCGAAGTTCGGCCCTCGTTCATTCCATGGATGTAAGACTGAGTAAATTGTTGCTATGTTTTTACGTTGAATGGGTCTCCACCCTAGCTAGTTAGACATTTACAAAGTAGTTCCTCTAATGATGACACAAGTTAGAAAAAGTTCTAAGATGTCCTCTCGTCCCTTACCCAGGAAGCCCATGTAAATATTTTTTGTTATAAATAACAAATGTAAATTTATCATTGTTTTTATTTTTTTAGTAATTTCACACATTTTGGCAGAAATTGCCCGACTTGCATGAAAATATTAATTAAAATAGTAGAAATCAATCTGGACAGTACAATTAAGAGCCAAACCCTAACTTCACCATCTTCAAAAAGCATAAGAGTACTAGAATTGGATTTTGTATTAATGTTTTCTCTTTAAGAGAGGGAAATCATCACATATATATGTCCTTTGCAGCTGTGTTTAGGTGACAATGAAGACATTGATTCAGTGGCAGCTGATATCAAACTGAACTCATCTGTGGCTAACCAACCAGATTTGGACCAGTTTATGGTAAGATTTGAATACAATTTTGGATTTTTAAGGTTTGTTTGACAAATCTTTTGATAAAAGTTTCAGCAGATTTTGATAAAAATTGATATAATATATAGTTAAATAGTTGATAAGAGTCATATAGAATGTGTAGCTAAAATTGAAGTTTGACGAACTGTAAAGTTGTTTTCATTCTATCAAAGTTTTGCCAAACAAGAGCTTAATAACTACGGTAACATACTAAATTCTATCTATTCTTATTTAATACTGCGTAACAAACATGCTCATAAGTCGTGTTATTGTTAGGTTATTTTTGCGGAGCACAACGAAAACATTTAACATTTTTACACCATGCAAAGTTTCTTTAATCAGTTATATATGATAATTAATCTTCATGCAGGAAGCATTCTGCAGGACCCTGAACAAGCTAACAGAAGCAATGAAAGAACCCCAACAAGAATCCATTGCATTCATAAAAAATATGCATTCTCAACTCGAAGAACTAATGGAGATCCCTTCATCCACAGCTTTATCTCAGGAAGTAATCAACACGAAGCATATCTCGGGTAGTATTGACGAAGGAAAAAATAATTAAAATCTAATTTATTATACTATCGAATATTCTTGTCAAGTACTACATACTAATTAAATATGCACATTACAGTATTTGACTCCTCTAGTTTTGAATATCTACACAACTATGTGATATGGGTTCATTCTAAAGTTTTACTTGTCAATTTTATGTGTTTAATAGTCTTACTCTCTTCTTTTCTCTCTTTTTGTTACAATCGAACCGAAATATAGACCAATTAACTCATCTTTTCAAGAGTGAATGTAAAATTAACTAGCTAGTAGATATGATTAATTTGAACAATTTTCACTCATTTGTGCTTGATTAGTTTTGCTAAAAATTAGATTTTTAATAAATTTTAATAAAAGTTTATAAGTCTTATAAAATATGTAGTTAAAATTAATTATTGACATTGGCTGAGACTTTTATCAAAAAATTTAGTAAAACCAAACAATCACAATTACAGTAGACTAATTTACTGTTAGCTATCATTCATTCATTCTTGCACATCGCAATTACTTGCATAGCGAGCTCCTATAGTTGGGGCTAGTCCAGACGAGCTGTAGCATCGAGCAGCCCACAGTTCATACCAGACCGGTTCAGGCCCTAAAGCACTGTCCAAGCTTGCAACGTCTTAACACATTTTGACACCCTTAGGTCGAAGTATGTCTTATTTATATATTGGTCACAAGTAATTCAACAGGAAATATTGTTAACGCCTGTGTCCAGTGGTATTTGCCTTGTTATTTACAACTTCTAACAGCATTAAGCCGAGCGTACATGTAGTAAAAAACCAGTTTTTATATTGTATAAACGGTACCAACCTCTAAAAGGGCAGCATGAGGGATGTTCAGTGCAACCGGAGGCTCTCTGCAATTTTTGTCAAGAAAAACATAAGCCATTATGAGAATTTTCTTGAAGAAATTTGAGCCATTTCTTGCTGATAAATGTGATTGTCCCAAGAAATAAGCTGTGCCACTTTCCCTTGCGTCAATGATTTCTTGAAGCTCCTGCCTTACACTTGCGCGCATTTTCGGGCTTTTCGGAGGCAGCAAAAACCGTACTTTTTTCTTTTTAACAGGATAAGGAGAATGTGTAATTTCTGATGGTGGAGTATCCAATAAATTCCTCCGTGACCCACTTTCCGATAAGGTTTGAGCATCCCCGGTCGAACTGCTTTCTTCCGGCACGGCAATTAGTGCATTTCTATCCTCCATTGGACTATCCAAACCATCATCTTTCCTTCCGGTGAAGTCAATGCTTCAGAATCATATTCCTCCCTAGCGATGAACTCTCCAATCGAACTAATGATGTGATCCTCGAAATCATCCGTATCTCTAACATTATCACGATATCCATAACGCATAATACACCTATAAATCTTATATTCTCTGGGGCCGACCCGTCCTACAAGGTATCGCTGGTTTTCAGGGATGCAGGGCACCGGTAAGGACTTGAAAGAGACAAAAATTAGCACTTGATGAAATGCTGGGAGATTTGTAATGAAATGGGTGAAGAAAGCCGGGATTCCTGTCACGACATCTGAGTAGATGAAGCCAATACCTGGCACTCTGGAAACTCCTAGACCAGGACTATAGTCTGTTAGCCACTCCACTGATACCTTGTTCTCTATATCGAATTCGTATTTCTTTAGGGTACCATAGTGCCAGGAAACCATAATTGTCATGAAAAGCAACAATAAGATCATTAAACACCAAGCCCCATGGAAAAAGTTCAACAAACTTGTGGACAGATATACGGCTTCAATAGAACCGAAGAATAGAAGAAAACATGCTGATATGAACAAACTCTTCTCCCAGTTCAGTGCAATCACAAGCGACATTAGACAAGTTGTTACTAGCATTCCACAAGTAATAGCCAAACCTGTCACAGAATTGAGTAAAATTGAATTAGACATGAGCAACATGACACTGTTTCAGTATCCACTGAAAGCGCTTTTAGCAAGCTCCCTCGTATTTGTGAAAATTTCTGATCAGTATGTCTGGTTCGAGTTACATAAAGAAACCTCCTAGAGTGTTTTTGCTTGACTAAATGCCAAAAATCTTGGACAATTTTCATTCAATGTCTTTTCTTTTGTTCAACAAAGTGAATTTATCTACTATGTATTCAAACTTGGTAATCTTTCCCACCATTGAGTGAGAATGCAAGTAGTTTTCAAGGTTGTAAGTTCCCGAAAATCTTGTGATTAAATACAGAGCTCATTCATATTACTACAATCGTATGTTTGTGTTGGGGGTGTTTTTTTTACTTTGCTAATATTTTACAATCCACATTACCAAACGATCGACAACCATTTTACTCTTCCATTTGTATCATGAAATGAATGAATCCCATTTATCATGCATCACATGCAGTTGATTCTCAACATACAGGGAGGGAGAGAAAAAAACCATGAATACAATTTCTCTTATTTTATGTACCTGTTGCTTTTCCAATTGGTGATATGTGACGGAAGCCAATGGTGACTGCTAAGCTGAGGGCCATGAACACCCAGTTTGCATCCGGAACATAAACCTGCCCTCGTACCTTTTCCGATGTGTGGACAACTTTTACTCTTGGAAAACAATCGAGTGCTTGACACTGATTTATGATGGAAAATCCAGCAGTAATCGTTGCTTGACTTCCCACAGCAGAAGCAAACAGTGATAACACTGCAAATACGTGCTGAAGATTTTCTGAAAATCACATGTGTTCCGAAAATAAGAACCGAGAATTTACATGTGAGGCAACCATCATAGAAGGATATAAGAAGAGAAGGAAAAACTTACTGTTCGGGATAGATTCACTGAGATGAAAAACATCATCAGTGCCCAAGTTTTTGGAGATAAAGGCAGTTTGGCCAGCATAAGTTAAAACAAGGACCGGATATATTAGGCAGACAAAGGTGATCTGCATCAAAGAAACAATTCATAATCCTACTATTTTATTTTTTGTATTCTCAATGTTAAATGTATTTCATTTGTACCTTGATAGATTTCTTTGAAAAATGACCAAGATCTGCAAACATTGCCTCTGACCCTGAAAATTATTTTCACAACCAAGTGAAAAAAAAAAATCATAGGTAAATGCGGAATCAAGTAGAATGAACTTCTTATCAGTGTAAAGAACAAACCTGCAATGCATAAGACAATGCTGCTTAGCAGCTTCCAGTGTTCAAGGTTAATTTTCTTCATGAACCTCAACATGTATATTGGGGAGATCGCATGGATGATTTGGTGGTCACAATGAATAATATTATATAGACCCGATCCACAGATGAAGAAAAGCCATATGATGATAATTGGGGCAAATACAAACCCGATTTTGTTGGTTCCATAATGTTGCAAAGTGAAGAGGCAAACCAATATGGCACATGCTGCAGGAGTCGGTACATCTGATAATATCATATTGAAGAAATCAGGAACTCAATTGAAGAGCTATAGTAAGTTTGCCAATCCATGAAGTGCAGAAGGGTAAACTTATATTAGTCAGTAAAAACTCAAATGTTATCAAAGAATAGAACCCATTGAGTTCAGTGAATCAATGTATGACTCGTTTACCAAACACAACCAATGGCCATGAAGAAGTCCTAGATGTACTTGAAAATAATCAAGGAAGAGGAGAATCCCAGACAACATTCAATTGAAAATCATTAACATTCAGATTAAAGAACTTACATTTCTTCAAGAACTCTGCCGCGTGGTGTTTTGTTTTATCAGAAGAGAAAACTGGTAAAAAGCGCAAAGTTTTAGTTTTTATACGACTATTGCTAAAGTTTAATACAAAATAGAAAAATCACTACTTCTTTTTTTTTTTTTTGTCCAAATTTACGCAAACTTTTACCTTTCTTTGAAATCTTTGTCAATGATCGTCCAAGACCTTCTGCTGCCGAAAGTACTGAAGGGAAGAAACAACACAGAGTTAGTTGCATAATATTGTCAAATAGGGTGTATTAATTATAATAACTAAATAAAGCAATCAATTAAACTGGAAATAGATATACGGGCGAACCAGAAATAGCTGGGGTAAGAACCGTGTCGCTTATTATCATGCAAGCACCAAGCAAAGCCAGGAACAGCAGTAAATAGTGACTGCTTTTATGTTTTTCAATGGCCTTTCTAGCTTTAGATTCCAGTTTACCCTTAGGACTTTCTTCCACGAGATTCACAATTTTCCCTGAATTTTTATTACACGGAAGCAGCCCCACTTTTGCATGCCTGCAAAGTAGCGAATACAATGCAAATGTACCACCTGCAAAATATCCATGAAAGTATGAGTTTCAGTATACACTACAATATAGTCGATCCATTAACTCAAGGGTTATCAAGATTATTACCCTCTCCATCATCATCTGCTCTCAGTACAATGAAGGTATACTTCAGCAAGGGAATAATAGTTAAAGTCCAGAACACAAATGAAAAGAGTTCATGCATCTCTTCATGCGATATATTATCATTCGGATCAATTGATCCAAATACGTACAAGGGAGTGGTGCTCAACCGACCATATACCACTCCAAGGCTTTGAAATGACAAAAGGAGTGTACGCCTCCATGTCTCTTTCTGCACATTTTCATGTTAAACACAAATTTGATCTCCATATAAAGATACTAACTTTGAACACCAAAATCCGAACAGCTTGATTAAGAAATTTATGAACATCCTATAGTCCAGAATGATCAAATATCATTATGCAATAGGACAAACAACTCAAAGGATATTGTAATCTACAGTAGTTAGGATGTAAGAAAAGGACTTGATATCATGTGCTTTGAGTTATGGATGTATCTTTAACATCACAACATTGTTGCCGTGTAACCTTTTCACCGTGTCAAAAAATTTGCCTAAAAACAAGAGAATGAAAATAATATGGATACCAACTTATATTGATACATCTGTCAATGAAAAGTTGGAGTAAAATTATGGCCATATAAGTGAGTTATTAATGCATTGTGTTTAAATAACTACTATATCTTAACACTTGCTCAAATACCTCATCAAATAACTTAAATTACAAATATTCAAACCAAATATAGTGTCACTGCTAAGATTATCATGAATGATTGAGCTGGAATTTATGTATATCATTCTTTACTAGATTCACAGGATTATAGTTCTCATCTCATCAATTGTCGTAAAAGAAGAATGAATTTGATTTCAATAGCAAAACTAAGGTCTTTCATTGTGTTAGCTTATCAACTTTTTATCCCACATGGACTGCAGGATTCTAAATGAGGCCAGGGACGGCCCAGTCCGCCTTGCACTGCCAACCCCTCTTAGAATTGGTATATGGCAAGTGTGCACAAGGATGGACGATAAATAGAAACAACCTTTGTCATCAAATAACCCTTTCGTATTTTTTTCAAAGGCTCTTACTGAGAAAGCTAATTATCTCAGCAAGCATTGAATGTATTAAATTGCATTTAATGCTGTAATTTCTTATAAAAGAAAAGGTCAATATAATTTGTTATACCTTAGCTGTTCATGCGTGCATTGCTCAACCATTAATTACATAACATCATTTCCGATAAGATCATTCGTGGTTGTGCTACTATCTGCATTTACTTTACAGAAAATTCTACCATACCTATTGGCTTATTTGTTAGAGCACACTATACAACACCGGGCACTATGTTGTTCCAGTATTGAAGAAGAAAAATAAGTTAAAATTTTGTCCATTATATCAATCGATTAGCATATACCAAGCATGCCTTGTGAGTTATAATAAGGCAAAAACTTTGTCAAGAGTATAACTCAAGCACACAAGGGGGATCTCACCTACCACGCGACCTATGTTGAAAAGTGAAAACAACGAATCCGGCTATTGAAGAAGAAAAATAAGTAAAAATCTTGTTTGTCGCGCCTTTTGATCCTATCCGACTTTTTGTATTCCAAACATGTGTTTTAGAAGATAGAAACTTAGGGTGTGTTTGATTTTGATTAAAATCAAATTTTTTGGTAAAAGTTGATAAAAGTTGTTGAAATGTGTGGTTGAAAAGTTGTGGGACCGTGTGGTTAAAATTAATTGTTGACTTTGACTTTAACTTTTTAGCAAAATTAATAGTGAAAACAAACACACTAGTGTAATTGGGATCTCAGGTTAAATCAAAGGAGGCCTCAAAAGTCAAATCAAATGACATCTGTCTCTTTTTATTTTCTTCACTAGTACTCAAAACACTCAAACACTATTTCTATGTTTGGTAGTGTTTAAATTATTTATTAAGTGCTTATAAGTTGTGGATTCGAAATATTTGGTAAAAAGCAACTAGTAAGTTGTGTGAGCTACAAAATGTGTAAATAAAAATTATGTTCAACGAGCTTAAATTATAATTTAAACAGCCAAATAGGCTTATAAGACTATAACATGTTTGGTTGTGCTTAAAAGTAAATGATTTAAGTCAATTAAAAGTAAATTTCTCCAAAATGTTGATTATTAATTGTTGATTAGTAAATAATAATTGCTAACATATATATCTACAGTAACTGCAAAATCAGAGAAATTAATGCCTTCGGATAAAAAGATATGAACTGTATGCATCCAGAATAAATCGAAAAAATTTGAAGCGATTGAACTTAAAATTAACATAATATCTTCATAAATTACAGTCAAATTGAAAGATCACTGTAATTTACTCATCCAAAAACCATAAGGGTGTGTTTGATTGGTAGCATGGAAAAAGGGTGGAAAATGAAAATATTTTCCAAAAATCAATTCTACTATAAGCCAAGAAAATATTTTCAAGAAACAAGGCAAATCTATGCTTGAAATGGTTGTACCATTAGATTTTCCATGTGCCAATCAAACAAGAAAGTGGGAAAATAAAAGCCATGGATTTGACAAGATTCTCTATGGAAGTGACATTTTCCATGGAAAATTTGTGAATCAAACACACCCTAAGTGAAAAATAAGAGATTATAACAGAGAAAAGGGTGAAATAAACTTACCTTAAAATCATAAGAGATGGAAACAGGACCGAGTGCTGGATCCATAACTCAGTAGACAAAGAAAAAAATGGTTTCAAACAAATACTAGTTACTTGGGACAGTATTTTAATCCAAGTTTGTGTGTCGAGTTACGACAAAAGCTTCAGGCCTGCACAAATTTTTACCAACGTTGGAGCCTAAGAATTTCAGACGGCCAAAAAGGGAAAGATCTAGAGTCTAGAACAATAAAAAAGAAGAGAGAGAGAGAGAGAGAGAGAGAGAGTATGTATAAATGTACATATAAATCACTGCATGTGTGCACGTTGTTCTGTGTGATAAAGAGATTTGAATTCTTGATAGAATAGGCAGTAGGCACAACTTTATGTTCAAACAGTAAAATTCCACTCTGAGAAACCTATGCAGTAAATTACATTAAAAGTCCTCAACCTTTAAAGAAATTCATATTTTCATCCCAACATTTGAAAAATTAGTAGATGAATTCCGTCCATTTTCTCCCTCAATTGATTCCATATGACTTGTGCCCATTGGGATTGACAATTTTGTTCTTTATTTTATTTTTGAGCATACAGGTCAAATGGGCTGAATATATTTGAATGAATGTCGTTGATTTTTAAAGTTGGAATTTGAGAGATAGATTTGTCAAAAAAAATAGGTAGGGATAAAAATGAAAATAACTTCAAAGGCTTGGGTATCATTTCTGTAATTTACCCAAACCTATGTATAGGTTAGGATATGGCGGGTGATTTTAATGTTTCCAGATGTCTTTCCGTTTCAGTTCGACAGTTGGAAATGATGTAATTAATGTTTTTTTTCAAATTCTTTTTTGGTAGGTGATTGGACCGGCCGGGCCCCACCTTGGCGTAGTGTTGTGTGTGTGTGTGTGGGTGTGTGTGTGTGTGTGTCAGGGTGGGGAGGGACGTACGTTCGTTGGGGTGGGGATGACATAAAAGTTAGGACAGCATTCCTTTTCTCAGATTTTTTATTCTATTGGATTTCATTTTGTGTTTGTTGGGTAAAATATATATTTTAGATTATAAGTAATGGTTTCACACAATTTATAAATAAAAAGTATATAAAAATTGTAAGTCTTATGAAAATATGTGGATAAAAATAATATTTGATCAATTTATAAAGATCTTATAAGGGTAAATAAGCACAAAACGTCCTCTATTGAGGGTATTATGGAAAACGTCCTTCAAATTTTGGCATTTTCACCCTTACCTCTTGGATTTCTTCATAAAACGTCCTTACCTTCAAAATTTTGGCATTTTCACCCTTACCTCTCGGATTTCTGTGCCAAAACGTCCTTCACCCAAAAATCACCATTAACTTAGGGGTAAATTAGTCCAACCACTTTTTTCACATATATATTACTTCTTTTTGAAATTGGGGGCTTCCCATGCAATTTCCAAAATTGCATGGCAGGCCCCGTCCCCAATGTGATGTATTATTCATCAAACTTGCCGCTTGTCTTCTTCTTCCAAAGCTCGAGTTGTGCAATTACCGGTTCGTGAAAAGAGCACGACATCACAAAGCTGGGATGCCCGGTTGCACGCGACTAAGTTCATCACCGCCTCGCCTAGAACAATTATGCCATCCGGTTTGTGGAAAACCCATCGATCGCTTTGGGGCTTGATCGTGATGTGCTTGACGCTGGATAAATTTCAAGACCGTGCATGTCAATCTCGTTATCAAAGTGACCGCAGACAAAGAATGCTTACAACTAGTGCACCGGCTTATGCCCTCCCGACTTGGTTGCGACTTTCCGTACATGTTGCAAATCTTCATCCATTGAAGTTTAGTCCGCCTCTAACTCATGGCGAAAACAGAAGACAGAGCAATGGGCCGCCATCTGCACCAGATTTGGAGACGGGGCACGCCATGCAATTTTGGAAATTGAAAATTGCATGGGAAGCCCCCAATTTCAAAAAAAGTAATATATATGTGAAAAAAATGGTTGGACTAATTTACCCCTAAGTTAATGGTCGATTTTTGACCCAAGGACGCTTTTAAGCAGAAATCCAAAGAGGGTAAGGGTGAAAATGCCAAAATTTTGAAGGTAAGGACGCTTTACAGTAAAATCCAAAGAGGTGGTGGGTGAAAATGCCAAAATTTTGAAGGTAGGGACGCTTCCACAATACCCTCAATAGGTACGTTTGTGCTATTTACCCTACTTATAAATATACACAAATATTTTCTTAAGAATAATGATATTTTCTATATGGCAAATATGTTTATATTTAAACGATGGATTCAATAAAATATAGAGATATAAAATTTATTTTATTCAAAATATTATTCAATACCATATAGACTACTTCTTCCGCTCTACAAAAGATAGACCTGCTTTCTTTATTTATCTCGTCCCAAATTATAGGTTACTTACTTTATACACATGATATATTAAATTTTTATTTTTCCTAATATACCCTATTTAATTTACATTGTTATCAACCAAAATATATCACTCTCTAAACTTTCATTTGTTTTTTTCTTTTTTTCAATGTAATTCTCTCTCTATCTATATAACTCTCTCTCTCTAAACCTTCATTAATATTTTGTTTTTCGTGTAACTCCCTCTCTATCTCTCTCTCTCTCTCTCTTTATATATATGTGTATATATATATATACACATACACACATATCTATTTTTTTTTATTTCTATTTAACTTAAATAGGGGTATAATGGGAGAATTGTGTGAAATTTTTATAATTTCAATTACATTAAATGAGTTTTCTTAATATGTGTGGAAAAAAAAGTGGGTCTATCTTTGTGACGGAGGAGTAATATTTATCACCAATAGTGATAAATATCATTATTCTTTCTTTTAAACATTTAATGTTTTCCTCTTTTTTATTAGAAAATTGTCAATAAGTCACCTCCACATGACTTGTTTCAAATTAGGTCAAAACTTTTTTAAAATTATGATTAAGTCATACTTTACATCACTATTTTAAATTAATTCCAAAATCACCCTTTTTAACCATATTTTCCATTGGCACAATCTTCCAACTCCACAAACCTCTTCCACCTCCGGCGACAACCTCCTACACGTCCGTGACAACCTCCTCCACCTCCGACGACCTCCCATGAGTGTATTTATAATCAGATGTATTTATTTTAAAACTACTGTGTAAGTATTTTATATTTTTATTCATTTAATTAAACAAATTCAAAATCTCATCCTACCTATCAAACTATCACTATCCATATTCACCTCATCGTTAACCATAATTTCTAGAACCCATCTACCACAACACTATCCCAAAACCCATGTGTTACACTTGCGTGGGTGGTGGTGGGCGGATTTGACTGCTGCTGGTGGTGGTGGTGGTGGTGGTGGTGGTGCTTGAGTGTTTGGAAAGATGGTTGTGGTGTTGACGGCGAATCGTCTTGGATATATATTGGAGAACAATTGGCATCCTGAATATTTGCTAGTAAAGAGAAAGCACAACAAGATAATGAAATTATTCAGTTACATAAGCATTCTGGACATTTGCTAGTGAATGATCTCTGTTGCAAAGAGAGAATTAAAAAAGATCATTATGTCCTCCAAAGTTATGACTACGTGTTAAGGAAGCGGCAAGATGTTCTCATTGTTAAAAGAGAGCATGATGTTTGATATTGTATTATAAAAAAATAATATCACAGAAAATATTGTTAGTCATGTGTGTTGTTTGATAATGTATTATAGAAAACAGTATCACAGATATTGTTTGATACTATTTTAATCCATGATACTGTTTGAATCTATGTAGAATGAGTTTTATTTATGATACATTACTTTTATCTTTGATACTGTTTAATTATAGCAAAGTTTGAACATGTGATACTGTTTGAATGTCTTAGTTTTGTCTATGATACTGTTTTAATTCATGATAATATTTTGTTTAGGTAATGTGAATTAATATAATTTGATACTGTTTTAATCCTATGATACTGTTTGAATGTCTTAGTTTTAATCTACGATACTGTTTTAATCATATGATACTGTTTAAATATCTTAGTTTTAATCCATGATACTGTTTTATTTAGATAATGTGCATTAGTATATTTTGATACTGTTTTAATCTATGATGCTGTTTTATTCTATTATACTGTTTGAATCTATGTGGAATAGGTTTTATTTATGATACTGAGCTTTTATCTTTGATACTATTTAATTATGACAAAGTTTGAACATGTGATATTGTTTGAATGTCTTAACTTTGTCTATGATACTGTTTTATTTAAGTAATTTGCATTAGTATATTTTGATACTGTTTTAATCCATGTTTTAATCCATGATAATGTTTTAATCCTATGATACTGTTTGAATGTCTTAGTTTTAATTCATGATACTGTTTTATTTTAGGTAATGTGCATTAGTATATTTTAATACTGTTTTAATCTATGATGCTGTTTTATTCTATAATATTGTTTTAATCTATGATGCTGTTTTATTCCATGATACTATTTGAATCTATGTGGAATGAGTTTTATTTATGATACTGAGCTTTTATCTTTGATACTGTTTAATTATGACAAAGTTTGAACATGTGATACTGTTTGAATGTCTTAATTTTATCTATGATACTGTTTTAATACATGATATTATTTTATTTAGGTAATGTACATTAGTAATTTTGACACTGTTTTAATCCATTTGTTTAATCTATGATACAGTATCAAACAAAACACATGACTAATTAAACAGTATCAAAGATAAAAGCATGATATCATAGTCATGTGTGTTGTTTAATACTGTATTATGCAAAACAGTATCACAAAAATAGTATCACAATAGAAATGAACATAGAATTTGCACACGTGCTCAGAATTTTTATTATAATATATTTTCGGAATGGTCTCGACGAGACGGTCAAGACCAGTCGCTTTGCTACTGCGTATGATGGATTTTACCTGTTTGAAGTTGTCTCTTTAGCTTAAAATGGCAATCTTTAATTTTTTTTATCAAAACAGTATCACAAATCTTCTAAAACAGTATCATGAATAAATGTACATTCTTTTGCTGCAAATTAAAGCTCTTTCAAGGTATCTGGGTCCCTTAAAAGCAAACACATATTTCAGAGCAATGCCAAGATAAAAAAAGAAGAACTGCCAATCATTCTCAAGTTAATGGGAAGTCATGCAAATGGTTCTAGATCTGACTTAGATAAAACTATGAACAATGTTTATAATTCTTCCCTTGAATTAAAATATGTTTGAGATTCAATTAGGATATAGATTCTCATTGGATAGATAAGTATAAATATATAAGGTGTTTAATGGTAAGTAGACGAATTAATCTGTAGAGAATGAACAAGAGAATAATATTGTTCTTAAAATGTTTCATTGGTAGTACAAAATCATAAGTTTAACAGTACCACAGCAAAACAGTATCACAACAAAATAGTATCACCAAAAACAATGATCACAACAAAACAAAGATCACCACAAAACAATTATTACAATTAGCGTTTTTACAAATTAAGGATATGTTGGTCTTTTAGCTCTAAAATGTGACTTTAATTGAATTAAGTTTTGAGCATATGACTTTAGAGTCCATAAGTGCCAAAACAGTGACCGGCCCTGAATCTACCCATTTTATTATATCATTTTCCTCCAATTTTGCTATTAAAAGGTGTGCATAAAGTTGACAAATGGGCTGCGTTAAGGGTAATCCGCCCAGTCCAATTTGTGTACAGGCCAGAAATATGTTGGCATAATCTAGCTCATTGGGCCAACCCGACCTTAATTTTATTTTTTTTTTTTTTAAAAATAATTTTTTATATAATCTTAGATAAACTTAGACAATATATATTTTGAGATTTTTAAAGAGATTAATTTATAAAATTGAGACTCTCATGTATTAGTCAATAGATAAACATCAATTTTCTTTCAAAATAATAATGATTTTTTGGTTAATTACTTAATTATAAATTATTTCTTGACACCTTTTTTTAAAATATCTACAATACATCTAAAAGGTCCTAAAAAGAAGAAGGATAATTATATTTCGACAACATTATTTGTTAAATACACTACATTCTAATTGCAATGAAAGTCTCCAACTATTGGTCACTTTTGCATTTATGACTCTAACTTTTTTTAGCAAATTTTTATCATTAACCTATTAATTTACATGTCTTATATTTGTCTTTGATGATATTTTTGTCCAAAAAGCTAATTAGGATGGCGTAAATTTTTTTTTGCCTCTAATATTTTTACATAATTAAAATAAATAACAAATACGTAATTTGACAAAATATTTTTCTCTAATTTCAATGAACATTAGCAGAATATTTAGACAAAAATCTTCATCGAAGACAATATGTGAAAACTAAATGAAAGTTAATGAAAAAAATACGATAAAAAAATTAGAGATATAAGTGTCTAAATATCAAATGTTGGGGACCTTTATTGCAATTAAAATGTGGTATGAATAATAAAAAAGTGTTAGGTGAATATAATTACCCAAAGAATAAATATTTTTTACCAAAATATCCTCACTCATATTTTAGATCTTCCAATTTACTCTAGATTAATTCAAAAGGCATTTAAAATTGATTCAATTAAATCTTAATTAATTAAGGTCTTTAAAATTCATCACCTATACATCTACATCATCTCATTCATTTCATGAATTGAATATAATAATTGGAAACAATAACCTTCAACTCTAATCTATACTTATACTACATATAAAAGTCTCAATAAAGATAACTTATAATTTCTAAAATAGTCTTTCAATTAGTATTATTTATTTTGACTTTAATTTAAATTATTTAATACCAAATAAATATTGCATTTCGGATCATTGAAGGTTGATTGCCTTTTTAAATTCTATTATATATTGTAATTAATGAAAATAAATAAAAATGTAATGCTAATAAGGTTTTTAATATATTGAAATTATTATCATTAACTATATACACTCTAAGAATCAATCTTATTATGTATGAGAATTTAAGCAAATTTTTTGATCAATATAATAAAACAAGAGCAATTCACTCATGCATTTCGACTTTCTTATTATTGATTCATGATTTCTTCATTTGTCGTTCTTTTTTTTTTATATGCCGAGAATTGTTTTTTTTCTTCGCAAAGACAATGTTTAATCTTTAATTAGCTTGATAGTGGATATATTAATTTTCCATGAATAATTCACTAATTTTGAGAATATGATGGTCCTCGATTCTTTTTTCTTGATTTGAATGTTTGTTCGAGGTAAAAATATTAATTATTGTGATAGTCTTGATAGCAAATGGATTTAAGCTTGAATGATATTTTATATCATCTTGTAAACAATTAAATATATATTTATTGAAGAATAACGAGTGAACAAGGAGGATTGGTGTTACTCTAACTTTCTCAAGCCAGCAACTGAGGAAGAGTGCTAACATGTACTATGTAACTTGGATAAACTAAGTCGTGATATGCATAAGGTGAAGGTAAATCTCACATAATAAGTTGGGTTTACGTGATGAGTTAAAATCATAAATTTTATTAAGAAAAATATTTTCTAAGTATCTGGTTATTTTGAATTTTCTTAAAATTTATTAATATTTTAGATGGAATTGAGGGAAAAAATGAATGAAGCGAACAAAAAAAAAAAAAAAGCCTTAGCTCATGAGTGCATTAAAACTGAAATGTGAACCACATGTTTTACCAATAAACTTGATTGTTATTCTTTAATTGTTCATAGTCATAGATGAACTTATGATTGAAAATGAGTTTCATATAAGAGTCATATTCATCAATGATTTTACAAAAGATCACAATATTATTACAAAATCATGTGTAACGAACATATTCTTAATTATTAAATAGTAAAATCATGATATTCTTATTGCTTTGAGATATAAGGATATTTGACTTAAATTAAAAAGTTTACTTATAAGTAAATTTAAAATAAATAATTTACTTGTCACACTAAACATAATTTGGATTGAAACTTAAATTAAACTAAATTTTAATTAAATATAAACAATTTTATGTTGGAACTTGGGATTCTTGGACTAATGTTTTGAAAAAAGACAATTTAAGTTGGAGATTTAGGCTTAGACCATTTTAGATTGATATTATTTGAATTATGTATTGGGATTATTCATAAAATGAGTGATTAGTGTTAAAGAGCCAAAAAATAATAATAATAAAATTTGCGGGCCAATCCGACTAGCTCAGCGGGCTAGATGGGCCGCGCCATATATGTCCGATTTTGTTTGGGCCAAGGTCATCCCAACCCAAAATTCGAGTTATATGGACCGGACCGCGGGCCGGGCTAGTTTTACCACATCTAGTGGTGGATATACTACTACTCTTAATACTTGTGTGTGTTCTTATAATGTTTAATTTATGAAGGCCACAATAGATTAGATTAATATTGATGGTTTGTTTGGTGACCTAATATGAACATGTCAAAAAGAAAAATTCATTTTTAAAAATCAAAATCAACTTCATTAATTCAAATCGCTACAAACCGTAGATGAAATCATACGAGGGCTAAAGTACATCCAACATTTAATAGTAAAATCTAACAAAAATATAGACGGAACTTCATGAATAACTTCATTCCCCTTGCTAGAAATAAAGCTGCAAGAGCCACAATTGACATCAGAAAACAAAGATAAAATATTTGCCAACACTACCACATTCGGAGCTCACCAAAAATTTAACATGAGGCTTTGTACCATACAGAGAAAGTCACACTCAACTAGCGCAATACAGAACCCATTCTCCTTAGCAAAAAGTAGCCCTTCACGCACCACCGCAATAGCCTTTGTTGTCTCTACTTGGAATTGTGACACCATCCTTTTTTATTACATAGCTATCTGTGGAAGATCAGATGTTGAGCGCCAGGAGCAAAGCAGCGAACACACAAGCGCCAGCAGCAGAAGACACATTCCCTCATTCATCACCTTTCTTTCTTTATTATTAAATTTCACGCTTTCTACAAAGTTAAAGTTGCATTTTATTTTGTAATCACGTTTCATTGCGTTTTGTTATTTTCGCCATACAAGACACTATAAATGTGAAACTCTCATTTCCATTTTCTGCAACAGAATGATTAAATAATTGAGGGAAATTATTTCAGTTCTTTCCTGCTTCTCAATTTTATCATGGTATCGTGAGCAATTACGCTTTGCCTGTACGATTGATTAGGATTGAGGTTCGCCTTCTACTCTTGGTGGTTAATTGAAGATGGCGCAAGCAACAGATCCTGCAAGACGAGCTGGAAATACAGAGAATATAGATCCAATTGAGAAGGAACATCAGTATAATGGAGATCCGCTATTTTTACAAGCATCGGACCATCCAGGTATGATGCTAGTTACCTCACACCTCACTGGAAACAATTATTTGAGCTGGAGTCGATCTCGTGAAGATCGCATTAGAAGCGAAGGTTAAACTTGGTTTCATCAATGGCAAATGTGAAGTACCGGATAAAAGTTCACCAAACTATGAACAATGGACACGAGTAGACTGCATGGTGATTTCTGGATTTTAAACTCTATTTCAAAAGATATTGTTGATGCATTTTATATCTTTGGTTCGACTAAGGATTTATGGGAAGAACTTGAGCGAGATTTGGAGAGTGCAATGGACCTCTCCTATATCAATTACAGCTGATGAGATCGAGTAGTATAACACAAGGTGACATGCACGTGGTTATGTATTTCACTAAACCAAGAAACTATGGGATGAATATGCCGTATGCCTACCCCAACATGTACATGTGGTCTAGGAGGTAGCGAGATGCAAACATTTTAAACAGGTTAATCCAATTTTTAATGGGAATGACACATATGATCATGTAAGGAACCGGATCCTAGTTATGGATCCTTTACCAAGTGTAAATAAGGCATATTCTATGATTTTGAGAGTGGAGAAACAGAATCACCCACAATAACTATCCGTGAATGAAAATAGTGCTATGATGATGAGATCACAAAATCTTGGAAGAAGTAGTTCCTAGGTTATGGTAATGCGTCGGAAGAGGTAATTGGTCGGAAGAGGTAGAGAATTTATGAGAAGAATGAATCAAGGACAAATCAAATCAATATTGTGACCATTGTAACATGAAAGGTCATTCTAGAGATACTTGCTTCAAAATACACGGCTATCCCGATTGATTTCAAATCGTAATGCTCGGAGGACAAGAAGTTCTCTTGGTCACCGGAAGAATAATGTCAAACATGGCGATTCACCTCTAGATTTGCATGGATAAAATTGATGAAGGGATGGTAACATTCCACATGGAACAAATCTTACAAACATAATTCAAAGAGGAGTTTTGAAGCTAATGAAGGGACAATTATAGAGTGGCAAGTGGAGTCGAGTTAATCTGGCACATCTTGGTGAATATGCGGTATGAGTTCACTTAATCATGCTTTTACTTTGTTTGATCAATTAGAATATGGAGCCCGGATAATTGATCTAGCTAGTTGTCATATATGTGCTAGTCTTAACCTCCTAACCAATCCTCAACCAAGAAACATCCAATACCGCTTTCTCTCCGATGGTTCAATTAAATCATTAAGCACATTGGTCATGTCAACCTCAACCATCAATTATGTCTCACCGATGTTTTCCATGTTCCTAGTTTTAAGTTTAACTCTGCTTCATACGTCACAAAATTAACTCAAACATCCAATTGAAATTCATTTTCTATCCTACACATTGCATTTTACAGACTCATGGATCGATCAAATCTTGGCCATTGGAAAATTGATTGGAAGATTATATGTACTGACAAATCCAGGTCTCACCTCAAAGATTTCAAAGCCAACACCTCAACTTCAAACAATTTCTCAAATGTTTCGATGAAAGTTGCTACACAAATAAGACACATGTTTCCTCCATTTCGATCGGGTATAGAAGACTTGGACATGCCTCACCATCTCAGATTAAGACATCTTGATTTCTGAAATCTTTATGTAATGATCCCGACATTGACAATTTATTACAATGTGATGTTTGTCATAAATCAAAACAGCAAGAGTGCCATTTCCTTCCAATACATTCATACAAAAGACATTTTTGACTTAATTCATGTAGATGTTTAGGGACCTTATAGAAAACCATCTATAATCGGTACTCCTTTCGTGTTAACTATTGTGGATGATTATAGTAGATCCACTTGGACATTCTTGCTTGTTCATAAGACTCAAGTCCCAACCATTTTGAAAATTTCTTTATCTTGATAAACACACAATTTCAAAAAGCGGGTTAAATGCGTAAGGAGGACAATGGGACGAGAATTCACCAATTTAGAATGTCGCCTTCTACTTCACAATCGAAGGAATTTTACATCGAAATCATGTGTTTATACACCTCAAAGAAAAGCGGGTGGTGGAGAGAAACATAAACATCTATTACAAATTGCCTGTTCCTTGATGTTTCAAATTCCAAAATGCCAAGCAAATTCGTCTCATTCCATACTTATGGCCACTTTTATCATAAATAGGTTGCCTAGTCCACTTATTCAATGGAAAACACCATTTCGATTCTTTTGGACACAAACCATATTACAATGTCTTAAAACCTTTTGGTTGTCTTTGCTATTCTACCATCACTAAACCACACAAAGACAAGTTTGATCCTAGAGCCTCAAGATGTGTTTTTATTGGGTATAATCCAGGCCAAAAGGGGTACAAATTGTATGACCTTGACACTCATCAAACACAAGTTTCTAGAGACGCTTATTTTTATGAAAATGTCTTTCCTTTTGTGAATCATTAATCCATTTCTGATACTTGTCCACTGCCCATTGTTCCCACTGATTATTCTCATCCATCCTCACATATCTCTGAAAATGTGACACCCCAAACTGAATTCAATTCTGAATCATCTGATATGCTTGACTCTATTGATAATGATACACCAGTTGCAGTTTCCCAGCCTTCACCAATAACAGAATCACCCATTGGTCACCGGATAATCCTATTTACGTCAATTCACGATACATCTATTAGGAAGAGTTCAAGAAACACTTGCAAAACCACTTTGGTTACAAGATTACATAACCAACTCCACTTTTTCAAACAAAATTCCGGAGACTCCATTTTTCAAACCTATGTCCATCCTCACATAAAAATTCCTATACACCTCCCACCTTTCCTTACATTATAAATCCTAACTTCACTAGCACATATATGTCTTTTCTAGCAAATGTATCAAATATACAGGAACCTACTTCTTATTATCAAGCAAGTAAATCTTCAGATTGGGTGGATGCTATGAAAAGGGAGTTGGAAGCCTTAGAATGCAATAACACTTGGGAACTAACATCACTTCCACCTGGGAAGAATGCAATTGGATGTAAGTGGGTTTATAAGGTGAAATTAAACCCTGATGGCACAGTAGACAGGTTTAAAGCCAGATTAGTGGCTAAAGGATACCATCAATTGCTTGGAATTCATTACAAGGACAGCTTCTCTCCAGTAGCAAAACTTGTCACAGTAAGGGTCCTATTAGCTGTAGCTACTGCAAAATCTTGGGGAATACATCAGCTTGACATAAATAATGCATTTTTACATGGTTTCATTGATGAGGAAGTCTTTATGAAAACCCCGGAAGGATTGGAGAATGTGAAACCAGGACAGGTGTGCAAATTAAAGAAGAGTTTATATGGTTTAAAACAAGCCTCCAGGCAGTGGAATATGGAATTTTGTAGCAAACTTCTGGATTTTGGATTCCTTCAATCAGCACATGATCACTGTTTGTTCTTTAAACATGGTTCAGATTCACTTTTAGCATTATTAGTGTATGTTGATGATGTATTGGTAACTGGAAATAATGAGCAGGATATCAAGGAGGTTAAGCAATTCTTACATAAGGTTTTCACAATCAAAGATATGGGGCATGCGAAATACTATGCTGGTCTTATGGGTGCCAAGCCGCCTTTTACACCTTTCCCAAAAGGAATTAAGTTGATCGACAAAAATGGGCCACTTATTGATGAACCCGAGAGAAATATAGGCGACTTGTTGGGAGATTGTTATATCTAAGTTTAACCGCACGAGATATTACATTTCCGGTTCAACAACTTAGTCAATTCATTAGTTCACCATGCAAAGGTCAGCATCGATGCAGCTATCTATCTCTTCGATATCTCGAAAGGATGTCCATCAAAAGGACTCTTCTATCCCACCTGTAAATACTTTTAAGTTGATAGCCTATTGTACCGAATACCGAAAAATCATCACCGGTATTGTATTTATCTTGGGGATGCTCCAGCTTCATGGAAATCAAAGAAAAAACTACCATATCTCCCATCAAATATCAACATCGGTTTGTGAACTTCAATTATTATCCTCCAAGATTTGCTAGTTCCTTTAAACATCTAATCGCAAAGCTTCACTTCATATCGTAACAACCCCGCTTTCATGAGCGCACCAAACATTTGGAAATAGATCACACCGTTCACAACAAATTCAAAGATGGATTTGTATTTCCACAATTCATTTCTTCACGTGAGCAAGTTGTTGATCTATTTACCAAAGCCATTTTGCAGCAGCAGAAGACACATTCCTCATTCATCACCTTTCTTTCTTTATTATTAAATTTCACGCTTTTCTACAAAGTTAAAGTTGCATTTTATTTTGTAATCACGTTTACATTGCGTTTTGTTATTTTCGATTTCCATTTTCTCGCAATGTAATGATTAAATAATTGAGGAATTATTTCAGTTCTTTCACCTTCTCAATTTTATCAGAACATCGGGCATCAAATATCAACATCGGTATTCAGCTTTAAACATCCCACATAAGGAAGCAACCATTTTTGCACTCTCTAAGATCTACGGCCGATCTGTGGCCGACACTTCATATATCAATGGAAGATAGCTATATCCACGTATCGTGGATCAATGGATCAATGACATATTGCGGGAACTTAGGAGATGATTTCGGATCCCGCTAAGTAAGGATCTTCCTAGGCAAGTTTCTCAAAACGATGTCGTTTCAGGTTATTCAATTAGGGCCGTTGATTTGAATTTTCAAAATTCCATCCTCATGATTCGAATGGTCTAGATTGTCTCGATTTCTTTTCATTGTCTTTTAATCTTGGAGAATTTTCATTTTGTTCTTATTATCCTTGACTCTTCTGCTTTTGGTGATATCTTCTCAGAGTAGTCTTCTTCGAGTTGAGGTCATCTGACCTAAGCCTTTTTCAACGGTACTTCCTTTTCAACGAGTAGTCTCCTTTCTTTTTTAATTTGTTCTTCCTATTTACGATGTAAACTAGGAGAGAGTCACTTGTCCCATCTTGAGGTAATGGTCAAGAAGAATTTGGGGATTTCTGTTGGTGGAAGATCTGGTTGTAGTTAGGACGTAGATGAGATTTTAAGTTCGAGCCCTATCTCTGCTAGTGCCCTTTTGTGGATAGATCGGTCCAACGTGCAGAAGACCACTATAACCTACTTTAGATTGGGGCCTAAAGGACGAGAGTAATGAGGATGATAAGGCTACCATTTTCAGGTCGGCATGGTAATGATGAGGGTCGAACCTGGGAACGAATGGATGAACTTGGGTTGCCTGACTATGGAGACCCAAGTGACCGAGAATAAGTTAGAGAATTAGTATAAGGTCTACCTCGTCCCTAATACCATAGAATTTTTTATACCCCTAACCGATGATAGAGCATGGGCGTCCACCAAGGTCAGACAAAGACCGAATCATGTCATTCTCTCCCATTGTTAGGAAGTTTTCTTTTTTTTTTTTTTTTTTTTTTTGGTACCTGTGTATCCCAGTTAGACCGGACTATGTCTGGACCACCCATCCCCGGCCCCTCGGTGATGGGTGGAGGTAAATCATGGGATATGCCCAAGTTGACCGAGGTTAGGAAGTTTTCTGATGACCTGGAGAATAGCCCAACTCAGCTATGCCCATACGGATGGAAAACATTGTTTGGGTACTTGTTATTGTGGAAAAAGTTGGGATTCTCTGTGCTGATTATGGAGGAGTTCAGATCGCTTTACTTCTTCAATGAGTACGAGAAGGACTCATTGTGGTACTACAGAGTACAGGTAAACACTGGAGAGTCCATGGTGGTTGATGATGTGCGATTTCAATCCGTAAGTGGACGGATCATTAACAAATAATATAGTAATGAATGAAGTGTCGAACCCACGAGAACTAGTTATCAATTTAATCAATCAATTAATTTATAATTTATGTTTTAACAATGTGAAAAGCACAGATTTGTTTTGGTTTCAATTCTAAAACTATTCTAACTATTTTAATTAAATCTAAATTATCAATAATCAAATTAAATTGGTGAGAACAAATTTGAGTTTTTACTAACACTAGGATTTGCGAATTCACCTACACGTTCCTTAATCAATTATTCGTTAATCGCTTTAGCTCTTAATTACTCTATATTGAAAATCGATGATCCTATAATAATCAAAAGTCTCTCTCGATGATTAATAATTCTATATTAAAATGCGAACCAAATTATCTATAATCAAGTTTCGAACATAAAAATATTTATTTAAATTACAAGAACATCTAACCAGATTTTATAAGGCATAATAGTAATCTCTATCTATTATTGGACCCTATGTTATTTAATACCACGTGTTAAATCTATATTGAATCTCTTGACTTCAATATAGATCACAAAATATTCTAATGGTGATCAGGCATTAAAACATTAAAAATACTGAATAAAGAATAATCAATCAAAAAGCAATTAACTATTAAAACGAAAAATTTCTAATTAATTAAAAACATGAGATTTCATCGTTCATCTTAGCAATAATTAAATTAGCCGGACATGATTTCGTTAATTAACACAAGAATTGTATCAATCATGTTCTGGCAGAAAAATAAGAAAAAATAAATAAAACTCATAATCCCAACTCAAGAATCTTCAATCATGTTCTTCGATCTTCCATTCTTCCTTTGTATCTTCTTCTCAAAATTCATCTCTTTTGTTTCTGGCTATTATCTGCATTTTATATTCCTCTTAAAACCCCCAAGATGTGAATTAGGTAGTTGTTTTATCCTAGACTTAGTAGAGTTTAATCCCATCAGGAATCTGCCAAGTTGCTGTTACGGGAAGCCATGCGATCGCATGGTAACAAATCTTGTGATCACATGGTTTAATCAATTTACATTCAGTAGTTTATTTTGGCACCTTGCGATCGCAAACATTACTAACCATGTGATCGCATGGTTAGTTTTTATGATTTCATGCGTTTATTCCTTTGGTATTTGCATGTCCAGTATTTTTCTTCTATTTGCTCTCTTTTCGTTTTTTCGTCAGATTGACACTTGAATTTGATTATTTCTTAAAATAATAAGAAGACAACATGCCATTAAATTGAAAACAAATAAGAGTACTCATAATCGTTCTTTTTTGTGAGCTCAGATAAGTACATAATTGTACTTATCAAATACCCCTAAACTTGAACTTTTATTCATTTTCGAATAAACTAGCTAAAAACAATCATGCACATACTGATAAAAAATAATAAAAATAGTCATAATATAAATAGCTTGTCGTTCTTGCTTCAGCTTTTGCAATAACTTATAATTCATGACAAGTATCTAAGCATTTACTAATGCAAACATATGTCTACTTAAACAATATTTAAAGTTAATCTTATCCACTTAATTTCTATGGTGGTGATAGCCCAGCCATTTGGTCAACTTTTCCTTTCTCTCTTATAAGATACACTTCTCCCAAAATAATGTTCTCTTTCAATTCTCGAGATTTTTGGTTCAAAGGTTACAGTTTACTCATTATTCTTTTGTTCGAAGCTGGTTAAGAAATCTAGTAATTGTGACAATCTAGGTTTCTAAAGATTATCCATTTAACAACTCTAGAAAGTTTCTAAAGTTTCAAACTCATTAGTTATCTAATTCCCATGTTTACTTTGCAAATGATTTTTCACTTTAGCAATTTTTTATATACACATATATAAATAAATCTTATGTGCAAAACTCAATCCATTAAGCTTTCTAGATGACTCATGTAACGAGCTTTAGGTCGATGACTCCCATGTCTTTCGAACCTTAGGGCATTGGATTTTGAGAAACCCCTACGAGCCTTTTCACTCGAATAAAAAAGGCTACAAAAAGAGTTATAAGATATTAATAGTGTGTAAAACTCAGTCCATTAAGCTTTGTAAATGATTCATGTAACGAACTTTAGGCCGATGAACTTTATCACTCGAGTTAAAAAGGCAATAATAATAGCCTTGTTCCTTGCGTGCAATAAGTTCATGCTAGGAGATTAGATTCTTAATATTCGGTTATTACATAGTTTCCTCTAACATGTCTAAAGTGCTCTACATAATTTTTCAATATACATGGAATTAATCATAACCTAGATAGCCACTATCACAGCTTAACTACCACACATACTCATTGTATTGGTTACTTGGTTGAGATACAAATGATTTTTTAGGTTAAAAAGGGTATCCTATTGTTTTCAACTGGCCGACACAACACGATATCCGACATGGGAAAATAGTCTCACATTTAAACAAAAGTAATAATATGTTCACAAGTCATGGATTAAAGCGAAATTTAAAGAAAATTTTCATATTAGCCGGCAAGGCTATTCATATGACATAAACATGCAAACAATTAATTTTTTTAATTTAACAATTAAAAACAAGTTAATAATCAATATCAAGTATCATAATTGAATCAAGCCAATTTCATTTTTTTATACACCACCCGTTAAAAATCAAAAGAATTTTATATAAAGATCATAGACTTCCTAGAGGTAGATCAGATGGTGCTGAAAGAAGATGTGTAATATGATCAACTGGTGGAGAATTCTGTATAGGTTGGTCGAAAAAATATTTGCTTGAATGTCATCAAGCTAGCCTGCAGGTTGTAAACCTAAAAAAAATTATTAATTTTTTTTTTACAAATTTTTTTATTTTGGTTGTCCATGCGATCGCAAGTACATGAAAATCTGGGCAAAACAGGCCATGCGATCGCATTGGGTTGATTGCATGGTACAAAATTTGTTAAAATCGAACATTTTATTTTATTTTATTTATTATTGTTATTATTATTTTCAGAATGACGATGATCATAGCCTCATTACCTAAGAATTGAAAGCCAACTTAAAATCCTAAAAACCTAAAACATGCAAAATATCAATTGAAATCCTAGAACTAGAAAAAATATGAAATTTAAATAAAATGGTAGAAAAATGGGTTGCCTCCCATTGAGCGCCTCTTTAAAGTCATTAGCTTGACTTTGTCGCAGTGACCAATCAAGATACTTTGAATAGATCTTTGGAGAACTTGATTTGTCTGGCTCGATTGTCTTGGCACCAATTTTTGTTCACCTTCCAAAGTTTGATTTTTACCTTATCATATTGATAAGATTCTATTTTGCCACCCTACTCGAATTCAACTATGAAGATTTCAGCTTTCTCATCGGCTTTAATTACAGAAGACGGATGGAACTTCTCTTTCTCCACATACTCTTCTTCTCTAATTAGTGCATCTTGATGTTGTGACATCTCTATCATCTAAACTCTCGGCCTTCTGGTTAAGACATCAATCTGGAAACAAGAATCTGGAGAGCTCGGATATTTGGTTGCTTTAAACACATCGAATGTGATATGTTCTTCATTCAACCTCAGCTTTAGTTGTCCTTTTTGTACATTAATCAATATCCGACCAGTAGCCAAGAAAGGTCGACCCATAATAAGTGGTACATCCCTGTCTTCGCACATATCCAAAATAATAAAATCTGCATGGAATATGAATTTGTCCACTTTCACTAATATGTCTTCAACGATTCCTCTTGGACGTTTGATTGTTCTATCTGCATGCTGCAATGATACTATTGTTGTCTTTGCTTTTCCCAAACCGAGCTGATTAAAAATAAAATAAGACATTAAATTTACACTAGCACCCAAATCACATAAAGCTTTATAAAAAATAAACTACTAATAGTGCAAGGAATAGTAAAATTCCTTGGATCTTTTAATTTTGGATGTAGTTTATTTTGCAAGATAACACTGCATTCTTCGATAAGCATGACTGTTTTTTGCTCCTCTAACTACTTTTTGTTTGAAAGAATTTCTTTCATAAACTTTGCATAGCTCAGCATTTGAGCTAAAACATCGAAGCGAGAAATATGGTAATGAGGATTTTTATCTGTCATCCCATAGAACGGCAAATTGTTCGAGAACAAATTCATCACATTTGGTCTCAACTGGAAGTTATCGTGTCCATAAGGCGGATAGACTATGCTGGACCAATTCTCAACAATCAGTGGCATCAGATATTCACCATAAGAATATCTCGTTCATTAACTTCAATTGGTCGAGCTATTGGTGCTTGATTATTTATCACATCTGCAGATAATTGATCATGTACTTGGTGGTCTGCCATTGTGTCTTTTTACTGTCTTTTCTTTTCTCGTTTTTCACGTTGTCGTTGGTGAAAGCTCCGTTCAATTTATGGGTCTAAATCAAATAGATCAAGATCATTTGTATGGCACATACACACTTGACACCTGAAACTTTAGAAAATAGTTGGAAAAGCAGTAGTAACAAAATTTAGAATAAATACAAAACTAAAAATAAAATAAATAATATTAAAAAGAATTGTTAAAAACTAAATTATAAATTAACGTAGTAATTAATAAAACTAGTCCCTTGCAACGGCGCCAAAAATCTTGTTGTGCGATTTCAATCCCGCAAGTGGACGGATCGTTAACAAATAATATAGTAATGAATGAAATGTCAAACCCACGAAGACTAGTTATCAATTTAATCAATTAATTTATAACTTATGTTTTAACAATGTGAAAAACACAGATTTATTTTGGTTTTAATTCTAACACTGTTATAACTTATTTTAATTAAAACTAAATTATTAATAATCAAATTAAATTGGTGAGAACGAATTCGAGTTTTTACTAACACTAGACTTTGCGAATCCACCTACATGTTCCTTAATCAATTATTCGTTAATCGCTTTAACTCTTAATTACTTTAGATTGAAAATTAGTGATCCTATAATAACCAAAAGTCTCTCTCAATGGTCAATCAATTTTATATCGATATGCGAACTTAATTATCTCTAATTAAGTTTCTAACATAAAAATATACATTTAAATCACAAGAACACCTAACAAGATTTCATAAGGCATAATAATAATCTCTATATATTATTGGACTCTATGTTATTCAATACTACGTGTTAAATCTATAATGAATCTCTCGACTTCAATATAGATCACAAAATATTCTAATGGTGATCAGGCATTAAAACATTAAAAATACTGAATAAAGAATAATCAATCAAAAAGCAATTAACTACTAAAACGGAATACTTTTAATTAATTAAAAACATGAAATTTCATCGTTCATCCTAGCAATAAGTAAATTAGTCAGACATGATTTCGTTAATTAATAAAAGAATTGTATCAATCATGTTCCGCAAAAAAAAGAAGAAAAATAAATATAACCCATGATTCCGGCTCAAGAATCTTCAATCATATTCCTCGATCTTCGATTCTTTCTTTGTATCTTCCTCCCAAAATTCGACTCCTTTGTTTCTGGCTATTGTTTTAATAACCTTTTATATCCCTCTTAAAACCCTCCAAGATGTAAATTAGGTAGTTGTTTTATCCTAGACTTAGTAGATTTTTAATCTCATCAAGAATCGCCAAGTTGCTTCCATGAAACAATGCGATCGCGGGTAACAAACCTGCGATCGCATGGTTCAATCAATTTACGCTCTGCATTTATTTTGGCACCTTACGATCGTAGACATTACTAATCATGTTCCGCAAAAAGAAGGAAAAATAAATATAACCCGTGATCCCGGCTCAAGAATCTTCAATCATATTCCTCGATCTTCGATTCTTTCTTTGTATCTTCCTCCCAAAATTCGACTCCTTTGTTTCTGGCTATTGTTTTAATAACCTTTTATATCCCTCTTAAAACCCTCCAAGATGTAAATTAGGTAGTTGTTTTATCCTAAACTTAGTAGAGTTTTAATCTCATCAGGAATCTACCAAGTTGCTTCCGCGGGAAACAATGCGATCGCAGGGTAACAAACCTTGCGATCGCATGGTTCAATCAATTTACGTTCTGCAGTTTATTTTGGCACCTTGCGATCGTAGACATTACTAACCATGCGATCGCATGGTTAGTTTTTATGATTTCTTGCATTTATTCTTTTGGTATTTGCATGTCCAGTCCTCCAAGTATCTTTGTCTATTCAATTGAATCTCTTTTTCTTCTATTTGCTCTTTTTTCGTCTTTTCATCAGATTCACATTTGAATTTGATTATTTCCTAAAATAATATGAAAAAAACATGCCATTAAATTGAAAACAAATAAGAGTACTCATAATCGTCCATTTTTGAGAGCTCAGATAAGTACAAAATTGTACTTATCAGTAAAGAAGTGGAATGAAAACTTTTTCCCATCTGCAGAGACTGGCAGTTCAGCTCGAGTAAATAGTCCATGTTCACTACCAGAAGATGTGTAAGTACCTTGGTCTATAGGAGTTATTTTAACTAGGTCGGTCCTAATATTGATATTGTTGTAGTTGTGTTTAACAAGTCATCTTTTTATCTTTCAATGGAGGTAAGTTCGACCACAAAAAGGAGAATGGACGCTGCCAGATGTTTGAAGAGAGGGCAGAGGTTGTGCAATCTCCTTATCAACAATGCTAACTTAGCTTTTGATTTTCCTCTTGAGATTTCTTAAGATTTTTCCTTACGTTCGTTCCTAACTTTTCGACCGACCCATTTTGAGTTTCTTGTAGACCCAAGCAAAAGTATGAGGTCAATCAAGGAGGCCAAGGCTAGGAAAGCTAAACGAGCAAGAGCTACTAAGGCAGGATCCCAAAATTACTGAACTACCACCGTTCAAGGTTGCAGCTCCTCCAGCAATCCAGAGACCCTCGAGCTCAATTCCACCTCCATGCCAAAATTTGCTGCGGTCCGACCTAAACACTTTGAAAGACAAAGCCTTTTCTGGATTTCCGCGAGCTCCATCCTCACCTCGGGAGATGACTTCCACCGTGCCTCTCTTAGTAAGAATTTCCACGATGTTGCTTACCTAGAGTTGGACCCCAACTCAACAATGTTTCTACAACAAAATTGTAATTCGTGACAAGATATTTTGCGACACACAAAAAAATTGTCGCCATGTCACTTTTTAAAGTTTATCGCAAATATTGTAGGCGAAAAAAAATAAGCAAAAAAAATAAATATAAGGCAATATAGAAAGTTGTCGTGAAATGTCAAAACTTGCGAAAAATAATAAAGATTGTCGTCAAAAGCATGGCACCAAATTTTTTTTTGGGAAACTTATGGAGATAAACTTTTATTTCTTGCAACAAAGTTTTTGTGATGCAATAGGGTCTAGTTTTTACTGAATATTTTTTGCTAAAAGTTCTATGGATGGAGGAAACAATTTGCAACATATTTTTCTTTGTTCTAGCTTGAAAGAATGGTAAAGAAAAATTGTGGCATCCATATTCGTCGCTTATTAGTCTTTATGATGAACAACAACTGTTTCAAACCTATTATACTATTGTTCATAAACAAATGTTTTAAACTAAAAGAAGTTTACAACGCTATTCAATTTGACAAATAACACAAATATTATTTTATGATTACAAATCCAATTTGAAATGCTACTATTTTTTTTTGGTTCCAACTCTTGAAGAAATTGTAAACGGAGATGTTCTAATTTGACATGCCTAAAATCGGATTGGCCTCCTTAACTATTGACCATCGGGAGTGCTTTGAAAATTCATTTCTCAATTAGATTTACCACAATTTGCTCATTGAAATGTAATGTGCAGTAAATAACTTGAACGATATAATAACTGTTTAATAATGACATTAGAGTCGGCTAAGATATGTGACAACCACTCTCAAGTGTTTCATTCCTAACCATATTCTCAAATAATCTACCAGTGCGGGTTGGCAACTTGGCATTGATTTGTATTAATAGTGAGAAATAGGTATTAATGGGGAGAGTTCTCATGTAAAAGTTTGTTACACTACAACAAAAATAGCTTTTAACAACATCTAAATAACAATATTCATTGATTGTGTCTTGCTAAAAAGGGTTTACCACAACAGACAATAAATGTATGTTGCCATTGGTTAACTCAATTGAAATTTAGCAACAGCATTTAAAGGAACGTTGCCAATGTATCAATTTGCAACGTTCATAGCATGTTGCAATTTTTTTGCAAATATTTCATAATTTTACAACGGATTGTGACCGTTGTCAAAAAATAGTGTAAAATGATAACATACATTAGAACATTGTTAAAAATATTCAACAACGTACATTGGAACGTTGTTAAAAATATTCGACAACATACAGTGGAACGTTGTGAAAATACAACACATCAATAAATGACAACATGCATTTAATGTTGTTAAAAACCAAAGACAACATTCAATTGCACGTTGTTAAAAGACCACATGTCAACTCTTACCACAACAAGCAAATGCACGTGGTTAAAACCCATATGTACGTTGTTAAAATATAAATGACAATGCGCTTTTTATCTTTCGTAACAGACATTACATGTTGCCATAGATATCTACGTTTTGACAATATCAAAGGACGCAACATACAAATGTCCGTTGCGAAAGACCAATGACAACGTTTTTTGCCCGTTGCAACATGCTATTTTTCTTGTAGTGTTAGACTAAGAGAGAATTAATAGGGAGAAATAGTAGGGGAGGTCTTAGTGTACCGGTTGATGACTGCCAAAGGAAACAACATATACATGAGAAAATGATAAAGAGAATATTATAACCACATTGAGCCAAGTTATTTCATCAAAGAACTAACAGTATTGGTTACTTTCTTGACTCTCTTTTATTGGTTATTTCATCAAAGAACTAACGTTATTTCAACAACTCATATCAACGAAGATGAGCTCGTCTCATTGTGAGAGCTGACAAAGTAAGATATCTTATCGACTCCATTTTGCTTTGAATTTGTTATTTCTGTAAACAATTTTCATTTTTCCTATTCTGGTATTGGTTAGTAGTAGCATAGAATTAAGCATTTAAGTATTTGAGAATTTGTGTCAATCTTTAATTTAGAACATAATATAGTTAGTTATTGTGGTTTGATTATATTCAAATAGTATAGCTACATAAAAGAACTCTAAAGAAAGAATTTGTGGAGTGAATTTTACATATAACTACTCTAATTATTGTGTCAATAACTCATTCACACTTCACATAGGATGTCAAATGTACTGAAATACTAATTGTTATATAAATTAAAGTCATCATGTATCAGAATTTGTATATATTAATTCTGTGATTTATTTAATATTTTTGACATTTTTTGATTACTTGCATAATTGTATGATTATGTTATTAATGTGGATTCTTATAGTCATTTGGAGCCTTATAAATACGATCAAGGACATAAAAGGTGATCTTTTTTGTCGAATGTTTCTCAGTATTTCAATGGATTCATTGAAGTTTTAATTGAGCAAGATTGTATGTAAGATTGATCTTAAACTGTATACTTTATGTGCACAAATTTTTTTTTCTGCATTTTCTTTTGTTCTTAATCATTATATTTTTGTTTTTATTTAATAATATTGAATTTGAATTACATATTTACATGGTTCTTGAAGTGTAGTTAACCTTAGCCAATGATTGTTTCAATATGAAACCTTAGTGGAAATTTAAGAGAGACCTGGTGCGATAACTACGCGTATTTACCTGGTGCGATAATCTTTAAGTATTTTTATATTTAGTCTCTCAATTAACAAGAAATCAATTTAATCAACTTTTGAGTAATTGATTTTTAAAATAACTACATAAATAAAATAGGTAAAAGTTACGGTGTTGCTTAACTTTTTCACTTGTGTGCATTGTAACATCATTAGTCTTTAACCTACCAAAGGTAACAATTTGGTCTTCAATAGATAGTTAAAGTATATTTAGATAATTATATTATTGTGATGTTTTAGGTGCACGAAATTAGATGTCATGTCATCATAGGATAGATATATAATTATCACAACTAGCTCGAGGTTGAGGTCCATGCATACTAAATGACAATATTTTGGTTGGTTCGGACCTCTCAAAGAAAATATTTTAAAGCTCATTTGTGATAAGTTTATCTTATTTTTCTTTCTTTTCATCGTACCAGCGATCATGTTCAGTTAATTATCCATTATATCACTCATTTTCATTGGGATTTCAAAGCAATTGTAGTTAGACACTCTCATGGGTGGGCTTCAAAAAAGTACACTAGTAGGGTAGGTAGGCCCAATTCGTGCATAATATTTTAGTGTGGTAGCACATAATTAATTATTTACTACTAAAACTAAACGAGACAAACTAAAGGCACCAATAGCATCTCCAATCCATTATATAAATAGGAGAAAGACAAGTTGATATTAATGTTTAATAAATAGACTATTATTAACTTATTTTCTTTGTTTTAGCTAACATAGTTTGCTTTAAAGAATTGTTAATTAGATATTCTATTTTGTATAATCTTATTGAAATAGTGATATACATGATGGATATGAGTTAGATGCGACTTCATAGTAGCTTAAGTAATGAATATTTAAACGGTGTTAATTCATTTATGGAGGTAGCAAAACTATGTATGGAAGAGAACAATGAAGTTTGTTGTCCATGTCAAAATTTTCAAAATGCATTGTTTCAAGCATTAGATGTTGTTAAGTCTCATTTATACCATCTTAGAATCTCTACAAGTTACGAGAAATGAATTTTTCATGGATTTTTATTACGTAGTATCTTTCTATTTTATTTTTTAAAGGCTTACATTTTTTTTTTATGTAGATTCCAATATAGATGATGCATCTAATGAGAGTTTATAAGAGATTGAAAATTGTTGTGACACTCTCTTCTCAAACTTTAGCATTACAATCTTAATACAATAATATGAATATTTTTATATTTTTTTAGAATCATTCATAATTGATTCATTATACATTGAAGTACATTTTTTATTATTATGTCACGAGTTATTTTTAATGAAGTAAGTTTGTACCGTAGTAACAATTTTATTGCAATGCAAGAAATTGAAAATTTATTATTATTGAAAGTATTATGCAACAAATATACATATTGTTACAAAATAATATTTGTAACAATTTTATATGTTGTAAAATATAATACACGATATATAAAAACTACGAAAAAATAAATTATGCAATAAATATAAATCGTTGTACAAATGATAATGCGACAAACTCTTTATCGTAGAATAAATTCAACTACAAATACATCATGTCACATAAACAAATATTTATTGCCTTAAAATAATATTTGTAAATTTTTTATTTATTGTAAAATAGAATAGGCGACATATATAAAGTCACAAAATACATTACGCAACAACTATACATCGTTGCACAAATGATTATGAGACAAGTTCTATGTATTGCAGAATAAATTGAACTGTAAACACAATTCATTGTCACAAAATAATATTTGTAACAATTTTATATGTTGTAAATTAGAATACGTGGCATATATAAATAATCATAAAATATATTACGCAACATCTATACATCGTCGCACAAATAATTAAACGACAAACTCTATGTGTTACAGAATAAATTGAACTACAAATACAACTTGTGACAAACGAATCTCCATTGCCAAAAAATAATATTTGTAACAACTTTATATATTGTAAAATAGAATGCGCGACGTTTATAAATAGTAACAAAGTATATTACACGACAACTATATATCATTGTGCAAATGATTATACGGTAAACTCTCTATGTTGTAGAGTAAATTGAATTACAAACACAACTTGTTACATAATAAGTTATACTACAAATATTGAATATTTTAAAATATATTATGCAACAAATCAAAATCATTGTAAAATAAATTACGCAACTAACATGACTTGTTATAAAATGTATATTATTACAAACTTGATTGGTTGCAAAATAGAATATGCAACAAGCGTCATACTTTTAAAATAGTATTCGCAAAAAATATTTTTTCTCGTAAATTTTTTTTGGAATAATCGCTACGAAAATTGAATTGTCGCACTTTTAATTTTTGCGACATATATGCATTGCGATGACATTATGGCGACAAATATGTTATTGTTATTTCATATTTTTGCGTCCAACATATAATGTTGCGAGTTTGTTTATGCAATGAGTGACTGAAAGTTATCGCAGAATACATTCTATGGCTCTTAAAGCATGACAAATGCCTACAACAAATATCTTATTATCGCTAAATTATTTTTGCAACAAAATCTCTATTTAAACTACAACATTTTTTTTTTGGTCACAGATTGGTATTTTTTTGTAGTGTGTTACTTGCAGGACATGAGCACTTTGGAGGCTTGCATGTCAGCTGCTGTCAACTCCAATTGGGCTGTGATCCAAGTGTTGTTGGTGGTTGAGAAGGTAAACACTGAGGTGGCGGCCATTCACAACATTATAAGGAACCCAATGTGGCATGAGGCTTTGGAGAGGGAGATGGGTCTTTATGTTGTGGCAAAAAAAAAATGAGAAGAGGAGAAAGATGTACTGAGGGCCAATCTTTTGGCTGAGCAAGAGGCCAAAGCTCGACTAACAGTTGGAAAAGGCTTAAATGAGGGCGAAGGTGGCCGAGAGAAGGCAGAAGCTGAGAAGGCCTATACTAAAAGGGAGTGGAAAACCTCTTTGGCTCATTAAGCCTTGGACTAGGAAATCTACAACCTAAACTTAGAGGATGTCCTTATGTTCATTAAGGATAATAGGTCTAGTATGGACTTAGAGTTCTTCCGTGAGACCGCTGTCAGGGAGTAGATGAATAAGGCGACCTTTCACTCTGTTCTAGAAGATCATCCTTTTGCGTTTCTAATACTCTAAGAGATTCTCCAACTGACTGAGCTTTCTCTATATTTATTTTGGACAACTCTTTGTAATCGTTTTGAAGAACCCTTTGTAATTATCTATCTAAGAAGTTTTAGTAATTTGCTTAATTATTTTCTTTTCTGTTTCTTACAAGGTAGTTTGGATTGTATATCTGTTTATTGTAGTTCATATTTATTTAGTGGCAGATCATTTTGCTTCGAAATTCCTCTTTGGAATTTGCAAGCTTAGTTCGGATCTGCTTAACAACAAGTTTTATCTTGGAATTTCTTTTTCAAAATTTGACTTAAGTGTTGCAGCTCATGCAAGCTTAGTTCGGACTTGGTTAATAGCATGTCTTATCTTGGAATTCCTTTTTGGGAAATTTGACTAAATATTGCAGCACATGCAAGCTTAGTTCAAACAAGTTTAATAGCAGGTCTTATCTTGGAAATCCTTTTTAGGAATTTTGGTTAAGGGTGATGTATTTAATCTAGATTCTTACATACTTTCATGGAGTTAAAAAGTTTGTGTATCCAATCTAGGCTTTTTAAACTTCATAAAAATTTGGAATATTCAATTTATTTTAAAATGTTGTCAAAGGTCAAGTGATATTCAATCTACACTTTTTTAAATCCTACAAAAATTAAGAATATTCAAAATGTCAATGACTTTTAATAATTTTTTATAAAATTCTCTACGTAATAACTTTTAAGCACAAGGTATAAATAAAAAACATCACAATTTGTCTTTCATTTACCCCCAAGACTTTGGAAGATATTCAAAAAATAAAAATGTCTTTCAGTTTGTAATTATCTTTTTCTTTTTTCAATATTTTCTTTTCATTTTTCCTTCTAGCCTAGTGCCATAATTAATTACTATTTTTTTTATTTGTGAAAAAGAAGATTAAGTGCTTGTTTGGTACCCATTAAAATGAATTTTTAGTTTTTCAATTTTTGAGCCACACTGCAACCGCGTGACAAAGGGAGAAAGAATATTAATTTTATGACCAAAATGTCCATGTTGCTGTCAAAAGGAGCCGCAACTTTTGACCCAAAAATGGGCAATTGTGAAAGTGTTTATTTGAATTTTTCAGTTTTCACTGACAATGGTGGACCCTTTGTTTGGAAAAAAGCTGACTAACAAAAAAAAATCCATTTTAATGTGTACCAAACAAACACTAATATTTCTCTTTCTCCACAATTTGATTTTTTTTTTCTCTTTTCAGTATTGTCCTAGCCATTTTTTCCTTTTTCTTTTTCCCCCTTTTACAAATCATAGAGTCATTGATTAATTATCAACTTTTTTATGAAAAATAAGATTAATATTTTTCTCTCTCTTCAATGTGTTTTTATTTTTCTCTCTTTTTCATCATTAACTGTGGACATTATCTTTCTACGTTCAAGATTTTTAATTGAAAATATAAAAGTCCATAAAATTTTGTGATAGTCTAGAAAGGTCTTTCAAATTAAAAACCTCTAAAAGTCTATTAAAATCTATAAATGTTAATGAAATCCATAAAATTGAGACACTTAAAAAATGTCAATCAAAAACTTTAAAAATCTAAATTAAATACATCCATTTAAGTGTTGCAGCATATGTAATCTTATTTCGGACCTACCTGATAGCATGTCTTATCTTGGAATTCATTTATAGAATTTTAACTAAGTATTGCAACACACGCTACCTTAGTTTGAAACTGCTTGATAGCAGGTCTTATCATGTACACATTTTTTGAAATCTTTAGCTTTTATTAGAACAATAATACACTTCGCCCAAAGTAATATAATTAGTCTAAATCTTATGTTCTCGTAACTTTTAGTGGTCGTACTTCTTAAGGTGTTCTATGTTCCAAGTGTAGAGGAGAGGTTTCCCTTCATGTCTTCTTATTCGTAAGCTACCCTCGTAGGATCTTCATTATTTAGTATGTGCCTTCCCAGTTTGGCCCAATGGTTCCTGAGGTGGGTTTTTTTGTGGTAAGAAGCACCTTTTGCAACACGAGATCTTTAACTTCGAATTTCTTTTTGTATACTTTCTTATTGTAATATATCGCGCTTCTTTGCTTGTATACTGCTAGCCCTAGCTCGACTTCTCTTTCTTTTTCTCGAGTAGATACAATCCAACACGACGTGCTTCTTGGTTATGGTCATCACTTAAGTGTGAAGATCGAAATTAGGACACTTATATCTCTTGGGAGATTAGAGCTTCGACTTCGAAGGCCAAGGAGAATGGTGTTTCTCTTGTACTAGTTCGGGCAGTGCGGTAAGACCAGAGTATGGAAAGTTCTTCCTCCTATGCTCTTTTTAATTCATCTAGGTGAGCTTTGAGAGTGTGTTTGATAAATTAGTTGATTGCTTCGACTTGATTATTTGCTTGAACGTGATTGGGAGTAGAAAAGTGCATTTTCATCTTCAACTCTTAACAGATGGATTTTAGCTTTGGGTTGTCGAACTTCTTGTCGTTATCTATGACGATTGAGTATGGGATACCAAACTTACAGATAATGATTTCGAAACGAAATTAGTGGCATTTTGCTCTGTTATTTTAGCTAAAGATTTGGCCCTGGCTCATTTGGTGAAATAGTCTACGGCGACTTTTCAAATTTTGTCCCACCCTTTCGTGTGGGCATATGTCTAATCAGATCAATTTTCAATTTGGTAGAGGGCCAGGGGCTTATAATTGGGGTTAGCTCTTCAGGTAGAGTTCGGATTATTGGGCCAACCCTTTGACATTTGTTATATTTTTTTACGAATTCCAAGGAATGTTTCTTCAAGATTGGCCAGAAATATCTCCGCCTCAAGATGTTGTGAGCTAACGACTGTCCCTAGCGTGGTTTCCATATATTCCCTCGTGTATTTTCCACAGGGAAAAATATGCCTACTTTTCATCTAGGCACTTTAGAAGTAGGAGTTGGGTACCATCTTTTGCAAAAGACATTGTCCACTAGTGTATATTTGGCAGACCAATTCTCAGTTTACGAGCTTTGGTTGGGTCAACATGCGCCCTTCCATCCTTCAAAAAACCAATGATTTTATCTATCCATGTTGATTTTGGGTCTACGACCATTGAGATGATTTTATTTCTCTCAATTGCTATTTGTTTATTCTTCCCGGCACGATGATCTCAAGTTCTTCTATCCCCTCACTAGTTGCTAACCGAGCTAGCACATTTGTGTGGCTATTCTAGGATCGAGGGTTTGTTTTACTTCTACGTCCTTGAAATTACCAAACTTCTCGTGGATTACTCGAAGTTAGATAGCATCATTTCCTTTGTCATCTTTAGTCCGACTAGCAAGGCTTTGTAATTTGCTTCATTGTTGGAGGCTTTGAAGTTAAAGCTTAGCGCTTGATAGAAATAGTGGCGGTCCAGGCTTATCAGGACGATCCCTATCCCACATTGAACTCCAGTGGATGACCCGTCCATAAATATTTCCCAGAGGTGTTCTCTTGTTGCTCAATTTCTTCAAACTCTGGGTTGAACTCTACTACAAAATCGGCCAAGGCCTGATCCTTAATAACGGTTCGCAACTTGTAGGAGAGTTTAAATTGTCATAGCTCTACTACCCACTTCATCAGCCATCCTAAAGTGTCAGGCTTCTACATGACTTGCCTTAGCGATTAACTAGTTAAAACCTCAATGGGATGCTCTAGGAAGTAGGGCCTAAACTTCCTTGAGGACATGATTAGGATGAATGCGAACTTTTCAATTAGGGATTAGCGTAACTCAGCTTCATTGAGGTCTTGGCTAACATAATATATAGGATATTGGATTCGCCCTCACTTCTGGTGAGAACCGCACTTACTACATGCTCGGAGACAATTAGATACAGAGAAATTACATCATCATCCTTGGGCTTGGATAACAGGGGTTGGTAGTTAGTTGTCTCTGAAGTCCTTTAAAAGCTTGGTGGCATTCATTTGTCCACTCAAATATCTTCTCCTCGGAGTATGTTGAAAAAGGACCTACATCGTTCAGTTGCCTTTGAGACACAACAGCTGAGAGCGACTATCCGTCCTGTGAGGCTTTGCACTTCTTTCGATCTAGTTGGAACCTTCATTTCTATGATTGATTTTATTTCCTCGAGATTGTCTTTGATCCCTCATCAATTAAACATGTACCCTATGAATTTGCTGGAACCAATACCGAACGCATACTTAAGGGGGTTGAGCTTCATTTTATAATTTCACTGTATCCCCAACATCTCTAATATGTGATGAATGTAGTCTTCAGCCTTTATGGTCTTTACTAGCATGTTATCAATATACACTTCCATCATTTTTTTGATCTGGTTGGTGAACATTGTATTGACCAGCCTTTGGTACGTTGTCCCAACATTTTTCAATCAAATGGCATTACTTTATAGCAACACGACCCACAGTCGGTGATGAACAAAGTGTGTTTCTAGTCAGCCTCATACATCGCAATCTATTTATAGTCGAAATAGGCGTCCATGAAGTTGGGTAATTCATTTCCTTCTTCTAGCGCCAAACTATTGATGTCAAAAAATGATATAGCACTCTTTGATCAATGTACAAGAGATTTTATGTAAAGGATTATTACAAAGCTCAAAGATTACAATAAATCCTGCAAAGTTGGGTTTCGGGGTTTCGGGATTTAATGATCCTCTTCCAACCCAACGCCTTCCAAACCCTCTTTGCCACCTCACACAAAAACAACACGTGGTTGGTCGATTCCACCAACCCACAACCTGCACTCCTCTGTCAAAACTCCACGCCAGCAAAGATATATACCCGCTCTTTACCTGACCTAGTTGCTAGCAAACATCTATACTTGCTCTTGATCGAATGTACCCATTTGCCTCAAACTGCCAAACAAATTTATTTTCCACGTGTCCCTTACCCGAAGGAATAGCTCGAATGCATTCACAATCCATTAGAACAAACAAACGTTCCACCTTAGCTATGACCCAAGCTCAAATAATCGTATATAGGTCTCACACTTTACTGACCATTTCGTTACTCCTGTAATTGGTCAAAATGAGGCAGGCCTTAGCAGCCATGGGTTACAAAACAATATTTATTGACCTTCCATCCCCGACCTATCCACATTAAGCCCCAATATTTACGCATCCCATATAATAATTTTCCATACCAACGAGTCACCCCCTCTTACCCGTACAGAGAGAAATTTGAAGCATGATGGTATTTTTCTTTAAGGAGTCGTGCGACAAGAGAATATCCACTTTGTACCAAGTAGCACGCCTACTTAGCTACCAGAGCTTTATTAAAAAGCTCCAAATCATGAAAGCCCATCCACGCATATTAGGTCGACACACCTAACTCTACTGAACCCAATTAAATTTTCTAGATATTGCCTCGCCATCCCACCAAAATTTACAGATAATCGAACTAATGTTACGGCACATATATTGACAATCGAAAGACACTCATCAAATATGTCAAGATCGTCTGCACCACTGGCTTTACTAAAACCTCACAGTAACCTATAGGAAAAAGCCCCTGATGTTGTACCCTCTTCCACACCTTACCCTTTATCGGTGCAAAAATTTGGCACTAATTCCATCCCACTACTATCGATAATCCCAGATAAGTGTTGTATGGTCCATTCGACTGAATCCCAAAATGTCACTGGATAGAATCCCATTCTAGAGTAGCCACATTTGGGCACAAAATAATAGATAACTTTTCAAAATCTATCTTTTGTCCAAAAAATTTCTTGTAGGTAAACAAAATATCAACCAAAGCTTGACAGTCGTACACCTTGGCTCGAAAGAAAATGATGGAGTCATTAGCAAAAAAATAAGTGACTCACTCGTGGTTCATCATGAGAACATTGCATACTCATTATTTGCACTTCCCTTTCAGCAAGTCAGGTTAAACTTGAAAAAACCTCACAAGAATAAGAACAAGTAAAGAGATAAAAGGGAGCATTGTCTAAGGCCACATGAAGGCAACACGAGACCCTTGGGATGCTCATTAATACAAAAGGCAAAGCTCGAAGCGAACATGCAGTTAAAAATCAAATTTTTCTATTTCTATGAGAAATCTATCATTAGAGATGGCAATGGGACGGATCCGGGGCGGCCTTGCCCCGCCCCGTCCCACGAAATTTTTATCCCATTCGGTAGCGGGCAACAACCTTGCCACCAACCACCCCACAATTTTTTTTTTTTTTTTGTAAAAATTAAAAACACAATTAAAATAATATAATTTTTTTAAATATTTGTAGCAAACAAAAAAAAAAAAATACAAAATTGGGGTTGTGGTGTAGTAATTGAGATTTATAGTTTATAACTTCAATCCAGGTTCAATTCTTCTTTATTCTATTTCTAGCAAAATTTAAATTTGTATTTTATTTTATGATTTTTTTAAAAAAAAATTGATGGGGCAAGTTGTCGGGGGCAGCCCCAGACCCATACCACTACCTTTTCTATCCTAGACCCGCCCATATTACTCGAATAAGCGGGGTGGGACCATCTGGGAGGGACGGGTTCGGGGCGGCGGATTTTTTGCCATCCTTATCTATCATGTCTAATATTTAATAAGAATTTTTTTTAATTTTCAATCCCCAACCTTTTCAATTTATTACTAATCTACACTTAAGCAATTTTTATAGCATCAAACATCTCAAATCTTTCGATTAATTGCAAATCATATCCCCAATGACATATTCTGTTAAAAAAATGCAATTATGTCACTTGTTTATATGCCTCCACCAGTGCGTCTGAGAATGTAAGGTAAAATTGGTCCATTTACAAAAATCTTTATTTCAAGTTTGAAACCAAATTTTACGTGTACATATTACAAATCAGATACCAAACCCTCAAATTTGTTCTAGAAACGATTAGAAAATCACTTGCACCATCTTCACTCCGACAAATCGGTGACATTCGTTGGAGAACACGACCACCCACTCCCTACCAGAACACTACGAACCTCTCCCTTTTGAAATAGCAAACATATCGTAGTTTTCTCTACGGTATTGGTATTTCTCGAACGGTCTCATTCTAGTTTCTTTGCAACTGTTCGACTGTGCTTTTCCACAATATGGTATGTTTCTTGGTTCATTTTAGTTGAAATGTCTAAATCCATAGTTGTCATTGAACTTTTCTAACCCAAAATTGTATTTTTTTTTTGGAGGGGGGGTTGGTAGCCGATGATTCTCCTTACTTCACAATAAAATGCATCCATGGTGGTGGGTTTTTCATGAGAATGGAAAACATCATCTACTTGTATGGGAAAACACAGTACATTGACTGGGTGGACTAAGATTGCCTTTCAAGGTTTGAGTTAAATGTCATGGCCAAATCTTTGGGGTACAATTTTTCTTTCATCTTTGCCTATAGAAAACTTAAGATGAATCTTATGAATGGATTGTTGAGCTTGATGACTCATGGAGATGTGTTGTGCTTGATTAAGAATCTCAGCAAATCTAAGACTATAAAAGTGTATGGGGTTACATATCCTAAGGTATTACCCTACCTTGGAGACATATGAGATACCTGCTAGCCCAATTGAAGCAAAAGCAATATGCTTCAACATAGTGGGTGAACGCTGGGAAAAATGGCTTAGGCGATCGCCCAAGCCATTTTTCATGCAAAAATTTTAATTTTTTTTATATGTACTAACATACCATTGTCTTTGTGTAACTTACTTACAATGGACCCTTTTTTCGAAGCTTCTTTGGAGCCCCTTTTGTTTTCGAGCATTTTGGATCCAACATGTACACACTAGAATCCTTCTCGACTAATCCTTGTTCAGTGGCTATTTGAACACAAGAATGTCTGGAAATAAGGTTACTACCACATGATGACTTGTTTTTTGAAATGTTCAAATTAATCATTTTCATTTCAAGCCACTCCGTTATCTCCCGAATATGTACTTCATCATCTGTTACCACGTCAGCAACCTTGCGAAATGTATCACATACTTCATCATATCGTACTTTAGCAGGTGTGTTAATCCAACCATTGTAATTAATCTTCATCCTAGTGTATGTTCTACTCACGTCTTTCCTCCATCGCTAAAACACATTTTTCAATCAACACTCTTCGTCCAAATCTATACTAAAGTAAAAACCAGAACATTGTGATTGCATCTTCGAGAAATAGCATTGTAATGCTACAGCATCTCCTTCCCCAAGTCTCAAACGCCTAACTTTATCAATATAGTTTCGACAATCCTTTTCGATGAATGTCATCTGATCATATCCACCTGCTTCGACGACAGCTGAATTGTAAATTTTGTATACCGAAATTCCAGCAATATCATTCACTTTAAGTTTTCGTTTCACGTTTTTACTTAGTTGTCTATTGCACTGATACAACCTAGACTTCAAAGGACTTGTCTTATGGTTATGATCCAGCTGAACTTTAGTTATTCGCCATGAACCAGTGACATCAGATACAACAATCACCCTAGCTTTGCATCCTATTTGAATTGTCGCATGAGGCTTCAATGAAGTGCTTGTGTTACTTGTTCTTCGGCCTTCTCGACTACATGTAAACGTGACATTTCTTACAAGCCCGTCATCACCCTTCTTCGAATTACGTTTTCTAATTGGGAACCCACACGAGATGCGTATTTCCTGTAAAATTCAAATGTTTCTTCGAGGTCCTTAAACTTCATCTCAACCTCAGGTACAATCTCATTCAGTTCTTCAAATCAATCATCATTCAAACCAGGGAAATTCTCTATTTCTATCACATTATCTTCCTAATATTCATCATCAACCACAAACAAATTCATATTTACTGTCATGTCTTCGAAATTTAAACAAGATTTCCTGTATAAAAATATCGACAGTTAACACCTTCAAGAGCTTCTACCACGGCAATAACAAAATAAATGCTTGCAAATATAGCAAATACATATCTTCCATACGGTATATAACAAAAAAATATGGAAAAAAATTTAACTTCCATACGAAAACAAAAATCACATTTTTCGAATGTTGTTGTGGACAATTCAAAAGTACAAGATAGCTTCAATGAAATAAGAAGACCAGCTCAAAAATGTCGTCGGAGACTCACCGAAATACTGCCGAAAAATGTAGATGTAGTTATGGGAAGAAATGAGGAAATAAGGAGGAGACCATTGTTTTTGGACAAAAGTAGATGTGGAGCAAACGGTAAAAGTGAACATTCAATGTTAATAATTTTTGGAAAGAAAATCTCGCATATATTACCAAAATATCACAATATATCGTCAACAAAATACCACTATCATCAATGCAGTTAAGATGGATGTACAACAAGAAAAACTGTTAATCAAATATTAGTCTGTCTGGCACAAAAGCTCCCTGCTTTTCAGAAATACTAGTCTTGGCACGTGCGCTGCACGTTTTTTAGATGTCGTTAGATTTCTTGTTGTCATTTGGTTGATTGAATGAAGTGTAAATAACTACAACACGTACGCACTAATTAACGGAGAAGTAATCCAACACGTATGTGCCAATGAACAATTGAGTTGAAAAAACAATTAGGAAAATGTAAATTCAAATAACATAGAAGTAGCCCAACATGTTTCATGTGTACATACAAATGGTTCTTGGTATTCATAATGTGGTTACCTTATTACAAAAGAGGAGAATATGTTGTGAGAATTTTGCAAGTGGAACTCTTATTCTAATATGAAATTAGTAAGATTTTCCGAGTGGTGTGGACCAACACTCCCAAAATCCTCAAACTGCTTGAATGACCAAACGATTCACTAAACACAATAAGAAACGAAAATATTAGACACAATTGACAACAATAATATAAGTAATTGCTAAAGTAATAGTAACCGCACCCAAATATGTACCACATGCCATATGACAAGAAAAAGATTATGTAATTTTTAGAGGTTGTGCTCAAAACTGCGTAGTACTGTTCAAGAAATTGCGCATCTACAACAACATAATCAAATAATCCAGATTACATTATCATATAATATTCATCCTCATAATAACAATATAGAAAATCAGGAATTCAAAAAATGCAGGATGAATAACATTATAAAGAAATTGTCATTTTTCATCCTCATAATAACAAGAAGCATATTAAAAAAAAAAAAAAGAAAAAAGAAAAACATTTGTATAAAGTCAAAATCTAGCGAACGGAAAAAAAGAGAACCAAAAAATTAAATAAATCAAAACCCATCACCCAAAATATACCAGAAAAAAATGAATAAAAATTAAACAAAACTAAGTACGAAAGGTAGGAAAACGTAATTAACAAATTTTATTGTTGTATAGTATCTTAATAAAATTGGATAAAAACTAAATATATCTAACTAACAAAACGAGAAAAAATAATTACAAGTCATCATACCTATCCAACCTAGTAGCCCTTAGACCTGTCTAAACCTATTGGAATTGAACAACTTCAAAAACCAGGATAACTCGGGGAAGTGATATACTGAAATACATTTCACAAAAAGAATGAAGCAAAGAGGATTCTATTAAATTATATTTTCGCTCGAACAGATAAATCTGATTAATCAGTTATGGATTCCACCATCTCCATAAATTTCCTTTTCACCTCAATCTTTTTAATCGTAACACATTTCATCTGAAGCAGAAGGCCAAAGGGGAACCATGCTTCACCACACATATTTTGATTATTTGATATGATTTCCTTTTTTTAAATTTGTTGGATAAAAGAGCTTTCTTTACACCACATTAGAATGGTAGATAGACAGGTGAAAAAGCAAGGATAAATGTAAAATAAGGAATAATCGAATCATAATTTTTAGCAGCTAACAATCAATTTGATGGGTTTCAAAAAATAAGAAGATGCAACTGATATCTGCATGGAAATTCTTGACAATGTCAAAGAAGCTTGGAATATCCAGTTAGACATCAAGATAATCATAATCCCCCATCCTCATGCAGTATAGAACTGCAAATTATCGAAATATTTTCAGTGAATCTTTTTCCCTTGTAAGAGCAAACAAACATGAATTGGGGCACGGAATATCTCCTACTCAGACACAACATGATAAATTATTCAAGTTATCTATCAAGCGAGCCCATAAATGAAATGGATAATTCCTTAAATAAATTGACATAGATGTAACATTCGTCCAAGTCAATTGATCACAAAATTCAATTATCATTGGTTTGAAAACTTCCCTCATCCTCCATGTCGCAAAACATCGAGACATCACCATTCAACCATTAGAAGTTATTGAGAGAAGCCTGTTTCATAATAAATGTGTATTTTGGTTCACAATGAGAAAGCCAATACAAATGTTCCATAACTTAATTGCACATATACTCCTCAGTAAATAGGCCGATGCAACAAAGAATCGCACACCATTTAATTCTTACATTACTCAAAGGATAGCTATATATGCATGTAATATAAATAACTGAGCACCAAATTGATTGTGAAACAACAGCAATCTGCCAATGGTGAACAAACCATTATTTCCAGATTTCTTCTTTGATGAAATAAAGGATAGTAGATCAGCTTCTACTATGAAGTTGCTACATTTAATTGCGAAGAATTGATGATTTAAATCACACCTTTCAAAAATCAATGGTTTAAAAAAGAGAACACAGGTTTTGAGCTGTCGAATTCTTCCATGAAGCACATATTTTTGTCTCAAATAAAAGGCTACTTTCCAAATAATTTTAAAATGCTAAAAACTCCATGTGGGTTCCAACTTATGCTAAAGACATATACAATAGTTTGTAAAGCTCCAATTAAGCCCCTCGTGGTTTTAATAATCCTGCTACTGGAACCATCTAGCTAATTTCTCAACCAGTAAATTCATGAAGACTAATCTACAACTAATTTCAGGGAATATTGTTTCTGTACTCGTAATTTCAGAAGTCTGAAAATCTAAAAACACACTTCAAGGACAACAATTGTTTAAGAAAACTTAACAACAACAGAATCTAATGCAAGCCAACTTGAATACCCATGTTCAATGTCAACAAATAACAAAACAAAATAAACATAGGAGAATAAAACATTATCATATCCAGGAGAAGTAAAGCAGAAGTTGGTACGTTACCTTAAATTCAATAGCCCACCTACCCCAATATGTTCTCCTCGAAAACAAAATTGTTGTGGCGACAACACTGCAATGATATAAGGAATAAAAATATAAGAAATTCGGAAATCAAATAAACCAAAATCAAGGGAAACAAATTAAAATCGAACATACCTAAAAGGTCAGATTTGGGCAGCCGTATACACATGACACAACTATATGAAACCACGAGTCCAAAAATAGCTTCAATTCTGCCAGACAAACGACAAATTACAAATATCTGAAAAGATCTACAAATTTTTGGGATATTTGGCAATTTTTTATCAAACGAAAATCACAAAACAAGAACACCAAAAAAAAACCAATACTGTTTTCGGACCTGAATGAAACCAAATGATAGAACAACGAAAACTTTTAGATTTCGAATGGACCTAAGTCCAACGAAGAGTTGAAATTTCTGATTTCTAATGGATCCAAATGAAACCAAATGACAAACATTACGGTTTGTACGTTATGAACAATGAAAATCAGCAAACAATGGAAAAATATGGTATTTATATAAATCCTAAAATGACGTTGTTCTGGGTCTATCACCCATATTTTTGTCCAAATCACAAGAAAATATAATAAAATTAACAAAATGACTATTCATATGCATTCTTATTGTAAAGTTAAAATATATAACATCAGACAACTACCCAAACAAAAAAAATCAAAGCAATCGATTTAAACAACCAAAAAACAAAAATAAAAATTTGATATTGTGATGCATCAATTTACAGTAACAACAACCGAATGGAAAGTGTCTACACGCATGTATCTATGTATGTCTCCAAATGGTATATGTGTTTGGACGAAAAAAAATAAAACAATAACCCAAATATACAATCCTCGATTTCGATCGAAACTGGGTCAGGAGAACGTACGGGTAGAAAGAACATATGAAACTCTGACAAACAATGTTGGGAAAAAAATAAGACATCAAGTAATAAACAGGAAAAAATCGGAAACGGGAAAAACTAACTTGAGAACAAGAACAAACGAAATGTGTAACTGTTCGATTCCAAAAGGATCCGGGTAGGAAGAACATATGAAAGTCCGCCAAGAAGGCCGAGTTCACTTGTATTGAATACCAGAAAGTAAGAAAAACGAAAGAAAAATGAAGGGACGACGGTAGGCTTACAGATGCCAGACGGGCTGAGGTCGATGATAGATCTGTAATTCCTAATCTCCACCGGATCTGTGCTTGGACGGATGTGCGCGGAGGAGGCGATTTAGGGTTGGGAAACTGTTGGTACGGGTATGCAGACGGGAAAAGGAAAGATAGGGTATGGGTATGCGTCCTGCCTTTTGGGGGGAGATTTGTTTTTTTTCTTTTGGCTACAACCAAAACGGCATCGTTTTGTAAATGACAAAAAAGACGCTGTTTTGGGCGTTGGATGAATAGTGGCAGCAAACCCACTCTTATATGCTATTAGGAAATGAAAAGAAAACTTGTTTGAGGCAATTGGCAGTAGTAGGAGAAATTAATTTATATAAGACATTAGCCAAATTTTGTCAATTCTGCATTAAATTCATGGGGAAACTAGGAATTAATGTGGGGAGACTTAAATTTTGATAAAAATCAATGTACAAAAAAAATTCATTAATGAAACAAAAAATTACAATAGCTATTGATGTGGTATTCGACGATGTCCTATAGCATAAAATTCTTCTACAATAGATTCTACATCTATATTCGCAAAGAAAATCTCTTTCAATGTAGATTGTCATACAATCGAGAAGAAAATCATCATCCATTTTGTTACGAAGTTCCGTCTTCGAAATTTTCATCACGAAAATACTCGCTCAAGAGTTGCGCTTGAAACAGCAAAGTCAATACCATATAAATCAATCTAGTCAATCGTTGATAATTCAAGCACCTCTTAGTTACAATCAATTGCTTCGCATAACTCGTAAAGTGTAGGTACTTGAAACCGTGGATCGATATCACATCGTGCTTTGTAATGTTGTAACTCACGCCCAACGCAAAAATCTCATCCGGTTTGAAATCTGCAGGATAAAACTTCTTTGCAAGCTCCAAAAATGATCCTTGTTAAATAATTCAAATGAATTTCTAGGATCTAAAGCCGCACCGAGAGAAAGGAGTTCAACCGATTGTTCATTAAATCTCGTATTTAACTCCATCAAAAGACAATCTATTACTTCGTTAAAACATCAAAATGATAGTAATGCTCAACCGTAGTATGCTCATGGGAACGACCACCTTATATGAACTATCAAGAACGGGTATATCAATACCTTTGTTTAAGCAAAAGTGTTGACTTCCTCAAGAAATTCTTCTCATCCGTCGTCTCTCAATTCTTGAAGAACCTTTCTTGTACTAGAGACACATCTAATTGCATTCACGATGTCTTGAGTTTTTCGTTGAAGGGCTTTACAAATAATATCTGTGATTGCTAAAATATTATGCATTAAATGCAAGACAAACATAAATTTAAAGCTTGTAAATTTTTATATGCACCAACAGCTTCACTCCTACTTCTTGCATTTGGAGAATGATCCTTTAGACCCTCAAGCACTTTACATGTTGCAAGATATACATATCTATCAAGCTCTTTATCGATTCATAATGAGAACTCCAACGAGTAGCTCCATTTCGTTGCAAGTTACCAACTGATTAGCCCCACTTCGACTCGCGTTCTCCAATAGCCAATAAATGCTCAATATCTTTTCTTTGGGCACTTGCAACTCAAGAATGTGCTTCGTGAAGAAGTAATGATGTTAACAATATTGTCAACATGAGAAAAGAATTGCCAAACAACACCGACATCTTTAGCCATGAAACTAATGTCAATCAGAATCGATGAGCAAAACAATGGACATAATAAGCATATGGACAATGTTTCGTAAATAATGCTCAAGTCCATTCCAAGTACCGCGATATTGCTAGCACCATCATACCCTTGGCCTCAAGATTTTCAATCAAAGGTTGTTGCGAACAAATACTTGAATATCTTATTGAATAGATTCAATGAAGTAGTATCACTAATGATTTGATTGCAAAGAAGCGCCTGTTAGAATACCATCACTATTCACAAATCGCAAGATAATAGCCATTTGCTCATGTTTAGCTTGATCTTGTGCTTCATCAACAAGAATACGTAACTTTGCATCCCCAACTTCATCACGAATTATTTTTCGTACTCTATTAGCCATAATATTCAAAATTTCCTTTTGAATTTTTGGAGAAGTATATGTTGCATTTTTCGATGCATTATCCAGCACAACATTTCCAATTTATGTATTTAGTTGTCCAAAAGCATCTACCATTTCAATAAAATTCCCACGATTCAATGAGCTCGAGGATTCATCATGACCTCCGAAAGCACAACCTTGAAGTGCTAGCCAATCAAGACTTTTAACCGTGGTTGTCACACGCAATCGATGTTTTTATATTCCTCATTCGAAATTGATGTTATCACCTTGTCAATATGCCGATCCGGCTTCATTAAATCTTCGACTTTGCTTACATTCATGATATGTGTAGATGATGCAAAGATGAACAAGAAATGCACACTTTGCTCCGCCATTAACCCTCTTCCAGCTTGTCGTATCCATAGTGACTAATGCCGAACAATTATACGGATTGCTGTCATTGAGAAATAGAAAGCAATAAAAACAATATGCTTTATTTGTTGTAGGCGAATACTCCAACCAATGGAACTGATTATACCATCTTTTTTGAAATCGACGAGACTGGGTTTTGCCTTTTGTGCCTCTATACTCCGCAAGTTGTGGTTGATAAGGCCCAACAGTTAGATATAACCGTCTAATCTCATCTCGCAAATTAAACGGCCTTTCATACATTTGCTGTCTTTTTCCTGGATCTCGTTCAATATTATTAGATAGTTGTAATTCAGGATTCGAAGATGAATGATGGTTGATTTCGGGACATGAAATAGGAAGAGGATCCACAGTAGAAGTTAAAGGTACATCCTCATTCACCACACCGGAAAGTGTACTTTCACTTGTATGATCACTCTTCTTAAAAAATGAGAACAAAGTTTTTCCCCTCTTTGCAGGAGGTCGACCTTCCATTTTTCAAATTCTAAAAACCACAAAAACAAGGCAACATTTAATACCAACATAAAATGTACTAAGCCGGCAAGGCAACAATATAATCAATAACAACTAACAACAACCATATAATAATTAGAAGGCGAGACAACAATATAATCAATTACAACTACTAATTAAAAATGTAATAATTAGCCGGCAAGGCAATAATAAAATCAATAGCAACTACTAACTAGTAATGTAATAATTAACCGGCAAGGCAACAATATAAACAATAGCAACTACTAACTAGCAACGAAAATATAATAATTGGCCGGCAAGGCAACAATATAATCAATAACAATTACTAACTAGGCAACAATATAATCAATAACAATTACTAACTAGCAACGAAAATATAATAATTTGTCGGCAAGGCAACAATATTATCAATAGCAACTACTAACTACCAACGAAAATTTAATAATTAGCCGACAAGGCAACAATATAATCAATAAAGATGAAGCCAACTGTTCTAATAACTTTATTAGCGATAATCAATATCAACAATAAGTTAATTAACCTACTAACTAATAATTAATTAACAAATAACTAATTTAATTAACCATTAACCTTAATAACTAATAAGTAATAATCACAGTTAATCATCCATTTAGGTAATAATTATTTAACCTAATAACTAATAATTTAATTAACCTTTTGATCATTTATGATTTAAACTAATAAGTAATGACTAATTTAATTAATCATTTAACCTAATTTAATTAACCATTTAAAATAACTAATAATAATTTAATTAACTAATTAACTTATTAAATATTAATCTAAGTACAAAATGACCAAAAGTTCAACTGATTGGCAAAGACCACGGCCTACAGATTAATCAAACCAAGAATGCGATTTTGAGAAAGAAAAGACAAAAACATAAAAAAACCTTTAGGCTTCAAATCTGGTTTGGTTGCTCTTGCTCCAAAGTCCAATCAAAACCAAAATGCTTAAATCAATTTTCACTTCAGCTTCAACGGCAACAGCCTCCTTCTCCTTGTCACTGGGGTTCTTCCTTCAGCTTCACCGCTTCTCCTACTCGTGCACACTCGTGACACGGCTACTACCATCTTCTTCTCTTTCGTCGGCCTTTTTTCTAAGTTCCTCAACAACAAACATTACATGATTAAAGGTTCGGATTTGGCAAATGGTTGGTCGCTTTCGCTTTCTATTCTAGGTTTTTTTTCTTTTCTCAATTTTGAAATCTGATTTTGATTCTAAATGGGTTTTGAAATTTGATTTTTGATTGTGTATTTGATGGTTTAATGGATTGAATCAATTGGATTTTCATTGGGCTTAAACATATGGTATGAGTTATTGTAATTGGGGTTTTTATTTGGACCGACTATAATTTCATTGGACCGACTACAAATATAATTGGACCAGACTATAATCTAAAAAATAAAAACCTTCTACCTATTGGATCCGGGCTGGGTCCCCCCAGTTCCGCCTCTGATTAAATTTAAACATGCCCCAGCAAAATTTATTTATGTCAACTAAAAATTAAAGGTGCAAATATATTACAAACGATTTAGGTTCTAAAATATCGGCATCAGCAACAAATTATTCTTCAAATTCATGTCCTACCTTCATTGTATGTGAATAGCTCAAAACCAACATCAGTACTGTGTCTAACAACTCCTCAGCAATGCAAGAAACAAAATTTTGTCTACATATTACATATTATCCGTCCACAACCAAAGTGTCGACTGTGGATTTTAATTTTATACCGCACAATTCAAATAAATGAAATACGACCGGTGCGAATCTAAACACATAAATAAAACCATTCTTTGTAATTTATTGCTGGCATTCACCTCTGCAAGTATGGGAACCATCAAAACTACTGTACGTGATATGCTGCTCTTCACCCAAAAACAACAATTGAAGGCTCCCTTAGAGTGCAGATTAATGCACAATTTCAGACTCTTTGTTCTTGAATCCATGTGCATCCCTTCTCTAAAGGTAAGGAAAGTTGTTAACAAAACTGAAGAATGTGTGTATCTTCAAGCCATTTTGCTTTGAATCTGCCTATGGATATGCACTAGAAATTCGACATACGAAAGCCCACTTGGAGTTTTGTCCTCTACCATGTAAGAGAAAAACGTCATCCCTGCCAAAAAAAAAAAAATAATAATAATAATAATAATAATAATAAAGAAAAATGTATGTGAAACAATAAAACTCAACTCAGATAAAACCTTATCCTACATTGCAAAAATCCTCATTAAAGTCATGCCACCATATTTCATTATCTTGTACTCTCTCATGCCGGCCAAATTTTAATAACCCCTGAAGTCCTTTTCACACTGCAAAACTCTCCCATGCTCGTCTCATTATGTCAATTTCCGTGTTTGTATTGCTTCTCTTTTTTTTTATTTCTTTTTTTCGTCACAAGGAGACACGGTTGGGTGTTATGTGGTGGTGGGAAAGAGTAGTATGATTCACTAACCTGATGAATCCCCCTTTCTGCACAATTTTAAGCTGAAGCAATAGAGAAGAAAGAAAAATTATTAGAAGAAAAAGTAGCCACAATTATAAAACCAAAAACTTTATTCAGTAAAGATTGCCTAAAAGGATATTCATACCGTAGGTAGGAACATCTCTGGCGCCTTATCTCATTTACAACATCATTCAGCTTCTTTGACAATGGATAGTCATATTGCTGCAGTACAAACTGACAAGGGACAACATCGTTAAGGTGGAGACACTAGTTGATGTTTTCAACGCAAACAATGCATAAAAATATGTATACAATCCCATTCCAGAAATTTCGACAAGTACAGAGTCTAAAAAGGGAACTGGAATCCAGCAATACTCTTGTGGTAGATATGTTGTGGACATCTCAGCAGGCAAAAGAATCTAAATGAAGGTTCAGATGATAATCAACAAATAAGAGTTAGGAAAACACCATGTAGAATACCTGATTAGGGATTTCTTCAATTGAAGAAATGCCAAACAACTGTTGCAAAATATCCGGACTGACAGAGTTGCCAACAAAAATTAAACAATCTTCGCCATTCTCAAGGAGATATATTCCTTCATCAGAAATGTCCTCACTGGAAAGTGGGACAGGAGGAGGAATAGGGGAATCATCCAACTCCTGACAATTCAGTATAAAGATTTTAGAGGAAGGAATACTAACTACAATTACAATATCATAACACGAACAAATACTTACCTTCTCATCAAGATCATGGATGGTTATCATCCTGGGATACACCAACGGGATTGCCAAAGGAGTAGATAAAGGGGAAACATAATTAATCCAAAAGGACCTATCATCGACTCTTCCATCAGCTCGCAATCCACTGCTTTTTAGCAACGCTGGAAAAGGTAGAAGGAATTAAATAAAAATAAAACATGTTGCTAAAAAATGACAGAAGAATCCTAAAAGGGAAGGAGTAGCACAATCCACTTCACAAAGTCAGGTCTAGTCATAACCATTGAGACGATGAATACTCTCTTTCATCCTAAATGAACACAGATTTGAATATGATGCAAATAAGAGTCTTCTTGCACTGTTAACCATGATTTGCCTTACAAATTCCTGGAAATCAAATTACAATTTACCATATATATCTATAATTTCACTACCATTATGGTAGGGTGACATTTGATTCATCTCCATTTAGACTCATTTTTAATTGGAAAATGCATCCCACTCTTCCACTCACTTTTTTTTTTTTTTTTTTTTCAAAATTAGATTAAAAGGTGATATTGATGAACTGATGGCAATTTTCATCTGATGAACGACTAAATGATAATAACATTTCGTTCCAACATTCGTGATAATAAGAGAAATTTCCATGAAGTGGCAACTGCATGACCATATGCAAAATCAGGAAAAGGACTTGTGGAACCTCATTAGCTAACATTGTTAGTTATTGGGGTGGGAGCCATTCCAGTTAAGAGTGAGACTCTAAAAGAGATCAAAGGTATGACATATATAAAACATACCAAGCGTGTATAGAGGCAGCAGTTTAAGTGCCTCAGGAAGAATGAGTTGTCCAGATGATGATGCTGTAGCGCAAAATTTGCGATAAGAGTGCAGAATGTTAATGCAAACATTTGTTGCTTGCTCCCTGACTTGCGCGAGTGGAGCTGAGGGAATTTCACTAGCCACTGTCAAATGAGAAAAACAGACAGCAGGGTTAGTATGTAATCAACAAAGTAGAAATCAATGCTAAAATTTTATTTATAATTGGCTAAAAAGCAACTACAGGGGGGAGGGAAGTAGGGAGGGGGTGGAGGGGTGTGTGGGGAATAGTAGAGGCCAAGCTTTGCACAAGGAATTATTTACAATAAAAACATGTTATGCCAAAATCATCATCATTTAGATGCATAAACATAATAACGAGACGAAACCTATTGTAAATTCTTAATCTCAAACAATTGAAGGACAGCATTAACTAGGCACATGCCCAGCAAACTACCTTGCCTCAGGACACAAGCAAATTGGGTATCTAAGTCGGCAGAGCGAAACAGATTACTCAGCATTGTGGTGCAAGGAAGGGACAAGGTTGAAACCCGGATTCTTCTTTGCCCATATACAGTGGTGTAGAGAAGAGCACACTAGATAACAAAATTATACCAAGTGATTAGACGACCAGTGGCTTCTTCAACAAAAGAGACAAAAATATCACAAAAGAAGTGAGATTTCCAAGTAAAACACAATATGAGAAGAATTGAGGTCATACTTGAAAAGCACATTCTGAGCCTTCCTGCAATTTGTCGTCATGTTTTAGGGTTACCATTATTGTTTTGTCGCAGTCAATCTGCAAAAGTGAAGTCTTAGTTGAAGGCGAAACAATTAACATAAAGTTAACAATAAAATATGCAACAACAATAACAAACAAAGACCTTCTTCCCAATATATTTGTATAAACCATCACATCTAAAAGCTTAAGCTATTAGAAAAGAGCCACATGTATTCATTTAAATTGTGTCTTCAACATACCCCCACATGCAAGCCGGGTTCATTTTTCCCATAAAAGGCCTACCACATGCACAATTTTTAAAAAATGGGTGGCGGTGAGACTCGAACCCAGACTTAAATTGTGGTGGTATGGAAGGCAAAGACTCCATGAACATCCCGTGCCCCCTTTACTAATACCATCCCCAATATGAAAAGTGGCATCATATACAATGTGTCTTTTGCATGGCTTAACTATCACATCTAAAAACTTGAGCAATTAGAGAGGGGCATATGCATTCATTTAAATTATGTCTTCAACAATTTGGGTTATGGACAAATGTGAAACAACTAACAAAATTAAAAAGAATGAATAGTAATTACTATAAAACAATCTCGACTATTTTTCTAATCTTAGAGATCATTCCTATGGAAGGACTACAAAGATTATATTACATAATTAAAATACCCATGTATGCCCGAATAATCAGATTGCAACAGTGCACAGACTATAAATAAAAGATTTTTTTATAGCAACACGGTGCCCAACATGTCTCGTGTATTTTCACATTAGTCACAAAATCAGTGGATCCACATGCTGAACACATAAAAGTGTAATTTTCACGACTAACCCCCATGAACCAATATTAGATCCTCTTCAAAAGATAATTGCAAACTCTATTATCTTTCTTGTTCCTTTTCTCTTACAGGGGTGGATTAAATTGATTCGTAATTTTTCCTGTGCAGAAATGTTCTGCAACTTGTTAAACAGTTGATGTCGCGAGGATGCAGCTTGCGGGTATCAAATCTCAATTTAAAGTTAATAGGGCTTCAACAGTGAACATAGAAGTAGCAAAACAATCATAGGCAAGCAACAATGAGAAGTCATACTGAGTATAAATTATGTGATTCATTTCAGTCTCAAGACAAATAGTATGGAAAAGACACGAGGAAACTGATCCTACAGATTTCTCAGTAATAAAAAATAGAGGAAATGCCACCTGTAGACTCAAAGGAATGCTGAAAAACTATGTTGGGCTCAGAGGAAGCAAATAAGAATGAAAATTTGATAATTCAGAACTTTGTGAATATCATGCATTCAGTGATCAGTTGGCCACTGTGCCATGAGATAATTGATATACATTATTAACAAAAGCCTGAATCCGTCTCTACTGTCTAGTAAATGAATGCCGAAAAATGGTTAAGTTGTGTAATCAAATTCTTCTTATATATTTTTTTAATTGTGTCAGATCTTACACATCGTTAACCGACACCTAAATAGGTATCTAGTAGTATATTGAGGGAGAGAGAGAGACGTACTGCAGGTAGATCAACATCTGTTGGAATGCGTTTACAGAAGTTCCCAAAGTATTCCTGAACTTGAATACCCTAACAAGAAAAATATGAATTTTAACTTGATTATCATTTTCTCACTGCCTGTAAAGCATTGAGCTGTTCTTCCCACGAATAGAAATATTATCAGGATAGATGTCAAGCTAAGCAAAATTCATACTATAAGAAACACACCTGGCTGCATCTAACTCGCATCACTGCCTCAAAGCCTTGAGGCCTCGTGACATTCCACCGAAGATCATTGTAAAGCTTAGCAGGATCAGACAGAGCAGAGAAAGGGTAATAATAATATACCTGGAGAGAAAGTTAACATCTGAAATCAGACCTCAAAATCAATATCTGAAACATGAAAAGATATCCTATGTGATAATGCAACCGGATGTGTATGATTGACAAATGGTTTGAGGAGAAAACGTTTCATGATAAAATCTTAACATTGAGATAACAGATGATACAACCACCAAATAAGTTAATGTTACATAATTCTGTATGGACTAAGAAAACAATTAATTCTACAGTTACCTGGCCTCCTGTAGTTCTTATGACGACGGAGATGGAAGCGATATCTACATATGTTTGTGTTGTGATGAACAAGTCAACACATACCTGAAAGTGTTGAAATAATAATAAATGGCGAGGAGACAGTGGGTGGTTATAAATCTTAAGAAATGGCAGTCTAAATCTTGATAACATCTGCTATTGTCTATGAAAAAGCTAATAAACTTCACCTGGTATTCAGCAAATTCAATGGCCATTGTTTTTAGAGTTTTGTCCGCCGGTTGGAGTAATTTCTGAGCCTCCTGAAATCCAATGATGAACACAATTCTATTTATCGAAGATGATACATTGGACTCCATACTTGTTTCTAACAAATGAAGTTCTCAGTTCACCATGGATTAAGCAGAACCAGAAATTATTGTATACTTGAATATAAAACATACAAACTAGTAACTACAGACACAGATTGAGTTGTACCACAACACATTAACTACACTAAAGTATAATCCCAGTATAAATAAGTAAACCATAGATAAAGCATTCATACCTTTTCTCCTGCTGATTTATTGCTTCTTCCTTCAGCTTCTCTAGCTGAAAGGGATCCAATGCCAATTGATGGCAAGACTGTAACATCACAAACAGTCAGTATATTTTTTCTACAATTACAGATCATCAATAAGCAAACATATTTGTAAGCTTACCAGACTGGAAAACTAGGAGTTTACCGCCAGAACTTTTCATTGCCAAGAAAGCAGCCTGTAGTGGAAAGGACAAAAAGCATACAATATTTATGTGATACAATCAGTTTAAATTGATTGAAACATATAATATGAAAGATCATAAGCAAGTGTAGTGAAATCATATAATTTAAAGATAACTTCCTCAGGATAACTGTTAGGAGCCACACACTGAAGATTTTTTGTGATGTACATGGTAAAGCAGGCAATTAATTCACATAGGCATGTTTAACATGTTATATTCTAGATTTCATCTGATTGATTCCTATGTGAGGTGATTTGCCAATAGCAAGTTCCAATCTATTCGTAACTACACCTCACAATTCTTTGGCTAAAATAGACTCAGAAACAATTTAATGTTCCTAGGAGAGACCATTCCTCATCATAAGAAGTCACTAAAAATTTTCGAATATGATGCACTTATTATTTCTTATCCACAAACTAAATTCTGTGATGAAGTCTTGGCAACTGAAAGCGTAAACTGAATTACTCTACAATATAACCATTATCAAGATTTTTGACAACCCAAACGTTGGAATACAATGTAAATGGTATAAATTTTTGTACCTTTATTGCTGCGCCAAAAGCTGAATCAGTCGTTCTACTGTTCTGAAACATTGTTGGGATGCTTTCCAGTAAAAGCTCTAAATGTTGATGACACTGCAGTTATCAATTTTATTGCAATCATTTGGAAAAATTTTAACATCAATGGAAACATTAATACCTCAACACTGACCCTCCTTACCTTCCCCCAAACATGCATAAGGAAAAACACGAAAATGAAGCATAATAGGAAAAGGAGTTTGGAAAATGGCAATTGACACAAAACTGAAAGTCAAAAATTTGCAGGAAAGTAAAACTAACTTTTGAAAAGAGAGATTTATACGAAATGATGGATGGTAACCAACCTCGGAAAGTTGTACGATAATGTCACTTTGGAGAGGAGTATAGACATCTTGTACGTCAGGGACTATAAGCATCAATGGCTGCAATCAAACAGAAGCAAAATATCAAAGCAAGCACTCCCTGAAACATCAACTTTGACCGACACCGCTGATGCCAACATATTTTGCTTGAGAGATAAGGAGACAAAACATAATAAGGGGATTTTGTATCAGGAACAGTGAATAATGAATGCAAACAACAAACATCGTTTAGAAAGGTTATAAAATTTGAATCATCGTGGCTGAAAACAAGCACAATAATGATTTAAGAAAAGTAAAATTAGGTTTTTAACAACCAAACAAATCATAATTCTACCCCCAACCTGCTGTAATGCACGTTTTAGATTGTAAAAGTGGATACTCGAGTCAAATGTAGCAATGCCCACCATTGTCCGAGGTCCCTCCTGCAAGAAAAAGATCATCAATGTCAAACATGATAAAGCTTTCTATATCTTGGAAAATGCATCTAGTGCTCAAATTATACACACACACTCCTTCCATTCCTTTGTGTTTTTCCCCCTTTTCATAATTTGAAAGCAACTATTTTTTCCAAGGGAACAGCAAAACAATGACAATAAATATGAACTTAGTTATTTCAAGATAAGAAAAGTAAGAATGGAGTTCTTAGACAGTTTCTATAGATGAGTTGATCAAAGATATGCAGAGTCATTTAGAGGTGAATTAGTTGTATGTAATGCCCAAAATAAAGAAACAGTGAGAATATTGGTGGATCCAAAAGGAAGATTAGAAAGATATTTATTAAAAAAGAAAGAAATGAAAGTGAAGTTGGAGTTAAGAGGAGCAATTCAACGAAAAACTTGCATAATACAGTCATTTGGAACTTAAGGGCAAAGGTAAAACATTCTCATTAAAGCACTCATGTTCTTATGTCCCATGTCACCAAACAATAAACCACTAATGGACCTTCTCTCTGACCAAAACGAAGTTGAAACTTTCATGGAATTTTTATTTAAACTTCTGTCAAGAACAACCTCCAAAGGCTTATGAATGATTCTGTAGCTCTTGCAAATTTCATAGGTCTTATACACAAACAATGACAATGAAACAATTTATATGGCACTGAGACCAGACAACGAAGAATTAAGCATCTTCAGAAAGTTTGAAGAAGTGCTTTTGAACAGTCTGCTCTTAGGGTGATTACCTACATTAACACTATTAAGCTCAAAACATGGAAATCTATATACCCAGAAAAAGAAAACAACACAATTAAATCAATAAAAATTCATCAGCATAGTGGATAATGGAGGGTACTCAAATCAAATATTTCCACATGAAGATACCAATTACAAACTTACAGGAAGATCAGATATAACTTGGTTGATTGCACTGCAAGCTGCTGCAGTTGCACCAGTCTGTATGGCATTCATGGATACATCAATAAGGAAGAAAAATACAGCAGGCATTGGTTCTCGCACCTGAAATAAGTCAAAAATTCAGAAATTATCACGTGGCAAACAAATGCAAATGAAAAACTTAAAGAGTGCTTGCATCATGAACAGGAGTTAAATGTATATGTAACTCCTGACAACAGAGTACTTGCATAACAACTAGACCTCGAAGAAAGACTATCAAATGCAGAAGATCTTGCGGACCATAAAATCCAAGCTCATGTACCATTTGAGAAAGGATTTTGGCCAGCTCTCAAAGTTCTTTTCTGAGCAAAAGCACTTTGCAAAAAATTTTGAGCGTCAGATTGTGTTCCTAAGAGAACTCGTGCTCACTTAAAGAAATAATTAAGTAGGATGATTTTTCAAACTGTTCAAAATAGTCAGATTTTGAGAAACTATATTGCTTAGATATTACCATGGAAGAGATTTGATATTTGCACTAGCAAAACATTTAAATAATGCATTTGGCCTTCCTGATAAGTCATTTAAAGAGGGCATCTAGTAAAAGACTTCAAAATGCTATGGCAAAAGAAGACCGCTGTCTCAAAACTCGAAAACAAAATTCTGATACAAGGCTAAGATATGTCAAATGGAACTTGAAGTTACCACCACATGATCAGTCTCATTGAAGTGGTTATTTTTCATTATCAAACTAGCTTCCTGAGCATAGTGTACGATTCTATTCAATTAATAGCATTATCCCCAATATTATCGTGCCACTGACTTCATTCCCAATGAAGTCCCATGCAAAACCGAATCTAGTTCTACCAAACTGTACTAACCATGTATTCCTTGGTAGCGACAAATTCAACAGTTCCTCTGCATAGCTCAGGTCTTTCATCAGCATCTCTACGCCTACCATCTGGACCTAAGTTGCAGTGATAGTCACGTGAGTTTCATCCGTAAATCCTGCAAAAGAAATGGTAAGAAGTGAAGGCATACAGTTTGAAGAATGGAAAGTCGTGTCATGCGACTAAAGATTGAAATAACAGCAATGCATTGTTATAAATATACAAAATTAATGCCAATAACTACAATAGTTAACTTCATGTAATCGTGCAATGCAGAACTGAGAATATAGCATAGAAGGATCTTAGGAATTCAGTACACTAATGCTTTGGTTCTCATACAACATGACAAATCATTGCTATTCAGCTCCATATGTTATCAAACTCTGGAAAGACAAATATGGGCACTCATGGAAAGTTGAATCCAATGGATTAATAAGATGAAAAATCTTGTACAAAGCATAAATTGTAAACCACTAAATCATTCCAGAGACATTAAAAAATACTTATACTTACCACACAAGTTACAAATGAAACGCCTGCCTTGATCAATAAACTTCATGAAAGGATTTATGTAACCTTTACAACGAGAACATCGAACAGGACCACTTTCCCCAAAATCCACAACCTGAGGCATAGAAGCACAAGTCACTAAGAAAAGTGCCTAAGGAACCAAGGACTCAACAATGAAAAGGGGATAGAAAATGTAAGATAAATCAATTTAGGAAGACATTTAGTTAAATGACAAGTCAAACTAACATGCCAAATGTGCAACTGTTTAAACAAAGGGACCTAAATCAAGTGCTTGAAATATGGATAAGCTGTCCATCAAAAATAACCCACCAACAACCATCACATTAGATCTGATTTAACCCCAGCAATTTCTTTCAGTTCAAGTGGATTGTCTCACATCATACTATATCAGGACTATGACGATCATCATGCTTGCCAAATTTCAAGCAGACTTGCCTGAATAGAGGGATCCATCAGCAAGGAAGCAACCCCATATGCATAGCATCTTTGATGGTAATAGGAACAAAAAATAATAATCACAAACTACAGAGATCATCAAATTTTATCCACCCCCATCCAATCAGAAAAATTGTAAACATTCACGAGGAGCTGAACCTTTTCTCACTAGTACGGCATTCAACCTATCTCATCATAGTCAAAATGTTCTAGACAAAGTTCACATTTAGATAAGGTAAGAACAACTTCAAGGACCAGTTAACAAAGCGAGCAACAAAGATACCTTCTGACAAACAGTGTGAATATCGAATTATGGATAGCAAGAACGCAAAATTGAAGTGCATGCAACTTATAACTGGTTATCATTGATCAAAAATGATATGTTGTTATGGAATGCAAACTTCTTCATATGACCAATTAAGCAAAACAAACTCTCATTTATGCCATTACAACAGAAGAAGATATAACAGATAGGAAACAGAATTTCACGCATTACTTGGATGGGCTCCTCAGATGGGTGAGGAAGAGCTAAAGGCTGGACCAACAAAGCCAACTGCATTGAAGATGTTGATAAAACGTCTACGGTGCATGGAATCTATGACCAAAAAAAAAAGCCACACTCGATATTAGCAATTAAAATTGCTCATACAAAGAAGTGAAAGTAGAATTTTAAAACAATGACAACTAGTGGTTATTAAAAACATGAAATTAGATACTTGACCTGATTAATAGTACATCTCATGTATCGAGGACTGCAATTTCCAGTATCTTTGATGATATAATCACTTGTTGCAGGCTTCACAAAAAATAGAAATAAAGGACTTTTATTATACTAAATTGGTGACATGATTGATGGTTTATCCTCAAAAACAAATTTAAAACTATAACCAAAGACTACACAATTCAATAAATGTTTATAGAACACAACATAAAGCAAATATCAAGTGATGCAATCCTTTTCTGATAATAGCAAGATTAATTACCGGGGGAGGGTTTGCCTGATTGCCCTGACGGGTCTCATGTACAATCACAGAGGAACTTCTAATAGGGCGAGGTATTTGATTGGGATCAATTTTCGACTGTCCTGTATGACTCAAAGCCATAGATTGATTGGGAAGTGGTGTTGGGGTTGGCGGCATTCCATACATCCTTTGCTGTTGCATAGGACCAGGGATTGGAGGATGTGGAGCCACCTATACATAAAACCAAGTTTAGAATGTATGTTCAAAGAACTGCAAGCATAGTTCAATTTTGCAAATTGAAGTGATTATTTAGAGCTGAATCGTCACTGAACAGTCAAAAGATAAAAAGAATGCCGCATGGAACCTAAATTCATTGGCACCATCCTGCTTATCACCTGTTCAAATGTGAAATCATCAATGTCATCCGAGCTATACATGTATTTATGTGCTTAAAAATGGAACCACGTCATTTAGTTGGAATATCACATGGGCCAAGAAAAAATAGAAGTCTCAAAAGCTCAGGTCATCTAGCCAAATTTAGTTCCTCAGTTTGGAAAAGTCGTTAGCCACTCACATAGTATATGATGTGATGTAAAACATAAATATTCTGTAAATAACGACTTCGGTGATTACAAGGAGATAGTAGAATTAATGGTTATCCTCTACCTCTTTCCAAATCTCCCACCCCCACCCCCACCCCCACCCCAAAATAAATAAAAATCAAACCCTAGATTAAGTTCCAGACCGGTAACATTCTCTTCTCTAATCTCCAATCTTTTCTTTCTAGTTTTTAGGATTTGATCTTGTTTAGAAAACCCCAGAAAAATCCTCAAAAACGTTTTAGGCTATGAAAACAACCAAAAAAACAAAGGCTAGTAAAAAAAAGTCCAAAAAAGGAAAGACTAGAAAGGAGCACACATTTCAACTGCCCTCAGGTTTACTTAGGCGTAAGCCTTGACAAATGGCACTCAAAATGTAAGGTTGAGGCACTTAATGATAACCTCACATGATGTGCACCTCAAGACACGTTATGAAACAATAAATATAACCGCTTCTTAAAGTTAGAATCATATCCTAGCTTGTTTTAGTACCTATCAGTGTTTTCTTATTACGAGTATCTACACGTTTAAAATAATTTAACTTATTTACATAAATGTCAGGGGCACACATAGAGTCCATGTCAACAAAGCATAATGCAGTCAATAAATCTCTAACCTGCCAAGAGAGAGCTCCATTCTATTATAACTAAATGGTAAAGAGAAATAAAATGACAATGAGAGCCATCATCATCAATAGCGCAATAATATTTCCAAGACCTAAGTTGTTCATTTGGTATTACTCGGACAAATGTATTCAACCATCATTTTCTACACGTGGTCTTATTATAGTAACAAATCATAAGTAGTAAACAAATAATGAATTCCTCAAAAACAAAGTTAAACAATCATAAGAAGAGAAGATAAATAGGCTGTAACCTGCCCTGGCTGTGGTGGCCATGTTTGCATCCCATAAGGAGAGCCTGAAGGTTGATGCATACTTTGAGTTGGTGGTGAAAATGGCAATGAACCTGGAGGAGGTGGTATATTTTGTTGTGGGGCTGAAAATGATGGCACAGGTTGACCTGTAAAAGGTGATGCACCAGCAGAAGGATTCCCAAAGTTTGGACGCATTTGTGGAGGCTGAGCAGATGGCCCAGACAACAATGTCGGCAACTGCGGAGGTCCAACGGGCAGTTGTGGCGTACCACCCATAGTAGGAGGGAAACGTGGCCCACCTTGCGTCGGCCATGAAGAGAATGCAGTTGGTCCATTAATAACTGGGCCAGAAGTGCTCATCTGAGGCGGCATTGCAGGACCTGATGTCGGAGGGGAAGACGTAAAAGGTCGAGGACGAGCACCTGGTCCTGTTAATGGGACTGCACCAGGAGGCGGGGGAACAGCAGGACCACCAGTAGAAGATGCTAGTGCCACTGGAGGGGGAGTTCTCATAGTGAAAGACGGAGGAGGCTGAGATGCAGACGGTGGGCTGGTGAATGTAGATGCCACATTCGGAGGCAATGTAGTTTGTGTGGTACCACTAGGAGCCGGGGGCCCCCTCTGAAAAACACCTGGTGAGGGTGGACGTGGTCGGCTTCCTGTAAAAGGTGGGGGCTGTTGGCCAGGCGGTGCAGCATTAGGAGGTCTAGGGGCAACACCACGAGGATTATTCGATTGCTGCTGATTAATTTGCAAATTTTGCATATTATTAGCAAGCGAATTAGTGTTGTAATTGGGGGGGAAATTCCCCGGCCGAGGTCCCCCTGGAGTTGCCATCAATCCACGTAATCAAACGCTTATATATTCAAAAATCCAGATCTTTAACCAAACCTCCCTTTGAACGAATTCCACCCAATTCATCCAATCCAATCCGAATCTAAGAATCAAACCCCCAAAAGAAAATGAATCAAAAAACAATATTTTTGCTAAAATTGAGCATGAATCGCCGAGTAAATCGAACCTTAGAATGGATGCCCAAATTCCAGTCCGTTACCAAAAATCCAACCGTTTTCCGGTCAGGTTTCAACCTGAGCACAAAAAAAAATTGAACACAGCAGTTGGATCCAACAATTGAAAGAAAAAAAATCATAATTGAATTGTATTTTGTGCTCTTAACAAGAGAAAGAAAGAGTCAAAAGTACCTGAATCTTATGCTATCGAAGGCTGCACCTTGGGAAGAAGGGGTTTATAATATAAACATGGATCGAAAAAAAGGCGTAGAGAGACAGATCGATTGAAGCAAAATCCAGGAACAATTACAACTGAGGTTAATATAGTAGTTAGATTTAGAATTTGTGCCTTATTGCAGTAGTTGTTGTTTTTTCACCTGTTCTACTTTAACGTATGTGAAGCAGGAGTACCGTTCACCTGCCCCTGGGGGCAGATGAAATTCGGCCCACTGCTGACATGGCGCCATGTCAGCAGTTAAGTTATTTAAAAAAAAAAAAACAATCCCCAATTCAGGCCATTTTCAAATGGCTGCCATTTCACTCATTTCACCCATTTCATCCACGAGTCCCATTCTATGCCCTAAATCGCCATCTTCCACCGCCGCTGCTCCTCACCCACCGCCGATATTTATTCACCACGCCATTGTGAACCTCCGGCCTCCACACTTGTAAATTTCCCCGCTCACCGCCATTTCCTCCTCTCGCTCATTGCTATTTCGCAATGATTTTTTAGCAACCGCAAGCCCTCCTCGTTCGTCCATCGGGATATTGGAAAGATGTTTGAGAGGGCTTTGAGGAGCACCACCGTCCGGTGTGATAAAGGGTGTTCCTTTCGTCGATTTGTGATCGCACCCAATCGCACCGCTGCGCGATATCGTGCTTTCGGCGAATGCGGGCGAGATTGTGCACCCATTTGCTCACTGTAATTGACCACCCATTTGCGCAACCGCCGTAATTGACCACCGCACCGCGCACTCATTTTCTAGGTTGGTAACATTCCATATAGCTCAAGCCAAGAATCGGTATGTAGATATTTGTTGTTGGAATGCAAGTTGATAATAATGAGGGTAGAGGAAGATTGGGACTTCTTCTCACCCAATGATAGGGATGGCAAAAAAACCCGTCCCCGACCCGTCCCGCCATGCCCCGCCCCTAATGGAGCGGGGAATCCCCGCCCTGATTACTAAACGGGATAATCCCCGCCCCGCATTCTCCGAACCCGCCTCAATAGTTTTATTTTATTTTATTTTTATGTTGTAAAATTTAAATTATATGTAAAAATATAAAAAATAATATAATTAATTAATTAAACGGGGCGATAAACGGGATTTTTATACCCACCCGCCTCCCACTTTTCCGCACCAAGACCCGTCCCGATCCCCCGCCCGCTTCCAAAAATCCCCGACGGGACGGGTATGGGAATGGCTGCCCCGTCCCAAACCCGCGCCGTTGCCATCCCTACCCAATGATGTTGTTGTTCCACCGCTTGTTGGAAACTCTTTGGATTGTGATGATGTTTGATGTGTTGTATGTTGATGTATGTAGTGGTTGGTGAAATTGAATTTGGTGTGTTGGATGAAGTTGAAAGGAATGGGTTGTGATGATGTTTGATTTGTTGAATGAATGAGTTTATGATTTTGAGAGTAAGATACAATTGGATCCGTATCTTGGCTTAGTAAACCCAGATGGTGTTGGAATAGAGGTTATCACAATCTCTATTCTAAAATGCAACTGGTAAATTGCAGCCATGGCGGAGACGATTGTGTCTTTACTGGTTGAAATAACATTTGAGCCTTGTATTAGTATCTTAGTTACTATTATCAAGTAGAACCGTCTATTTTGAATGGATAATACATGAGGGTAGAGGAAGATGGGGACTTCTTCTCACCCAATGATGTTGTCGTTCCCTTTCTATTGGAAACTACTGGACTGTAAGAACGGGACTCTTTATGTTGATGTATTTAGTGTTTGGTGAAATTGAATTTTTTGTGTTGGATGAAGTATACATGAATGGGCTATGATGATGTTTGATGTGTTGAATGAACGAGTTTATGATTTTGAGAGTAAGATACAATTCGATCCGTATCTTGGTTTGGTAAACCTAGATGGTGGTGGAATAAAGGTTATGACAATCTCTATTCTAAAGTACATCTGGTGAATTGCATCCATGGTGGAGACGATTGGGTATTTACTGGTTGAAATAACATATGAGCCTTCTATGAATATCTTAGTTAATGTTATCAAGTAGAACCGGAATTTTTTGAATGGATCATACATGACTAGTTTTTTTGGTGTGAAATCCGATAAAAAATAGGTATCAATCAATGTCTTCGTCCAGCATTAATGATGCGCCAAACCGTCTTAGATGTAGATGTTGTGCGTATATGAAGATACACACATCGCACACTACACGTAATCCTCTTCGTAGGTATTGGAGATGTCATAATGTAAAGGTACGTTCTATCTGTTTAATTGTTGATGCTTGGAATGTATTGGTTCATTTAGTTTTTTAATACCTTTATTTCATAGGACGGAGTCTTGTGTGGAGGATTTACTTGGGACGACAAAGTTGAATCTCAACGTTTTAGCCAATTAGTCGTACCTGAAAATCACGTGACAACGTTGAATGACTTGAATATCCATGTGATGAAATTATCCGAGAGGCTCGACAAAGTGGAAGAGGAAATCAAGTCCCGAAGTCACGATAGAAGAATTAGGAAAAGTTGCTTTGATATTTCTTTACTCATTTGTATCATTGTAATATGTAGTTTAGTTGTCAACTTCTTGTTTTAATTTATCGTATGTTGTAATGATATCATGGATATTAGAACATCCTGGAATGGTGTCGATAAGATGCTTGTATGAAGGTTGTGGAGTCATATTCGTTTTGTACAAGTTATGTGGTTACTGTTTCTATACACACGCATGATGTATGTGCAACGAACCATGATTTTTAAGATCCTAATATGTCATGTAATCTGCAACCTTAGATTTCACTAACAACAACTAAATCATGCTTTCACCAAGCACCATAACAATATGTATTAAGCATATGGAAATTGGAAGCTATTTCATTTTATAATATTTTGACTAAGTAGAATATTTATAATGTTTTCACATTTTGGTACATTATTGCAATGTCTATTTGATGATCCTATGAACAACAAACAAGTTGATGTACAACTGTAAACAATTGTAGTCTTCAAATTTTTAGCAAAAACAAATCTAGTCTAAAACAAAACAAAAGTCACAAAAACAAATGTAGTCTTCAATTTAAACGTAGTCGTCTTCAAACGTAGTCTACAACAAAACAAACTACAAACTAAAAAGACTTCACAAAACACCAATTACCCAATGTCACACTGACTACTATCATAAGACATAAATGTAGCATCGCATCTTCCTTCATCATGCGTCTGCACTTGGTCATTCATATCAGGCTGATACGGCTCCCTAGTTGACCTAACATAAAAACATAAACAACACGATATTATTGCAAACATTTTAACAACAAAATGTAAATGATCATAACAAATAGATAGATATAAACCACTTACGTAGGACATGTTCTTTTGTCGTGGCCATTTTGCCCACATGCAGAACACTGTCGGCTATTCTTCGCCATTGCTTTCTCTTTCGATGACTTCAACCTTTTCCCGCAGCCTTTAGCGCGAACAAAACTTGGATCATGTATTGTTATACGTTCTTCTGTATTTTTGTTCCTACTCTTGGTCAAGCCATTAGTTCCTCCATCGTCTATAGCTTTGACTGTTAAATGCATTCTAGCAAACTCTTCCATCAAGTAACTGGTGCGAGCATCTGTCAAAGACTCATCATCAACCAACAACGACGACCTATGGGCCAACATCCCATGTCGTGACAACAAAGAAGAACTAGAACTCCCTCCATCTGAGATGATAGCACTCGAATATTCTACCGCAACAACTTTGGCATTCTTAGTCCATCTTCGTAATATGTATTTGTCTGGTAGAAGTAGAACTTGTTTTTTCTTGAAATAGCTAATCATATGATGACAAGGATAACCCTCAAATTCAAATGTTCAACAACTACAAGAAATAAAGTCACTACCTGTATAATAGGTAAGTAACCGATGTCGATCAAAAGTTTTCCCATGCTCAACTCTTTGCACCAGTATATTCCTTCGCATCGTCGGGTCGACTTCTTCTAGCATACATAATAATGACTTTGATCAATTTCGATTTGAATAACAAAAAATCTTCTTCGTGTACACTTGAACCATCCGATGCTCCATTTGAAATTTGGAAGTCGAGTTGTGGTTGTTCATTTATATCAATGTGGTTCGCAACTAACTCTTCATGTCGTTGATGGCCCAATGCCATATTGAAATGAGTAACAAAATCCATAAGTGAATTCTTGCGATTAAAGTATTGTTTAAAGAAAGAGTGACCACTCTTTGACCTTTGACTACTAGACATTCCAGCACTGAAGATATGGTTCACATATGCCGGTACCCATCGATTGCGCAGATCAAACATGCTACACAACCATTCATTGCAGCCTAAGTTTGATGATTCCATTATTGCAGACCATTGACCCTCAAACTCATCGGTGACTCCGAATGTTTAATGACGTTCACCAACATATGATATTCTTTGTTATGCACCATGACATTTATCTTCTCAGAAAACTTGTTCAAAATGTGCCACATACAATACATGTGGAATGTCAAAGGCAACACCATTGATATAGCTTTACGCAATATCCGCATCCTGATCCGTAATAATTATTTGGGACGTTTGTCCCGTCATGGCATCCATGAATTTTGACAACAACCAAACAAATGACTCAGTCGACTCGTCACTCATTAATCCACATCCAAATAAAACCGTTTGTCCATGATGGTTCACTCCGACAAAAGGTGCAAAAATCATCGAGTACTTGTTGGTATTGTAAGTTGTGTCGAAAACAACAGCATCGCCAAAAAATGCATATGATCTGCGTGACTCAGAATCTGCCCAAAAACAACGAACCAATTTATTGTCCGAGTTTGTATCATAATCAAAGTAGAAATTAGGACTCTTCTTTTCAAATGAAAAATATTCAATTAGTGTCTCCGCATCGTGACCCTTAAGCTCTTCTCGAATATTCCTTTCATGGTTCCTCAGGTCTCTCTCCACATACCCAACTGAATCTGGACCGCCTGCATCTATCTCTATAATTCTCAACTGCTGACATGTAGGAATGTTAGCTTCTGAAAACTGTTGTGCAAGTGCCTTCTTTGTGGCCGATACATTTCGATGCGATCTTAGCAAATGTACTTTGCTAGGCGCTGTGAGAGCATGGTTATGTTCCGCTACAAATTTGTTGACAACCCATAAATTTCCATTATCCTGTTTCAAAACAGATAATTTTGCATTGCAACCACATCGTGTGTTTCCTCAATTTCTCTCCCTATCCCTTGGCACGTCATTTTTTTTTATATGTCTCGTATGTTTTTCCCTCCTTAGAGCACACAAAGAGTTTCCAATAAATTTCATTTGTTTCTTTTTTTTTTACTATTCGCAATCCGTGCACTAAATCCAGCCTCACTTGCATATTGGTTGTAAAAATTATATGCATCCTCAGTTGATTCAAATTCTTCTCCAACCTTTGGAATTCGGCAAATGGTAACTTGTGGAACAAATACATTGTCAGGGCTTTCAACCTCCATTCCTATCAACAAATTAAATATGTATAAATATGGGATTGAATAATCGAATAATCGGAATGGATTAAATAATTTCCATATTTATGCCTCTGCCATTTTCAAATTAAAATGGGCATATTTCTACTATGAACATTATCATCTTCATTAACATATATAAAGAGCATGTATAAATACCTTTCCAATATCCGGCGGACGAAACGATGAGGGGTCGCAGCCGCTGAAAATCGCTGTGAAATAGCAGTGAGCGAGAGGAGGAAATTGCAGCGAGCGGGGAGAAATTTACAAGTGCGGAGGCCGGAGGTTCACAATGGCAGCGGCGGTGGGTAAGGAGCAGCGGCGGTGGAAGATGGTGATTTAGGGCACAGAATGGGACTCGCGGATGAAATGGGTGAAATGACAGCCATTTGAAAATGGCTTGAATTGAGGATTGTTTTTTTTTTTTATAACAATCACGACATGGCGCGCCATGTCGTGATCAGGTCAATTTCATCTCGCCCCAGGGCGGTGTGAATGGTACTGTAAAGCGAGATGGGGTAGGAGAATTCTCCAAAATAGCCAAGTCAACAGTAGTATTGGGCTTTATTGCTAAAAATACTATTTTGCCCTTACTTTCTATATTTGCAAAATATGTCCTATATTTTTAGTTATTTATTAGGTATTTCTCTTCAACCTTTCAATTTGTTCTAAATATTCTTTATATTTTAATAATTTTTCAAAAGCTCTAGGTTGGTCTTCTTTAGTTATATATCCAAAAGCAATTCCTTCTTAAATTTCTTCTCCTATATCTTCGTATTCAGTTATGATATCTCTGATCTTCTTTATTTCTTTATAAGTTTCTACATGATCAAATTCTATATTATGTTTACAAGCATAATCTATATCAGAATATATTTCTTCAAGTTTTTCTTGGCCAACATGAAGTATATCTTCAAATTTTTCAACTATTTTTAGCAAAAATGAAATATCCTTTTTATCTAAATATAATTTAAAACAACAATCATTGGATGTGGATGCTTATGAAGTGTTCATAAAGATCAACAGTAATTAAAGCATAAGCATATAAAAGCAGGTAAATAACTTAAAATAATCAGTGGAAATAACTAAGCTTTCCCTCTAGTATGTCCTTATAGCTGTCTTGCATGTACTTAATCAATCTTTAGAATTAGATGAATGTTGGAAATCATTTGGGTCCGCTTCCGTAAAAGGTTTTTTCAATTAAGGTTGCACTTCTCACTCTTAGAGAACTAACCATGTTTCCACAGACGTTATCTCACAGTATTCAGAGTCTATGTTTTCACCTCTATTCAAACTCTATTCAGAATCAAGTTCTTACTTAGAATGAAATTTTAAAAGGTAAACTCACATAGAAGGTGCTACAATTTTGTTAGAAAACTGCCTATTTCCCCCAAAATATTCATCAAAGATGGGTACTTTGGCATGGCTAACATCCATTCAAAACAATGTTTTGAAAATCCTTTAAAATCTCTATCTGTAGTGTCGAGGAATCATGAGAAACTTAAAGAAATTATTTTATGAAAGCTTTTCATAACAAACTTCATCTTAATATTCATAAATTGAAATAATACATGCTCACACACTACATTTACATACATTTGGTACTCACCTTATGAAACTTAAAACTCCATAAGTGATTACCTTATTTCAAGCTTTGCTATCTTCAGACTATCTAATATTTCTGAATACAAATTATTGTTAAATACAAGTGGTGTATTACAAAAGTAGTTTTTTCCAAGATGCCTATCTTCTTTATCTTCCTCCCTTTTATAGAGGTCTTGAGGAATCTTATCTTCAAAGTTGTCTGACATCTCCTTTTGTTGGTAGTGTTAGTTGGCCTTATCTTTTGAGCTAGTCCGTGACTTTTGTCCATTGGTGGATGAATGATCATAATCACAGCGACTTCTTTGCATTATCTTTCGTCTTTTAGTGACCACATTATTTCTTTAATAAAGTAATTTATTAAAATAGTGATAAATGGTCACTATCTTGGCTCCATTACTTTTCCATTTGCGAATCAAAGAACTCCGCGGGGAATTCTTCAATGTTAAGAGATGTTTGGCTCATATCTTCTATGACACAATGCTCACAATGGTGATCACTGTAGTTCTAGAGTATTTTGCACAGTTCTTTTGCCATTTCTTCTAACCCACTTACTTGGTTTGAGATTATACTGGATAATAAATGGTCAAGAAAACATATATCTTCTTCCTTTGTAGTAATCCTAGCATTGGAGTAAATTATATGTTCTTCAGAAGGATAGATCCATATCTTTTCTTTTTCAGTAATTATCTGAGTTATATGCTCGAATATTTCTTTATACCTTTTTTCTCTTCTGTAGGGCATCATATTTATGATATTTTGGTAACCATTTTTAACAATTTTTTGACTATTTGGCAAATAATGTTGATTTGTAAGTCCCGTTTTAATAACATGGAATAATGGCTGCATAAATTGAAGGACGGGATCTTATTCCATGGTTGCTGAGTGGAACTTGATATATATGTTGGTGCTTTTGATGACTTCAGTATATCTTTTTATCGCTTTCCTACATCAATTGGAAGCTGGGCTATTTCTCTGAGATCTTTATTCGGATATATACAAAGTATATTTCCTATTTCAAAGCAATTTCGTACTCAATTGGCTGGTGCTCCTGGATAAAAGTTTATCTTGTTATATTTTTCGTAGTGGATAGTTTTCATCCACTTTCCTATCTCAAAGTACCAATCGGACATGATATTAAAAATAACAATAAAGAATATTACTTCTTCGTAGTTATCTTTTTTAGGAATTTTTACTTCATGGCATATCTTGACAATATCCTTTGGATCAATATTTTTTATAGTTAGCTTAGGTAAAGTTTGGCTCGGTGAAGAGCTACCTTCACTATTTTTGATATCTTGTATATCTTTCCTGATAGGAATTTTCATTTTTTCCTTACCAGTAATAGGTTTAAATATTCCCTGTGAAGGGGTTCCTATTACCTTATTTTCTTTCTCTTTATCTTCAAGAAAAGTGCTAGTATTTAATGGTTCCTGTGAAGGAATACTAGACTTAAGTAACACCTACCTCAAAGGCTATATTCATTTTGCCTTGAAGGCTATCTTATATATTTTGAATTTGTGCTTCCAAGTAGGAAACTTTTATCTCAAGTATCTGGATTTTTGCCCTTAGTTGATCTAGCTCCATCCCTGCTAAGATAACCAGAAAGAAAGTTAGTTTCACCTTTTATATGTTCAATATCAAATTTGAAATAAGAAAACCAAATTTGAATCTTGATAATATATCTGTTGGCAATAGATGGATCGACATTATTTTTCAAAAATGATTTAACTTGAGTGTTATCAGTTCTAATTAAGAAATTCTTTGGTAATAAATAATCTTCATATTTTTGTAATTCTCGCTTTACAGCAATGAGTTCTTTCCTGTTCGTCTCATATCTTGTTTCAACTTCTTTGAATGTTTCTGATGTGTAACCTGCAAGTATCTCAGAATAAGAACAATTCTTTTCACATTTATATTGCTTATGGTTCCTTTTAACTTTTAATACCGCACCCCAGTAGTTATCTGAAGCATCAGTTTCAAGAATAAAGAAATCTTTTTCTTGTGGAATTATAAGTTTAGGTAAGATCTTTAATTCTTCTTTTACCTTCCTTATATTTTCGCGGTCTTGTTCTTCCCAAGACCATATTATATTCTTTCTTAGCTTTGGGAGAAAATAATTTTTTAACTTGGCACATTTCTCAATGAATCCTTCAGCATAATTTAATATACCAAGAAAACTTTGTAATTGTTTTTTATCTTTGATTTCTTCAGAAAATTCTTGAAGTTTTTCACTAATATGAGATTGTAATTGCAATTCTCCTTCTTTTATGAATAATCTCAAAAACTCTATCTCTGTCTTTGCTATCTCAGCTTTCTTTTGAGAAAGTGTAATACCATATTTTTTCATAACGTAACAAAATTTCTTAAGATGTTCAATATGTTCATTTATATCATTTGAATGAATAAGTAAATCATCTACATAAGCAATGCAAAAATGAGTAATTGGTTTGATTACTTCATCCATTCTCCTTTGAAATATCTGTGGTGCATTTTTTAACCCAAATGACATTCCATTCCATTCATATTGTCTTAAAAGATTGGGGGTGCTAAATGCAGTTAGTGGTTTACTTTCTTCTGTAAATACAATTTGCCAAAATCCTGACTTACAATCGAATTTTGAGAATATTTTCTTATTCTGTATCTGTTTAATAAGGGTGTCCTTATTAGGTAAATAATATCCATCAAACTTGGTAACTTCATAAGGGTGTCCTTATTAGGTAAATAATATCCATCAAACTTGGTAACTTCATTTAACTTCTTGTAGTTTATCATCATCCTGGCTTTACCTCTTTTTATCTCACCATAAAGGCTGGGCTGCTATGTGGGCTTTTGCTAGGCCTAATCAATTTGGCTTCTAGTAGTTCTTTTATCTGGTCGTTAAATTCTTTTTGGTTTTCTACACTATATTTCATTGGTTTGACCCTTACTATAGTGTCTGGATTGATTAGTTCTATCTTTGCTTTTATTTTATCTGTGTTCCATTTTTCTAATGGGTTTTTAGAATATGTTTAAGAAATTTCTTTTTTCAATTTTTCTAATTTATCTTCTGTTGTCATCTTCAAAACTGTAATTGGTTTAAATTTTTCTGTATTCCAACATCCACCACGCTGGGTTGAGGAGCTCTGATGATTAATTTCTTTGTATGCTATGCTAACAGCTTTAGTTATTTTTGGTGTAAATATCTTGTGTGCACAAGGAGTTGTAAACATATATCTGTCAATATATTGTGTATATGGTGAATATTTTAGCAGGAAATTTTGTCCTAATAAAATATCACATCCAATTGTGGTTGACATATATATTGTATCAACAAATACTTCCCTAAATGATATTAGAAAAGGTACTTGTGTAGCATATTTACTATATATTACCTTGTTTCCACCTGCTGTTGTAGCGGTGACAACCATCTTTGAATCATATTTCCAATATTCAGATGGTAGTACATTTGGTAAGCATAAGCTTATTGTACTCCCTGTATCTAGATAAGCATAAAATTTAATTCTGCAATAGCTTCTTATATTGAGTATTATTTTAATATATAGACTCATAGGATTAGTACTGACTATTCTTTCCATGATAACAATGATTTCATATTTTCATCTATTCTTGATATGATGATTGGATTGTCATCAACTGTTATTTTCAGATATCCTTGACAAATTTTGTAAGGACTAAATTTCTCAAGGAAGTTCATCCCTAATAGTATTGGTGAACGATTGACTCCATATAATTCATCTTTATATAGAATTATTTCTTTAGTATATTCTTTCTGATCCTCTCCTACAAATATAAGAGGGAATTTAACATAATTTTTTATTTCAAGATTATTTCCCAAATAATCTTTGAATATATATGGTTCTGGTAATTCAAAATCTAATAAATGGCTAACAAATTTAGCATTTACATGACTTTTGTCAGCTCCAGTATCTATAAGGACAAGAATTCTTGTATCCTTCTTGATTAACATACCTTGTTTTGATGTAATATTGAGAACTTGATAGTCCAGCAGAACTTGATGGTTCGGCAATACTTAGTTTTCTAAGTTGGCTTACCTTAGGGCCTTATCTGGAAGGGAATCTTGCAATGAGATTATCTTTTTCTAGACTGATAATATTCCTTCTTATCAGCTTTCCTTCATAATTGATTTATCTTGCTTGTTTGTGAAAATCAAGCATTATTTGTTCTTGTATGGTAATTTCATGTTCTTGATATTTCCTGCGAGGTATATATTGAGCTAATTCTTTAAAATCTTTATGTATGATAATATTATCAGTTATCTTTCTTAGATTATGGTGATGACTAGTACTAAAAGCAAAAATTGATTTTATGCTAATACTAATAACCTCACTTTTCGCAACATTTTTAGGTTTCCAATTCTATAATATAGATTGAAACTTTGGTCAATATTTTCATCAATTAGTGATACAACATAGTTTGGTTTTACTCTGAATATTATCTTCTGGTAAACTAGATTTCCTACAACAGTTTCTAATAGAGCATCTATAAGATCTTGTAAGATTCTATTGTCCATGCAATATATTTCTATTGGTATGTTCATACCTCTCTAAAGAATCATTTTATCATGATTTGGATTCCTCCTATCTCAACACATTTTAACTTGCTTCTTATATTTTCTGGAATTGTAGATAACTTTTGTCTTACCCATTCTTTTGTGATTATGGGGATTCTTGCCTTTCCTATTGTGTCTTCTATATTGATAGATATTTCTTTATAATTCATACTTACAATTGTTTTATTTACTCTTGGTAGTATCTCTAAAAATCCTTGATGGAATACATCTCTCTCTTGTAAATCTAATATTTTCTTGGTTATCCATTTATATCTTTTAACATCAAAGGTAATTTCTTGGTTTATTCCTTCTACTGAGTCTTCAACTTCCTCAGTTGTTTCTACTTCTATTTCCTGGTTTATTTCTTGTATTTCTTGATTCATATATACAATCTCGTCAGAATCTTCCTTTGATGAAGATATATCTAATTCATAAATACTACTGCATTCACTGCTTAAATTTTCAAAATATTCAATTGGCTCTATATCACTATCATCTTGAAACTCTTCATAAATTCTAAGAGTTTTTATATTCTGCCTATCTTTCCTTTTAGGACATTGAGGGGCAATGTGTCCTTCTTCATTGCAAATAAAACATCTACATTTCTTGATGTATTTTGGTTTAGGCTCTTCAGTCCAATTCTTTTTCTTGAAATATTTTTTATGTGGTTTAAAGTTTCTTTTCTTGAACCTTTTGTAGTTTTTTAATTTTCTTTTATGTTTCTTTTATGGTTTATATTTCTTTTTATAACATCCAAATTGTTCAATTTGACCTATATCTTTGTAGCAACACAAATAGTTTCTTCTTATTTTGTATGCTTTCTTGCTTTCTAAAGCTTCTCTACACCAGGTGTTTATCATTCTTTTTGTAAATTCAATCATACTTCCAAAACTATCTATATTTACACCTTCTCTTTTCTCCAAGAGGTAGTAGTTTTTCATATTCTTTTAGTGACTTAATTTCCCCATGGGAATGGTAACTTCGTAAAATAAGACCTTAATATTGGTTTATTTTCTTGATATTCTCATTGGTTTAATATATAGTATATTTCTTCAAATTTACATGTGTATCTTTCTAGTTCACACATATTACATATCTTTAAATTTTCTATTGCTATCATTCCTTCATTATACTCTTCTTGTTTCCTAGTTTCTTCATTAGCTGTAAATCTGTGTCCTAAGAATTCTGTTCTCAGGGCTCTTTCAAATCTTTTTAATATTTCTTGTATATTTTGCTCATTCAAAGCATTTTTGTTATCTAATACTTCAGTTGTATTTTCTCCATATTTTATTCTCTTTTTTATATTTTCTGGTAACTTTCTCCACCATTCAAATACAATTCCTCTGAATGTATGTTCTATAAACTCGAAGGCTGTATATGTTTCCCATTTGTTAAATTGTATAGCTAAGTCTGTACTTTTCATCCATGTTTCAACAACTTTTTCTTTATGTATACAATCAAGATCTAACCATATTCATGTTGTGTGTGAATTGGTTCATTGTAAGATTTCATTGGATTTATTTCTTTTATGGATTGTTTTCCTATATTTTCAGTATATCTTTTCTGTGTTTTTCTGTATTGATTAATACCATCCTTATTAGGTATTGGTGTACCATAATTATATTCATATTCTTCATCACTACTAAATTCTGTTTTTATATTATGACTAGATGATGAATTGGTGTTCATCTTTGTATTTTCTATTTTTTCAGTTAATTCTTCTAATTGTTTTTTATATTCATTATATTCTTCACCAGTAGATTCTAAGAATTTTTGTTCCAATTCTTCAACCTCTGTAATCATATATTGTTTTATCTTATGATTTTTTCCTTTATCTAAATTTTTCTGTGTTATCTTGAAATCTTGAGGTGGGTTTATTATAATCCTATCTTTTCCTTAAGATTTTTTATCTAAAAGAGCATTTTCAATTTGTATATTATATTCTAGATTTTCCAATTTTTGTGTATATCTTCAAAATTTTTGTTTTGCGCTATTTTTAGGTAAATAAGGATAACTTGGTTTTTTTGTTTTTCAACTGTTTTAAAAATTCTTCAATTAAATTTTCTTCATCCATTATATTCATCATTATCTTAGGTTCGTAACATGGCTCGATACCATTTTTTATCGAGAGGATAAAGCGGAATTATCTTTGTAGATTTTTAAAAGATTACAATAAAATACATAAAATTGACTATCTTTTGTTAAAGTTTTTCTTCAATAATTATGTTTAATTCTTGATTCTTCTTTCTAGATGAAAAATATTTCTTTGTATATCTTTTTCAATCTTGATTGCTTGATTATCTATATAAGCATTTCTATTTTTAATATTAGATCTAAATATTACAGAAAGAATCCTTTTAGATCTTCTCTTTGATTAATTAATATACTATATGTTGTAGTTCTTAAATCAATAAAATCTTGTATAATTTCAGGGGTTAAATCTATCAAAAATTATGGATTCATAAATTTTTGGGACTAATATGAAGTTTCTAATTTTTTTAGTGGCTTTGGTTGCAAATTCTATGTAAGGGGTATTTCATGTAGTTCCTATTATCAAAATGGTCAAAGGCCATTTTGGAAAGGCCATATGATCATTTGGGCTATTTTCATTTGTTTCCCGATGGGGTAAGAAGGGTGACGAGTCGGCACGTGATTGACATTAGGCAAGTACGTGATTTGATAATTTACAGATTATTATTTAGTAGTTTACGTGGAATCCGATTGCCCGCGTTGAAGTTCAACGCGCTGAAGCTCACGTTGAAGAACTTGTGAGGAGAAATTTGAAGAGTAGTAAAAAGAAATGATAAGAGATTTGAAAAGAGAGCTATTATTTTCAAAAGTAAGACAGACGAATATAACTTTTTGTGTGAGTTGGATGAGAACATCTCATACTGTTGGTGACTAGTATACTATTTTCATGTGGTGAGATTCGACCGTATGCTCTATTATGATGATGAATTGAGGTGATGAATAGATTTTGGAAATGATCGGTGGATGGAGATCGTCGATTAAGGGAGATGAATTGAGGGTGTTAGCAGATTTTGGAAAATGATCAGTTGAGGGAGATGATCGAATCAGGGAGATGGATTAAAGCGGTCAGCAAATTTTGGAGGAGATGATTTTATGAGGGAGAAAATTGAAGACGCAGTGACACATGGACATTTAAATACTTTTTTCTTTCCATAGCAAAGAAAATTCTCTACGGTCGTGATTACACACAAAATTTCTTGTAAGGTATGCACAAAACGAAAATTTGTATTATTTCGCCATAATCACAATTTGGTTGACTTGATATTGAATGTAAACTCGTAGGGCTTGTTCGGGAGTTTTTTTTTTTTACCAATTTTGGGTGGTAGTATTTATTAAAGGATGGAAAAATCGGTGCTTGTTAGATTTTTAGCATCGGTTTTGACCGATTTTTAAACCGTCCAAAATCGACGTAGTCTATTTTGGAGTGTATCTTTCAACCTCCCAAATTGATTTTTTTTGCCGTTCTTCAAAATTACTTCCAATTTTATCCTCTCTCAAACATTTATTTTCAAATCACCCTAAACTTAATATAATTGTAAAAATAAAACAATAGCTGAAAAAAAAAAAATATATATGCAAAAACATAAATTTAATTTTATATTTTCAATGATATGTTGATATATAAAAATTTTAAAATTTAACTTTTTTTACATATGAGCATGTATGTAATTTGATTCTTTTGAAAAACTTTTATAACCGCCGGATAATAATCTGATAATTTTATAAGCATGGATTTAACCGTTTCAAAAGTCGTTACTAAAAACCACAAAAAACCGCTCCCCTCGTAAACTTCCAAAATCGATATTTTAAAAAACTCTTGTAACCGGTACTCTAGAACTCCCAAGCAAACTCTTAGGACCTGTTCTTTTTACGTTTCAATTTTTAATTTTGAGTTTTAAATAAATTTTTGATTTTCTGTTTTGACAGTCTATTTTAAGATTGCTGAAACGCATTTGGTTTGTCATTATGAAAAACTATTTCTGAAAATAGAAAACTGGAAACACGTTCTATTTGAAATTTTGAGAAATTATTTTATATCATTTTATTCAATTAATTTGATTATTCAGTAAAATAAAACAATTTTATGCTAATACATGATAAAATCATATATACATTTTAAAACCGTGAATCTTACAATATATTTTTTTTTACAAAAATAAAATACAAACAAATAATAAATTAACAAATTAAAAATTAATGATGCGGATTGAGAATTTTAATCAATTTTTATTTAAATTAATTTTTTTATTTTTTTTTAAATAACTAATAAGGAATTGAATTATTTTTTAATTAGAACTTTCATTTTTATAGAATTTTAAATTTTTTTAGAATTTTTACTTTTTTAGCATTTTATTTTTTAAATTTTATTGTTTTTTAGAATTTTTATTTTTGAAGAATTTAGAATTTTATATTTTATATTTTTATTTTTTTATATTTTTAGAATTTTTGTTTATATAAATTTTATTTAAATAAATTTTGTTTTAAAAATTTTTTAGAATTTTTACTTTTTGCATTTTATTTTTAAAATTTTATTATTTTCTTAGAATTTTTATTTTATAAGAATTTAGAATTTTATATTTTATTTTTATATATTTTTATAATTTTATAATTTTTGTTTATATAAATTTTATTTAAATAAATTTTTTTAATTTTTTTAGAATTTTTATTTATTTTTATTTTTATGAATTTAGAATTTTATTTCTTAGAATTTTTTATTTTTGATAATATTATATTTTTAGAATTTTTATATATATAATGTTTGATTTAAATAAGTTTTGGTTTCCTTGTTTTGAATGTTTTATATGTTTTCACTGAAAACACTCAAAACGTCAAAAATCCTTGTTTTGAGTTTTATGTTATAAATTTAATCTTGTTTTTGAAACTGAATTTTCAAAAATAACATAGTAAACAAGTTTTTGGTATTTTACAAAAGTGAAAATTGAAAACAGCTTGAAAATAGAAAAGTGAATGGACCTTAAATATTGAGATAGTTAAATGAAGAATAATATTATTTATTATCACTGGTTATTATCATCTATATATTATTATTATTAGTATTATTATTATTATATTATAATAGAATAATCGTCGAAAATTTCACGCACACATTTTTCCGCTATTTTTTCTTTCCAAATTTGGTAAGTCCACCATAAATGCTACATATGAGTTTGTTTTCTTTAATATGTTTCACATATTGATTGTTTATTTATTTATTTTGTCTTTTCTTGCAAAAAATGAAGTGTAATATTTAATATTATATACGATAAATACAACAACTTTTCATATTCTTTAATTGGTTTCACATATTGAATGTTCATTTATTTATTAATTCTCTTTTCTTGCAAAAAAAAAATTGTAATGATTAAGCTTAAGCTGCTTTTAATTGGTTTACACACTAATTTGTAAGTTGTTTTCTTTAATTGGTTTTGTTTTCAATTAGTTTCATTGATTTTTTTTTTTTTTTTGCAAAAAACAAAGTCTAACATTAATATTATATACGATAAATGCAACAACTTTTCAGCTTCTTTAATTGGTTTCACACATTAATTGTTTATTTATTTATTTTTTATCTTTTCTTGCAAAAAACGAATTGTAACATTTAATATTATATATGATAAATGCAACAACTTTTCAGATTTTTTAATTGCTTTCACACATTAATTGTTTATTATTGTTTTTTCTTTTTTTCCTGCAAAAAATGAAGTGTAACATTTAATATTAAATGATAAATACAACAACTTTTCAGAAACACGTTGGACTCATCATCTTCATTTTTTTGTATAAAACCGTCTTGTGGGCTTCCCTATAGTATTCAAAGAATTTATTTGTTTCTTATTTTTTTGTTAAAATTATTTCTATAAATTATTTGTACTTTTGAATTTTGCTTTTTTTTTGTTCGGATACTTTCTTAATATATATATATATATATATATATATATATATATATGATAGGATAAATGTTGAAAATTTCACGCACACATTTTTTCACTATTTTTTCTTTCCAAATTTGGTAAGTTTCGCCATAAATAGTGCATAGGAGTCTGTTTTTTTTAAAATTAGTTTTACACATTGATTGTTTATTTATTTATTCATTTTCCTGCAAAAAACGAAGTGTAATATTTAATATTATATTATGATAAATACAACAACTTTTTGGATTCTTTAATTAGTTTCACACATTGATTTTTTTATTTTTTTATTTTTTCCTTTTTCCTGCAAAAAAACGAATTGTAACATTTAATATTAAATATGATACATGCAAAAATTTCAGATTCTTTAATTACTTTTACACATTGATTGTTTATTAATTTTTTTCCTTTTCCAGCAAAAAATGAAGTGTAACACTCAATATTAAATGATAAATGCAACAACTTTTTAGAAACGCGTTGGACTCATCATCTTCATTTTTTTGTATGAAACTGTCTTTTGGGCTTCCCTGTGCTGTTCGAACAGTTTGTTTGTTTCCTATTTTTAATTAAAATCATTTCTGTAAATTATTTGCACTTTTGAATTTTGTTTTTTTATTATTGTTTTTAGATACTGTTGTTTTTTTTTTTTTTGTTTAATTTAACTTTGCGAAATGCACTCAAATATAAATAAATGCAACAACTTTTCAGAAACTAACAATTTGACTTATCATCTTTTTTTTTTGAAACCGTCTTTTGGCCTTCTTTGTGGTATTCAAATAGTTTAATTGATATTTTTGAAATGATATCATTAGATCGGTCTGCGTGTGATATTGCATCTGGGATTTATACTTCGTTTTGTAAAACATGTAATTGTGTTTGAGCTATATATAATAGATTTATTTTTAATTCATTTTTGGATCACGATAATGTTTTGTTTCTTGCACTGCTCCCATTGAGAACTAGCTTCTAGCAAGTACATGATTATGCATATTTAAATATGCGTTTTCATATGCGCGTTTTTAGAAACAAAACGGTTGTGTATACGCATTTTTATTTTTACATAAATAATTGAAATATTTGTTGTTGGTTTTTGTTTATATAATAGAAACACGTTGAACTCATCATCTTCATTTTTTTTTCGTATTTAAACCGTCTTTTGGGTTTCCACATGCTATTCGAATGCTTTATTTGTTTCCTATTTTTAATTAAAATCATTTCTGTAAATTATTTGCACTTTTGAATTTTGTTTCCTTTTTTTTTTTTTACTGTTTTTAGATACTGTTTTGTTTTTTTGTTTAATTTAACTTTGCGAAATGTACTCAAATATGAATAAATGCAACAACTTTTCATAAACTAACAATTGTACTTATCATATTTTTTTATATGTAACCGTCTTTTGGCCTTCTTTGTAGTATTCAAACAGTTTAATTGACATTTTTGAAGGGGTATCACTACATCGGTTTGCGTGTGATATTGCATATGTGATTTATACTTCGTTTTGTAAAACATGTAATTGTGTTTGAGCTCTATATAAGAGATTTATTCATAATTCACTTTTGGATCACGATAATGTTTTGTTTTTTGCACTGCCCCCATTAAGAACTAGCTTCTAGCAAGTACATGATTATGCTTTCTTAAATATGCGTTTTCATATGCGCGTTTTTAGAAACAAAACAGTTGTGTATACACATTTTTATTTTTACATAAATAATTGAAAATTTGTTGTTGGTTTTTGTTTATATTTACTATTACTATGTAATTTTAGTTTACTTTTTGAATTGTATTTGTCCTTTCTTAGTCAAGTATTTTGTAGTTTAAATTTACCATTACAATTTAATATTATGTGAATTTCAATAATGATTTTGAAATAATTTAGATCGTACATTTTCTAAATTTTAGACCTGTATGTTCATTTATCTCGTAGTCTCTGCCTTTTTAGTACAAGTTTATATGATTTTTTTTTTGTCTTGATTCCTACTTTTTCTGAGTTTTAAAAAAATTAATACAATTTTGTTTTTTTTTTTAAATTGCTGTCATTGTATTTACTATTTACGTGTTGCTTCTAAGGTGAGTGTATTCATGCGTCCATAAAAAGCAATTGTTGATACAAACCTTTACACCTTTGCTTCGGGAATGGACTCTTTATGTGATACGACATTTTAGTGTCGGGGTCAATAACTTGAAGTACAAAACTACCAGCCATAAGTATAAGATCTACTTCATGACCAAGACTCACATCTATGAGATATGCGATGATAGGTTCCCCAACCACGTTTTTCAATTAAAGACTTTCAATGACATTCTATCATCGACAAATCTCGATTACACTCAATTGTTCGTTAATACTTGATAACATACATATTTTTTTTACGCACACAATATTTCTTCTAAATTCTTATTGTTATTACATTTTGTTGTCAAATTTGTTGAATAATTTTCTAAATACAACATATACGTAAAAAGACATCATTGGCAAAATTGTTGCCAAAGATACCCCGAAGACTAAAGATCTGTCTATACGAACCACAAAATTTAGAATAGTGGTGTCGTCGTTTCTTAGCTACACATATATTGTAATCAACACTATGCTTATTATGTGCAATTTAATTATTGAAATTATTGTTTATATACAAATGTAACAAATATTGTTCATCGGTTCAGGTAATTAAATTGAAAATGGTCAACTCCGTACATCACACGGGTGATGTACTAGTATATATAAAAACAGAAGTGCCGTCAAAATCTATTTTCCGCCCAAAGTACTTTCCTATTTAAAATTTCTGTTTTGCTTTTCCAGTTTCCACAAATGGATTTTTTTAATAGTTATTAAATGTTCATTCCTAATAATACATTAATAGCCGCCTGCTTTTTTATTTTTCCAACTGGAATCCATCCATCTACCTTCTAATTTAATTATCATTGCAAAAACTAATTTAGTTTTAGAATAATGTTATTCATAGTCCTCACTATCGGTAGTCATCTACTTGTCATATTCATAATTAATTACTATAAATCATTACTCAATTGTAGTAAATAATTCATCTAATTGACTAATGTCACGTAGAATGACTACTGATAGTGAGCGACTATGAATAGCATTATTCTTTAGTTTTGTTATCATTACAATGCGTTTTAATTTAATTATCTATATTTAAAATATTTAATTAATTTAATTAATTAATCTTATCTTTGTTTTGGTAAAAAAAAAATGCATGGATTTTCCAACACTAATTAAGATTTAAGAGATCGCATTTTTAAGATTATTATGGAAAACAATCAATGCACATTGAAAGAAAATAAGTCCAAATCTATATTTTTAAATGCATTTTAAATTAATTACTATTACAAAAATTAATTTTCCAATGCATTTTAATTTAATTATCTATATTTTAAATACTTAAATAATTTAATTTAATTAATTAATAATTAATTAATCTTATCTTTATTTTGGTCAAAATATGTATGTGTTTTTCAATGCTAATTAAGATTTAAGAGATAACATTTAAGATATTACATTTTCAAAATTATTATGGAAGACAATCAATGCAAAGTGAAAGAAAAATAAGTCAAAATTCATATTTTCAAAGTTTTGTTATCATTGCAAAATTAATTTTTCAATGCGTTTTAAACTTAATTATCTATATTTTAAATACCTAATTAATTTAATTAATTAATTAATTAATCTTATTTTCGTTTTGATCAATGTATGCATGAGTTTAATACTAATTAAGATTTAGTGTTTGATTTTATTATAACTAATTAACTTTCATAGATAACTATCGAAATTATTTTTTGTGATTACACATTCCGTGCATCGCACATGTACAACACTAGTATAAATATTATAATAGGATAACCGTAAAAAATTTCACACACACATTTTCCTGCCATTTTTTCTTGTCAGATTTGGTAAGTTACACCATAAATGCTGCATAGGAGTCTGTTTTCTTTAATTGGTTTCACACATTGATTTTTTTTTCCTTTTCCTACAAACAAGGAATTGTATCATTTAATATTATATATGATAAATGCAACAACTTTTCAAATTCTTTAATTAGTTTCCCACATTTATTGTTTTTTTTTTCTCTTTTCCAAAGAAAAAAACAATTATAATATTTAATATTATATATATATATATATATATATATATATATATATATATCATATATATATATATATATATATCATATACAATTTTAGTCATCGCTAAAATACAATTTTCTCCCAAATATTCCCACATATTAATATAATAATATGTAAAATAATTAATTAATTACCCAATATCGGGTTATTAATAATCAAATTTAATGTGCAGCCCGGATGAGATTTTCAATGATTTATTTGTTAAGTAATTGCCCAACTTCAATTAATTAATTATATGTATTCCAATACAATTGTAAATAATCTTTTGCTCGACTTCCCAAATATTTTAAAATTTCTATAATACTCGGTAAAAATAAATAAAATTATGAATTGATATTTCTAATTAAAAAATACACATTTTCCAAAACAAGATAAATTCACTTCAATTATTAGTAATAACAAATTTGAATACTACATTAATTAATCAATATAAGATTTAGAGTAATGTAATTATTATTAATTGTCTACAACAGTCTCGTTCTTCTGCCCACAGTTGGCAAGAATTATCTTGCCACTGTGGATGTGGAGCGCTTAGTAGGAAAAAAATATCCACGTAGGATTTGTCCACGTTACACGAATTCACGCCCAAACCTCGTTCATTTTCCTTTCTCCAAGAACACACCCCAGATGCTGAGTACTTCTCTGCAGCGATTTCAAATCCCCAACAAAGCTCCTTCAGTCGGCGCTCCATATCCGGCTAACCACAGGCGCTCAGCGCTACCCCGCCGCCCCACTGTTATTCCTAGAGCCACCATATTCTCTCACGCTATTGGGTGCCCTAATTCTACGGAGCCCATTTCGCCGCATACTGCCGCCGCCAACCCATTCCACCCCTTATGGTTGCCTTCCCATTCCACCGCTGACTGTTGCTCGAACGGTATGGGCTAAATTTCTACTGAAATCGACTTTGTTCACGTAAATTTAAAAAAAAAGATTCGACGATTCAAATGGAAAAATTGCAATTTTTCTTTCGTGAAGGTGTAAATATATATATCTCCAATAACAACTGAGGGTGGAGACAGATTAGAAAACAATATTTTTTTCCCATCTACTTTCTGCCCAGTGATGTAAAGAAACCTGATTTCTAAAATTGTACTCATTGTGGTTCATGATATGATATGTTAATTCAGGGGTTCATGTTGTCTAAAATTTTATTATGAATTGATGATGAACAACTAACTTCAAATTGTTTGGAACATGTAGTCACCCATGTTCTTCGGTGTTCATTATGAAAATCTTAGGCTCATATTGTGTTATCATTCCCCTCTTGCCTGATGATTTGCGATATACAATTGCTGAAATTCAATCGCCGTAATTATTTTCTTGAATGATTAGTGGAATCGTTATGAGAGAAGAGGGTGATATGGCTGTTTTGGACACAGTTGAACAGCTTACATGTGGGCAGGAGAACGGTGTTGTTATTTCATTAATAGGCTATGATGATATGTTATTATGAATGTATATAATTATTGTAATACGACTATGAATAGAAATGACCCGTAGCTTAGCTTGGCAACCTGGACGGCATGAGTGATGGAGATAAGAAATCTCTATTACACTTGCAATCGGTGATTTGTAGCCATGGCGGTGCCGTGTATATGTAGTATGAACTATGATCTGAGCCTTTGGATTCACAGCTGATTGCAAACAATTTTGTGTTGTACATGTGATATTGGTGTTAAACTCATGTCGGTGAAACTTTCGATAAATAAATTCGTAAGGAAAAATGTCATCAACTAGTGGAAATGGCATGCAATCACGAGTAAGATGTAGATGTGGTGCGTACATGAAAATTCACACTTCGCACTCAGAAAGGAATCCTCTTCGTCAGTATTGGAGATGTCATAATTTGAAGGTTAGTTTTATTTGTTACAATATTTAGGCGTATTTAATTTTAATTGATTTGACTTTTTTTTTAATAATCACATGATGGTGTACTGTGTGGGAGGTTCACACTGGGCTGATGAGGTTGATTCCAATTTCACATTCAATGACGAAGGAAGTGACATTCCACCAAGACTTTTGCCAGAATTGAATCGTAATTTACTGACGTTACTTGAAAAGATTGACAAGATGGAGGACAATATAAGTTCAATTCGGCGTGATTTGCATAGGATATTAAAGTGTTGTAGTCTCGCCGTTGTAGTGATATTTGTAATGAAGTTGTTGTAAGTTAGGTCGTCAATGTAATTCACAATATGAAATATGTAATTTACGTTCAATGTATGTAAATGATGGTCTAACTATAATTTACGTTGAATTTACAATTTTAAACCTGCAGGTAATGGCAATCAAATGTGGCTCATTTACTTAGACATAATGGTGTGCCCAAATTACTTATAAATTCCAACTCAATGTATTCACGGATTTAAAGGAAAATACATGACATTCAACAACATATGACTATTTTCAGGAAACAAAAGACATCTGAATGCAAGAGGTCAAAAGTACAAGCCATCAGAACAATGGATTATTCATGGCTTTTTTACAACACAACTAAAACTAAAATGGAAAATTGCTACTACCAATTGTAGTAAAGTAGTATCTTCGTAAGACTTGTTCGGCGTGTTGTTGAAGCCAAAGCTACCCACATTTGACCTAAATTTGGAATGAAAAATTGATTAGTACATCTTCATTAAAGTAAAGTAGTCCATGTAAAACGTAAAGTTCACACATGAAAATACCTGGTAGTCAAACTCTGGCACGTTTGCTTGTCATATCCTGCTGCTCCACAAACATTACATTGTCGATTGCATCTTGATATTGTTTTTTCTTTCGAAGACTTCAATCGTTTACCGCACAAAGGATTATGTCGTCTCATTACTCATCAATCCACAAGCAAATAGAATTGTCTGACCGTGGTGATTTACTCCTACAAATGGGGCCAAAATCATGGAGTACCTATTCGTGTTATAAGTTGTGTCAAACACCACAACATCTCCAAAACAACCATACGACCTTCTTGACTCGGCGTCAGCCCAGAAACATCGAAGCAACTTATTATACCCATTAAGCTCGCAATCAAAATAGAAATTAGGACTTTTCTCTTTCTCTAATGTACAATGCTCTATCAATGTATCTATATCGTGCCTCTTTTGCTCTTCCCGCATATTACGTTCATGGCTCCTCAAATCTCTCTCTACACACCTAACTGATGATGGACCGCCATAATCTATCTCCATAAGATACAATTGTTGACATGTCGGTATGTTTGCTTCTGCAAATTGTTGTGTTAAAGCTTTCTTTGTAGCCGATACAAATCGGTGAGATCTCAACAAATGTACCTGACTAGGGATAGTCAGACCATGGTTGTGTTCCTCTACCAATTTCTGTACAATCCACATGTCTCCGGTTTGTTGCTTGACCACTGATAATCTAGCACCACATCCAAGTCTTGTTTGTCCACGATTTCGTTCCCCATCATGCGACTCCGCATCTTTTTGTTTCCATTGGTATGTGTCATCAGTTTTTCCTTCCTTCGAGCAGACAAACAATTTCCAATACATTTCATTTGTATCCTTGTGCTTTTTACTGTTGGAAATTCGCGCACTAAATCCCGCTTCACGAGCATACTGATTGTAAAAATTGTACGCCGCCTCATGTGATTCAAACTCTTGCCCAACTGTGGAGATTCGACCAACTGAGACTTGGGGAATAAACACATTGTCTGCACTTTCTGGTTCCATCCTATCAAGTACAAAAAGTAAAGTAATTTCATCAACCATCGCATTTAATATTGGTAATAGATATTGAAATACAATTTAATTAAAAATTGGGATGTCCATACAATGTTTGCCTTCGGTGAAGCATTGTAATTACAAATAAGGATAAGATTAGAAAGAAATTTATAAATATTTTAGCAAGATAATTTATAAATGTTGCCTTCATCAAATGAAATAGAATGATTATAATTTAGTTTCCCACGTCCCATATGGGACATCGCAAAATTTTTCCTATTTCAAATTTTTCCTCATTTACTCTCGTATTGCAATTTTATATATATATATATATATATATATATATATATATATATATATATATATATGTGTGTGTGTGTGTGTGTGTGTGTGTGTGTGTGTGTGTGTGTGTGTGTGTGTGTGTGCGTGTGTGTGTTGCAATTTTCTAGCAAAATTTTTCTAGTCCTTTTTTTTTTTTTTTTCAAATTTGCATGAACGGAGCCGATTTTAGTAGAATTTTAGCCCATACCGTTTGCGCAACAATTTCTACTGGAATAGGCCGAAAATAGTCGTGATAGAATGAGAAGGCGCGCCGAGAACGGTGGAATGGGTCACGACGGCGATGATGCGACAATGGGCTATGTGGAATTAGGGCATCCAGTAACGTGAAAGAATATGGTGGCTCCGGATGTAGCAGTGGGGCGGCCGGGTAGCGCTGAGCGCCTATGGTTAGCTGGATGTGGAGTGCCGGCTGAATGAGCGATGTTGGGGAAGGGGTTTGAAATCACTGCAGAGAGGTACTAGTGTCTGGGGTGTGTTTGTGGAGAAAGGAAAATGAACGAGGGTTTGGGCGTAAATTCGTGTGACGTAGACAAATCCTACGTGGATATTTTTTTCCTACTAAGCGCTCCACATCCACAGTGGACAAGATAATTCTTGCCCACTATGGGTAGGAGAATAGGGCTATTGTAGACAATTAATAATATTTACATACTCTAAATCTTATATTGATTAATTAATGTAGTATTCAAGTTTGTTATTACTAATAATTGAAATGAATTTATCTTGTTATAGAATATGTGTATTTTTTAATTGGAAATGTCACACGGACACTAAATAGGAGTTGTCTTAAAGTTCAAAAGGTTCCACAATTTTTGTTCGAGAAATTGGCGCAAATGGTACATAAATTTTGTCTTAAGTGTAGAAAAAGTTCTCAATATTTATATTTGGGCAAAAAATCTCCAACTTATGTTTTTTGGTGCGGAATTGGTCATTATTTGATGAAAAAAACCAATATACACTTAGTTTTAATTAGAAAAAATTACAATTGGATTACTAACATTTACAATAGGTGCAAATGAGTCATGTACATTTATTAAATAATATTTAATTTAACATATTAAATATATTACTATAGTAGTGACAATTAAATTTTTCATAAAGAAAAATATAAAATTATTGTGCTTTAAATATATGTAATTCCTATGTGATGTGAAAAACTTGAATAAAAATTATGTTAAATAAATAACAAAATGAAATATATAATTTTATGACATTTAACCAATTTTATTATTATTTTTCTTTAATATAAAAATACTAATAAAAATTGATTTACACATTATGTTTTCTTTATTTTTGAATGATAATAAAATGATAAATTAAAATATGAAGAATACAGTTGAAGCTTTAATATTTGTAATCAATAAACGAATAACTCAATTAAATAAAAGTATTTGAGCATCAAGTTTGTGACAAAACTATTTTTCTTTTTATGTTGTAACGATAAAATAAAAAGTTTAAATTTTAAATAATATAATTTATTAATAATAAAAAAATAACTTTATTTAACATGTGTTGTTAATAATTATGAGCTTAATTAAATTTTAGTTATTTTATAATTGTTCGTAAAATATACAAAATATTTTAGTATATTATCAATTTGGTCAATAAAGTGTTAATTTAAAAAATAAAAAATAAATCGTTATTTTCTTTTAATTTTTTGTAAAAAATAAAAGTATCGAAATTATTTGTACTTTTTGCAAAGGTTAAAACCTAAATACAAATTTTTCTAATTAAAACTAAGGGCATATTTATCTTTTTTATCAAATAAAGACCAATTATGCACTAAAATACATAGGATAGGAACTTTTGTGCCAAAATAAATGTTAGAGACCATTTTCACACCGAAGACAAAAGTTAAGAACTATTTGCGCCAATTTAATTTTTCGTTCAGAAAAATATAGAAGTGCATGAATCAGACCCAAGGTTTGGGAGAAAAAGTAAAGAAGTAGAAGATGAGTTGCTACAATTCAGAGTTTTTATTATGGATTTCATTGCTAATCGATGTTTTTTTTCCTCTTTCAACTAAATCCCGATGATTTACTTAATCTTCTATTTGTGCTTTTGTAAAATGATGTGTGGATAATTCTTTTAGTTAGGGCAAACGATATAGCCTAATTTAGATTTTTTATTTTTAATTATTAAATTTCGACCTTGTATTTGATTTTGTGTATCATTTTTATTACTGTTGTTAATACTTCGTTTATCTGACCAATAAGTGATTAATTTGTGAACAATAATGATATTGATAGGTAATTTATTTGTTTAAACCATAATATTAAAACAACGAATTTTGATAGAAAACAAAAATATACTTCTATAATTTATGTTGTTGGTATATGAATTTCTTAGTAATTAAATGATTTTTATATGTTGAATTTCACTTAGAGATATTATGGATTAGATTTTTTTAATAAGTTTGATTTTGCTCGAGAGATTATCAAATAAGCTAGAGAAATTAAATCAAACACAAGAATGAAATCTTTGTCATGACTTGAGAGGTGAAGTTAGATCGGATAATCTACGGTGAAATCGTGAGTTCTAACACTTTAATCTCATCTTATTAAACTCAAGTTTAGATTGTCAAACAACTTCTACTTAATTTTAGTTTTTAGCATAAACACCATCAAATTGTGTGCTTGTTAGTCTAGTTTAAAAACTAATTTTTCAACACAAAATGGTCAAATATGTTATGCTATAAAAGTAAAATTATGGTCAAATAAATCATTTTATGTTGAAAAACTAGTTTTTAAACTAGACCAAACAAGCACTGAATCTTTGAAATCATTCAAATAAAAGCTAGAATTAGTGTAAATCGATATTTAATAGCGGAACCTTTGTAGATCGATACTCTATTTATTATTATATTACTTATCTTGATATTGTACAATTATGATTCTAGCAAACAAGTTTTTAAAGTCTTTACTAGAGATGGTCTGGTATTTATCAAGGTTCTAAAAATCGTAAAGCGTGGCTAGGCGTGGATGTCAAGTTTCAAGCTTTTTAGGCCTAGGCGAGGCTTAGGCGGGGTGAGACGTGAGCGAGGCGTGGAAAAGCGTTTTCTTATTTTTAATATTATTTTAAATATTACAAAAAAAGAGAAAAAAATGTTTTTAACTAAAAAGCGCGCATCTAAGCGAGCCTAGGCGCGCCTAGGTGTAACTAAGTGCGCCTAGGTGTGACTAAGCATGCCTAGGCGACGCTAGGCGTGCCTAGGCGCGTGCTTTTTAGTTAAAAATTTAGTTGAACAAAAAGCCCGCCTAGGACTTAAGCGAGGCGTGAAAGTAGTTGCGCCCTTTAGAACACTGATATTTATATTGATTTGACTCAGTTATAGCTTTAGTTGAATTGTTTCTTTTTATTTTCTTTTTCAAATAAGTTGTTCTGTGTATGTGAGGTTATATCATGTTCATTTCGATCTAGAGATCGAACACACCTTCAAACATAGACTCGGAAAACAAAAAATAAAACAAAAAAAATAAGCAACGGATCACAATGGTAGATAGTGGTTGTGGCTAATGAAAATGAAAGGCTGATTGAGGAATTTATTATTTCCCCAATAGTTGAGAGTCAATTCATGAGCGTCGCGTCTCTAACTTTCAACTCAAGGCAGACATCGTAAATGTGTTTCAGAATACCTTCCAATTATTAGGAAGTCATAGGAAAAGCCATATACTGATGTCTCACGTTTCGTAGAATCACTTTATTGGGTATGTTGACTGATGTTATCGGACTTAGAATGTAGCAATCGAAAAAAATTTCATTTTTAATTTTCTAACAATAAAATTTATTAATTATTTGCGTCCTACAAATTTTCTATTAAGAATTTAATTATTTTAATCACATCAAAAGTCGCACGCATTTTCTTTAATTTTTTTTTTTTGTTTTATGTATGTAGAATATTAATGTCATCAATGAGCTTCGTTAATTTTTCTTAGATTTGGTAAATGTTAAATGTCACGTCGTATGAGAGAGAAACCTCTCACCCGAGTTAGTTTCATTGTTATTTTGTACATTTTGTATCTAAAAATCGACTTGGTTTTTAGCTCAAATCTCGCCCATAAATCCCACAAATTATAGCCCACAACGGTCACTACTAGCCCAAAAACTTTAGCCTATAACTCACCAATTTTCGGGGGATTATTACACCCACCACTTTCCAATTTTAAAATAATTCTAAATCTAACAACTTAACAAATTTATTTTAAAAATACTACATTCCTAAAATTATATTAATTAATAAAATAATAAATTATAACCAAATATATATCCACATGAATTCTAAAGAACATTTCATATTTATTGCTTGAGTCCTTGATTATTTGTACGATAAGTCCTTCATCTTTATAATATCTTCACTTTAGTCCATGTATTTCCTCTTTCATTTCAATTTTGTCCTCTTTTATTTGCAATCTAAGTCTTTCAACTTTTAAATTTTTGCAAGTTGGTGATAAGTACAATTTTGTACTTATTTGAGCTCACAAAAAAGAACGATTATGAGTACTTTAATTTATTTTCAGTTTAGTAGTGTGTTGTTTTTTCATTATTTTAGGAAATAATCAAATTCAAGTGTCAATCTGACGAAAAGAAAGCAAATAGAAGAAAATGGGATGTAATTGCAAAGATAAAGATACTCGAAGGACTTAACATACAAATACCAAAGAAATATACGCAAGAAACTCAAGAAAACTAACCATGCAATCGCATGGTTAGCATTATATGTAATCGCAAGGCCTTCAAAAAATCTCCAGAACATAAATTGATTGAACCATGCAATCGCATGGGTAAAACGTAGAGCAGTTTGGCAGTTTCCTGATGGGATTAGAATTCTACAACTCCAAGATAAAACAACAACTTAAACAAACGTCTTGGAGGGTTTTGAGATGGATATAAAAGGCAGATAATAGCCAGAACAAAAAGGGACGGAATTTTGGAAAGAAATACAAGAAGAGAATCGAAGATCATGGCATGTGATTGAAGATTCTTCAGATAGGATCACGGGTTTTATTTACTTTTTCTTTTTCTTTCGTCGGAACATGATTAATACAATTCTTGTATTATTTTACATAATCATGTCCGACTAATTTACTTATTTCTAGGATGAACGATGAAACATCATGTTTTTAATTAATTAGAAGTTTTCCGTTTTAGTAGGTAATTGCTTCTTGATTGATTATTCTTTATTCAATATTTCTAATGTTTTAATGCCTGATCACCATTAGAATATTTTATGATTTATATTGAAGTCGAGAGATTCAATATAGATTTAACATGTGATATTGAATAACATAGGGTCCAATAATAGATAGAGATTACTATTATGCCTTATGAAATCCGGTTAGGTGTTCTTGAGATTTAAATGCATATTTTTATGTTCAAAACTTAATTAGAAATAATTAGGCTCACATATCGATATAAAATTAATTGACCATTGGAAAAGACTTTTGATTATTATAGGATCATCGATTTTCAATATAGGGTAATTATAAGTTAAAACGATTAAACGGATAATTGATTAAGAAATGTGTTGGTGAATTCGCAAATCCTAGTGTTAGTAAAAATTCGAATTCGTTCTCATAAATTTACTTTAATTATTTGATAATTTAGATTTAATTAAAATAGTTTTAAAATCACAAACCAAAACAAATATGTGTTTCTTTATATTGTTAAAATTAAAGTTATAAATTAATAGGTTAAATTAATATCTAGTTATCGTGGATTCGATACTCTATTCATTACTATATTACTTGTTAACGATCCGTTCACTTGCGGGATTAAAATCGACAACAGTTGGTCTCCATATTTATACTTTTATATCAATTTAGTCATTTATAGTATCACTATTTGATACAGATGTTACAAATGATATTTTGTATCACTGAATATGTTATATATTATATTATGTTATTTTACACATCACGTGTTATATGAATTGATATTTTGTATCAGTGATGTTACGTATGTTACAAATGATGAAATCAATAGTTTTATTTGTTAAATTTGAATTGTGTTATATATATATATATATATATATATATATATATATATATATATATATATATATATATATATATATATATGTACTAATGTTACACAAAGATCAATAGGTTTTAGAGTCCAATTTGTATATTAATACGAACTTGTTGAAGTTTAGAGTTGGTTTTACAGGTTATATGAGCTTCGCTTTAGTAGTATCGCAATCGACACGATGTTACAAATGATATTGTGTATCACTGTTTGATACAGATGTTACAAATGATATTTTGTATCACTGAATATATTACAAATTATATTATGTTTTTTACATAGCACATGTTACATGAATTGGTATTTTGTATCACTGATGTTTTACATCTTAATTTGTAACACAGATTATTAAAAAATATCATTTGTAACATATAGTATCAAATAGTGATACTATAAAGGACTAAATTGATATAAAAGTATAAATATGAGGATCAACCTGTAAAAATTCAAAAGTTGAAAGACTTGGGTTGTAAATAAAAGATGACGAAATTGAAATGAAAGAGGAAGTATAGGGACAAAAGTGGAGATATTATAAAGATGAAGTACTTATCATGTAAATAATCAAAGACTCAAGTAGCAAATTTACTTATTCAGTTAATGTATATTATTTAATATAATAAATTAAAATATTAGTTTTTTAAAAAAACAGTATTTTAAAAATAAATGAAACAAAAATGATTTTTTGAAATTATTTTCAAAAAGTAGCTTATTTACGTAAAAACCCCTATTTTCGGCCATCAGCTAAACCACAACCTGACCCAATAAATTCCAGAAAACGGTTCCTTAACACCAGCCAAACTGCTCCTTGCCCCTTTCCATTATCTGAAACCCCTTATGCACACTAAAAACTGCCCCCCATACACCTAACTTCTTTATTCCTTTTTCTCTTTTAATCTCAGCATCATATTTCAAGTTATTTCTTCCTGAAAACTGTCTCTTAGCACCATCCAAACTGCCCCCTTTCCGTTATCTAAAAACTGACCCATGAACACTAAAACCCGCTACATACACCTACCTTTTTTCTTCATTTTTTCCATTTAATCTTAGGCTTGGTTTGGTATTGCTGTGCTTTTAAGAGAATCAACTTCTGCTGTGCTGCAGAAAGAATCAGCTATGGAAAAAATCAGATAAGTGTTTGGTAAACTCTTTTTTCAAAATTGATGTATGTTTCAAAAGCAGCATTTTAGCGTTTGATAAACAAAAGTGATCTATTGTTGTATCGGTATTAAATTACTAAAAAAGACATTGATTATAATAATATTATTTTGTATTATTATTATTATCACGAGTGGTAAAATTCATTTTTTTCCTAGTCAAATATTTTTTAACGAGACAATGCATTCATTATTATTATTTTAAAATAAAAATAATAAAAACCTGATAAATTTTAAATTTTATAAAAATTACAAAATAAAAGTACACTCATATAGTTCATAAATTAATTAAATTTATATTATTTTCTATTATCCAACTTGCATCAATTCAGTTTCTCAAATGGGTATTAAAGGAATTAGTTTAATTAATTATGGGTGAAATTGGTATTTTAATAATATATAAATGAAAAAGCTAAAAGTCGAATCGAAAAATTTTTCAATTTCTGTTCTTCAAAATCTATTTGCATGTGAGTCAGATTATTTCATAATCACTTTTAAAAATTTTGCCAAACGCCTAAATCAACTTATGATTGTTTGAGAATTAGAAGTTGGGTTCCAAAATCAATCCCAAACAGGGGCCTTAGCCCCAGATTTTAGATTATTTCTCCCACTCCCTCCCTTTGAAAATCGGCCATATACATTTAATTCCACCATATTTCAGTACAAAAAAAAAAATCCCAGAACTCCCTCTAAAACTTCCTTCCCTTTCGGCCCTTAAAGTCCCAACCATTCTATTCTCTGTTTCTTCTCATTTTTCCAACATCATTCTCCCACTTTCTCTTCCAAAAAATCCGCACAAAAAAATCAGCAAAAGCTCTCATTTTCTTCTTTCAATTTTCAGCCAATAGGAGTTCAGAAACCATTCCAAATTCAACTTCTAACACGGCAAAGCGACGTCAAAACATTTAACATGGTATATGAGTTACATACAATTTTCTCAAGTTAAACATCATGAATTCATATAATTAATGTAATATAAAACTACCTTGAAAATGAAATTTTCTGTTGAAATTGAAGTGGTGGAAATAATGTTACTTCACCTCTTTAAAAATAATCTCGCACACTTGTCTTTTTATTTGCAAGAATTGTGTTGTGAGGATATTAAAGAGGGGTTAGGACATGTTTACGATGGAGCATTATGTCGTTGATTGAAAGAAATCACCTAGTGAATGAATGTAATCACTTGAGAAATTATGTAGTGCCAGCTACCAAAATTATGTTTGTTGCTTAAAGTATATTTTAACTAGGGATGGCAATGGGGCGGGACCGAGGTGGGTCGGCCCCGCCCCGCCCCATCCCACGAAATTTTTTACCCACCCATGACGACTGCGGTCGGCAGGGGCGGGACGGAGCAGGCGGGTCAATCTTTTGACCCGCCAACCGCCCCATGAATTTTTTTTTTCTCTTTTTTTTTTTATAAAATTGAAAAAAAAATTAAAAAAGAAATATTTTTTTTAAAAAAAATATTTATAGCAAACAAAACAAAAAAAATTCAAGAATGGGATTGTGGTGTAATGGTTGAAATTTATAGTTTATAATTTCAACCCGGGTTTGATTCTTCTTTAGTTCATTTCTAACAAAGTTTTATTTGTATTCCCCTCCACCGCCCCCGCCCATGAACTCCACTGGGGCAGAAAAATCGCCTATTACCATAATAAGCGGGCGTGGCGGTGTGGCGCGGGCGGGCGTTGGTTCGGGTTCGGGTTCGGGTTCGGGTTGGTCGGTGGATTTTTTTCATCCTTAGTTTTAACGTATGGCATGTCACATATGTGGTTATGTATAATTTTCTTACATGTATGTATATTTATTACTGAGTTTTTTCTTTGAAATTCTCATACTCCAAAATTATTTACTCTCCCCTTGGTGTTAGCGCAACGGCGTAAAAGTAAAGACAAAATGTTCTAGATTTACTATGTTTTTGGCGTTGATATGATCAAACCTTTTTATATGTGAATTAATTACAAATTTTTAACTATGTTTAAATGATGTAACTTTGAGTAAAAATAGTAACTTTACTTACTTCGCCAATTGGGCATTGAAGATGAAATTTCAGTTTTATGTGTAGTAAATTCCATTGTTTTGCCTTAAATTCAAAATATTAAAACTTTTTATATACAGTGGCATTTGATAGTTTGATAACTTTTCTAATAGTAGAATTTGGAATCACTTTAAAATCAAGTCGGATGAATTTATTATGATCGTTTTCTCGGGTAGTGCCAGTTGTACTCGAGGCAAATTTTCAGTCTACTTTGGCCACTTAGTTCACATATCAAATGACTTGATTAAATTCTAAATGTTTTATTTGTTCCTTAAGGTGTCAAGTATTGATAGTTCAAAAATAATAATTTTTTAAGTACGTTAAGTTGGTCAAATAATTTTTTACGACACCTAGTGTTGCGGATAAAACTATAAAGTTTTTTACATCCATTTTAAATTACCTTGCTGCGTGTGATGTTTTTGTGTTGTAGATAAAATTCAAAATACTCACGGGCTCACAGAAAATTTAATTAGGAGTCATCAAGTATAATTTTAAGACTTTTAATGACCCTCCAAGTTAAGAAAATGTAGAACGTTACTTTTTTTTCACTCACTTTGAGAGACAGGGCCAAATAATGGATAAACTCGTTCCCAGCAAACAACAGCACTACATGGAACGATTTCTACAGAAGTTCATGACAAAATACTATCCTCTAGCACATAGGCGGATTTAAGCCCAGGGCTGCCCAAAATTTTGGCCAATGTAAAAAAAAAAAAAATGAAACCCAAATTCACCAAGCCCAAAAGAATAAACAATTGTGCATCTAGGTTTAATTAAACAAACAATTATTTGCATTTCATGTAAGTATTAGAAAGTTCAAAATTGAAATTCAAACTTTTAAAAGTTCAAAATTCGAAAGTGGGCTTGAATTTTTTTAATTTGTTGCACTTTGGTGTTGAAATATTAATTTATTTTCTAACTTGGTTGTAATAATCTCGTTGTGTATGACTTACTCATATGTCGTTTCATTAAATATAGGATTGCAATATAATTGTATATAACACTATTAATGAGTTTAAATATTTTGTGCATCGACTACATAGTTTAATTTTAGATAAAATAGATATAGAATATATTATAAAATAATTTTTGTGCATTGACTACATAACAATTATGTTCATAAAATAGTTTATATCTTGAATATTTTTGTGTAATGATTTCTTGTAATATTTTTAAAGATTATGACTTATAAAAAAACATTAGATTCTCATAAAAATGAGCTAAGTAATTGTGATTTGAGGGGAAAAAAAATGGGGGCTCTGCCCCCGAACCCCCGTAAAAGAGTCCCCCTTCCCCAAGCCCACCATTTCGAGATATCCTGACTTCGTCCTGCTCTAGCAAAAAATTCAAGCTCAGAGGCATGAGATTACTACTTTTGCATAGCATAACTACGAAATTGTTATTATGAGGCTTGAGAGGTGAATGAAGACGTGCTCAAAAAATCCCCCAAGTCATGGTTTCACGGCACGCCTTTCTTTCTAGCATAGAAAGGGGCACCGTGCGGCAGTAGTCGACTCCTCTCGACTACCTTCCGCCTTTTCTTGATCGATTCAACAAATTAAAGAAAACTTAACAACAGAAGATTTGAATGCGTTGAAAATAGCTTGATCATTGATTGACGAAAGCAGTAAATTACAAATGATGGTGCATGGGACGAACATCAGTAAGCTTGACAAGAGTTCGAATACCAACTACCCCCTATAATAGCTTAAGTAACAAAAACCTAAGTTACATGAGTAAACATCAAAAATCTGAAGAATCATAACGGAAAATAACCTATTACAAACTAACGGAAATAACAACAGAAAGTAATATTTACAAAGTGCGGCCGAAGTTGGGCAACTGCGGCTACAAAGGCTGTCAGGGGACTAAGTATAGCTGCGGGCCCTGACATTCTCTCCCATATGATTTGGCGACGTCCTCGGTGCCATCTTTGCTTGATATTTTTCAAGTAGAGGTTTGAAGGCTCCAAGGTCTTTAACTCTTTCACATGTATTCTCATCGCTGCTGCATCCGCTCCATTTAACTAAGTACTCCTAATGATCTTTCTTGGAAGCTCGAGTAACTCGGTGATCAATAATAGCTTTAGCAATCCTTTTACCTGTTTTCTTCACTTCAAATGTAGGTCGCTTTGGCTTATTTCTGGATGCGTCCTCCTTAGCTGCAAAATATGGCTTGAGTGCACTAACATGAAGGATATTGTGGGTTTTGCACCATGAAGGAAGTTCAATTCTGTAAGCAACTCTTCCAATCCGCTTCATGGTGGGTAATGGCCTGATATATTTCGACATCAATCGAGAATATGTCCCTCTTATTATCTTATACTGGCGTTTTTCAGGGAGCTTCACCATCACCAGATCTCCCACATTGAATTCTAGAAAATGACGTTTCGATCGCTGATCTTTTTTGTCTGCTTTACGTGCTTTCTCAAGATAACTCCGAGCAATTTCGATATTTCGTTTCCATTCTTGAGAGAAGCCCTTAGCTTGAGGAGACTTGGTACTTTGATCAATGTCCACAGTATGAAGGAGTAACGGTTGCTGGCGAGTAACAATCTCAAAAGGGCTCTTATTGGTGGAAGAGCTCTTTTGGGCATTGAAGCAAATCTGAGCCGCATCTAAGAATTTCACCCACTTTTTCTGCGAAGTAGAGATAAAGTGCCGAAGATATTCTTCTTGCATAGAATTGAACCGCTCTATCTGTCCGTCAGATTGTGGGTGAAAACAAGAACTCACACTCAAAGTTGAACCAAGGAGTTTGAACAACTCAGTCCAAAATGTGCCAGTGAATCGAGGGTCTCGATCACTGACTATATCTTTAGGCAATCCCCAGTATTTGACAATGTGCTTGAAAAAGAGGCGAGGGGTCTCTTCAACGGATACATACTTAGGTGCTGCAATAAATGTTACATTTTTGATAATCGGTCCACCACGACGATGATAGTGCCAAGATCTCCAACCTTTGGCAAGCTAACAATGTAGTCCATCGATACACTCTCGAATGGTCTAGTTGGGACGGGAAGGGGCTCCAGTAAGCCCGCCTTCTTCTGATGATCTAGCTTATCCTGTTGACAAACCAAACAAGTTTTCACATAAGTAGCAATGTCATCCCTCATTTGCGGCCAATAGTATGCATGCTGCAACAGAGCAGAAGTGCGTTCCTCTCCCTGATGTCCGGCCCAAAGCGTGTCGTGGCATTCCTTGATTAAGGATCTCCTCAAATCTCCACCATTTGGAACATAGAGGTGGTTTCCTTTCGTCTTCAATAGGCCCTCATCCAACCAGAACTGTCGAGTTTTTTCCTGCTTGATGAGGTCGACCAAATAAATTATTGCAGGGTCCTTCTCCAGAAGTGCCCGTATTTGGTCCCTTGTAGTTGTAGTAACATTGCTCCCTGAAAGGGACGCCATTGAGCAGATAGAAGCTAAGTCACCGCGATCGAAAGTGCATCTGCTACATGATTGCTAGATCCAGCCCGATACTCCAATACAAAGTTGAACTCTAAAAGAAGTTCCTGCCAACAAGCCTGCTTACTTGAAAGTTTTGGTTGAGACATGAAGTGACTCACAGCAGTATTGTCTGTCTTCACTATGAAAGGAGACCCAAGTAGATAATGACGCCATACCCTGAGGCAGTGGACAACTACTAACAACTCATTTTCATACACCGAGTAACGGCGCTCTGCATTATTCAACTTCCGACTCTCATATGCCACCAGATGCCCTTCTTGCATTAGGACACCTCCAAGAGCAAAATCTGAGACATCGGTCTACACTTCAAAAGCTTTAGCCATATCTGGTAACGCCAACACTGGATCTATCTACATAGACTCTTTAAGTTTCTCAAAGGCAGCTTGGCATGGTGCCGACCACTCCCAAGCTTTCTCATTCTTTGTCAATTCGGTTAACGACAGGGCGATTTCTGAATATCCTTTCACAAATCTTCGATAGTAGTTGGCCAACCCGAAGAACGAATGTACATCATGTACATGCCTTGGTGGTTGCCAATCTTTGATAGCCTTAACCTTTTTACTGTCCATGCGAACTTTTCCTTGCTCAATAATATGGCCTAAAAAGCTAATCGAGGTCTGGGCGAATGAACATTTGGATGGTTTCACATAAAGTTCATTCTCCCGTAGACGAATAAGAACTTTCCTCACATGTTGGACATGCTCCTCAAAGTCTCGCTATAAATTATAATGTTGTCCAAGTACACCACCACGAAATCATCTAGAAACCCGTGAAGTACTTGATTCATCATCGTACATAATGTTGCGGGAGCATTTGTCAATCCAAAAGGCATAACTTTGAATTCGAATGCTCCATATCTAGTTACTACTGTAGTCTTCGCTTCATCTCCTTCTTTGATCCGAACTTGCCAGTATCCAAACCTTAGATCAATTTTAGTGTAGTACTTCGCCCTGCTCAAATGGTCGAAGCAATCTGCCACTAGCGGAATTGGATAACTATTTTTCATTGTGATCTTGTTCAAAGCTCGGTAGTCATAGTACATCTGAAGAGAACCATCGGACTTCTTCTAAAATAGCACTGGAGCTCTATATAGTGATTTTGTAGGCACGATAATCCCAATCGTCCAAAGATTTCAAATTAATTGTTTCCTGAGCTCTTCTAGCTCAGGTTGAGCCATGCGATAGGGCGCCCTAGTAGGAGGCTTGGCACCCTGTATAAGCTCAATTTCATGATCAATAGCCCTCCTTGGCGGTAATCTCCTTGGCAATTCCTCCGGCATTACATCCTCAAATTCTTGTAGAAGTCTTCTAACAGGTTTTTGGGATAGGTCCAGTTGCTTCCTCAATCTCTTCCAAACGAATAGTGCATAAAAACGAAGGTTTATTCCGCTTGAAGCCCTTACTAAACTGCATGGCTGAGATGCTCTTCTCACCCATTTTCCCACCTAATGGAGGATGACACATGGCTTGCTCTCCATCATCATCAAATAATCAGAAAACAACAACACTGCTGTCTTCGTATCTCGAAGAAACTCCAATCCTAAAATCAGCTTGAAGTCATCCATCTAGACTGCAGATAAATTACTCCTCCCTTCAAATGGACCAACTTTAATAAGCACGGATTTGGCTACTCCAGCAATCGGTTGAGCAACTGAGTTGATTACCTTGACCTTTCCACTACCTTTCTCCAGTACAAGCCTGAGGCGTTCTACTTCGAGATTTGCTAGGTAGTTATGAGTAGCACCAGTATCTACCATGGCCTTGATTGGTTTCCCATTGATCTTCACATCAATGTACATCAAGCATTTAGCCTTACAACCACGAGGTTTATGCACTTCTTTTTCCAATATTTTCTGAGATATATCGCCTTTTCAATCACTTGGTACGATATTGTACTGCATCGGTACGAGAATAACCCAACGACATCCTCATCATCTTCAGAATCGACTTCGCAATGACTGTTAGCCTGCAGAACGTGTTGCTTTGAACCTGATGCTCCACTTGTCAGTTGGCTCAATGCATTCACAAACTGTTTCTGCAGGCAATCCTTTACCCTGTGAGGCCCACCGCATAAGAAACATCCATCCTTTCTAGGAGCAGTACTAGATTTGCTCTCCGGAGCCTTTTCTTTGTTCCAGTTGTTGCCCTGATGGTTATCCTGATAGCTTTCCTGATAGTTACCTTGATAGCTACCCTGATGGCCTCCCTTATGGTGAGAATAGCGTTCTCTCCCATTTGAGTTTGATGTGGGCTTGAAGGATCTATTTCTTCCCTCGATTGGCTATTTACTTGCAGCCACTCCTTCTTGGGTTCTGATTGATAGTCCATCAAGTACTCAGCAGCTCCCATAGTCGTGCTTACATCAGCTACCTTCTGTCTTTGGAGTTCAGTTCTCGCCCATGGTTTTAGCCCTTCCATGAAAGTGAAGAGCTTGTCCTTTTCAGACATGTCTCGGATGTCCAGCATATGCCCTGAAAAGGTCTTCACATAGTCTCAAATGGAACCAGTATGTTTCAATTCTCGTAGTGCCCGTTGGGCCTGATATTCCATATTTTCTGGGAAGAACTGTGTTCTGATCACTTCCTTAAGGAGTTCCCATATGTCTATCTGGCCCTGTTGGCTTGAATATCAACATATTTTGTTCACCACCATAGCTTTGCATCTCTACCTAGATACATGGTAGCTGTTGTCACCCTTCTTGCCCCGTCTTCAATATTGGCAGCAAGAAAGTATTGTTCCATGTCAAACAAGAAGTTCTCAACTTCCTTCGCATCACGCCTCACCATAGGTACACAGTTCTGGAATTCTGAGCCTAGGTACATACTCTTGTGCAGGGTCTTGCCCATTACCTACTACATGCTGAAGTATTCACAACTGAAGTCTCATGGCTTCTATTTCTTCCCATAGATCGGAAAAGATTGCAACAGCATCAGTCATCTCTACGCACATCATCCGACTCTCATCCAAATTGGATGTTCGGGTCATAGATATGCATCTCACACCGTCTCGACCTTTTCTTCAAGGGTCTCGACAGCGTCACATAACCTAGTACTTTGCCCATCGAATGCATCCAAGCGCTGTTTAGTACTCTTTTTGTGATCCACCACCTCAGTGATGTGTGATGCATTCGTATCCATTGCTTTCTTCTCGTGGGTCGTGAGCCGCAACTCTGATACCAACTTTCACGGGGCGTCTTTCTTTCTAGCAAAGAAAGGGACATCGTGCGATAGTAGTCGACTCCTCTCGACTACCTTCTGCCTTTTCTCGATCGATTCAACAAATTAAAGAAAGCTTAACAACAGAAGATTTGAATGCGTTGAAAATAGCTTGATCATTGATTGACGAAAGCAGTAAATTACAAATGATGGTGCAGGGGGCAAATACCAGTAAGCTTGACAAGACTTTGAATACCAACTACCCCATATATTAGCTTAAGTGACAAAAACCTAAGTTACATGAGTAGACATCAAAAAGATGAAGAATCATAACGGAAAATAACCTATTACAAACTAACGGAAATAACAACAGAGTAATATTTACAAAGTGCGGCCGAAGTTAGGCAACTGCGGCTACAAAGGCTGTCAGGGGGTTAAGTATAGCTACGGGCTCTAACACATGGTCTACAAAAGTGGGTGCAAAATCAACAACTTTACACTAGATTAAATACATCCAATAGAAATATAGTTGACACAGCAGCAAGAGGCTCAATCACAACATTAACAATCAACGAAGCCATACTAGCTTTTTCTAACAATGCATTATGGTCCTCAGACAATACGTTGCAAAAGAAAATACTTGGGATACACGAGATCGATACTTGCACTGAATAAGAATGATGATAGTTTATCCATGACCCAATCAACTAAAGCAGTCTATATTCTCATTTCAGTATGTGAGGTATGTGGACTAATCACAAGATGGTAGATTGCCCTTTAGGTAGTCCAGTAGCTCAGTCAAATGAAAAGAATTTACGTACAGAAATTCTACGGCTAGCACAACAACCTATATTCCAATACATACTATTGGAGTTAGAGGAGCCATCCAAACAATTTATAGTGTTGATCAGAACTTAGCTAACCACCTCCATCCAACTTCCAACGACGGGAAAATAAGCGGTCTTTAGAGAATATTGTGGATAAATTCACTCGACGTACTCATTAGTTCATGCAGAAGTCAGAGACAAGTTTTCAAAATTAGGATGCATCAATCAAAAATCTTGAGACTTAAGTAGGTCAATTGGCTTAGATCATGCAAGAGAGATAGTATGGAATCCTGCTAAACAATATAGAAACAAATCTAAAAGAGCGGGTACCAGCCATCATTTCTAGAAGTGGAGTACCAGAAATTATAGTCAAGATATGGATAGCTAAGGAGGATAAAGTGCCAATAATTGATGAGAAACGATCTGAGAGCATGTTCGGTAGGGTTTTTTCCTCAAAAACTCTATTTTTTTGCCTATAATTTTTGACTTTTCAACCATTTTTACACTACAAAAAGGTTTGAAAAATCAAAAAGTAACAAACAAACCCATTTTTTCCCAAAAAAAACTCTACAACAAGCCATGAATAGTCGAAAGATTTAGTGTGAAAAGAAAGTCAGAAATTCCACAAGCATAAGCCATTCGTATCGAAGCATACATCTCTCCCATTCCATTTTCACAGAGGTTATTACAAAAGCACAAGCTAGATAAACAATTTGCAAAGTTCTTGGAGGTTTTCAAGAAAAAGTTAAAAGATCTAGGGAGTATCACTATTTCTTGTACCATAGGAAATTTTATTTTTTATAAATCTTTGTGTGATCTTGGTGCGAGCATTAACTTAACGTTGTTGTCAATTTTCAAGAACTAGGTTTGAGAAAAGCAAAAGTTACTACGGTCTCACTTCAGCTGGCTAGCAGGTCAATTAAAGATCAACGAGCAGTTATTGAAGATGTTCTGGTAAATGTGGATAAATTTATTTTTCCTACCGACTTCATTGTCTTGGACATGGAATAGGATTGAGACATTTCATTGATCTTAGGGAGACCATTTCTAGCTACTGGTCGAGCTCTCATTGATGTAAACAAGAGACATTTAATTTTTGACGGTAGAGGATGAGCAAATCATATTCAATGTATTTAAGGCAATAAAATATCCATATAAGTCACACTCATGTTTGCAAATTGATACTGTTGGAGAATCTAGTTTTGGCATACTTAATTATATTTTATTTATTGATATGAGCTAATTAGGATTCAATGATTATCTAGTAGTTGTATGGAAACTGGAAACCTTAATGCTATATTTATCAGTTTTAGTTATTCTAAAACTCTTGTTCTTTATCAATTAAATAAGTGATTAAGTAATTGCATGTTTATGTATTCTAATTGAACTAGGTTTCTAAGTAGATAAGATATTCAAATATTTTTATTTTATTTATCTACTTAAATGAAAATTTATAACTAGATTTATTTTCACATTCTTGTGATATATCTCACCTTATCTTCTATAGAGTTTATTTAAACTTAAAGACTACTTATTTTGTCGTATCTCTGTATAAGATAAATACTAAGTCATTAAGTTTAGAAAAACTTCTTATGCTATAAATAAGACATGTGATATTCCAAGAATTCTACGGACTTTGAAAGCAAAGATACTCAAGCATCTAAGAGCAAATTATTTGTGAGTTGTGAGTTCCAAAGAAAATATTCAAAAGTCCTAATCCGATCAAAATTCTATTTTTTGAGAACGGCTCTGAGAAACTGAGCATAGAAGAAATCCATTGTGAGAGAGAACGGCATTTCGACGGCAAGATAAGGACTGGGTCCTTATTCTGATTTGTGAAATCAATCTGGAGACACTCGTGGAATGGACCAAGATTAAGACCGAAGTTCTTGACTGCATTCCTTAACTAGTTAAAGAAGATGTAAAATAGAGAAGTTTTATTGTTGTTCTTAACTGAGTTTTAAGATTTATTTACCCGTGGCATGGGAGCCCGTGGATATTTTCTTTAGGGGTTTACCATGCTATATCTTGTGTTAATCGTCTTACATATTAACTGTCTTGAAATTGTGAAAATGTTCAGTGAAATATTGTAACGTTCAACAAACTTTCATCAACATCAGAACATTAAAGTGAACATTGTGTTTTTTTAAAAAAAATTTTACAGACTTTTAGTAACAACCTATTCAACCCCTCTTTTAGGTTGATTGTTGTCTAGATTTAAAACCTACAATTGGTATCAGAGCAGGGTTCACTTCTAGAAAGTGAGATCCTATGAATTTCGGTATGAACAGTGCTTCTTTTCGACTACCAGTCTTGGATGGAACGAACTATAATTATTGAAAAATCCGTATAACTGTTTACATTCAAGCTCTAAATGAAAAATCATGGCATTCTATCATTAGAGGTTATAGTCCTCCACTATCATTGAAAATGATATTGAAATAGAAAAATCATGTGAACAATAGGTAATTATTGACTTCAATAATACTAGTTAGAATAGCAAAGCCTTGAATGCTATTTTTTGTTTTGTAAATGCTAATCAATTTAGGCTAATATCTAATTGTAGGATAGCGAAGGAAGCTTGGGAGATCCTACAAATCGCACATGAAGGAACATCCAAGGTGAAATCGTCTAAACTACAAATGCTTATACCACAGAGTTTGAAAACTTACGCATGACATACGATGAAGCATTCAAAGATTTTTATGCTCGACTGTGTGACATATCAAATCAAGCACATTCTCTTGGAGAAAAATATTCAGAGTCAAAATTGGTTAGAAAGGTCCTGCGGTCTTCGCCAAATAGGTTTCACTCCAAGGTGACCACAATTGAAGAAAACAAGGACATAGACGAGATCAAAATTGAAGAATTGGTTGGGTCATTAATGACTTATGAACTAAACGTTGGCACAAGATAGAAAAGAAAAAGCCATAGTTGAAATAAAAAATAAATAAATTTTACTCATGCTTGGCAGGTCAAATATTTTCTTCATAAAAAGACAAATAAGATGATGGCTGATTTGAAATTCTATTCTATAAAAGGTTATGTAATTTAGAGGGTGGTACTGATTTATCTCGATATTATTGATCTTATTTTGATTATTTATTCACACACTACATTCCTTTTCATGATTAATATATAGGAATTTGAACTATGTTAACAATTTTCTATGATCAGTGTTGACTAGAAAGATGATTGGAATTTCTTCAAAGTTGCTCATGAATTTTGTATTTATATTTAAAAAAAAAATTAAACAAATAATTAAAAAAAATTTGCTCATGAATTTTGCATTTATATTTAAAAATAAAAATTAAAAAAAATGTTTTTTTAATTTTTTTTTTTTTTTTTGCATTCAAATTGTTTTAGGATTAGAAGTTTTATTTTCTTGCCCCACTTTAAAAAGAATTCCCTCTTAAAAATAATCTTTATTTCATTGAGTTAGAAAATAAGTCCTTATATCTTCATCTTCTTCTTTCAAAACCTTAAAGTCCCAAAAAAAGAATTCCCTCTTAAAAATAATCTTTATTTCATTGAGTTAGAAAATAAGTCCTTATTTCTTCATCTTCTTCTTTCAAAACCTTAAAGTCCCAAAAGTTCTCGTGTTAATCTCTTGATTTCTCTTAATATAACTTGATCTTACAAGAGTGTTTAGGAAATAATCAATGGCAAGGTCAAATACTACCACTCACCACCCAGAGATTCATCGTAGCCGCCGCGGCACCGCCACTACTGCAACAGCTATAGATGTTTCTCTGGCGTCCACACCACCACCGGCACTAGTGGTTCGCCTCCACCTCCTGCAGCACTGCCTTTGCTGCCGCCATTTGCTCCATCTTCTTCAACTCCTCAACCAACATCGTCGCCAGTGCAGTTCCTTCTACCCCGCCATTCCCATGCAAGTCACGAGTCAGGAGGAATTTGATGAGGACACGGGTTCTGATCATAGAATTGAGTCTCAATCTGGCAGTGAGTCTGAGAAAAGTTCGAGTGAGTCTCTACAGACTGAGCATCATGAAGAAGAACAACAGAAATCAGGCTCAGATTTTGCATATGAAAATGTTGAAGAAGAAGAAGAGTCCACGAATGGAGAAGATGACAACTTAAGTGCTGAAGAATCTGTCCCTGTCAGGCTTTCACGCTCATAGAAGGGTAAACAATAAATTGATTAACGTTCGAATGTTGTTGATCTTCCCACTGAACATCAGAATGTTGGGCACCCATTCTCCGATGTTCCAACTTCAGCGACCTATTCTCAATTGTTCAAAAAAAGCTTGCTCCATAAAGATAACCATGTCTTCACTCCTTTGAATTACAGATTTGGGACTCTTGATTCACAAGCTCAATTTCACAAATATATTTCAAATCGGGATTTTGTGATGGAATTTAATGTCAAAGAGGATGTCCTTGGAGAGGTTGATCTTATTGAATTAATTGAGCATTGGGGTATACAAAAATTGTTGGGTTGGACTGAGAGACCTTGTGAAACATTGATCAAAGAATTTTTGGCTAATATTTCTCGATAGATTAACAGTCGGGTAATAATTTTAGGTGGTCAGTCTATGTTAGGGGTCGGCTAGTACCATTTAATCCTTCCAATCTTCGTTATTGGCTTGGGTTATCACCCATAACTAAAGGAATCGATGATGAATTTGAAGCAACCACTGATACTTTGGCCTTATAACTCACTTAAATCCTTGGCCTGCGGGAAAAATGATTGCCGCATTCCTAACCCCTAAGTATAAGGTGCTTCACAAAATTGCCTTGCACAACATTGATCCAATTCAGCATAGGTCATACATTGGGATGGATAAGGTTGAGATTTTGTACAAACTGGGCATCCTCTACCCACTGGATGTTCGTGGCAACCCGTCAAGCACACTCTAGGATGTTGGGTTTTCCTGGTTTACTTCATGCCTATCTCCAGCATCATAAGGTTCCTATTCTTTAGAGTGACACTTTCACCGTACAAATTTTGGTCCTTCGTCCTTTCAAGAAAGTCACTAAGCCACCAACGCCTCCTACAAGACCAAACCTTTCCGAGGATCATACCAGTTCTCTTGAAACTCAAGTGAGGGATTTAACTTCTTTGGTCAATACATTATATGATAATTTTGCGCGTCATCAAAGATTCATAAGGGCTTTACTTGTGGCCTTGGCTGAGTGGACTGGAACTCTTATTCTAGTGGAACATCAAGTTGCTGCCATGAATATTTCTCAAAATTCTGATATTGGTCCTGATGGAGCTCAATATCCTGACACTAGTCTTGAGCATTCTCTGCGTACTGACCCTGATGCTGACATGTCTCCACATCCAGATGCTACTCCTATGCCTTCGTCCACCAAACACAAGAAGAGAACATAGACTGGTGGTTTGAAAAAGAGGATCCGCAAGAGTGGTTAACACTAAGTATCATGTGGTTGGTTGTTTTCTCCATTTTGCTTTTGGACCTTTCTTTAAATTAGTTTCTTTCATTGCTTTCGTTTTTGCTTTGGCCCATCTTTATTACAAAAAGAGGGAATAGTACTTTTGCTTAATTAGGAATTGCTTTTGCTTGGTAACTAGAAATTGTTTTAAATTAAATAGCTCGCATTTAATTTTGGTAATTAGGATTTATTGCGTTTAATGAATCTCATGTTCTTGAATCCAATTTGCCTGCTTGCTCACCTATATAAAAAAAAAAAAAAAAACAACTTGATATAAGTTTTGAAATTAAGAGATGCCAAATGAGGAGATTGTTGGAGAATCCTGTTTTGGCACAATTAATTATATTTTATTTATTGATATGAGCTAATTAGGATTCAATGATTATCTAGTAGTTATATGGAAACTGAAAACCTTAATACTATATTTATCTCTATCTATTTATCAGTTTTTGTTATTCTAAAACTCTTGTTCCTTTTTAGTTAAATAAGTGATTTAGTAAATTGCTTGTTTATGTATTCTAATTGAACTAGGTTTCTAAGTAGATAAGATATTGAAATATTATATTTTTATTTATCTACTTAAATAAAAATATATAACTGGATTTATTTTCATATTCTTGTGATATATCTCACCTTATCTTCTATTGGGTTTATTTAACTTAAAGACTACTTATTTTGTCTTATCTCTGTATAAGATAAATAATAAGTCATTAAGTTCAAAAAAAAATTTTATACTCTAAATAAGACAGGTGGTATTCCAAGAATTCTACAGACTTTGAAAGCAAAGATACTCAAGCATCTAAAAGCAAATTATTTGGAAGTTGTGAGTTTCAAAGAAAATATTCAAAAGTCCTAGCTCGATCAAAATTCTATTTTTTGAGAGCGGCTATGAGAAACTGAGCGTAGAAGAAATCCATTGTGAGAGAGAACGGCATTTCGGCGGCAAGATAAGGACTATGTCCTTATTCTGATTTGTGGAATCAATCTAGGGACATTCATAGAATGGACCAAGATCAAGACCGAAGTACTTGACTACATTTCTTAACTAGTTAAAGAAGATATAAAAAAGAAAAGTTTTATTGTTGTTCTTAACTGAGTTTTACTTTTTGTAAATTGCTGATAAAGTTTTAGATTAGGTCTAAAATTGTAATTTCAAAAAGTTGAGACGTGTGTAACTTGTTCTAAAATAGTGAATTTATTTACTCGTAGCATGGAGGCTTGTGGATATTTTCTTTAAGGGTTTACCACACTATATCTGGTGTTAATTAATATTTTAATCATCTTACATATTAACTATCTCGAAATCGCGAAAACGTTTAGTGAAATGTTCTGACGTTCAACGAACTTTCATCAACATCAGAATATTAAAGTGAACGTTGTGTTGTGTTTTTTAAAAAAAATAAATTTTACAGACTATCAGTAACAATCTATTCAACTCCCATTCTAGGTTGATTGTTATCTAGATTTAAAACCTACAGATACAGGTTGATAGAATGGTTGCAGATACATTTGCTCTTGAGCATCGTGCAGAACCAACTGAGGATTGCATTATACACTCTGACTTTACTAAATTAGAAAATCCAGAGATTGAAGAGTGTGCACAGTACTTGGAGGCTTCACAAGAGGCAATATTTTGAAGAACTTGGAAAAGGTCAATTATGAACTTTACAATCTATTCAACAATATCCACACTTGAGCTTAAGCCACTACCAAATCTGTGATATGCTTATTTGGGCGAGTCATCTACACTTCAAGTTGTTATTACAAATTCTATAATTGAAATGGATGAGAAAAATCTACTTAAAGTGCCAAGAGATAAATTACCATTGGATGGTCTATTGATGACATTGGGAGAATAAAGTCCATCTCTCTGTCAGCCCAAAATCCTCATGAAGTATAACTACGAACATTTAGTTAAATCCAAATATAAAGGAAGTAGTTAATGCTAAAGTCTTGAAGTTACCGAAAGCCATGATAATAACAATTCATGGGCCAGCAAAATTCAGGTAGTGTCAAACAAAAAGGAATAACCCAGGAAAATGATAGCAATGAGCTTATTTTACAAAACAGTTACAGGATGGTGAACGTGCATTCGCTATCGCAAGTTAAATAATGTAACTAAAAAATATCACTTTTCAATGCCTTTCACTAATTAGATAAGCTTGTTGGACACTTTCTTTACTAATGTCTTAATGGATACTCTAGCTATAATCAAATTTCCATAGTGCAAGAAGCTCGGGAAAAGACTACTTTCACTTGTCTCTCGCTAACATAGGAGGGAATAAGTCCAACTCTCTGTATGCACAAAATCCTTATGGAGGAAAGCTACAAGCATTTAGTTAAATCCAAATATGAAGGGAGTGGTTAGGGCTAAAGTTTTGAAGTTACTGGATGTTGAGATAATCTATCCTATTTCTGACTACTCATAGGTCAACCCAATTCGTGTGCTGCCAAAGAAAAAGGAATAACCATGGTCAAGAATGAGAAAAATAAACTTCTTTAAACCAGAACAGTTATATGATAGCAAGTATGCATTGACTATCGCAAGGTAAATAGTGCCACTAGAAAAGACCACTCTCCATTGCATTTCACTCATCACATGTTAGAGAGATTTTTTGGAACCTACGAAACTTTTGCATTTAGGATAATGCCATTTGGTTATGTAACATACATGTTACTTGTCAGTGTCGCATGATGGCTAATTTCTCTGATATGGTGGAGTGGTTCATAGAGGTATTTATAGATGATTTTTCTTTCTTTTTTTTATCATCTTTTGATTATAGTTTGAGAAACTTGTTTCGGGTGTTGAAAATGTTGTGCGATTATAATCCCGCAAGTGGACGAATCGTTGACAAGTAATATAGTAATAAATAGAGTGTTGAACCCACGAGGACCAGATATTAATTTAACCAATTAATTTATAACTTAAATTTTAACAATAAAAAGAAACACAGATTTAATTTTTGTGATGTGTGACTCTAAACTAATTTAACTATTTTAATTAAATTGAAAATAACAATAAGCAACTTTAAAAATGAAGAGAACGAAATCAAGAATTACTAACACTAGGATTCACAAATTCACCTACACGTTTTATAATCAATTATCTGTTAATCACTTTTTAGCTTTTAATTACCGTGTATTGAAAATCGGCGTTCCTAAATTAATCAAAAGTCTCTCTCGATAGTCAATCAATTCTATATGTTATGCGAACCTAATTATCTCTAATTAAGCTTCGAACATACACACATGCATTAAAATCTCAAGAACACCTACATGAATTTCATAAAGCATAATAGTAATCTCTATCTATTATTGGACCCTATGTTATTCAATACCACGTACTTAATCTATATTGAATCTCTCGACTTCAATATAGATCACAATATATTCTAATGGTGATCAAGCATTAAAATAATATAAAAAGCGAATAAAGAATAATCAACCCAAGAGCAATCAATTACTAAAAGGAAAAACTTCTAATTAATTAAAACGCGATGTTTCATCGTTCATCCTAGAAATAAGTAAATTAGCGGACATGATTTCGTCAATTATGACAATAATTGACTTCATTATGATCCGTGAAAGAAAAAGAAGAAAGAATAAATACAACCCGTGACTCTGGATCGACGAATCTTCAATTACGTGCCTTGATCTTGATTCTCCTCTTGTATCTTGTTTCCAAAATTGCCTCCACGATTTTGGCTATTATCTCCTTATTTATAATGTTCTCCAACCCTCTAAGACATGTGTTTAAGTTGTTGTTTTATCTTGGGTTGTAGAGTTCTAATCCCATCGAAAACCGCTAAACGGGTGCCCATTATGCCCTTGCAATCGCATGGTTCGAGCCGTGCGATCGCGTAACTTTACTGATTCGTTCTCTTGTTGAATTTGGCTCGTCACGATCGCAACATGTAATAACCATGCGATCGGATGGTTGTTTCTTGTGATTTCTGCGTTTTCTCTTTGGTATTTGCATGCTAAGCCTTTCAAGTCTCTTTATCTTTGCAATTAAGTCCCATATCCTTCCATTTGCACTCTTTTTCATCTTTTCGTCAGATTGATACTTGAATTTGATTATTATCCTATAATGAACAAAAACAACACACAATTATACTGAAAACCAATAAGAGTACTCATAATTATCCCTTTTTGTGAGCCCAGATAAATACAAAATTGTACTTATCAAATACTCCCAAACTTGAACTATTATTCGTCCTCAAATAAACTAGCTAAAAACAATCATGCACGTACTAATAAAAATAATAAAAATAGTTATACTATAAATATCTTGTCGTTCTTTTGTAACAACTTATAATTCATGACAAGTATCTAGGTATTACTATTGCAAACGTGATCCTATTTAAACCATATTTGATACGTGTGTGAAAACAGTCAATCTGATCAACTTAAATTCTATGGTGGTGAAAGCCCAACCACTTGATCAATCTTTTCCTCTCGTAAGGTACACTTCCTCCAAAATGATATTTTCTCTCAAATCCCGAGATTTTGGTTCAAAGGTTAAACTTCGCTCATTATTTTCTTGTTCGAGGTTGGTTGAGAAAACTAATAATCGTGACAACCTAGGTATATGAAGATTCTCCAATTTATGAGCACTTTCGACCAGAAAGTTTTCACTAAGTAAGTCAAACCCATTAATCATCTAATCTCCAAATTTACTTTGCAAAGAATTTTTCACTAGACAGAATTAAAAATTAAATTTTTATTAAATATATATATATGTATTTTTTTTTATAGATCTTATGTGCAAAACTCAATCCATTAAGCTTTCTAAGTGACTCATGTAACGAGCTTGAGGTCGATGACTCCCAGATCTTTCGATCTTAGGACATCGGGTTTTGAGAAACCCCTATGGGCCTTTTCACTCAAGTCAAATAGGCTACGAAAAGAGTTATAAGATATTAATAAGGTGCAAAACTCAATCCATTAAGCTTTCTAATTGACTCATGTAACGAGCTTGAGGTCGATGACTCCTAGGTCTTTCGAACCTTAGGGCATCGGATTTTGAGAAACCCCTACGGACATTTTCACTCAAGTCAAATAGGCTTCGAAAGGACTTAAGCAATAATAAAATTAATTTTGTTCCTTGCGTGCAATAAGTTCATGCTAGGGGATTAGATTCCTAACATTCGGTCAATACTTAGTTTCTTCTAACTGGTCTAAAGTGCTCCACACAATTTTTTCAACATACATGGAATCAATTATAACCTAGATAGCACAATCACAGCTTATCTACCACACTTTCTCACTCTATTGGTTACTTAGTTGAGATACAGATGATTGTTAGGTTCAAACAGGGTATCCTATTGTTTTCAACTTAAGTACACCAACATAGCTAAAAAAATCATCTTAACTGACTAACACAACACAATATCAGACATGGTCAAATAGTCTGACATTTAACCAATAGTAATAATATGTTCACAAGTCATGGATTAAAACGAAATAATTAAATAAAAAGTTCTATCATTAGCCGGCAAGACTATTCATATCACATAAACATACAGTATTTAATAAAAATAAATTTTTATATATATATATAAGATAATAATCATTATCAAGTATCACAGTCAGATCAAACAAATTTCAAATTTTTTATACACCCCCAAACTTGAAAGAAACATTGTCTCCAATGTAAAATTTAAAATCAAAAGATCAGAGACTTCCCTGAGGTGGGTCTGATGGTACTGGAAGAAGTAACGTGGTATGATCAACTGGTGGAGAAATCTATTCAGGTTGGTCGACAAATCTTTGTTTGAATGTCATCCAGCGAGCCTACAGGTTGTAATCCTCAAAAGAAAGAAAAAAAAACTTATTAATAATAATAAAATAAATAAATAATTTTTTTTTTTACTAAAAAAAATGAATGACGATGATGAAAGCATCATTGCCTAAAAATTGAAAGCATACTTTAAAAATCCGAAAAATCCTAAAACTTGCAAAATGTCAATTGAAATCCTAGAACTAAAAAATACGAAAGTTAAATAAAATGGTGAAAAGATGGGTTGCCTCCCATTAAGCGCGAGGGACGGAACTAGGAATTAATGTGGGGGACTTAAGTTTTGATAAAAATCAATGTACAAAAAAAAATTATTAATGAAACAAAAATTTACAATAGCTATTGATGTGGTATTCGACGATATCCTACATCATAAAATTCTTCTACAATAGATTCTACATCTATATTCGCAGCAAAATCTCTTTCAATGTAGATTGTCATACAATCAGCAAGAAAATCATCATCCATTTTGTTACGAAGTTCCGTCTTCAAAATTTTCATCGCTAAAAATGCTCGTTCAGTAGTTGCAGTTGAAACAGGCAAAGTCAATACCATATAAATCAATCTAGTCAACTGTTGATAATTCAAGCACCTCTTAGTTACAATCAATTGTCGGCATAACTCAGAAAGTGTATGTAATTGAAACTGTGGATCCGATATCACATCGTGCTTGTAATGTTGTAACTCTACGCCCAACGCAAAAATCTCATCCGGTTTGAAATCTGCAGGATAAAACTTCTTTGCAAGCTCCAAAATATGATCCTTGTTAAATAATTCAAATGAATTTCTAGGATCTAAAGCCGCACTGAGAGAAAGGAGTTCAACTGATTGTTCATTAAATCTCGTATTTAACTCCATCAAAAGACAATCTATTACTTCGTTAAAAACATCAAAATGATAGTAATGCTCAAGTGTAGTATGTTCATGGGAACGACCAGTCTTATATGAACTATCAAGAACGGGTATATCAATACCTTTGTTTGAGCAAAAAGTATTGACTTCCTGAAGAAATTCTTCCCATCCGTCGTCTCTCAATTCTTGAAGAACCTTTCTTGTACTAGAGACACATCTAATTGCATTCACGATATTTTGAGTTTTTCGTTGAAGGGTTTACAAAGAATATCTGTGATTGCTAAAATATTATGCATTAAATGCAAGACAAACACAAATTTAAAGCTTGTAAATTTTTATATGCACCAACAACTTCACTCCTACTTCTTGCATTTGGAGAATGATCCTTTAGACCCTCAAGCACTTTACATGTTGCAAGATATATATATCATCAAGCTCTTTATCGATTCATAATGAGAACTCCAACGAGTAACTCCACTCGTTGCAAGTTACCAACTGATTAGCCCCACTTCACGACTCGCGCGTTCTCCAATAGCCAATAAATGCTCAATATCTTTTCTTTGGGCGGCTTGCAACTCAGTAATGCGCTTCGGTGAAGAAGTAATGATGTTAACAATATTGTCAACATGAGAAAAGAATTGCCAAACAACACTGACATCTTTAGCCGCAGAAACTAATGTCAACTGTAATCGATGAGCAAAACAATGGACATAATAAGCATATGGACAATGTTTCAGAAATAATGCCTGAAGTCCATTCCAAGTACCGCGCATATTGCTAGCACCATCATACCCTTGGCCTCGAAGATTTTCAATTTGAAGGTTGTTGCGAACAAATACTTTGATATCTTATTGAATAGATTCAATGAAGTAGTATCACTAATGATTTGATTGCAAAGAAGCGCCTGTTAGAATACCATCACTATTCACAAATTGCAAGATAATAGCCATTTGCTCATGTTTAGCTTGATCTTGTGCTTCATCAACAAAAATACAGAACTTTGCATCACCAACTTCATCACGAATTATTTTTCGTACTCTATTAGCCATAATATTCAAAATTTCCTTTTGAATTTTTGGAGAAGTATATGTTTCATTTTTCGGTGCATTATCCAGCACAACATTTCTAATTTCTGTATTTAGTTGTCCAAAAGCATCTACCATTTCAATAAAATTCCCACGATTCAATGAGCTCGAGGATTCATCATGACCTCTGAAAGCACAACCTTTAAGTGCTAGCCACCGAAGACTTTTAACTATGGTTGTCACACGCAATCGATATTTTTATATTCCTCATTCGAAATTGATGTTATCACCTTGTCAATATCTTGATCCGCTTCATTAAATCTTCACTTTGCTTACATTCATGATATGTGTAGATGATGCAAAGATGAACAAGAAATGCACACTTTGCTCCGTCCATTAACCCTCTTCCAGCTTGTCGTATCCATGAGTGACTAGTGCCGAACAATTATACTGGATTGTCATCATTGTGAAATAGAAAGCAATAAAAACAATATGCTTTATTTGTTGTGGCGAATACTCCAACCAATGGAACCGATTATACCATCTTTTTGAAATCGACGAGACTGGGTTTTGCTTTTGTGCCTATATACTCCGTAAGTTGTGGTTGATAAGGCCCAATGCTAGATATAACCGCTCAATCTCATCTCGCAAATTAACCGCCTTTCATACATTTGCCAGTCTTTTTCCGGATCTCGCTCAATATTATTAGATGGTTGTAATTCGTGATTCAAGATGAAGGATGGTTGATTTCGGGACATGAAATAGGAAGAGAATCCACAATAGAAGTTAAAGGTACATCCTCATTCACCATGCCGGAAAGTGTACTTTCACTTGTATGATCACTCGTCTTAAAAAATGAGAACAAAGTTTTTCCCCTCTTTGCGGAGGTCGACCTTCCATTTTTCAAATTCTAAAAACCACAAAAACAAGGCAACATTTAATACCAACATAAAATGTACTAAGCCGGCAAGGCAACAATATAATCAACAACAACTAACAACAACCATATAATAATTAGAAGGCGAGACAACAATATAATCAATTACAACTACTAACTAGCAATGTAATAATTAGCCGGCAAGGTAATAATAAAATCAATAGCAACTACTAACTAGTAATGTAATAATTAGCCGACAAGGCAACAATATAAGCAATAGCAACTACTAACTAGCAACGAAAATATAATAATTGGCCGGCAAGGCAACAATATAATCAATAGCAATTACTAACTAGCAACGAAAATATAATAATTTGCCGGCAAGGCAACAATATAATCAATAGAAACTACTAACTAGCAACGAAAATTTAATAATTAGCCGACAAGGCAACAATATAATCAATAAAGATGAAGCCAATTGTTCTAATCACTTTATTAGCGATAATCAATATCAACAATAAGTTAATTAACCTAATAACTAATAATTAATTAACAAATAACTAATTTAATTAACCATTAAACTTAATAACTAATAAGTAATAATCACAGTTAATCATCCATTTAGGTAATAATTATTTAACCTAATAACTAATAATTTAATTAACCTTTTGATCATTTATGATTTAAACTAATAAGTAATGACTAATTTAATTAATCATTTAACCTAATTTAATTAACCATTTAAAATAACTAATAATAATTTAATTAACTAATTAACTTATTAAATATTAATCTAAGTACAAAAGGACCAAAAGTTCAACTGATTGGCCAGGCGCAAGGCACACAGTATTAATCAAACCAAGAATGCAGATTTTGAGAAAGAAAAGACAAAAACATAAAAAAAAAACCTTTAGGCTTCAGCTGCTGGTTGCTCTTGCTCCAAAGTCCAATCAAAACCAAAATGCTTAAATCAATTTTCACTTCAGGCTTCAACGGCAATGAAGCGGCTCCTTCTCCTTGTCGCCTGGGGTTCTTCCTTCAGCTTTACCGCTTCTCCCCGCTCGTGCACTCAACGACAGCGCTACCATCTTCTTCTCTTTCGTCGACCTTTTTTTCGGGTTCCTCAACAGTCAACAGATTACAGATTAAAGGTTCGGATTTGGCAAATGGTTGGTCGTTTCTCGTTTCTATTCTAGGTTTTTTTTTCTTTTCTCAATTTTGAAATCTGATTTTTTATTCTAAATGGGTTTTGAAATTTGATTTTGATTGTGTATTTGATGGTTTAATGGATTGAATTAATTGGATTTTCATTGGGCTTAAACATATGGTATGAGTTATTGTAATTGGCGCTTTTTTTGGACCGGACTATAATTTCATTGGACCGGACTACAAATATAAATGGGCGGACTATAATCTAAAAAATAAAAAAATCTTCTACCTATTGGATTCAGCTGGTCTGCGATCACATAGCCCACCCAGCCCCCAATTCGCCTCTAATTAAGCGCTTCTTTAAAGTCATTAGCTTGACTTTGTCGCGGTGATCACTCATGGTACTTTGAACAGGACTTTTGATGACTTGTTTTGTTTACAACGATTGACTTTGCACCATTTTTCTTTTGTTCTCTAATATTTAACTTTGTCGTTCTTATAAAAATATGATTTAATTTGATCACCTTGCTCGAACTTAACTATGAAAATTTCAACTTCTTCAATGACCTTGATCACAAAATCAATTTTAGAAGAAAGATGGGAGTTGGAGAATTGCTTGGTTGGTACAGCATCATTAAACGCCACTTTTCATTCTGCTTATGTATGATCAACTTCTCATTCTCCATATATTCTTCTTCTTTAGTTGGTGCTTCCTCAATTTAGACAACTGGTCTATTTTCCAAAATTTCAGGTAGTTGCTCCTCACTAATTGTTGTAATGCTTGACATGTCTTCCATCGGGGTGGCTTTAATGTCACTTGGAAATGTGCCTTGTGGACTCTCATTAGCATCTTTATCATCTGATTAATTTTATTCTCTATGCGCTTTTCAATTGCCTTGATGCTCTGATCAAGTTCCACTCTCCACCATTCTTTACTCTCTTGTGGTCTATCCTGATTCGGCAGATTTTGAATATTTTGAGTGTCGTCATATGAGAAATTTTGATGATTTCTCCATCCGGGATTATAAGTCTGCATGAGTGTGGATTATTCTGTAGCTGAAAAAAATTACGAGCATATGCGACTTGTTCGGTGATGATACTTCAACAAGAGCCAAAGGGCACTCGATGATTGATAGTTTGCTCATAAGTTGCACATATTGGTAGGGACATCCGGACCATATTGGGCGATCGAGAGTATTTCAAATGTTTCCATCCGCTTTGCCAACGAATCAAGTTTCACCAAGATGAGCGAATTGATGTCCACCCATACATTCCTATTTGACCTTGGTTGTTGTACCAAGAGTAACTGAGTGATTTTGCCAATCCCGATTGTAGGTGTAGGAGTAGGGACAAAATTTTATTTGACCGGTGGTTTCCATAAATCTTCCAGAGCAAGTCATCCTTATCAATCTCAAAGTCTCGCCATCGTGTGTTGTGCTTGATCTCCTAGCTCATCTTTGTTCCCCGGTAGCAATGAAACCAAGAAAACAAGTAGATCAACTAAAAAATTAAAAAATAATAAATAATAAAAAAATAGTAATAAAAAAATTGTTAAAACTAAATTATCAATTAATGTAGTAATTAATAAAACTAGTCTCCGACAACGGCACCAAAAACTTGTTGTGTGATTATAATCCCGCAAGTGGACGGATCGTTGATAAGTAATATAGTAATAAATAGAGTGTCAAACCCACGAGGACCAGATATTAATTTAACCAATTAATTTATAACTTAAATTTTAACAATAAAAAGAAACACATATTTAATTTTTGTGATGTGTGACTCTAAACTAATTTAACTATTTTAATTAAATTGAAAATAACAATAAGCAACTTTAAAAATGAAGAGAACGAAATCAAAAATTACTAACACTAGGATTCACAAATCCACCTACACGTTTTATAATCAATTATCCGTTAATCACTTTTTAGCTTTTAATTACCCTGGATTGAAAATCGGCGTTCCTAAATTAATTAAAAGCCTCTCTCGATGGTCAATCAATTCTATATGTTATGCGAACCTAATTATCTCTAATTAAGCTTCGAACATACACACATGCATTAAAATCTCAAGAACACCTACATGAATTTCATAAAGCATAATAGTAATCTCTATCTATTATTGGACCCTATATTATTCAATACCACGTACTTAATCTATATTGAATCTCTCGACTTCAATATAGATCACAATATATTCTAATGGTAATCAAGTATTAAAATAATATAAAAACTGAATAAAGAATAATCAACCCAAGAGCAATCAATTACTAAAAAAGAAAAACTTCTAATTAATTAAAAACGCGAGGTTTCATCGTTCATCCTAGAAATAAGTAAATTAGCTGGACATGATTTCGTCAATTATGACAATAATTGACTTCATCATAATCCGGCGAAAGAAAAAGAAGAAAGAATAAATACAACCCGTGACTCCGGCTGACGAATCTTCAATTCTGTGCCTTGATCTTCGATTCTCCTCTTGTATCTTGTTCCCAAAATTCGTCTCCCCAATTTTGGTTATTATCTGCCTTATTTATAATGTTCTCCAACCCTCTAAGACATGTGTTTAAGTTGTTGTTTTGTCTTGAAGTTGTAGAGTTCTAATCCCATCAGAAAACTGTCAAAACGGGTGCCCGTTATGCCCTTGCAATCGCATGGTTCGTAACCGCGCGATCGCACGGTTGCACGGGATTTACGTTCTCATCGTTGAATTTGGCTACGCATCGATCGCAATATGTAATAACCATGCGATCGCATGGTTGTTTCTTGTGATTTTCTGCGTTTTCTTTTGGTATTTGCATGCTAAGCCTTTCAAGTCTCTTTTATCTTTGCAATTAAGTCCCATATCCTTCCATTTGCACTCTTTTTCATCTTTTCGCCGATTGATACTTGAATTTGATTATTATCCTATAATGAACAAAAACAATACACAATTATACTGAAAACCAATAAGAGTACTCATAATTATCCCTTTTTGTAAGTCCAGATAAGTACAAAATTGTACTTATCAGAAAACATGCGAGGAAACCAATTTAGTACTTAATTGAGAAAAGTGTCAATTCATGGTGAAAGAATGAATGGTTTTGGGTCATTGCATTTCAGCTCAGGGTATTGAAATTAACAAGACAAATATTACAACAATTGAGAAAATACTGCCACCAATTTTAGTGGAGAGAATCAAAAGTTTTTTAGGACACGCTGGATTTTATAGAATGTTGATTAAGGATTTATCGAGGATCACAAAGCCTTGGTCTAGTCTGTTAGAGAAAGATGTGTTGTTCACATTTTTTATGAGGATTTGATAACTTTTAACACTTTGAAAGAAAAGCTTGTGACAGTACGTATCACTGTTGCACTAGATTGGGAGTTGCCATTTGAGATCATTTGTCTACATTGTAGGTGCAATTTTGGGACAATGCAGATAGAAAATCCTTCATGTGATTTATTATGCCACCCAGATCATGATTGATGCTCAGATCAACTATGCCACTACTGAGAGAATTATTACTTAGTCTTTGCCTTCATTAAATTTTGAGCATACATTATTGGATAAAAAATAATAGTCCATATTCACCTGTTAGTTCTCAACTATTTGCTTTCTATGATGGATGCAAAGCTCAGACTAATTTGATGGGTACTACTGTTACAAGATTTTGATTTGGAGATTCGTGACAAAAATGCAATAAAAATTTAATAGCAAATCACCTATCTAGACTTGAACAAACTGAGCAGGGAGATAACGATGAGATTAATAAAGTTTTTCATATGAGTATTTGATGCACTTGACTGAGGTGCCATGGTATGTAGATTATGTTTGTATTATTGTCAACAACATAACAACTCATGATTCGTCACAATAGCAAATGAAGAAGTTCTTCTCACTACTTTTGGGAGGATCCAATCTTATATAAGTGAGGACTAGATGAAATTATCAGAAGATGTGTGCAGAGGAGGAAATAAGACAAATCCTTGAACAATGACAATAATCAGCTTATGATGGTCATTTTGGTGCTACTAAGAGACAATAGTGACATTATTGCAATCGAGCTTCTATTAGCCTGTCTTGTTCAAGGACTCATACAGTCTTGTGACACATATCAGTGTACGGGTAATATATCGAAAAGAAACGAAATACCTCTCAACAATATTATGGGCATTGATTTCATAGAAACATTATCACCTTCATATTCAAATCAATACAACTTTAACCCATCACCACCATAATATACTGATTGGAGCTATCATTAGTGACACTTCTTAAGCTATCATTAGTGATGGTGGAAAACATTTTGCAATCAAATGTTTGGTCTCTTCTAGCTAAGTATGGTGTCCGCATCAATTTGCAATCGAATGTTTAGTCTCTTCTAGCTAAGTATGGTGTCTGGCATCAAATTGCAACTGCTTATCACGTGCACACTAGTGGCCAAATAAAAATATACAAACCAAACTAAATCATCCATCCTATCTAAATGAATTAGCTATACACATTGTTTGACAAAAGCACAAATAAAAGATTAAGTACATCAACGAGATTTAAAATTGAAAGAGAAAAACCAACGATTGGTGATATATTAAAAACTCCAAATTGCAAAGCAGACTTTTCAGATTCTTTTTTACTTTTTCTCTCAAACCCTAGGTCTAATTTCGGTGCTTTTGTATTTTCATAGCCAAATTGTGGAATATTTGGAGTTTGAGACAACCTTGTTTAGATCAGTAAAGTTTATGTTTCAATTCACGTCCCAACAAGTCCCAAAATTGCCCTTTTTTGTGCAATTCAACTTAACTTTGAATTCCACACCTAGGCGAAATATTTGTACTAGTAATTTTGTCCTCAACAAAATAATCCACGAATATCAAACTTTTGGTTGTTTCAATTTTCGCTAGGTAAAATTGCCTTGTCGAATTTTGCTCCTTTGGTACTTGTTCTTTGATTTGCACATTTTCGGGATCCAAAATTGCCTAGTTGAATTTCTCTCCTTTTGTCTTGGTCCTTGTTTCACGGGCGCCTTTCTTTCTAGCACAAAGGGGGCACTGCATGGCAAGAGTCGACTCCTCTCGACTACCTTCCGCCTTTTCTCGATCGATCCAACAAATTAAAGAAAGCTTAGCAATGTAAGATTTGAATGCGTTGAAAATAGCTTGATCATTGATTGACGAAAGCAAGAAATTACAATTGATGGTGCAGGGGTCAACACCAAAGAAGCTTGACAAGACTTGAATACCAACTACCCTCTATAATAGCTTAAGTAACAAAACCTAAGTTACATGAGTAGACATCAAAAAGTCAAGAATCATAACGGAAAATAACCTATTACAAACTAACGGAAATAACAACGGAAAGTAATATTTACAATGTGCGGCCGGTTGGGCAATCATGGCCGCAAGGCCGAGAGGCTAAGTATAGTCATGGTCCCGACATTCTCCCCATTTGATTTGGCGACGCCCTCGGTGCCATCTTTGCTAGATATTCTTCAAGTAGAGGTTTGAAGGCTCCAAGGTCTTTAACTCTTTCCCAAGTATTCTCCTCGCTCATCGCATCCGCTCCATTTAATCAAGTACTCTGATGATCTTTCTTAGAAGCTCGAGTAACTTTCGGTGATCAATAATAGCTTCAACAATCCTTTTACCTGCTTTTCTTCACTTCAAATGTAGGTCGCTTTGGCTTATTTCCTCGGATGCATCCTCCTTATCTCGCAAAATATGGTTTGAGTGCACTAACATGAAGGACATTGTGGGTTTTGCACCATGAAGGAAGTTCAATTACGTAGCGACTCTTCCAATCCGCTTCATGATGGGTAATGGCCCAATATATTTCGGCATTAATCGAGAATCCGTCCCTCTTATTACCTTATCTTGGCGTTTGTCGTGAGTTTCACCATCACCGGATCTCCCACATTGAATTCCGTGAAACGGCGTTTACGATCGTGACCTTTTGTGTCTGCTTTACATGCTTTCTCAAGATAACTCCGAGCAATTTCGATATTTTGTTTCCACTCTTGAGAGAAGCCCTTTGCTTGAGGAGACTTGGTACTTTGATCAATATCCACAAGATGAGGGAGTAACGGTTCTTGACAAGAATAATCTCAAAAGGGCTCTTATTGGTGGAAGAGCTCTTTTGGGCATTGAAGCAAATCGAGCCGCATCCAAAAGTTTCACCCGCTTTTTCTGCAAGTAGAGATAAAGTGCCAAGATATTCTTCCAAAGATAGAATTGAACCGCTCCGTCATCCGTCTCCGATTGTGGGTGAAAACAAGAACTCATGCTCAAAGTTGAACCAAGGAGTTTGAACAACTCAATCAAAATGTCTTGGGTGAATCGAGGTCTCGATCACTAACTATATCTTTAGGCAACCCCGGTGATTTGACAATGTGCTTGAAGAAGAGGCGGCGATCTCTTCAGCGGATACATACTTAGGTGCTGCGATAAATGTTACATATTTTGATAAACGGTCCACCACGACGATGATAGTGCCAAGATCTCCAACCTTTGGCAAGCTAACAATGTAGTCCATCGATACACTCTCGAATGGTCTAGTTGGGACGGGAAGGGGCTCCAGTAAGCCCGCCTTCTTCTGATGATCTGGCTTATCCTGTTGACAAACCAAACAAGTTTTCACATAAGTCGCAATGTCATCCCTCATTTGCGGCCAATAATAAGCCCTCCGCAATGGAAGCGTAAGTGCGTTCCTCTCCTCGATGTCCTACCAAAGCGTGTCGTGGCATTCTTTGATTAAGGATCTCCTCAAATCTCCACCCTTTGGAACATAGAGGCGGTTTCCTTCGTTTTCAATAAGCCCTCATCCAACCAGAACTGTCGAGTTTTTCCTTCTTGATGAGGTCGACCAAATAAATTGTTGCGGTGGTCCTTCTCCGAAAGTGTCCGTATTTGGTCCCTTGTGGTTGTAGTAACATTGCTCCCTGAAGAGCCGCCATTGAATGTATAGAAGCTAAGTCACCACCGACCGAGTGAGTGCATCTGCTACATGATTGCTAGATCCAAACCGATACTCCAATACAAAGTTGAACTCTGAAAGAAGTTCCTGCCAACGAGCCTTGCTTGCTTGAAAGTTTCGGTTGAGACATGAAGTGACTCACAAGCAGTATTGTCTCGTCTTCACAATGAAAGGAGACCCAAGCGAGATAATGACGCGCCATACCACGAGGCGCCGACCACCGCCAATAACTCCTTTTCATGCGCCGAGTAATAGCAGCCTCGCATTATTCGACTTTCGACTCTATATGCCACCGGATGCCCTTCTTGCATAAGGACTCCTCCTAGAGCAAAATCAAGCATCATCGGTTGCACTTCAAAAGCTTTAGCCATATCCGGTAAGGCCAAAACCGGATCTCGTCCACATACTCCTTCAATTTTTTCAAGGCGGCTTGGCATGGTGCCGACCACTCCCAAGCTTTCTCTTTCTTGGTTAATTCGGTTAGCGGCAGTGCGATTTCTGAATACCCTTTCACAAATCTTCGATAGTAGTTGGCCAACCCAAGGAACGAACGTACATCATGTACATGCCTTGGCGGTTGCCAATCTTTGATAGCCTTAACCTTTTTACTATCCATGCGGACTTTTCCTTGTTCAATAATGTGGCCCAAAAAGCTGATCGAGGTCTGGGCAAATGAACATTTTGATGGTTTCGCATAAAGTTCATTCTCCCGTAGTCGAATAAGAACTTTTCTCACATGCTGAACATGCTCCTCCAGAGTCTCGCTATAAATTACGATGTCATCCAAGTACACCACCACGAAATCATCTAAAAACCCGTGAAGTACCTGATTCATCATCGTGCAGAAGGTTGCGGGAGCATTTGTCAATCCAAAAGGCATAACTTTGAATTCAAATGCCCCATATCTAGTTACCACTGTAGTCTTCGCTTCATCTCCTTCTTTGATCCGTACTTGCGATGATCCCACCTTAGATCAATTTTTGTGTAGTACTTAGCCCTGCTCAAACGGTCGAAGCAATCCGCCACTAGCGGAATTGGATAACTATTTTTCACCGTAATTTTGTTCAAGCGCACGATAGTCACAAAGACATCCGAAGAGAACCGCTTGACTTTTTCCTCTCAAATAGCACTGAGCTCCATATGGTGATTTCAGAGCACGATAATCCCACTATCCAAAGATTTCACCAATTGTTTCCTAAGCTCTTCTAGCTCGGGTTGAGCCATGCGATAGGGCGCCTCGGCGGGAGGCTCGCACCGGAATAAGCTCGATTTCATGATCAATAGCCTCCTCGGCGGTAATCTCCTTGGCAATTCTTCCGGCATAACATCCTCAAATTCTGTAAAAGTCTTCTAACGGGTTTTGGGATAGGGCGATTGCTTCCTCAATCTCTTCCAGATGAAGAGTACACAGAAACGAAGGTTCATTTCGCTTGAAGCCCTTCATCGAACTGCATGGTCGAGATGCTCTTCTCACCCATTTTCCCAACTAGCGTGGGGATGACATGGGGCTTGCTCCCCATCATCATCAAAGAATCGAAAAATGGTAACACCGCCGTCTTCAGTATCCCGAAGGAACTCCAACCCTAAAATCGCCTTGAAGTCATCCATCCGAATCGCAGACAAATTAGTCCTTCCTTCAAAAGGACCAACTTTAATAAGCACGGATTTGGCTACTCCAAAGAATCGGTTGAGCAACCGAGTTGATTGCCTTGACCTTTCCACTACCTTTCTCCAAAGACAAGCCCGAGGCGCTCTACTTTGGACTTGCAAGGTAGTTATGAGTAGCTCCTTGATCTACCATGGCCTTGATTGGTTTTCCATTGATCTTCACATCAATGTACATCAAGCCTTTAAATTTTTAAACACGAGGTTTCGCGCTTCTTTTCCACTATTTTCCGAGATACATTGCCCTTTTCAATCACTCGGTGCGATATTGTCTTTGCATCGGTGTGAAAATGCCCCAACGACATCCTCATCATCTTCGAAATCGGCTTCACAACGATCGCTAGCCTGTGGAACATGTTGCTTCAACCCCGATGCTCCACTTGTCAGTTGGCTCAATGCATTCACAAATTGTTTCTGCGGGCAATCCTTCACCCTGTGAGGCCCACCGCATAAGAAACATCCATCCTTTCTAGGGACCGTACTAGATTTGCTCTCCTGAGCCTTTCCTTTGTTCCAGTTGTTGCCCTGATGGTTATCCTGATAGCTACCCTGATGGTTACCTTGATAGCCACCCTGGTGGCCCGCTTTATGGTGAGAATAGCGTTCTCCCCCATTTGAGTTTGATGTGGGCTTGAAGGATCTATTTCCTCCCCCTCGGGATTGGCTATTAACTTGCAGCCGCTCCTTTCTGGGTTCTGATTGATAGTCCATCAAGCACTCGGCAGCTCCCATAGCCGTACTCACATCGCCCACCTTCCGCCTTTGGAGCTCGCCTCGCCCCATGGTTTCACCCTTCCATGAAAGTGAAGAGCTTGTCCTTTTCGCACATGTCTCGGATGTCCAAAGATATGCCCTCGAAAAGGTTTTCACATAGTCCCGAATGGAACCAAGATGTTTCGAGTTCTCGTAGTGCCTGTCGGGCTGATATTCCACATTCTCTCGAAAAACTGCGTGTCTGATCGCTTCCTTAAGAAGTTCCCATGTGTCTATCTCGGGCCCTGCTGGCTCGAATATCGACATATTTTGTTCGCCACCATAGTTTTGCATCTCCACCCGGATATACATGGTAGTCGTCGTCCACCCTTCTTGCCCGCCTTCAATATTGGCGAAAGAAGAAAGTATTGTTCCATGTCAAACAAGAAGTTCTCAACTTCTTTCGCGTCGCGCGCCCCACCATAGGTACGCGGTTCTGGAATTCTGAGCCTCGGTGCATACTCTTGTGCAGGGGCTTGCCCATTGCCAACTACACGTTGAAGTATTCGCAACTGAAGTCTCATGGCTTCCATTTCTTCCCGCAGATCGGGAAGCATTGCAACAGCATCAGTCATCGCTGCGCACATCATCCGACTCTCATCCAAATTGGGCGCTCGATTCATGGATATGCCTGTCTCTTTGCCTCGACCTTTTCCTCGAGGGGTCTCGACAATCACATAACCTAGTACTTTGCCCATCGAGCGCATCCAAGCGCTGCTTAGTACTCTTTTTGTGATCCACCACCTCAGTGGTGTGTGATGCATTCGGTTCCATTGCTTTCTACTCGTGTGTCTTGAGCCGCAGCTCTGATACCAACTTTCACGGCGCGCTTTCTTTCTAGCACAAAGGGGCAGTGCGGCGAGAGTCGACTCCTCTCGACTACCTTCCGCCTTTTCTCGATCGATCCAACAAATTAAAGAAAGCTTAGCAACGGAAGATTTGAATGCGTTGAAAATAGCTTGATCATTGATTGACGAAAGCAAGAATTACAATTGATGGTGCAGGGGTCAACACCATGAAGCTTGACAAGACTTGAATACCAACTACCCCTATAATAAATAAGTAACAAAAACCTAAGTTACATGAGTAGACATCAAAAAGTCAAGAATCATAACGGAAAATAACCTATTACAAACTAACGGAAATAACAACGGAAAGTAATATTTACAATGTGCGGCCGGGTTGGGCAATCATGGTGCAAAGGCCGTCGAGACTAAGTATAGTCATGGTCCTACGACACCTTGACTTGCACTTTTTTGGTATAGTCTTCTCCTACATCTTTCCATCCCAATTTGATCATAGCTCTAGTCCTTGATATCCTAAAAGCTCGAGGTTTGCACTAAACAAAAAAAAAATAAACACTAATCAATGAAAATTCAACTCGAAAACACTAATAATCACCTAACATGACAGACAAGATAAGTTTATAATTCACACTAATCAGACCCCACCCCAAAAACATAGGCTGCCAACGTGTAGGGTCGTGAGACTTACAAGTTTGACATTATAAAGAATATTAGACACAAAAACTAACAAATTTTTTATCACCATACTTCTATTCTTTAATCATATAATATTCAAGTACGTCGAAGCATTAAACTCAGAATTTGGTTGCCTCCTTTCCAAGAGGACGATATTACAACAATCATTCAGGTGTAATTCATAAATGGAATTTTTAATCAATTACCAATCAACTACTTCCAAAATTCTCATTCAACAGAAGAAAGATCGATACAGTGACATAAAAATCAGATAAGGTTTATTTCTTCTATCTCAAGGAAAAATGCAAATGGTCGTAATCAATTTGAACTTGCTGTGATTCGACTTCCATAACCAACGAAAAGCTTCTTGATTAGTGAACTTCTTCAAGAATCAGCTTTGAGTTGAAATGGTAGTACAAAGTTGTGTAGTTGTCTCAACACCTTCCATTTTGAATGTTGAAATTGCCCACTGCTGATAATATGGAAGCTTAGGTGGTACAAATCATTGATTTTGAGGCGAGGACAGTTTCCCCTGTAACCCCTTCCGGGGACTACTGGAGAACCAATGAAAGGGGTCAAGAAAGGTGTGGGAGTTCTTTCATGGACGAAACAAAAGAATAAACAGCTTTGCTTCCTTGTCTGAATCATCGTGCTTCCAACCCCACACTCTCTCTTATTTTGTCTTGTATGCAGCTAATTATATTTCAGGTCTATGGGGTATATGGTGTCGAAAACAACTCTTGCAAATACATGCCGAACTTCATTTAAACTTCCCAAAGCTAACAACTCGTAATCAATCTTACTTCCCTGTTTCGATACAAATCCCTTTTCTTTTCCCCCTCGAACGCAATCAAAAATCTTGCACACCCTCAAATATAGGGTTAATGGCATGAATACCTACAGATGTCAAAGAAAAGGATGAGGCTCTTCTCAATGGTCAATGTTAAAAGACAGACACACTGAAATGAAGAAAGCACACGTCAAATGGATGCAACAGCCAGAGCATGCATTTTTATTTTCTGTTTAATGCCGATAAAGAAAATTTTGTGGATACAATAAGAAGCTAGTAACTAAGAAATTAACAAAGAAAGACCCCAATCTCAATAAGGGGAAAAGGGAGGGGGATTGCTTACCAGATCAGAGCGTGGTGCTTTGGGATATTCAGCCATTGCCCGGGAGACAAAATACTCATCCGTCATATTAGTCAATGCTCCTTGAACTGAAGCTGCCAAATGCTTAACATTTTCTCGTAGTGAATCAAGGGATTGAGATTCCAATATTTCATGAAAGCTCGTGTCATGTTGTTTGGAGATTCGTCTTGCTATACTCAAAGCTTCCGACAAGTCTCCACCATTGTGAACAGCTAGGCTAAATGCAGCAACCACTAAAGGATCTCTTGGTTGATCTGCTAGTGCTTTGTGGAATGCTAAGATCGCAACCCTGGAAAGCAAATACTTTGTATTGTTTTGTAAGATATTTCACGCATCTCCAATTTACAAATGAAAGTCGCAAGCATATATAAAGCCCTCTGACAAGAATCTTACCATAAGCTACTATGACATGGCCTGTCTGGTGCCAGAAGTTTATCTAGGTTGGAGAATAAAGACTGCAAAATCAAGCAATTATATGTTTCCAGTCTGAAACTCACCCAATCTCCCACGTCAAAGCAAAATCACATGCACACAGGAAATTAATTCTATATTTTGTGCATGTTTGGTAGTGCTCAATTATTTTTTAAGTGCTTACAAGTTGTGGGTCCACAGAATGTGTGGATAAAAAGTATTCTAATTTGACCAGCTTAAATTATAATTTAAGCTTAGCTATATAATCACTTCATAAGAAAGCAGGGAACAAATATCCAATCCTATAGTGAATCATTTCAGAACTGTATAAAACATTGAAACAATTACCAAAAGCATGTTATACCGCTTGTCACATCTCCGAAAACCATAGCGAACAAAATATGCTGCCTGAAAAAGAAAAAAAGAAAAAAGAAAAAAAGCAAGCTATTGTACTTAAAAATGCAACTTGAATGATAGAAATGAAAAAATCAAGCCCTTACTGCAAGCAAGATAAATCTCCAATTCTCCTTAAAATATTCTGTACCAAGCTCATTAAAACCCAACCAACATTGAAATGTACCTGAATTGGTAGAAGTATTTCCAAGAGACCAATTCTCCATAATAATCTTAATGAGGCTTCTGCAGAACCATAAGCCATCATGTAATTCATTTCCATGAGAAGCCTCCCCTAAGACATGGTTAACCATGGAAGAAACAATTACTGCTATCTATATATATCGTGCAAACAAATTAGAAATGAACCCCCAAAATAATATATATAGAGAGAGAGAGAGAATCCCTCCAAATACCCTATCAAGCCGGAGAACTGAAGAGGACAAACTTTTCACCGCGAGACCTGTCTCTTTTGCAAAGCGAAAATCCAAACGGGCAGCAATTCTAACTGCACGAAGAATACGAGCTGCAAGGACATAGCACAAACAGTTTGATCACCACTAAATGGAAGATGATGATCAAGAAACCAATATCAGAGGGTGACTATGCTTGCTCAAAACAAATGGATTTACATTATAAAACCCAACACATAAAACATGTCAAAGTGCTTGACAATAACCAGAAGAATCATCCAACCTGAAGTATGAGCAGAAGTAACAGATAGTACTAACAGAACTCACCACAATCCTCCGTCAGAGAAATATTGGCAGGTTTAATGGTTCGCAGCTGCAACAGAAGATCAGATGTAAGAAAGAGTGTACAAAGAGCAACAGCTTCGAAGAAAATCAAAGTTCTGTTTAGAGATACATGCACACTTTAGCTTTCCTAATATCATCCACTCCGCCCAGGTAGTCGTACACTAATTTCGCGTATGGGTCAAACATCAATCTGAAATTGAAAAAATGATTAATTAAGACAACGACACATAAAAATGACACAAAACATCAAATCTCAACAACCCCACCCAACCCAAAAAAAAAAAAAAACAAAACAAAAGAAGGCTAACAGAAACAAAGAAAAAGGAATGAAAATAACAATGATGGTAATAATAATGGTAGTAGTAGTAATAATAGTAGTGCTAATAAGAAGAAGAAAAAAGGAGAAAACAAGAATAGTAGTGAAAAATAAGTGTCGGACAACATTAAAATAAATTAGCTCGACTTGAATCTGCTACCCATTTATTGTAAAGTCTCGCTCCAGGCAATTTCTCCAGCGAATGTAGTCCTTCTCATCACATTCAACAGGCTTCTCGGGATCAAAACTCAAGTCCCTTCCAAACTTTGTTGCACGGGTACTAATGCTTGATACCTGATTCATTTAAGACATAGGTTTATGTATCATGAACAAAAGCACGAAAAAAACTTTCCCTCGTGGTTTTATAAAGAGTTATATCTCGCCCTTTTGTAATAGGACACTGACACCATTATGTTTTCATAAACTCAGCAATTTACCCCACCTTCATGTGCATTCAAATGACCTCCACAATGGTGAACTCGATGATAGGAAAAAGCAGATGATCAACTTTTAGACACCCTAACTGGTGCAGAAAATAGAAAAGAGAGAGAAGGCAAGAGAAGAGCAGCATAATAGGTAGAAGGACTGGGAGAAAAATGATAGCGTTATTTATTAAAGAGAAGAAGGGAAATAATTAGACCGTGAACATTTCAAATGTAAGTAGGTAAGCTTCTATTATTTATGATTGCAGCCTACTTAAAAAAAAATGAAGAATGACAATAAGAGCATCGACCAAGTGGGTAAAGTGATTTTTGCAGTAAATAATATGAAATTTTACAAATAACCATTGAACTAATAATATCATATGAGTTAAACAAACCTCCACGACTGTATCACCAATGTGCACATGGCAGATGGGGAAACGTCTCCCAACTATCTCACATCGAGAAAATGTTCTCATCACCTGAAAATTATGATAAGTCATGCTGTGTCAAAAGCATTAGTGTGTATAAGTTAGATGGTAAAACTTCTAGGAATACAAAAAGACAGTGACTTGCAAATCTTTTTCTACATCTAAGAGCAAGCCCAATAGTATTAATGGTTTCTAAAGCATTTCTGGTTTCTCCTGACAAGTTTGAATCTCCACAGTGACTTAAAACTGCTATTATTTTCTAACACGTTGCTACTGATCATGGCAGATTTGCAACAGTTAAGTGATATTTTGCACATCCATCACCTTGGGGAAAAAATCAAGAAAAGCTAAGTCATGGATTTGATAGACAAAAATATAGTTAGCAGCTTTATAATTTGGTAAGTTAGGGAATCAATTTTCCTGATAGACATTAACTACTTATGAACATGAATTATTAAATAATTTTTCGACATTGAAAGTATTGCAGACAACAGACGATCCAAATCCAAAATAACATGAACAAATGGAAAAGACTAACCTCTTTTAATTCTGCTGAGGTTAATATATCAAAATCCTTTGGCGTCCGTCTTAAGATGAGGTCCCTTACACATCCTCCAACAAGGTAAACTTCAAAACCTTCAAGACCAGGGGCAATTTTTGAGACAAGGTATATTAAACCTTCAACTTGATAAGAACTGGATCACATGCATGACATCACACATAGTGGATATTTTATGTTCAAATAAAGAAGCATTATGATTATTTTTTCCATTTCAGAAGTTGACTCATAAAGGTAAAATGGAAGGAAGCTACATAAAAATGATTAGATTAGCTAATTTAGCATTCCAAATTATGGGACTATTGTATAGATTCACAATTCACTAGAGCTAAGCAATTTTTGGAAGCTTTGAGCATACAAAAAGAAGTCTGGCCGCATGGGGTTAGGCCATTATATGCAGCTTAGTTTATTATCTAAATGTACCAAAATTTTAGTCGTTACTTTTTACTATCACTTTGTCTACACCACTTATTTTATTCCCATTAACAAGTCTATGTCTCCACATCTATATAATTTTTTAAAAAGGTTTGAGTCTACACTCTACACACGAGCTATGAACATGACACTAAGAACACCTAACATAGGATGCAGATTTTCACAAAATATCAACAACATAAGTTTCATTAGTTGACAATAAACATTACCACATTATTAGAGGCTAATAATTATTTATTAATTACATATATAAATAGCAAATTATGCACACAAAAAAGAGATAAAACATTTAATTAAATACACAGATTAGATTTATGTTTTTAGGGGGAAGGCCCGTCACAGTAGCTTGCTACTGGGGCCTTCGCCTGTTGTCTTGGCGTTGCACTACTGCCTCAGCCTGGCGCACCCCAGTTTTTTAAATAATAAAAAGAACACACACATACACATACACACACACACAGAGAGAGAGAGAGAGAGAGAGAGAGAGATTAAAGCACGTACCTTTTCTTTTGAGACCATTAAGAACAACTCTTGTAGACCTAGAGATTTTAGAATTACTAATTCCAAGATCGTTGGAATTCACTTTCTTCCATTCCACAGTCTTCCGATGACGAGCAGCATCATTCACACTTTCAACAACTACATTCTCAAAACAGAGGCAACAAAGGAGAAAAAAAAAAATCCAAAAGCATATTAGTTCACTAACAACGCAAAACTAACTCTCAAATAAAAACCCTTTTGACATATAACAGTAATATAATCACTTGCCTTTTTCACTCTCTGTATCATCAAACGCTTCAATTGCTGCAGCACAGCCCAGTCTTACCTGCATAAACTAAAATTGCAAGTATGAATTTACAAAACCATATGCTCAAACATAAAAGCACCCAATTGTGCATATATGGATTATTCACCTTGAGAAAGTGATGGCGGAAAGGAGAGCGAAGAGGGAAATGGGGAAGGCGAGAAAATCCGAGGCCTATTGAAATGGCCATGGAATGTTCATGAGAAAACCGGGTTCAATTGAAAATTGTAGGGTTTATCAGCTATGGGGTTTTGATAGTTGCAACAAAATATCCTAACAAAAGTCGCATTTTCAAAATCGTCAGTCATTTACGTTTTAGTGAAATGGGCTGGTAAAACGGGCCGACTTAAGAAACAGTAAAACACAATATTCTAATGATTTGGACGGGCCTGGGCCTATAAGTGTATTGAAGTTTATTATCGCACGACAAATCACAAACTAGTATAAATTACACTAACTACTTACTATTTTAAAAATATTTTTAATGTTACAAATTTAACTTTTTTATTTTAAAAATATTACCCCATAAATTATTATATTAATAAATAAAATCAAAATAAAATGTTCCATCCTCTTTTTTTGAGTTTGCAGAAGGTACTGTGCTTCTTGCAAACTCACAGAATCACTTATTGTAGTTAAATTCTCCACCCCAACATCATACTCAAACCGTTCAAAGTATACATTAACATATCTTCGTCTGAGATTGAGTGACCAATAGACGAAATATTGTCAGCAACCTCCTTCATTTCCAAGAAATACTCACAAATTGAAGAGTTTTCCTTCTTAGTGGTCTGAAGTGTGGCACGAAGATGAAGTAACTGAGATCTAGAATTAGGAACAAACAATTGTTCAATCTTTTTCCATACTTGACTAACAGAGGTGCACCCAACAACATGCCCAAACATCGGTTCTGATATAGATCCCAGCAACCAACTCATGATGAGTTGATTTGTCTTTAGCCACGTGAGGAAATCAAGATTGATTTGTTTTATGATGTTACCAGAGTTGTCAATTCCAGCGTCAATATACTTTTGAGGGCACATCTAACGTCCGATCAAGAAACTTTCCAAATCGAACGCTCGGAGTGTGGTTAACATTTGAAGGTTCCAAAAATTGTAGTTATTTCTTCCAAGTTTCATCGAGACAGGGGAAGAATGATGCGAGAGACGATCGGATGAACAACTGTGGCAACACGAACCGTCAAGTGAGAGGCTACCACTGACTCGGAGGCTACCAAAACCATAGCTCACTCCATCGAACATAGCCTCATTACCATTCCTAGAGAGAGGAAACCATAGTGATTAAATCTTATTAGCTATGATACCAAGTTGAAGATCAAGAATACGAAGAAAGAGAAAGTAGGTCTAGGGTTTCTTATATAATGTTAAAGAGAAAGAGGAAACTTGTTGATATTCACTGAATGAATAAATGATCTGATACGTTCAACATATACAAAATAATAACAATACAAAAACATGATATAAAAGACTTTAACACTTTTGTATTTACAAACTAACACTTCTTTCTATTCTCTCTATATTATATTTCAACACACTTCATCTAATAGCTTTAGATGTTAGAGAATGGACACATTTATTTATTCTTATATAATGTTAAAATTTTATTTTATTTATTCTTGTGATGTGCAGAGAGTTAATTATTTTTGGATAGCTAATGACCAAAGAGGCAAACTTGCTGATTTATGAATCATTTATTTTGTAATATATTAATAAGTTATTTTGAAATGGTAGTCTATACTTTTGGTATATTGGTATCAACTTTTATATTAGGCCAATGATGTTCTTAGTTACTTATATAAATTGTTTGAGTAGGCCAATGATTACTCAATACTTTAATTTATTCTTGATATGAAAAAGATGATTTCATATGAGTTGATTTATATAATTTTGTTAATTTTAGCATATATATTTTTTTCATATAACAACGTGCAAATGTAAGTTGTAAAAGAAAATGATATGCTCATATTTATGGCAGCTGGAGTATGTCGTAAAATTTCTTTTTTTACGCACACAAACGATAGCCATAAAACGCATTTATTTGTCATTTGATATCACATTTAGACAAGCATTGCATGCCTTTATTTTACTACCTGCATAAGAATGTCATAGTAAGTTCATTAACGGCTCTCTTTCATTATTGTTACTGCCGTAAAAAGATGTGACTATTTACAGTATTGCTTTATATGGCATGCAACTATACACTATACAGATTATTTTACAACATGTATAGCGTGCCGTAAAAAGTAAACTTTGTTGTGAGTCATGAGAATTTATTTTAAAATATCAATTATGTTAAAATAAATAATTCGAGCTCTTAAATATTGATTATAATTTTCTTATTTACCTTTAAATGCTCTCATAACATGATGACTCCTTTAAAACATCAATTCAGAAGAGACATATGTCTTAACAGAGTCATTATTCCACTGAGTTTAATGTGTTAAACAGCTCTAGGCAAGAGACTCCTCTACTACTCCAGTAGTAAAAGGCCATACTGCTATTTGATCCTATTGTTGACAAGGATCTAAAGGACAAAGGATCCTCGGATGGCCATTCAACAGGGAAAGAATTGAATCAAAGTCTAGATATTGTTTGATATCGAATGAGAAGTCTCACGCAAGTACGACATGATTGGGTTAACTAGACTAATTGCTCCAGATAGAATATGTCGTTCTAGCCTTGCTACAATATTAAGCGCCATGTGTGGCAAAATCGACATCCACAACTTTTATCAACTTTTATCAAAATCTGCTAAATTTTTTAATAAAAGCTTTGTCAAACAAACCCCTAACATATATATCAAACCGTCATGCTTTAGAATATCTCAATGTTGAAGGACCTCAAGCAATAGCGACCTTTCGTTCATAAGATTTAACGGTTGGCAGGCATTTAGGGAGCTATGTACTTGAAGCACGGAAATCATATTCATTATTTTCCAAAAACATCATTTTCTCTCACACTAAGTGTCAAGAATGCAATATCAACCTCTTCTTATACGTTATTTCAATTTGACAGTCTCAAATCAGTGACGATATTCGATTTTGCGTGTGATTCTGAATAACTGATTGATGTTGATATTTACGGATCGTTTCTTGGTGCGAAGACGATCCAGTTTCTCGACAGTGAAAAAAGGTTTCGGTTTTAATTTGGACGTGTCTATGAAAGTTCGTCGAAAAAACATTAGTAACTTTTAATTGATGATTTTAATGTTTTTGAAATTTATTGTGTATATGTTCTTATTCCTTGATTGATCAGTTTTGTCTAAACCTAGCTAATAGAGAAATTCATAGAGCAATGTCTTGAATAAAATTCCAATTTTAATACGGTTTCGGCTAAGGGAAAAAAACAAAAGTAACGAAAGCTACTGAAGATTACCCAGCTGTGTTGAACTATTCAAACTAGTTGAATTTCGGGGATGTTTTATTAAGTTACATTAGATAAAATAATAGACAAATATTTCACTTTTATTCTTTTTGTAATTATGTTTTTACTTTCGTTCAATTCAACGTACTAAATATATCAAAATTTACAAACAATTTGTTCGATCAGCTGAGAGATGCATGATTTATTATTATTATTATTTCTTAATGACATAACAAAGGTATATCAAATTCTAGTTTGACTTATTGGATATATATATACACACACACACAATAGTTATATGGAACTATTTATTTTCTTTTAATTGTGTTTTAATTATTGCTTTTTGTTAGTGGTAAATATAGGATTAGGTTTTCTTATTATATTGAAAAACAAGAATTAGGGTTTTTCTGTGAGTTGGTTGTTTATTAAAAAATAAAAATGATAGAACTTAGACTTTTCTAATTTTTTGATCTAACAATGATCTAAAAATGATGTATTCTTCAAAATCAATAATTTGTTGGTCAAAATCAATTCTCGATATTTTCTTAGCATAAATGAGATCTTAATTTCAAAGAGTTACCTTTTTAGTATTTTGTTAAATCAACGAGTGTAGGTCGATCAATTCTTGGTATTCCTGTATGAATTAATGAGTTTCGAATAGAGCTAATTGAAATTTCACAAGTGTTTTTCATATAAATATCAAGGTATCTCTAAGTTTGTTGAAATCCAAGTAAGTTTGGTAGAATTTAAGGTTTATGAATGTTACAGTTTCTTTGTGAGGAGGCCAACCATGTGCATGGAGATTTCATTAATTATGGTTAATAACAAGATTAGTTTTGGTACATTATGTGACTTTAAACTGTTGGTATAATAACAGAGAATAAAGGAATTATATGACTTCATGTTCACCTTGGCAATGGGGGGGGGGCCGGGACGGGTCGGGACACCTTATCCAGGCCCGGTTTTGGGTCGAGGTTTTTTTTTTTTTTTTTTTACTAAAGTTGCCCAATAAAAATATTTGTACAAAAGTTTGAAGTCCAACAAAGTCGGGACACCTTATCAAGCGGGCGATTTGATTTTTTGGACCTCATTCGAATTAAAATATTCCCATTTAATAAATTAAGTATTTTTTAATATTATTTTTTATTTTTATAATATGATTTAAATTTTAAAACATATAAAATAAAATAATTCAGGGTGAATTCGGAGAATTCAGAACGGAAACCATGATCTCCGTCTTGGGGTGTTTTGCCATCCTTACTTGATCTAAACTTTTATGACTGGTGATACACATACAGGTTGGGTAAGGATCTTCCAGAGCTTCAAATAGACCACGATATGGCATCTACCAATCAAAATATTGTTAAATCACTTCGTCTATTAAAAAATGAATATGATCATTATTTAAAACTAGTTTTCAACATGTTCTTTTGTACTCATAAGACAACAAAACTTAAACTCATCGTCCCATTTATTTATGGAATGGGGCTTATCAATTGTGGACCATATGTAAATGAATAGCCAAGACATATGAATTTATTCACCCACCAAAATTCATGGCAGTATAACTGCCGATTGGAGAACAAGCATTTCATTACAATACAATAAGGTGTTTTGTTTGTTGGGTGGACTAGAGGTGTGGGGGTGGGGGGTGACTGCCTTCAAACATGGTGCCTTTTGTCCTTTGTGTCTTCTCTATCCAGGTGCTTCTGTATAATGTAATGTGGTGACAAATATAGCTACCACATTTTCTTTAATTTGTTCTTTTCTCTTGTATCCTCATGCGTGACAAACTTGCATGATGATTCGGGATGAGGCGGACTTAATTAGCTAAACAATTTGTTTAGCTATGTGTCAAACATATTTTTTATTCACATATTTTACAAGATTTACAATTTATTATTCATATTTTATAAAATCAACGGTTTGTAAATATTTAAAAAATAATTTCAGTAACCGCCAAACATATACTTAAAGTATGTTTGACATGGTTTCTTTTAAACTCTTTTTTTTCCCCAAACTCATTTCAACTACATTTTTCATGAGACTCACAATTTTTTAACCACATATTTTATCAATTTTTTTTAAAATCTTTTAAAACATTACTTTTAAACTCCACAAATAAGCAATTAGTCTTGTGTTTTAGTTTGATTATTCCATGGAAAAAAAAGATTTTCCATCTAAGTAGGAAAAAAAGCCACTTATTTTGACAGAAATATTTTCCAACTTTTCTTTCTTAACACATAGTGGTTTGATTTTTTATTTTTATTTTTAGAATCAAATGAAACAAAGATGAAAATATATTTTTCATTTGATGCGACAAGATTTTCCATGGATTAGACATTTTCCATGGAAAATCTTCCAATCAAACACACCCTTAGTATTATACTTGTTATCTTCGAATACAATAAAATCTACCACATAGTGGTTTGATTTTTATTATTATTATTTTTTTTAAAAAGGAAAAATACTTACATGAATCTCATTCAGATTTAAGGTGATTGATGTAGCAATTGGTAGTGAAATAAAATACACAACTGCAATTAGAAATCTGATTAATTAGTGTAAAGAAGGGTGATCTCCTACCCTTAATTACTGCAGCAGAAAATGTTAGGAAAAAATTGCATCATTGATCTCCAACCTATTGTTTGAATAACAAATTGGTCTTTCATGTCTGGATATACTTTTATTCCAAAAACAATTTAAGCAAAAAATAAAGATAAATTTTGTCATCGGAAAGATAATGACAAAATTTTTTATCCGGATTATGATTCACTCTTTTTTTAAAAGATGAACGTACTCTTTATAATATAAAATAAATCTATTTTTGAACATTCATACTTTGGATAATCACCATTGCCCGCCTCAGTCCACCTTCGCCTCCCACCACTACCCTCTGTTGCTACACCTTTTTTTTTTTCTTTTAATTTTTTATTTATTTTTTCGTTTAATTAAAAATAATTGTAGAAATGTGATATTTTTTATTCTTATACCTAACTAAACCAAACAAGATAATAATAAACCTATTATTCGAATAATTTTTATCTAAATAAATAATTTTATCAATAAACCAAACGGGCTCTAATGATCAATTATCAATAGAAAATACTTTATAAAACTCTATTAAATTTCCATGTAACCCTTACACGTCCAACGTTACGGGAAAAAAAAAAAAAGAAGAAGAAGTCATCTTCTCTAACTTTTAAAGATTGAGAACCAATTTGTATCCTTTTAAAAGATTAATAACCAACTTGCAACTCAGACAACATGTTGGGGATCAAATTAGCAATTTTCTGAAAACGTTAGTAGAATTAGCGACGATTAACAGTTTTTACCGTTAGATTCGGATTCTTGAATTTTTACTTTTCAGAAAATCGATTGCTTACATATAAATTCTAATAATTGAATAGTTGTTCAGAATCACTGGCACTCATCTGATTCACTGAAATAAAGAACCGAAAAAAGTAACTGACATGCAACTGTAATTATTTATAATTAATTAATTAATTACTGACAGGCTTATGGTTTCAGCTCAGATCAATCGAGCTGTTTATCAAGTTCCACAATCCACTCCAAGTACTATTCGTTTGGACTTTACTTCAAGAATCCCTTACGAGATAGTTCAGTCGAGACAAGTGTGTGTGTGTGTGTGTGAGAGAGAGAGAGAGACCAGTCAAACGTATAGAGCAACTTGACAGATCCTCATCAGTTTTATATAAACCAGACCTCTTGAGAATTTCTGAGACTCAAACCCACAAATTCAATCTCTCATCCTTTATTTTCTTGAACCCTTCAATTTTTTCACATATCAAAGCTCAAAAATGGCTGCTTTTTCTTCATTTCAGTTCATTGACTCTTCAGTTTTATTTACCAACTCTCCAATCAATAAAATGTGTGGCTCTATGGAGGAAACAAATACTTGTTTTTCTCCATTTTACCAGCCTGAAACTCTTCAGTATCTTGATCAGAGCACAAAAGTTTCAACACTAATTAGCAATAATGAGACTTCTCTGAGTCATGTCACAAACAAGAATATTAGCATGGATTCTTCATCAATAACAGATACAAATTTAAGACCCTTTATGAACAAGAAGAGGAAATTGAAACTGGGTTCTTCTGCAAATTTTGCTCAATCCAAGGTTCAACTCTCTAACCCTGATTTTATTTATTTATTTATTTACATAGAGCTCAGTCCTATCGAGTACTGCGTATTGATTAGTTTATGTATATTAGAATACGAGAGAAGTGAAAGGAAAGAAGCTGAAGAAATGCAAAGAGGTCGAAGAGAAAAAGACGACAAAAGAAGCAAAGAAGAAAGATGAGAAAAAAGCTCAAGAAGAAGCTCCAACAGACTACATTCATGTTAGAGCAAGGAGGGGCCAGGCAACAGACAGCCACAGCCTTGCTGAAAGGGTACTCAAAAAACTGTTCCTTAATTATTTCTATAAAGTTACATTTTAGACCTTAATTTCCTCAAAAAAAAAAAATCTCCACAATTTATTTTTATTTATTTTTCAAATTATATCAGGTGAGGAGGGAAAGAATAAGTGAAAGAATGAAGCTACTCCAAGCTCTTGTTCCTGGTTGTGACAAGGTGAATTTAATAAATATAAATAATATATTAAAATTTGGTTCAAAGTTCTTTATGAGACAGCTTCATGTGGGTTGAGTGATATACAGGTAACTGGAAAGGCCCTTATGTTGGATGAAATAATCAACTATGTCCAGTCCCTGCAAAATCAAGTCGAGGTATAATTTTATTTTCTTTTTGTTTACACAAAATTAATTTTAAAATTATTATTCTGATATATATTTTCGTCTCGCTATATTATTTCAGTTCCTCTCAATGAAGCTTGCTTCGACGTCGAATCCCATGTTCTATGACTTCGGAATGGATTTAGAATCATTCATCGTTAGACCCGATCAGGTATTTTTTATTTTTCTTTAATATATTATTTTTCTGGTAATTTCACTTTTTTAATAATTATTTTCTGTTGTTATATAAACATGCAGAATTTACGTGGCTTGCAGTGCAGCCCTACACAAACAGCAGCAAACGACTATTCTCTACTGGATAATTCAGCTAATACACTTTTGCTTCAACCAGGCCAAATGCCTAATATTTTCTCACAGGTACGGTTGACAGTACATAAACAACAGTACCCGTGAGAATTGTTTAATTTACGTTACCAAACATGTCAATAGTACTGTCTTACAAGACGACAAAATTTATGTAATTTTCAGGGCAATGGACAGTTGTTGTGGGAAGTGGATGAACAAAGACAAAAAGCTATTAATCAGCCAGGAATCAGCTACAGTTTGTGTTCATTTCAATAATATATATAATTAACAACAACAACTGCCATACAAGTATCTGGTAAGCAATCAATCATTGTCTAATTAAAGTATGATCATTACTTCTTAATACCACTGCAAATCTTAGATTAAACAGATGATTATCTTTTTGACTGCTGCTTTGTCCTACTTTTACCTTTTTTAAGGAATCTTAAAATATCATTAGCCAATTTCATGTAAATTCTTTTAGCAGACCGGATTCTTAAAGACTTGACACATGACAATTTTTTATAAATAAACGGTGGCTAACTCTGAAATTATATTAAAGTCAAAATCAATAATTAATTTTAACAATACATTTTATATTACGAGACTCACAATTTTTATCAATTTTTCAACCACATGTTTCATTAACTCTTACAAAAAAATTTGATTTGTAGCAAAATCAAACGGGAAAGGTGTACTTCAAATAAATAAGTTTATGAAACTTAGATTTTACAATATGTTTAAATATAAATGCAACTTTTCTAATGAATATGTTCGTGTTGTTAGGAATTTGCAGAAGCAAAAAAAAGGAACAAATTAAGGAATTAAAGAGGTGATCTGATTCCTTAGTAATGGAGAACAGGAGATGGTGCTGATCTGAATAAAGGGCATGAAGCAAAAATCAGTGGATGCAAAAAGAGTCAAATTGGACCGACCAAATAAGACCAAATCTTTTGCAGATCCTTTTGTTCTTGTCCAAATTTGACACCATTTTATGGGAGCACAAATTCCTAGACATTTATTAGATACATTCTTCAAATATATATTGTAACTGGTCACCACTACTGTATATTAATTAGAGTTAATTTTTTTTAGTGTGTAATTCTATCTTTGATTTGATGTTATGTTACAAATTATTGAGTTTTGAGATTCTATTTTAAAAACTCGACTGTGTTAGTGTGACGGTTGAAAACTGGGCTAGATAAGGTCCAAGGGATGGGGAAATTTTGATTAGAAAATAAAGGATTGTGTAGCTGATGCAGCATAATCGAGAGAGAATAAAAAAAATACAGGATTTATGAACTCGTTGATTTTAAAGAATATCGGAAACGGGTTAGTAAGAAGTTCAAAATTTCTTCAAATTCTATTGTTTTCTTTGATCAATACAAAGAAAACCTCAGCATGACTTTATGTTTAGTATTGCATCAAAAAGCTGTAATACTACAAACAAAAATTAGTGCTCGTCTGGCTTTTGCTAAAAATCAATGTTTTAGTAGATTTTAATAAAACTTGATAAAATACTTAGTTGAAAAGTTAGAGTTGTGGATTTTATGAAATATGTACTTAAAATTATTTGTTAACTTTAATTCAAAATTTTATCAAATTTTTAAACAAAACCAAACAAAAACTTAATGTTGTATGAATATTTGTTTTACAAACTCTCATATTTGAGTCTAAAAAAAAAGGACCATATATTGGTTTTTGTTTTTTTTTTAATATGTGAATTTTTGAAAACTAAAATAAATGATAGATGGACATTTAAAATAAATTGCGCGATATTAATAATAAATGCAAAATATCGCGCAATTTAGACTTAAATTTTTGAATTTTTAGTGTCAAGTAGTTGTCAATGACATTGTATCCCGCAGTGCTAAAATGACTTGGACGCAATAAAATTTTCATTTCTAATTATTTTTTTAGTCTGGATTTTTTAATTTATTTTCAATAATGTTATAAGAAGAAATTTGTAGAAATGGCATATATATAACTAGATCAATTTGTATATCATATGGCTAGCAATTGCAAAAATTAATAATATTGCAATATAAATTCATATATGTTTTAAGACTTGTGACATTCATTACGGGGAACAAACTATTGGTCAAACGGGAGTTCAGATATGCTATTCAAAATGCATGTCCTCTTAACTATCTTCTCGATAGAAACTTTACACATCATTATTATAAATAATATTTAATGTATTTACACTTGCTGTTATTGATGATGTGTAAAGTTTCTATTGAATAAATGGCTGAGGGGACATGTATTTGGACAGATCTAGACTCGTCTAATGTTATTCATGACACACAAAAATGAACATTAAGAATATCGAGCCCAAAGTTAGTGTCGAGTTCTTCCAAAGGGGCGATGAAAAAGGTTCCCGACACCAACTTCAAACTTGATATTCGTGATGTCTAATTTTGAACACCATCAATTTCCTTCTGTGGAGGCATGCCATGTGATATGTATGCTTCCCACAATGTGTGTGTGTGTGTGTGTGTAAGTTTTGTACATATAACACTGTTTAAGATTCAAGCTGGACGATAAGTATCAATTACTTAATCCTATCTTTTCCTTTGATAAGATACAATTAGCATGTTCTGTCCCATCTTGTGCATTTTCTTTTTCATCTTTATTTCTCCTTTCATAATCTTTATCCCATCCAAGAGCTTTTGACACAATTTCCACATTATTTAGTGAGAATACACGTAGCTCTTTTCTATTAGTTTAAATTTTTCGATAAGATGACTAACAAGATATCAAAATTATAAATGATTTGAGTTCAAGATTTGCCGCCACTTAAAAACTGTGCATGCATCAGACTTTTAATTAAAAAATAAATCTCATATGCATGTGAGAGAACGCGTTGAAAATAAGATTTAAGTGAACATATATGACTTGTTTTTAATAAATTAAATTTTTAGACGAGATGGTTAGACACTTCAATTATATGTCTCAATAATTAATAATGGGATTTATAATGAAGATGAAAAAAAGGTGGATTTTATTTCAGTATTATGTCATTTTATTTATCTTATTAATTATTGTTGTTATTTGGTATTTGGTGTCTTTTATAATTTTTCATAAGTGTAGGGACTACTGACTAGGTGGCTATTTCAATTATGTTTAGTGATTTGTTTCCTCTACAGTCGCAACAGTCTCGATCTTGTTCATTTATTTTAATGGGTTTTGATAAAGGGTAATTATATTTACCACATTTTTCATTTATTGTATCATATTTTAATTATATTTAATGTCTTAAATATTTGTAATATAACAATTATGTCCCTAAATTTTTTTTATCGTATTTTTATCCTCAACTTTTTATTAATTAGTACATTTTGTGTCTCATAATGGTTTTCGTCCAAATATCCATTTAGAGGGCATAAAACAACTAATTTGTCCATCATATTTTTTTTTATTAAAAAAAAACAATAAATACAAAAGTGCGGAAAAAAAAAATTTCTCATTTCAAAGCACGCAAAAAGTAATATCTTCACAGAAATCATCATTAAGGATGAAACGTGTTAATTAATAAAAGTTGAAGATAATAATTTGACGAAAAAGTTAATGACATAAGTGCTATAATGAACTAATATTGAAGACATTAAGTGCAATTAAAATATAGTGCATTCATAAGAAATTGTAGTCCACCATTTGATAAAAAGTTTAATAAAATTGTGTTTTCTCCTATTACGATTCAAATTCTCGTCATCTGTGCGTGAGTTAACAAGTCTTTAATGCCTAATTTGTTGTCATTCTTAAGAATCAATAGAAATTAAAAAGTAATGTGTCGCAATATTTGTTATAAAATCAACTAGACTTCGATTACGTGTTCGTTTCATCATTTCATTTTGTCTACTTCAATTTAGAAGTTTTTATTTTGATTGACTTGTTGCTTAATTTTGCTTCTAAGCCCTCTTGGTCCTCCATCTGCCAGCATTTCTTCCTTAAGAGTATAATAAATAATTAGTTGATCAATTTTGTCAAAAGAGAAAGAAAAGACAAATCAAGGAGAGGTGATGAGCCCACAAATTTAATTTAATTAGTTCGTATTGAAGCCAATTGGCCTAAAAGTGTATATATGTCAAAGACATCTGTCATTAATCTTGCTGTCAATCCGCTATGTAATTTACTATAAATTTCTCACACTGTTTTAGAAGACAAAAGTGATGCTGCCAACTAATTACATGATTGTGATCTTCAGCAACTTGGCATTTAATTTAATTTAATTTGTATCCTTTGATCATATTTTCTTCATCAGTAAGTTATTATTGTTCATATATATTATTATATGCTTGCTTGAGAATACATACAATAATATTTAAGATGTGGGCTACCCACATAACAATACGATTCACAAGAAATGGATATTCCCACAACACATGTACCAAAAACTAGAGTAGAATGCAATAGAAACTTCTCTCTCCCTTCTTTGACAACAATGTTCATTATATATGGTTGTTATTGCAGAGCACCTGTCTCAAAGAAGAATCACTTCAGAAAATAGGGATGGCAACGGAGCGGTACTTACCATCCCCGTTCCGTAGGAGGCTTTTGAGAGGCGGGAATCAGGACTGGTTCAGAGAATTCGAAGCATGGAATATGATTTCCGTCCCCGCCCTGATTATGGAGAGAATGCTATCCCTATTAGAGAAGCATGTGTGCAACAAGTGAATCCAGCATATGTTCAAACGCTCTATGAAGGCAATTCGAAGAATTGCTTTGAGGCATGAATCTCCTAAATGTCAAGCAAATAAAAATTAATTTTCTAACTTTCCTTTCGACTACTCTCTCGGGGGTGCACCCAAATTCGCTGTGATCATATTTAATTTTGTGTAGTACAGCATAAAAAACACGTAATATTTTTTAAAGAAAGGCAATTGGTTAAATTCTATTAAGATTACATATTTTATCAAGTCTCGCCTTTGTTTTTATCAAAATCTTGATTCAATTAAAGAATGGGGTAATTCGATTTGAATATTAAGTGTTGGGTTGGTAGCAAGTTGTGACATAAATGGTTGTTGAATGTTGGGTATTATTAAGTTCAATTGGGCACAAAGTTAGTAGTATCCGTGCCTATGTCTCATCTTATATGACAATTAAATATTATGAAATGTCAGGCTCGATATACCTGGTGTCGGCCATCTTATTTAATTAGGGAATTTACCAAAATGATAATTTACTTAAAATAAATTGAAAGTATTAAAAAACTTTCAAATAAAATTTTATTTTATTTGGGAAAGTTCAATTTCATTTATCATTGTAGAATGGAAATTAAAACTTGAATATTCTTTATTGTCAATATGCAATTAATAAATTTTCTTGAAATAAAGTTTAAGCCCTTCAAAGTTCAGACCATTTTTAAAGGTACCTATTCAATAGAGAGTTGGATCGAGACATCAGGGAAAACTCATGATTGTCGCTTAAGAAGGGTCGAGAATTGAGATGATATGATTATGCGTTTGAAAGGAGATATACAAAGTCCAATCCTACTCCTATAAAGAAGAGGAAATTACGCATACTATTTACATTTTTTAATAATTTTAAATTTACAATATATATGTATTTATTAAAAAAATACTGTATAATTATTTAATATTTTTATTTATTTAAATTAAACATGTTGACCTTGAAATCTGCAATATACACGTGTCAACATATCTCTAATCAATCATCTGTCGTCATGTATGTTACGTGTAGGACAATCGTTAGACATCAAGATCATTGGAAAAAAGGGGTCGGAGATCGTTGGTACTCCAACGATGCCGTTATACAGAATAATATACCGGGGTGTTTTGGGTGTGGGAGAGACAAGCAGACAGAAATTTGAACAGAGTTTAAGAGTGAGAATAATACGTATTTTAGAATAATTGAAGATGTTGTATTTATAACTTCAGAGTTCTAACTGGTTTAGGTAAACAATCAATTAGACATCTGATGAGATTCCCCTTCCTTATGGGATAAGAGGTAATTAGACATCAACGTGATCCTTTGGATTTTTCATCATTATCTCCTTTAATTCCCAATATCTTGTTACTAATTATCACAAGGTTGATATTTAGTTTCCTTCTAAGTTTGAATCACAATCAAACACGATTCAACATAATCTTTTCTGAGATATCTCTTTAATTGTCCCCAAACATCAGATTGTCTGTGAACTATGATGGATTCGACTAGCAAAGTGCCTTGGGTCAGCTATGAACATCGAGGCCCTTTATGGACTTCGTTGTACTTGATTCAGGAGTGCTAAAATGTTGCTGGGTCTCCGAAGCCTTCTATGAATTCACGAGGCCCTCACTGGGCTTATGAGGGCTTCACTGGGCCTATGAGACTTTTGCTGACGTGGAGGTCTTATCAAAATCGGATGGTAACAAAACAAACTAAAAATCTCATACAATCCCCATCTTACCCTATCTTATCACCATCTATAGTTACGTAATCAATGGCAGAACAATGAAGAAATTCAAAATTCCATCCCAATCTCTTCCTTCATCTACTGCCGCCAACAGCACCACGCTTCAGTCGCCACCAAAATCACACCAACAAATTCACCCAACATCACTATTTTCCCCCATCCTTCTTCACATGCTCCAACCATCGCCTCCACACCTCATTCCACCACCAAATCCCTCCATCCAAATCAACCATACAACCGCTGACGAACTACCAACGTCGATCACAACCCCAACAGTGTCCAATAAGATCTTTTCCACTGCGATCCACTTAAATTTTTAGATCTAAAATATCAATCAGATCTTTTTCACCAACAACCAGATTTAGATCTGTTTTTTATGGTATTTTTTATGATGGTGAGATGGTGTGAAGATGTTATTTGTGTTGGTGGTAAGTGTGGATGGCGGCGGTGCAGATCTAGCGGGTTTGATGGTGGTGTAGATTTAGCGTGTTTGACAGTGGTGCAGATTTGAGTAATAAATTTTTTGTTACAAGTATTACTCTTTGTGTAATTGTGGTGTGGACGGTGGTGGTAGTGACGACAGTGTTGTAACATAGTTGTTAAAAGTGTTATACTTTGTAATAGAGTATTACAAGTGTTACACTTTGTGTAATAACAATCTTGTCGGTGGTGTCAACGGCAGTGGTGATAGCAGTGGCGGCATATCACAATTTGTTACATGTATTACTTAGTGTAACAAAAAAATGTAATTTCGTTACAAAATAATTTGGTGTAAAAAAAAAAATTGAAACAATATTTTGGTATAAAATAACTAATAGAAAGTATTTTTAAAATTAATTTATTTTTTTAGTTTATTTATAAAAATTTCATCCCAAAAGATTAACCTATTAGGTAGACTAGTCATTTCCATTTATAATCTCAGTGCTTGTTTGATCAATTTTTTTTAGAGAGATGTATTTAATCTAGACTTGTAAAGATTTTAATTGACATTTTGAAGTAATTGATTTTTATGGATTTTATTAATTTTTATAAATTTTTAACAGATTTCCGTAAACTTTTACAAATTTTCATTTAAAAGACAAAAAATTGTTGTAGGAGAAAAGTCTAATAGCAATTTATTTAATTGCATTAATATTATTAAGTTCATGAAAAAACTTTGAATTTATAATGTTTTATTTTTACTTGCAGCAAGTAAATTACATCAAAAGTTAATGACATAAATTATTATTTCACTTTTTTTTTTTCTTTTGGATAAAACTAGAAAAATTCCAATTGACTTGTGGATAAATTCAAAAAAATATGACATGTGACTCATTTTAATATTATTTTATCTAGTTCATAATTTCACTTATTTACTTTTAATAATTTATATATAACATGTCGTTATAAGTCACATCAATTACATAAATAAATAATCAAAATAATTCAGTGCTATTATATGAAAAAAATATCACTGGTCAATATTATCAACGTTCCCAACATCACTCTTCATATCAGTAACTATAATAGCCTTCCACTCATTAGTATTCTCTCTTTGTTGTTCTCGACTCTCATAAAATGGTCCAACGTTGTCCCCTTGATCATCTAACACTGATGAAGATGATGAATCTTCATTATTTGGTTCAACTAGAAACTCATTGAAATATTTCAATAAATAGACTAAAAGTAACTAAAATAATGATGTCATATCAAAACAATTTTACGAAGAAAAAAAACCTCATATTCATCAACACAAATAGAAAAAATAAGAATGAAAAGAATAAAATTTACAATAATAAAGGATTAATTTTCAACATGATGAGATTTATTAATAAATTACAAACAACCATTATATAAGAATTTAATTATAAATTTATCTTATTTAATTAAAAATAGAAAAACGAAAAGAAGAAAGAGAGAGAAAATGGTTAGGAAAATATGAAAAGAAAAAGAATGATCACATTGAATACATAGAAAAAAAAATATTAATATTCTTTTCATAAAAAAATATTGAAAATTAAGAGTCCGTTTGGTGTGGATTATAAACTAGTTTATTTGACCAAAAACGATTTATTTAACCAAAATATTTGCCCAAAATTTTTATTTTTTTTTATTACCCTATTTGCCCAAAATTTGCACCAAGTACTCCACTCTATTAATGAGATGTTATGTAATGAATTAGAATAATTTATGTAATTTTTTACAAGAATTAGTTGATGATATCATTATTATTGTACTTATTTTGCTAAATACATTCTTGATGGTAATGCTTTTCTACTATATATGTAGTGTTTTGTTTGATTTAGACTTGTAGAGTGTTATTTAATCACAAAATTAATATAATGTTAATTTATTGAAGTGTAATAATTAATGATTTTATGTTATATTTAACAAAAATAGATTTATCGGTTCAATATCAATTGATCCACCAATTCAACCACCGGATCACCGATTGAACCAGCTATCCAATAACCCGCATCCTTGTCTAAATCGATGTCTGGGCAAGATCTGATAACTAAGCCTTATTTACATCTTCCCAACAAAATATATAAATATATCGTTTTTTTCTCCCTTAACCATAACCTACAAGATTTGCTTGCCAACGAAATTTCATGGCATTGAGTTAGAGTTGTCAATTCGGGTCAGGTGGGACGGGTCGGTCTGCGCCTCCGATGAAGCCCGGTGACGGCCCGCATTAGAAAAACCTACACCACGGCGGATTGCAGGCCGGGTCAACCCAGCTCACAAAAATTGAATACGAGTCCGGCCCATCCGAGTCGAGCTCATGTCGGCGGCGGTTCAACTCGGTTTGGCCCGTATGAATAAAAAATTAATTTTTTTTTTAAAAATTACTAAAAAAAATTAGTTACCTATTGTAATTATAAAAAATTGTTTACATATATAGCAAAAAATGTGTTAAATTACTAAATAAAAAATAAATAACAATGATAAATTTACATTTGTTAATTTTTTAATTCAATTTCTATTTTTTTATATATTTAAAGACTAAAACAGCACGCATCTGTCACATCTTTTACTTTAAACCGCTCTATACTATTTATTAAAAATAATCAAAATAGGCTAGCGGTTAAAGGCCGAACCGCCCGGTTCACGCGGGCCGGCCTCCTCGGCCCGTGACGACCTGCGGGTTGGCCTCCTCGGCCCTTGAACGGCCCACCCGGTTCACGGGCCGGCCCGCAGTTCCGGGTCAAGACGGGTGGGCCGATGTGGATTCGACCGGCCGGCCCGTCTTGACACCTCTACATTGAGTTTCTTCAAATATTGGCAAACAAAAAAATATCAGAATACATTGATAAATTAGATTGAGAACAATGCCACGTACCAACTTATGATTAATTATATAACATTAAGGCTTGATTTGGCATTACTGTACTTTTAAAAGAATCTACTGTGTTGCAGAAAGAATCAGCTGTTGGAAGAATCAAACAAGTATTTGGTAAATTCTTGTTTCAAAATTGTTGTATGTTTCAAAAGCAACATTTGAGTGTTTGGTAAACAAAATTATTTTATTTCTGTAATAGTATCACTAAAAAGGACATTAATTATAATAATATTATTTTGTATTATTATTATTATCATGAGTGATAAAATTCTTTTTTTTTTTTTTATAGTAATATGTAATATTGTCTAATATTCTTTAACAAGACAATACATTCACTATTATTATTTTAAAATAAAAATAATAAACACCAAATAAATTTCAAAATTTATAAATATTACAAAGTAAAAGAATAGTCATATAGTGCAAATACACTTAGGATATTAAAGGAATTGGTTTAATTAATTAGGAGTAAAATGAGTATTTTAATAATATATAAATGAAAAAGTCAAAAACAGAATTTGAAAAGTTGTCTTTTTGCTGTTTCTCAAAATCTGCTGTCGGTGAGTCAAAATAATTTATAATCACTTTTAAAAATTTTACGAAACGCCTAAATCAATTTCTGATTTTCTGAGAATTAGAAGTTGTATTCTAAAGTCAATGTGAAACGGGCCTAAATACTGAACAAAGTGGTGTCCAAGTGTAACAAAATAAACCCCAAGTTCATCTTTCTCTGCAAAGCAGAAATGGAAGTACTGGAATTTTCTTCCCTTACACTTTTATGGTAAACCCTAAATTGATGGGTCGATAGATGATCATAAAAATACATGACCCATCAAATCTGAATGGGACATGACAACCTTCATCTTTACATTCATTGGTCAACGTGGATATACATATATGCATCCATGGCCATGCCAAGTTCTTTTACAATGCTTTTTTTCCTATATCATTGATTGGCATGATGCCTCGTTGTCTTGTATTCTTAGTCGGGACATTTTAAATCGACATTAGTTAATTATATCTTATTGAGTTGTGAGTAGGAGCGGAGTAATGATTTTTTAAAGTGGAAGACTACTATTTAAAAAAAAAAAATTTACACTTTATAACTGAGCTGCTAGTGGGAAAAAAAAAGAATTGCACTGGAATGGGACACAACTACCGTCCGATCCTGTCCTTTCCCCTCATCTCTGCCTTTGGTTGTGAGCGCGGCAAGATCAACTTAACATTTGAACTTTGACGGTAAATTTTCTTGCGGTCATCATTTTGTCATGTCGTAGAAGAGAAGAGGAATGTTTCTCCTCTTTTGTTGGATTAACTTCGTGTATGTTTGGTGAAAAAAAATTTCAAGCTTATAAGTTAATCAAACATCGTTTTTATTCATTCATTTTTGTAAAATCTACAATTTTTATTCATTTTTTATCCACAAATTCCGTAAATTCAATAAATCATCTCCCTTGTCTAGTTTCAATTTACTTCCTTTGCAATCCATGCAAACAAACATAATTTCGACCAATTTTTCCACGTTTGTCAAAGCTTAAATTATAATTTAAGCTAGTCAATATAGTCAAACATACTTTTTTAGTATACATTTTATAAGATCCGTCTACTTATTATCTACATATTAAATAGAACTCACAACTTGTAAATACTTAAAAAATAATTTTAATACGTGCGAGAAAATTCAACAAGACCATTCAAACAAAATTTTCTTTTGGGCCCAAAAAGATTTCTCCATTTTCTCTCACATTAACAAGAAAGAAATTTCAAATATCCCATGTTCCTAAAAGTAAAATCAACCAACTCCCAAAAAGTACTCTTTTTTTTTTTTTTCTAACGTATTAATAGTAATGAAATTGCAAAATAAATTAACATAAGAAACATGATGCAGGTTGACAATCAATTCTTTTGAAATATTTGGATACATTTATGGCGACTGTAACGAAACTTGGAATACGATAATAGATTTATAAAATCTCTTTTAAGTAAAAAACTTAAAAGTAACCAAGAGTCAGAGAAACACGTATGATGACAAGGAGTATGACTCATGCGAATAGAGTATATTTTACATTCTATTTCCTGTCTTTGGACAATATAAGTTTATTATTATTGCACTATTAGCTCGAAGTGAGGCCAAGTACTCCCCCTTCTAATCTGTATTAATTTTTATCTGTGTTATTAATAAAACACAATCAATTATTTCCAAAGTTGAGAGGCGCAATCAAACTATTTATAACTCAGTACCAGTTGGGAGAATCTATCCTTAAACACTATTTGTTTGGATCTTATTTCGAAACTATGCATGAGATAGGCCTACCTTAACCTTCGTGTTCAAGTGATGAACCGGGGTGGGGTTCATGTGGTTCCGGCTGTTTCAGACAATTTCTCTGCTAAAAGACAAGGGAGAGTTCAGTTACAAAACACAGCATTAACTCACTGGAATCTTCACCAATTTTATCAACTTTCTTTGTTCTTTCAATAGAGTCAATTGTCAACTATAAGGATATGGACAATTTTACGATTATGAAACCCATGCAAAGGACGGGTCATGTGGGGACGGACCACCGGCACACTGTTGGGTGTTACCGACTACAGTTACGGCCGGTGGGGCCGGGGCCCACTGGAGTCTTTTTTTTAAGGAGCAAGCCCGCCATGACATTGTGCATTTGCCATTGAATTGCCTTGTCTCCTTTAATCTGTCATCCGTGTATATATGCAATATGTATACAGAGAGGGGTAGGTGGGGTGGGAGCATATATGACATTAATTTAATGAGATGGCGTCGTGGTGCGAGATGCATCTAAGGCATGGGTAATGGGTTGTCCTAATATGGACTAGGCAATTGATCCCACTAGTTTGTAACTAGGACTGAGTGGAATTTCGTGTTAAAATGTTATAGTTATTAGATTTGGGATACTAATCTAACACTCCCTACAAATGGTAACTCGTTTAAGAATAATAATTTTAAATTTCAATTGTTTGCTCCGACTTTAGATGAATCAAATAACTCGTTTGAACTTTATAAACTCTTATATACCATATTGAATCTTATAATTCCACATTTTGTTAAAAAGAATTACGCAGCCCAATCCTTGACTATTTTCTTCATCTTTAGTCGACACGAGATATTAACAATTATATTGTGTTATGTAGTCTTAGTCTAATACTGCATATAAGCAAATTTTCCATCACAAATCCAATGGTTAAAAGATCTTTTTTTTATACCATCCTTGTGTTGTAAAAGGTGGAGATAGAATTTTATCATGCTAGGAGTAACATTATTGATTATAGTCTGGGCCTGAGCTTCACCTGTCTCTATTTTCTGCTACACTGCAGATTAATATGATGAGGTTCAACAATAATACCAGTACCATCTAAATAAACAAATACTTTTTAGAGTATTTCCGCTCCACTTTTTATATCTTCCAGAAAGCCAAACTACATTGCTTCATGCTATGTTCCAAATTAATGTCAGTACATACAGAAAATACAACTTCAGCCAACCGGGGATGACAATCCCCGGGCTCCCTCGTAAGTTTATCTCAAGTCTCAAGACTCCATTGTTGACGAGTAATGCTACTTGTAAATCCCCACTTACACTTGCTTATGTGGCAGAATAAAATAATGAAAAGAAAATTCAAAATAATGTTTTGGTCAAATGTTTCACCCGTAAATCATATTGTCACATAAGCAAGTGTAAGTGTGGGTATAAGTAAAAAATGTACAAATAGCAAATAGCATTACTCATTGTCGACCCCCCCCAACACACACACACACACACACACACACACATATTCTGTTTTCATCATTGATTTACAATGATTCTGTATCCCTCCCACCAACAACCCCCACCCCCACCTTAATGCAATAGTCAAATTTATCCAGTGCCTACCAAGTACACAATGCCATTACCTAAAGAGTGCAGTGGGGCTAGTGTTTAATGCAAAACAGATGAAACAGGAATGCTACCATCAAAAGAAACATATATCTCAACAAAAAATATGTTCAATCCTGTGGCTTAAAGATTGTAGTGGGGCCATGTGACTTGAAAGTTTGAAAAACTATTATTATTTTAATTTAGAACTACTCGATGAAATAATATGTTCAATCCTGTGGCTTAAACACAATTAGAAAATAGCATATGGGAGAAGGAAGAAATAATCTTGCTACAATTTGGGAAAATCAAAAGGAATGTTTGACAAGCAGTGTAGTCTTCCATGAAAGAGAAAGGGATAATGTACTCTATTATACAAATGTAGAGTCTGTCCTTATTTTTTCAGGCCTACTAAAATCACATGGGATTTTGAAATGGAAAGCGACAATTGCAATACCGTAGCTTAAATAAGATTAATGGTGAAGGAGACGTAAGGATATGCATCAGCATCACCTGCAAAGCCGCCCATCCTTCCTTCGTCCTCAGTTTTCCAGTATGTGCTGCATTTATACATGGAAGACAGATGACATATCAACAGAAATTTTCTCAGTCAAAGTTTTGACAGTGATCAGAGTTCACAAGTTCCTGGGACCATCAAAGATGAGGCTTTCTGAAGAACACATTTCAATTGCCCAGAATTCTGACCTTCAAGAAATGACGTCAGATCACGTTTTGGCTACGCGTAAGAAAAAGTAATAGCTAATTTTAACTAATTTTTTGTTTTCAAAATGTCTTGGATAACTTACTTATTTCTTCTTTTAAGTAAAATAAGTTATTTTGGAAGTAATTCTTACCTCACCGTCAAAAAAAATATTTACTGCAAAACTTACTTATTTACTTATAAGTAAACTTCTAAGGCTTAGCCAAACATGCTCTTAATGATCTAGAACTCCTCTGGAGTCTGGACCACCAAAGTCTATTGGATAGAAAATACTGCAAGCATGGAGAGCTTTAAACGTGTTCCTTTGATCCATTAGGACATTGAGGATTGTTTGTCAAAACAACAAGTTAACATCCCAATTCTATGATTTCAATATACGAAATAAATGGGATTCAAACAAAATTTAGGATGTTCATTCAGTTTGTCCTCAGGACAGAAATTTATGGAGCGATAGGTAGATGTATTGGGAAAAGCAATAGGACTAGTATATATAGTTAGCCTAGAGGAAGAGGTCAACCTAAAATCACAGAGCATGTGGTAATTGAAAAGCATTCGAATATTAGTGATTTATCTTTGGAGGTGACTCCAGATTAAATTGGGGTCGAAAAGGAGGATCCATGTAGTCGAACCCCCTATAAGTATTGGATAAGGATTTGCAACTTAGTCGAGGTAGGGATTTTTTACTGTAGACATGTTCTTAATCAGATCACGTGCAATTCGGAGTTGTCCAGTAGATGCTGGCCCTACTTTTTCTAATCAAATCCACATAAAAAGAATTTTGTGAAGAAACCACAAAACTATCATGAAAAACGATAAAAACTTAGAATAGACCAAATATAGTACCCGTTTGAACTGTTGTTCAGTCCCTCAAGAATGGAACGAACTTTATTCTCACTTTTCACGGAGGGTGACAATACTACAGACTGAATTAAATTAAATAATCTTTCAGCACACCAGTTTTAAGTAATAATTGAAATCCGACTAGGATAAGAAAAAGTAGGTCAGCAGTAAACAGAATGGAAGTCAGTTAATTACCAAAAATGACGGTGGCAGACCATATCGTAGAACGCTTTCAGTGAACACACATACAGCACAAAAGTGCATCCAGGAGCTAAAAACCTGTAGGATCAGGTAACACAATTTGAAATCTATACCTTACCCATACAAATAGAAGTATAACAAGATAGAATAAGTGGGCAAAATTTATATTTCACCTAATTAGGTCCAACTCATACTAATCACTTGTTTGTTAAAGCAGAACAGAGCCGATTTGATCCCAATTGATGTTTTGACTTCTAAACAAATTTGGCATTAGCTCAAGTCCGACATGCCTAATTATGCAAGTGAGATCTCAGTGGGGTTTTTGAGTGATCAAGTAGATTGCATTCAACTAGTCTAAAATTAGTCACTACTTCCTTTATTTGGAAACAGTCTCATCCATGCTCATCCTTTGTTGAAGAGGTATTGTTCCTTCTGTGTACTAGTAAGTAACTGAACTTTTTCTTCCCACAAATGTCAGACCTATAGAAGAGCAATTCTGAAACCTAAAGCATAATTCCATTTGCTCTATTCTAATTGAGGTAGTTCCCCACAGATATGTAGTGAAAATTTTGGAAAGAATCAAAATATTTTCAAAACAGCACCATATAAGCAGATATGGCTTCTAAATGTGATTAAAAATGATTACAAAATTTAAGCAGCTTTTCAGAGGGAAAAAAGAGAGCACCTCTCCATAACTAGTGTAGCACCATTGCAACAGAGAGCTTCTCGATGCATCCTGTCTTGATTCAGCTTTTCAAGCTCGTGCCTTCTACTCTCTTGTGTTTCTGGATTATATTCAAAATCACGAAACTAAATCACACAACAATCAAACATTTTGTTAGAAGAGACCCTCCTCCAAAACCGATACCTTCTCTTGTTTACATAAACATAGTTTTATGTGTAATGCAGCAGAATATTCTCGAAACAACAGAAAATAGATGAAATAGTTTGCATAATAGATGAGATACTCAACAATACTCACTTGGAAATTTCTTTCGCGTGCCTTAGTTCTAAAGTTGTCAGCATCACGACTGAATAATGTTACAGTATACAGTGCATATTCATTGTCCTTGTGTAGCTTCTTGGAGGATCTGGGGACCTAAATCAATTATTTCAATCAAAAAGCAACATCTACCAAAGTCAAACACATAAAACATCTCGAAAAATAATGGCATGAACTAAACTGCCTGGCGAGCAATGTGCTGACTTTATTTTGAAAGAGTACAGAAGAGATACATATTTATTACCCTTAGCAGATTATCAACTCAATTTGTATTGTGGCAATCAGTGCAGACAGAATTATGAAGGACAAGACTGAAAGAAAAAGGGGCTGCTACATAAATAGCAAATTGAGTTCTTACCACGAAGGTTGTGAGTGTCTCATAGCTCGATAACCAATCCTTCTGAGAATACTTCAGAACAATTGCAATGAGGGTTGTTAGATGTTCTGAGGTAATAACATCGTTTGGCTTCACCAAATTGGAAAGGTCTCAAACAGCTAAACTGCGATAAGAAATTATTTGGATCAGCTAAAAACTCAAGCAATAAGTTGCAGTAGAATTACTTTACACCTAAATAAGGTAATTGTCCCAGGATGGCTGTAAAAATACTCCCACAATTTCTTTAACTCCGTCATTAGACCAAAATGTGTGTGTGTGACACACACACACAGAGAGGCGCACACACACACACAGAGAAGGATAGACTTCTATCCTTCCTTGCTTTTTCATCTCCAACAATTGGTTAAAACACCAACACGCATCAAGTGTCACTTAATCATGCGATCACATTGCAGTCTATCAAGCAATGCCATCAAACAACAAATTAATCTTCTTTTATTCCAGGAACCGCAAGTTCCCATACTTAACTACACTTAAAGGATAATAAGCATTAGTTGAGATAATCTAAATCACTCTTTGACATCCCTCTTAAGAAGCCTTCACCACTGCACCTATAATTTTTTTAGCTAAATGGCATCTCACAAGTCGCACTCCCCATCATTACTAAGATTTAAACATAACATATATAGTTTTTTGCATGGATGAAAGATAGGATTTTCAATACCTATGCTGTTAGAAATCCTTAAGATCAGTAATACCAAGAGCTCAAGCTAAGCTTTCATTCCCAAATTACTTACCATATGCTCAGCACAAGATAGACTTCAGTTTTTCAGTTAAAATATCTATAACGTATAGTACCTGAGGGACACTTAATTATAACCTCAAAAACACCTCCATGCACTCAAGAATACCCATGAGTTATACTTGAGCAACAAATATCCACGAGGCTTTCTGAACAGCCAGCACATCAAGATATGTTCACTTCTAGTTTGTGGAAGTTACCACAACCCAAAGCCTTGATCGAGTAAATTACAGATTAATGACATACCTTCCAGCCAGCTATCGGTTTATGGCATTAATTTGACTCCGGAGATTGTTATACTCAGCAACACGAACCTGAGACATAACACCCACAAATCAGCACAGAAAGGGCTTCAAAATAACAAATCGAGACATGTTAGACGTGCATTCAATATATATGGCCATGCTTATCTGGAAAAACATCATAAATTTCAAAGGAGTAATAGAAGGGCGGCGCGATGAAGGAAAACCTATACCTGCTTGAAAAAATATGGGTTTACAAGTGATGCAAAAAAGTCGAGCCCAAACTGAACACTAAATTTTACATACATAAAATAATACTACTACCGCAACAAACTAAGCCTCATTACCAATAAATTAAGAGTTGCCTAAACTACATGAATCCATTTCCGTCACTCCACTCGGCATGCCAAACAAATGTTTGTGACTAGCATTAATGCTTGGCTCGTTTAAAACAGAAATCAATCACCCTTGAACTTCTAGAAGCAGACAATTCAACAGTTTTTTAGGCGACGCATGACACCAGTGTTAATAATAACAGCATGATGAAGGCGGATTCATCTTTTATTTCTTAATCAATGATTCCATTTTCCTGAAATTTTGCACCACTGAAAAAGGCAAGGTGTCATACTCGCAAAAGGACAACAGATTTTCAACTCAATGAGTTTTCATTTTCAAAAATATCAACGAAGACTAGTCAACAAAGGGGAAAGAGGACTTTAAACATTTTTAACTGGTTATTCAAACAACTTTGTATAATCCAAACCAAAGAGGGCTTAAAATTTTACATTTGAGACTATTCTCTACAATATCTACTAAAGCCTCAAATTCTGAAGGATACAAATGTATAATATTTGAATGATGGTTGCAATCCCTTATACATCATTCTTATATTGTCCTTACTTCTATTTTTAAGGCAGCTCTCCTAACATGACCTCAATCAGAATAAACAGATTTTTTGAGTATTATAAAACAAAACAAAAAAAAGTTTGTTGGCTCTGTTGCCATTATTGAGTGGGAGTCCAAATGGAAAAACTTTTTCTTCTCATCAAAAATTTATAGGAGTAAGACTCAAAAAAAGTAAAAAATGAACAATGAATTCAAGAACCATATTAGGCCTCCATCAAATATGACTCATTCTATAAGATAACTCCAAGGACAAAATTTAAATCATCTTGAGATCACAGGCGCTTAAGAAATATAATGAAGCAGCTTATAATAAACCTCATTTAAATTTCAATCTTAGGAAAGATGCCCTTAACTGTAATCAAAATTAAGATGTCAGGGAGCAAATACAGATGTCCAAGATAAAAACAAAAGGGCTAGATATGTTTTATGGCTTCTTGGAAATGAAGTCAGCTCAAAGGGTAATCATAATCGGTTGAGAAGCTGCGTGGAAAGAGAATTGATAGTGGCTAATTAGAGAAAGAGAAAAAAAATGGTTTGCCTTGCACTGAGGAGTATTGACTAAAAAATGACATTGTTCCTATTATATTGACTCGCAGACATACAATGGTGAGGCATTAGATTTTTGGTTCACGTACATAATTAGAGGAAGATAAGGAGGCGAACTGTTATACTTCTGTGGGTACATTCCAGTTTCACTGAAAGAATCAACTACTGTTTTTAATTATTGGTCATTAATATAACAATCCTGTCATAGTACTATAATTGTTGGCTATTGTGAAAATGTAGAATGACAGTGAAGTGGACTAGGCAACATTAAGGCTTGCACCCATTTCTCCTATTCATGTTTAGGGATAAAACAGGAATTATCTTTCTATATACTAGTATATTGCTTTTCTTTGTGGTGGAATTCGACCGTAGAGAATTTCAATGGATTGAGGAGTTGAGAAGAATGAGAGAGAGAGAATTTTGTTTGAGGAGGGTTTGATTTTGATAAATATGGAGATGAATATGGAGAAATAGAAGAATTGAGAGAGAAAGATATGGGTTTTGGTTTGAGAGGATGAAGACGTAGTGACGAACAAAAAAGTACTTTTGTGTGTGCTTGTAGTGGAGTAAACTTCCTTACGGTCAGTGATTAGATAACTCAAGTACATAAAAGCGCAGTTGTCTAGCATTTCGGCAAATTTGATATGGAAAGGCAGTATTTTTTGCTGAAGTTCATAAAATTCATACTTGTATCAACAAAACTATTGTCTATGAATCAACTCAAAACAAATGAACGTGCCTCGAGATCATCCTCAATTTTGGCGACTTGTACATGAATTCCATCCACGATTTCCCTTAGTGGTGACATTGTTGGATATTTTGCCTCGTCCCACACAAATCTACCCATATCATAAAATTTTGCCAAATTCAATTAGTCAATTTGCCAAAGAATTTCACAAATCTATCAAATTTAGTTCAAAGCAAAAAAAAGTACTAGCAATTACCTACTTAGATAAGAGTCAACAGGAACTCCATCTACCATAAGAGAGCTACTGTCCACTCCTGAAACCCTCTCCAAATCCTCTATCTGTCTCCGGATTTTATGTGACACCCCTTCAATAAAGCTGTTCGACTGCCAAAAGAAAATAAAATATAATCTGAAAAACCATTCTTTCCCGAACTACTATACAATGTCACAAAATCAGCTGAAACTTGTAGAACTATAACAACAAAAAAATAGAAATAACCAACCTTCAATAGATCATCACTCAGTGCCAACAGCAAATCTAGCGTACCTACACGTAGATTTGGAATGTTGAACTGCAAAAATTTCAACAAAACTACTATTCATGATCTCAAAAGAAGCAAATTTTGCCCCCATAAAAGACAATTTCTAAAATGTAGTTTAAAGGGTAAAATTCCACGTTGATTAAATATGAAAACATGAATTAATAATAGATTGTGCTACTCTTCTTGACAAATTTGACCTTCTAAGACGCCGTATCAAAGCTCAATGCAATTCGATCCTTCCAAAACTTAATCCGAAAACCTTAAGCAATGTAAAAAATTTTAGCTACTCTTGTTAGATAGAGCTTTTAAGACAGAAATCGAGATTTTATATCTACTAAATACATTATTAACACAAATATGTATAAATGTAAAAATTACTCTGTAGAGAGGGGTATCGAAGGCGGTTTTGGAAATGGATTCTTGGAGGCGGCTCCAGAGAGAGGACGCAGAGGAGCTTTGCCCGACGGGGAGTGACAAGGCCCAGTAACGAGTAGCCATTACGAATTTTCCGATTGATTAATCAAAATGTAAAGAGAAATCGGGAACAAAATTAGTCACTTCAATCATTTCCAATATATTTTACCGATGAAGAATGAGATGGATTTGTGGAGATGGATTTGAGGAGATGACAATCCATTGAGAGCGCAACTCTACCTTAAATTTTTTAAGGTTTTGAACGAAGGTTCTTTTTTTTATTGTGAGTCGTGATTAAAAAAAATTGGAGCAATTATTACCAGTACTAGCATATAACGCGGTGGATCCGATTTGTACTATTCAAAATCGATGGAAATTCAATTTCGCTAATGGATCAAGATTTTGAGGTCGATATACAAGAAGGTCCACGAACTTCGAAAACGTTTTTCAAGAATGATGAACTGATATGGAAGACGAAATTTAAAAATATTGAAAATAAATTCGACACTTTGAAGAGAATGGATTTGAAAGACGTATATAGGATTTTAGGGTGAGTGGAGTGAAAAAACTTCTATAACGGTCGGTTGATTAATATACGTAAAATTCGATTGTACGTTCTATTATGATGATGGATTGAGACGGTGAATAAATTTTGGAGATTGACAAATGAGGAAATTTTGGATTAACGCTCTATTATGATCATCGATTGAGAAGATGAGCAGATTTTGAAGATGATTAGTTAAGAGAGATATCGAATCAGGAAAATAGATTGAATTGCTCAACAAATTTTGGAAGAGATGATTTTGCGATGAGAGAAATTGAAGATGCAGTGACACACGAATATTTAAGTACTTTTTTCTGTAGTAGAACTACGGTCGTGATCATATTTGGTCCTATCATTTGCTCTAATTGGAATAACTAGTATACCGCATCGAAGGATTTGGCTAAATAGCTTTGTCAAATTGGCTATACAATGGAATAGCCTAACTTTCAACAAATAAGTTTTAAATGCCTCTTTTGATGTAAAAGATAGTAATACTCTTATTAAGATATTAAAACTACTAAAATTGGGTCAAATGTAAAAAACATAAATACCCTTTTAATAACACAAATAAAATTAAATTAAAAACTCAATTCATTTATTGAACATAATGGCTCCTGTTATTATCAGAACAGAAACGCATCCAACATTAATTCATTCATCATATTGCAGTAAAAGTTATCTTAAAAGCTGAGAACAAGCATCGCATGAACAACACAGAAGCCAACAATTTGACATTTTGTAATTGGTAAGTAAGTTCATTCTCATTTTGAATTAGGTGAGTATCGTAATTGTGAAATGATATATTGGCCTATTTTAGCGCATTTAGATTAATGAGTATGAATTAAACGAATTAATTAGAAAGATCTTTGTTTTTGTGTTGTGTTAAAATTGAAGAAAGTAGAACGTAAGTAAGAAGTATGTTAAAACCTAGTTAGAAAGTAGATTAACCTAACAAGATGGTTGGTCGGTTAACCTATACTTTAGGTCAGTTAACCTACACTCTTAGTCGATTAACCTACACTTTAGGTCGATTAACCTACATTTTGGTTAATCTATACTTTAGGTTTGTTAACCTAAACTTTGGTCTATTAACCTACCCTTTTGGTCAGTTAAACTTTCTAATTAGTCACTAGTTGACCGAACTTAGCAGATGTCATATAACAGACCAACTGAACTTAACAGCCCTTATGAACAGAACATAAAAACCATCACCACGCAGTCTATTAACAGTCCATATGGATTTCTATTATTACTTAACTAACGTCATTTTAATTTATTTGTTGAAATACATATATGACACTCCTCGCTATTTGTTACTTCGGTAAGTTTGAAAAGAATGACCAAGGTTAGTGGACATGGAAATGGAACCGGGATAATGGAGAATCGTTTGTTGCACTTCATGTATCTATGAATACATTGTATACGAAATTGTATCATGATATAAGAAATCTCCTTATGTTTGACTCTTCGAAATACTATATGGAGTTTAGATTTCTTTTTCCTACCAATACACATTTTTCAATTCCACCGATAAAGATAACTTCAGACATGCAGTTGAAATAGCTGATTGAACTGAACAAAAAGTATCATACTTCTCTATGTGTAACTCTTGTAAGGAGAGAGCAACCTATGAATAGACACGACGCAAAAGATGAAACAGGGGATTAGTCGTCGGGATGAAATGTCTGTAATGTAATGAGATGATTTTGGAATACAATAGAGATAGCTCGAGATGATGATGTAATTTTTTCGAAGACGAATGCTACACAAAGACTTTCTGAAATAGTTCATGACAATGAAGAGGAATATCCATTTATTGACGACGATCTCATTGTCTTAGTTTTACGTGGCCACCAGGCTAGTCCTAGTTCACGATCTTTTCGTACGACTCGAGTAATTCCTGATGGTGAAGATTTGCATGTTGACCAGTTGTTTGATAAGAAGAAAGATGTGTAGGAAGCTGTGCACTTGGTTGCGTTAAAACATAACTTCGAATTTAAAATGAAGAAATCAAATAAAACAGTGTACACACTTGCTTGTGTAGATGATAGTTGCAAGTGGCGTTTGCGAGCAACGAAGTTTGACACATTTGATATCTTTGTTGTTCGAAAGTATATACGGGAACATACTTGTGAATATGGGATTCGTCGCAATGATCACAGACAAGTACAATCATGGGTTATTGGAAGACATATAATGTACAGGTTTCGAGACCCCAGAACTATGTACATACCTGCAGACATCATCTATGACATCCGTCGGGAGTTTGGGATTGTAATGAGCTATCAGAAGACTTGGAATTCTAAAGAATGCACTCTGGAGGACTTATTAGGTTCACCTGAGGATAGTTATAGTAAACTGGCCTCATATTCCCACAACTTGGAGAGAACTAATCTGGGCTCAGTGTTCTTTATTAAGACTGATGTCGACAACCACTTCAAATACTTCTTCATGGCTCTTGGACCGTATATTCGAAGATTTATATCTTCAATGCGGCGTGTAATTTGTGTCGATGGAACATTTTTTAAAGCAAAATATGAAGGTACAATGCTTATTCATGTCAAGATGCGAACATTCAAATTTATCCTATTGCATTCGGCATTGTCGATGATGAGAATGATGAATTGTTGAATTGGTTCTTCACAAAGTTAAAAGAAGTAACAGAGGACGTTGGGGACATTACTTTTGTGTCTGCCTAGGGTAATAGTATAAAAAATGGCATCAGAGATATTTATCCTGATACGCACCATGGCTACTGCATGTACCATATACAAGGCAACTTGAAGACGGGGTATTGGGTTCTCGCTCTCCTGTCATTGTTTAGGAGAACGAAAAGGCATAGTGTTGAGGAATTTAATAAATTTATGGGCGAGATACATAATACATCTAAGAAATCATGGCAGTATTTGATCTATATAGGGGTTGAACATTGGGCAAGGGCACATTTTACTGGAAATTCGGTACAATGTAATGACATCAAATAATGAAGAGTCGCTAAATTTTTTGTTTAAGAAAGATCAAGAGTTACCAATTCTTGCACTAATAGAGTACATACGCAGCAAGTTGCATGAATAGTTTTATAATAGACGCGGGGCTCGCAGATGCATAGAAGCACTCTAATCCTGGTAATGGAAGAAAAACTTTTCAATAGTCTTGAGGTGGCAAAGACGTTGTATGTAGAGCCTCTAGACCAATTTCGATTTGACGTGAATAGTGGACCAAACACCCGGTACGTTGTGAACTTGGATGATAACACTTGCACGTGCAGACAATTTCAATTAGAGAGTTTTCCCTGTGCGCATGTTGTCGCCGTCGCATTGCATAGAGGGATTTCAGCTCACGTGTTGTGCTCTCAGTATTACATAGTTGATTTTTGGATAGCAGTATATGCCGAAATAATATTCTCCGTGCCAAATGAAGTTGAATAGAAAGTTCTCCACCATATTGCTAGCTCACTCAATATTTTGCCACCTTTAGTGAACTAACGGGCTAGCCGCAAATCTACATCAAGAATACCATCTGCTGGAGAGCGTCCCAGCCGTTGTAGGTGCGGTAGATATGGCACAACTGGACACGCTCGACTAAATTGTAGCAACCAAGTTTCACTTGCTAGTAGCGGCATGGACAGAGAATAATATATGCACATTTAAATATATAATGAGAATTATATTGTATTATTTACTCATAAATGTAATGGATGTATTGTATGATGTTTATTTTATTATTTATTTGAAATATGTTGAGGAAACAATGTAAAAAAAGACTGAGATGAACGTTATGCAATAAAGTTGCTTCAGTTACGAATAAAACTTCATCTTTATTATGTTTGGTTAAATGCTCCTGTTAACCTAGTTAGGTTTGGTTAAATACTTCTATTAAACCAATTAGAGTCTGTTAGATGCCCTTGTTAACATAATACTGTCCAGTTAACAATATTCTGATAACAGAACTATACATGTTAATCTACTTCATCTATTTATAGTCGATTAAAAGCTCTTGTTAACCTACTTCATCTATTCTGCTTGAATATATTAGGTTCGGTTAACCACATTATGTTAACAGAACAGGCACATGTTAACAAATGCATATTAGAGTGTTAACAGTTGGATGATCTGTTAACATGACACAGTTCGGTCAACATCGTTTAACATATGTTAAAAGTTTATAGTCTATTAAAAACCTACTAGTCTCCTGTTTGAATAACATTTTCGGTTAACATGCATCTGTTAACATATTTATGTTCTGTTTGATTAAGTGTTGGCCGCCAACCACTATAGACATGACATGTGAGCATATCCCAGTCCTTAAGTGTTAATCCCGATGATCTCCGGTATCCATCGAAACAACATACGGATAATAACCAGTGTTCGTATTTACGTAAGTGTTGTCTATATTGGCCGTCAACCACTATAGACATGACTCGTGAGTACATCCCAGTCCCTAAGTGTTAATCCTGATGATCTCTGGTATCCTTTGAAACAACATACGGGTAATAATCGATGTTCGTATTTACGTAAGTGTTGTCCGTAATGTCCGTATTGGCCATCAACAACTATAGACATGACACATGAGCACATCCCGGTCCCTAAGTGTTAATCCCGATGATCTTCGATAACCATCGAAACAACATATGGGTAATAACCGGTGTTCGTATTTACGTAAGTATTGTCCGTATTAGCCCTCAACCACTATTAACATGACACATGAGCACCCGGTCCCTAAGTGTTAATCCTGATGATCTCGAGTATCCATCGAAACAACATACGGGTAATAACCGATATTCGTACAATTTTAAAACCAAATTAAAATTGAAGTACAATTTTTAAACCAAATGAAATTAAAGTACAATTTTAAAACCAAATTAAGTTAGTACAAATTTTATTTTTATTCCATAGTATAATTTAAATTAATGTACATTTATAAATTAAAATTTTCAAATATTTCAAATTCAACCCAAGTGACTCTTCATTTACCGCGAATTTATTGATTCATCCTCGAATTCAATTTTCTTAGTTTCATGCATTCCATTCCATTCACTCTCATGTGCGACCCTGTCCATCTATCCTAGATCATTTACATATGTAATAATTCGTCCCACACCACGGTAAGTGCGAGTAAAAACCCTTTTTTTTCTACTTGTATTTGCAAAATTTTTACTGGAATTCGGTTGTGTTTAATGGTTAGTTAATTTTCGTTTACATTGTGTTAATCCTTTTTTTAGAAATTAGGTTTATTCAGCAATTTGAAATTTACATTGTGTTAATCTGGCATTTGCTATTCTGTTTATTGTTTTGTTGGCAACTGTTAGTGTATATTAGGTTCGGTTAAGTCTGTTAGGATATTTTGTGAAAATAAAACTGATGTTCTGTTAATCGACTTTCGATTGGTTAGCCTATTTTGTTATCATTTTCAGTTAACCTAAGCTGTTTAGTTCTATTAACCTACTCTATGGTTTTGTTAACCTACTTAATGGTTATTTTAACCAACTTCAATGTTCTGTTAATCTACTTTGAAATTAGGTGTATTTGCTGTTCTAGTATTTGCTCGGTTAACCTACTTAAATTGACTAGTTACTGTTAACATATTTCATTGTTAAACCAATTCAATTAACCAACTTCATTGTTTGGTTAACGTAAATTATTGTTCGGTTAACCTATTTCATTGTTATGTTAACTTACTTCAATTGTTCTGTTAACCTACTTTGTTCTGTTTTGTTATGTTAACTTTCTATATGGTTCTGTTAACAGAACTTACTTTGTACATAGAATATGGCAGAAGATCATGTAAACAGTTTTTTTTTTACCGCAATCAACGCAGAACGACATCGCGACCAATTGTTATATTCCTCAACTCAATAATAGATTTCAATTAGTTGCATTCTCGTTCAAAACATTCATTAACATTTAATTTGCTTGCATTGCCTAGGTAATTAACAAAATATTTGTGCGCAAATTTGATCATCTCATTGGGAACAATTTCGATTTTGTGATTTGTCTGGCCGATTGTGGGAGATTGAAGTTATTCGATCAGATGAATAGGTCATTTTTTGCATTGGCTAGTTTGAATTTTATGCCCATCATTCACTCACTGGCAGATATATAGTTTTATTCGAGTACATTGCAGAGGCAACTTTTCTAACTTCAATATTTAATCATTATGCATGTGAGATACATCTAGACGGTCCAGTTGCTACATCATCAACAAATCAACCTCTACCCTTCTTTCATATTACTCTGGACGTAAGACGTCATCGCCATCGTTGTATTGTGAGTTTAAATCACATTTATTATTAGTCGCACCCGTTTACTTACCAAATTTTTGGAATGTCCTTTAACGTAGTTGTTTCAATCATTTTACAATACTTTCCAGGAACTTTTGCCTGCATGCACCTACCTCGGTCTGTAGATGGTGTTGAAATTCATGACACAGCTGAAACCGTGTGGCAGATCTGAGTTGATACCAGGTAAAATGGGATTGTGCGGCAGTTGGCAGGAGGTTGAGTAGGATTCGCAAAAGAATATCGTTTTCGGGGACACATGTGTCTTCGAGCTGAAGAGTGATGCGCCTGCTTTGAAGGTGTACAAAATTGTTGTCGGAGGAAGATGGCGAACCCTGCTTTGATTTTGTAACGATATGAAGAATTGTATTTAATTCAATCAGTCCTGGAAACATTGTTTTATTTAAAACATACTTTGGTTGGTTTTTCATTCTTAAAATTTGTAATCGGTTCATCCTACATTTTTTTTTAATTATGGGTTTTTAATGGATATTATGGGTTTTTATCGTATATCTTCTATTTTTTAATAGACGGATTGGCCTGAAAGTGATGAAAACAACCCAAGGCAAGATTTGTTTTGTGTCCCTCATTTTCCTAATACCTAGACCGCCATTTGCTTTTGTATAGCAAACCTTGTCCCATTTCACAAAGTGGACTTTCTTTTCACGCAAGCTGATGGGCTGCACCAATGGGACTTGGGTTTTTAATGGTTAACTTCTGTGGAAACAATCTGTTAATTTAGTTGTTCGGTTGATTCGGTTAACCTACATGGGTTAGGTTATCAATACTAAATAGTTTAGTTAACTTATCTCGAATGATCTGTTAACCTACCTTTTGAAATATGTTAACAGACTCAATTAACCTACATGTGTTAGGTTATCAGTACTTCATAGTTTGGTTAACTCACCTCGTATGCTCTGTTAACCAACCTACTTCATGAAATGGGTTAACAAAGTCTGTTAACCTACCTGTGTTAGGTTATCAGTAGTTAGTATGCTAACCTGTTTCCATATATAATGTTAACCTGCCTTTTGAAATCTGTTAACTGACTCAGTTAACCTACCTATGTTAGGTTATCAGTATTTCATTATTTGGTTAACTTACCTCATATGATCTGTTAACCTACATCATGTAATCAGTTAACAGAGTCTATTAAACTACTTGTGTTAGGTTATCAGTACTTAGTATGCTAACATGTTTCCATATGTACTGTTAACCTACTTTTTGAAATCTATTAATAGACTCAGCCAACCTACCTGTGTTAAGTTATCAGTAATTCATAGTTTGGTTAACTTACCTCTTATGATCTGTTAACCTACCTTCTGTAATCTATCAACAGAGTCTGTTAACCTACCTGTGTTAGGTTATCAGTACTTAGTATGCTAACCTATTTCCATATGTACTGTTGACCTACCTTTTGAAATCTGTCAACAAACTCATTTGTTAAATCATCACATTAACAGAAATACTACATCTGTTATCCTATTTACAAATGTACAAAACTTACATAAAAAATAATACAAATGTACAAAAACAATACAAATGTACAAAACGTACATATTTTAAAAGAATAATTCTATCCTATGGATCATAGTTTTGTGTGTACAAGTTGGGATGCTAGCTTCTTTCGCCACATGGACATGTAATTGTTTTGTATGAGCAGTGCTGACTCTCCAACGCTTAGGAATTCAATGAATTTACATGTGAATACACCATAATCACCCCTACAATTAAATAATTAAGTCGGTCAGTTAATTTGTAAATTTTTTATCAGTTGCCAACAAAAGAAACTTACGAAATTTTTTGTTTAACCGTGTTGTCAACCCTCTGCACTTGTACTGTGTGCCATACAAAATTATTCACTGACTTCGCAAGAACATGGATGAAATAATACACCAACTTTAAATACTTCTCAAGATGACCTTGTGTAAGGAAACTCATGTTGGGGGTCATAAACGTATACCGTACCTTCGAAAAAGTTAATCTCCATTGCAAACCAGTGTGAATTCGCAAGCACCGAAATGTACAAATGTGTACAACCCTCCCATGGTTGACCATTCGACCCACTTCCTGTGTATGTAGTCGAATAGATAATATGGGCAAGTAAAATTGTCTGGACATGAGTCTTTCATCATCTGTGCAACATCCAGTATGCTCTTGAATGCGAAATCCATAATGACTTTTTGATTTTCGAATGATTTTGGGTACATGGCTACCCGTTGTCGTAGCAGGTACATAGCCACATCAACATGCTACAACATCGGAAATGAAACATGAATAACAACATATAGTGACTATATCATAGTACTGAAACAAAATTTTGCTTACATCGTCTGCGAGCCACTTGCCGTTGCTTACATCGTCTGCGAGCCACTTGCCGTCCATCAATATGTCGTTAAACCATTCTTTGGTGTCTGTGATTCGAACACTCTCCAATTCATAAGCCACATTGAATAATAGTGTTAGGAACTGATGTCCAGAAAATAATACGTTAGCAATGAATGTATAAATAACTTACCAAGTTCCAAGTTTAGAGTACCACTTAAGGAACTCTGTCTCATTTGACGGATCAACCTTTTGGAATAGATCGATCTTCGACCTATGAATAAATGTTCTTCTCTTAACCCTAGCCATGCATGGAGAACTCAAGTAGGCAGAGCGTACTATCAACCTCTTACCTACCACATCCGTATGCTCAACCATCATCTCGTCCTTCATCTTCCTACGTGTGAAGAAGACAGCTGGCACATCTGTTGTCACCACCCTTCAGTTACTTCCTATGTATTCACATCTGACTGTTGACTACATGTCTCCATCTCCATAATCACCCCCTCCGCCACTATCTCCATCTACAACTCTGACTGCCCACCCGTCTCTAGCTCCGTCACCACTCCATATGTCATCTCATCAGTCTCCACCTCCGACTGTCCATCTGTCACCCTCTCGATCTCCATATCCTGCTATCCACCCATCTCCATCTCGATCACCACTCCATCCGCCTCCACCACCAGCTACTGACCACCCATCACCACCACATCCGTCACATCTTCGGTCTCTACCTCCGGCTGCCTATCTGTCACTCATCGGACTCCACATCTAGCTTTCCATAGTCTTCATCTCTATCTCCACTTCCACCTCCAACTCCATCTCTACCTCTGGCTGATCCCTCGCTTCTATATCTATCCCAACCCTCGTCTCCACCTCGGGCTGGTCCCTAGTCTCCATCTCCATTTCCATCTCCATCTCCATCTTCACCTCTTGGTCCCTCACCCTATCAGGCTCAACCGGAACCCTGTCTGAAGCCGTCTCCGATGCCACATATGTGATGATATGGTCTTACCCACTCAATGACTTCATCCATTTTCTTACTCAGCTGTTTAACCTTCTTGTTTACACGTCTAACCTCGGTCATCAGCTGAAAAGTAATATACTGCTCCATCGAAGTTAGTTGCCTATTCAACATTCAAATAAATCATTAGAGATAGTTGAACCCGAACGTCCTGTAGATGACCGATGTACAACTGAGGACAGAGTAAGAAAAAGACGAAGCAATGTCCCACGACGATGGGTCGGTGAAGAAGAAGGTGAAGGTCGATACAGTGAAGGTGACCACCGTGCAATAAGAGGCTATAACATACACGATTAGATAAATTAGAACAAGTTTCATAACAGAATATATATACCTCTTTCCCAACAAGATACGCATTGAAGATAGAAACTGGTACCCTAGGAAGAATGTGATATCCTTGAACGTACGCAGTCTCCTTCTCTTCGGGTGTAGGAGTCAGAACAGTATGGACCTGATATATTGAACTTTTACATTAATTCGAAGCATAATGAATAACATCTCATTCAATATGAATAAAGAGTTCAAGACTGCATATATACTAACTTGAGGATCGTCAATAGAGATGGCAATGGGTCGAGCTAGCCCGTGCCATATCGGGACTGGCTCGGCCCTTGTAACGAGCCGAGCTTGACCTGTCCCAAAAAAGTGGTCCGGACCGATGAATATTTGTTCTGACTAAGCAGGAACTCACCACTGGCCACCAACTGACACATGCCTTCCTAGCGCATAGAGTAAACTCAATTGGTAAGATTGGGAGAAGAACTAGTAGATCCACCCGGAGATCTGAACTGTAGTTGAGCTTGGTTGGTATCAACTCTTCCGTGCATTTGCATACACTTTGGAAAATATCGGTTAAGATGGCTCGTTCCACCACCCTTTTGCCATGCAAACTATTGTTTACAATATTTACAAATTGCCTTGAAAATTGGTTGCCCGTCTATAGATGCACCGATCTGCACTAACTTGAAATGATCCAACACCGAGCCTTTTGTTTTGCGGCTCTTCGTTTAGTAGTCGATTGAGTAGTATTGGTCGTTTCTAAATTTTTGTCGATTTCATCTAAATGAAAACTTGGACTAGTGTTCCCAACCCCATCACCAAATTCTAGAATTGAAACATTATTTAGACCACTAAAATCTTCTTGAATTTGATTTTTGATAGACTCGGTACTTTTTTGAAAATTGTATTGATCCATGAAGAATAGTATATAATAGAAATGGAGAAGTAGAAAAAAGAAATGTAAAATGTAGAATACTAGAATGTATATTGGACAATTGTAGGAATGTAGAAGATTAAAAATCTAGAAATTCAAGTATTCAACAATAAATTGGACAATATAATTTTGTTCGAATTATTGTATGAATGTAAGATTGTAAGTTGAGAGATTTGTGAAGAATAGAGATAATTTATGAGATATTTATGGGGAAAAAAATTATAGCTGTTTGAAAAAAAAAAATTTGGGGACCTAATTCCAACGTCTGAAATATAACTGTTGCAGTGCAACGATCATATTTATGAGCGTTGCAAATTGCAATGGTTGGTCCCCAGCTTAAGCTGGGGAACCATTTTGGTCCCAAATGGACCACGAAACATGGGCCTGGTCTGTGGTCCACGGGCCTGATTCGTGGACGAGCCCGTGGATTTCACAAGCTGAGCCCGTGTCTTATTTTGCGGCCCGGTTCGGGATCGGGTCCATCTTTTTACGAACCGGACCGACGAGAGGCACGATCTGTTTGCCATCTCTAATCGTCAAGTATAGTTGCAACATCCCTTGCAGTATGAATGTCTATCGCCTGCCAATTTAACATCCTCGTGACCCTCGTCCACTCATTTCTTATAGCCCATTTCAACGCCAAGCCTTGTATAGCCTCATAATCCCATACCTACAAATTTAGTATCATTACATAAATTGTAATACTAAAAATTATACATTTCACTAGTTACCTGCATAGCCAATGGAAATCTGTATACATCGTACTTGCGATCAGACTTCAAACCCTTCATCGTATGCAGTCTCTTAAATGCATGCAATGTATCCAGAAAACACCTCCAACCCCATGGATATGCATTAAATACCTTTACATCGTCGACTATGTCCAAGCAAAAGACATTGATACTGGTCTTATGGTATTTACATCTCAATATGGTCTCCAAGATATACACCAACCTAAGTTTATATTTATCCTCCATCACAGTGCATGCATCAAATGCAGACTCTAGCTCAACAGGTGAGACTGTGGTCTTGCCGCAGAAATATTTATTCAACAGTCTTTTGGACCGATGAATATTTGTTCTGACTTCTTCTTCATTACCGGTATTTAGACCAGTGACAATAATAAACTCCAACAAGGTGAATCGGGCTACCTTCTCAGTCCCTAATAGAAACCACAGTTCGTCTGTATTTTTTGACTTCACCAGCTGAAGTAATAAATTGTCGATTATTTGGCCAAAGAACTGCATGTGCCTAACCTGATGGAATTTCCATAAGCATGATCGGCGCAACTCTTTTTTGTGGTGGTCATCAAGAGCATCCTCAACCCTCTTGTTGTGTGTAATATTATAATTACCAGTCACCTTCTCTGGGATGTCACATAATCTACGATCGAGTACATACTCCATCCTACAATAAAAAATTAACATTTAATAACTTAATTAACGAAATAAAATAAAATACAATGAAACAGTTAACTGATATGAAATATGCATGGAATTAACCTAACAAAATGTTCGGTTAACAGGAACAATGGGGTAGTTTAACATAACATTTGTGCCTGTTATAGAAACATTGGGGTAGGTTAACATACCAGGAACATTGGGGTTTAGTTAACAAATTCTTCTTTTAACAGGCGTAATCTCTCTTGTTAACCTAAAAAAGTATTCTCTTAACAGGAACACTACTTTTTTGTTAACCTAACACAATGTTTGGTTAATAGGCAACACGTGTTCTGTTAAACGATCATTTTGGTAGGTTAACAGAACATTTGTGCCTGTTAACAGGAGACTACCATAGGTTAACCTAGTGTTTGTCTATTATCAAAACAAATGCCATTAATGGAACAACGTTGTAGGTTAACCTAACCATGGTGCCTGTTAACATGACACTTTCTTCTGTTAACCTAGGATTTGACTGTAATTAGAAAAACTGCCATTATAAACCAAATGAAATCATAATAGGCGTTAGTTTGGTTACGATTTTCTAAGAACTTCAATATTCATTTCAATTAGTACATTGATTCATTTACAATCAGTTATGCCCTTTATATGTAGTTTCAACATGTCCCAACATATTTTCAATATTTGTAAAAGATTTTCAGACAATAAAATCTAAAGAAGTTCAAGTAAATGCAAAAAAATTGAAGTTTGCTGGAACTCTTACTCAGAAAATGCGGACTTCTAGCTTTCTTCTTGGTTGTGAATAAGACTGAAGAAGAAGAAACCCAAAATTTCTACTTTGCAGAATGGTTACACACTTCACCAATTTTTTGCATTTGTTTTGGAAGTTTTTACATTTAATATATTTAACAATGATGAGGGTATTTTGGACAATTCAAAAAAACCTCATTAAAAAGTTTTTTTAAGGTTTAAGTAGTCAACAGCCTTTTTAGTAAAATGGCCACGTCATGGCCATTTTGCACTATTGCCACATACCGCATCTGCAGTGGGATTTGACTGTAGGATTTATGAGAGTTGATTACTGAATAAATTTTAAAGATGAGCAGATGAGCATATTTTGGATTGGAGATGAGCAAATGATGGATTGACACTATATTATGATCATCGATTGAGAAAATGAAAAGATTTTGGAGATGATTAGTTGAGGGAGATATCGAATTAGGGAGATAGATTGAAGTGCTCAGTAAATTTTGGAGGAGATTATTTTGTGAGAGGATAAATTGGAGACGCAGCAACACACAGATATTTAAGTACTTTTTTCTGTAGTGGAACTATGGCTGTGATCATATTTGGTCCTATCTTTACTCTAATTGGAGTAACTAGTATACCGCATCTGCAGTGGGATTTAACCGTAGGATCTATGAAAGTGGATTACTGAATAAATTTTGGAGAAGAGCATATGAGCATATTTTGGATTAGAGAAGAGCATATGAGCTTATGATGGTTTTGACGCTCTATTATGATTATCGATTAAGAAGATGAGCATATTTTGGAGATGATTAGTTGTGGGTGATATCGAATCAGGGAGATAGATTGAAGTACTCAATAAATTTTGAAAAAGATGATTTTGTGAAGGAAGAAGTTGAAGACGTAGTAACATGCGGATATTTAAGTACTTTTTTCCGTAGTTGAACTTCGGTTGTGATCATATTTGGTCATATTCTTTGCTCTATATTGGAGTAACTAGTATACCGCATCCGCATTGAGATTTGACCGTAGGATCTATGAGAATGGATTACCGATATTTGAACTCATTTGTTCCTGATGGAGTCTTGATGGACGAGGATGACGATATGAGTTGCGATGGTTATAGTTTTAAGATTAAGACAGTGAGTAGAGGAAGGAGAAGATCGTTTGAATGATAGTTTCGTTTAAAAAAGGAATTGAAGATGTAGAGACACGAACTTATATATATATATATATATATATATATATATATATATATATATATAATATATTCTTCCAAAGATACGGTCCATATGGTCGCGTGACTAGTATACTGATTTCTTGCAATGTAATCTGATTGTAGGCTCTATTATAATGATGGATTGAGGTGGTGAATAGATTTTGGAGATGATCGGTAGAGGAAGATGATCGATTGAAGGAGATGGATTGAGGAGGTGAGCAGATTTAGAGATAATCGAATCAGGAAGATGAATGAGATGATCTTGGAAGGGAAGAAATTGAAAATGGAAGGGAAGAAATTGAAAATGTAGTGACAGATGGACGTTTAAGTACATTTTTCTTCCCGTAGCGAAGAAAAACTCTCTACGGTTGTGATTAACATATTTCGTCTCCATCTTTCTTCTAATTGCTAAAAACATTCTTATCATTTGAATTTTAACATTTGGACCTAAATCAATTATTTTTTTCGAAAAATGTCCCTTTCATCTACATCCGTTAACATTGGCCTTTAAACTCACGTGTTCAATACACTCTCACATTTTCTTAAGGGCAATTTCGTCAAAGTACAAAAAACTACTGTGGAGGATGTGTTTGTTAAGAAAAAAAAGTTGATAGAACAACCGTCATTGATTGAAAAGAAACTCAAGAATCAGAACCAAAATTCTCAAATTCTTTTGGACTGGTCGCCGGTGAAGAACAATCGATCTAGTCTTATGCTCTCCAAATTTTGTTGAAACTCCTCTAGGTAAGTTCTAAATATACAATGTTATTGAATATTCTTCATTATGTATGGTTTTTTTTTTTTTTTGTTGTGGGTGCTATATGACAAAGAGGACGGTTCGAACAACTTCTTTTTTCTAACAAATTTTTTGTATTTTTTGTGTATACAACCAAAATCATCTAGTGAATGAGATGTCAACGCCAATGTTTAGACATTACAAAGATGAGGCATCACATTATGGTAAGTTTAATCTTTAGCCTGAGGAGTATTTCATGCTCGTATGATGAGTGATGTTTATTTGCGCAACTACAATATGTTTGGTGTCTTGTTTTAATTGTGAATGCAATGTGTTATTCTAATAGGATTAATACAAGCAAGTTTCTGGCATTTTCATGTTTATGCAAGTGGCAAGATTGACTTTTTCACTCATTATCCGATAAGTCAAACAATGTAGTGTATGAAAATAGGTATGTTATGTTCTTGGACTTTGTTTTGCTAAACACTTTACGATAAGCATGTTGGAAAAATTTTGTGGTGTATGTGGACTGTGGGTGAATTTGAAGTTCTATTATAGAAAGCAAAGAATGAGTTTGAATAAAGGGTTAGTGAGATTGAAGATTGAAGCAGATGTTAAGAGATGTTGATCATTATCAAATAACGCAAAATTCACTACCAAATGATTTATATTTGTTATGATTCTACCCCCCTCAATTTTTGGGGATGAAAATTCATTGTGTCTTTTGTTGGTATGTGGTGCTTCATGATGTTGTCATAGGCCATGCATTTATTTTCCATTTCTTATCTTCTTCATTGATAGGATTTTATTACATGAGATATTAGGTCACTATATAATTTTCCCTTTTAATAATTTTGTTGCACACCTCTAATGATCATGTAAAATGGTGCCTTATTAAAAAAAAAAAAAAAAAAAAAAAAGCAGGCATAAATAACCTTTAACCATAATAACTAAGTTTGCTGGTGCAACTTCAATCTCAATTCTCAACTTCACTAATTGGGGGCTAGGGAAAGTGAAACTGGATTGTACCACATAAAATTCTCTTTTGACGCTTTCAGCCATACAACCCTGATCTAACCCCCACCATGGGGAGTTATTATAACTTCGACATCTAATGTGGCTGGATGATTGGGATCAACTAATGCCAAGTGGGACAAAAAAAAATTAACACCCCATCCTTCTCTCCCTCACTCCCATTTCAGTCATATCTCTCTCTCCACGATTTTGGCCTCAAATCGTGCCCTAGCTCTCCGCCCCATCGCCATTAACCACCATCGCCACTGTCGCAGAACTCTCTCTGTGCGCTCGCTCTCTCGCTGTGAACCATCACTGTCACGCGCATACCTCCTTTCCATCGTGTACAAACATCTCTCTACGCTCTCTCTCTCTGTGCGGTGACCTCCCACGCCTTGAACCACTACTGTCGCGCATTGAAATTGCCGTCTCCACCGCGACATACCATTTTCAAGACCGGTAATGATTGTTTGGGGATAAATTTGAAAAAGTGACTGTATATTAACAAAAATTGAAATTCTTCATTGTTGATTGATTCAAATTAGATGCAATGGGATGAAGATTTGGCTGAATATTCAAAAATTAAAAATCATCATTGTTTATTGTTTCAGAATTAGCTGCAATAGGATTCAGTTTAAGTGGCGGTAATCGATAAATTTGTATTGATAATTTTTTTTTTTTTTTGGTTTATTGCTACGTATGTGGTAGGAATGGAATCACAAAGTGCAGACAATGTGTATATTCCTCAAGTTTTCTTTCAATTTGGATGAATTTTAGTTTGGAACAGCTAGCACAGTTGTATGTCAGAGAATTTTTTTGACTTCATAGAGTGCTAGTGTTCATTGTATCGGCCGAGACTCGAAGTTTACCTCAAATTTCTGGAAGAGCCTTCAGGGAGCTATGAGAACTTAATTGAATTTTAGTACAGGGCACCATCCTCAAACCTACCGGCAATCAAAATGCCATTCAAATTCTGGAAGACATGTTGAGGTCATGTGTTTGGATCTAGTTAGTAAATGGAAACGTCACTTACCGTTAGTAGAGTTTGCATATAATAATAGTTTCCAAGCTATTTTTTGACATGGCACCATATGAGGTACTTTATGGTCGTTGATGTCGTTTGTCAAATTTTTGGGACGATGTTGGCGAAAGAAGAATTTTGGATCCAGATTTACTTGAGAAAATGATAGAAGTTATAGACAAGATCAGATCTAGATTTTAGATAGCGCAAGATCACCATAAAAGTTTAGCCGACCAAAGAAAGAACGAGTTAGAGTTTGAAGTCGGCGTGAAAGTATTTCTTAAAGTTGTTCCAATGAAAGGAATTTTACATTTTGGAATGAAAGGAAAGTGAAGACCAACTTCGACCCATTTGAGATTATTTAGAAATTTGGAAATGTGTTGTTTCATTTGGCATTGCCCCCCGAACTCTCGGCAATGCACGACGTATTCTATGTTTGATGTTGAAGAAGTACGTGCATGAACCTACACAAGTGATAAACTGTGAGTCGTCGGAATTAAAGAATTATGTGACTTATGAAGAAGCACATGCGGTGGTTCTAGAGAGAAAAATCCATGTTCTAAGAAACAGGAAGGTCCCTTTAGTTAAAGTTCAGTGGGGGCAGACACAAGAAAGATGGAGTTACTTGGGAAAGAGAAGAAGATATTTTAGCTAAGTACCGGGACCTCGTAAACCAAGTAAGTTAAATTTCGAGGACGAAATTATTTTATGTGGAGAGGGTTGTAACAACCCAAATTTTTTCGCATTTCAATTTCAATTAAATAAAAAATTTCTTACTTTCGGCGTCGCTTCGTACCCCATGATTTATTTTAAAATTTTTAGTTATGTTAAAATTTTGTGCATGTTCGCTTCAAAATTTTAGTCGACATCTATTGAAATTAATTGGAAATCGAACGTTGTTCTATTTTCATTTGGTAAGTTTTGAATTTCAAGTTAAACGAGAAATAATCTATAGCTAGCCTAACTTTTAAAAAAAAGAGTTAAAAAAATATATATTATTCTCCAGTTCTATCAAAAAAATAAAAAATAAAAATAAAAATCCTGGCCATTTATTTTCGATGTCTTAGCCAAAACCGATTTACTTTTCAACTCCAAAATTTAACCGAAAACCCCACCCAAACAACACCCTAAAAACCACCAAAATACTTGGCAAAACAACCCATTAACCTCTACCATTTTGCATCAACCAAACAGCCCCCATGCACAACAAGAAACAACCCCATGATCTAACAAAATCATCCCACCAAATTAAAAAAACCGTCCCAAAGATGCTCCGGTTTGACCACCAAACAGCCCCCATGATAAGGAAGAAAACTGCTACATGATCCTCCACAACTTCCCATTTTCCTCCCCCCGCTTTTCCTCACTTTTCAGCCCTCAAACCAACTGATTTATTCCTCCCAACTTTACCCCAAATTCGACCCTCCAGCAGCCCAGAAATCAGTCTTTTGCTTAAGCAAAAATCTCCCACTTTTTCCTTCAAAAATTCGCTCCTCAAGGTTCCAGCTTTTGAGTGTTTAGTTCTTCTTATTTTTCCAACAACTTTCCTTCATTTCTTTTTCAAAATTTAGTACCAAAAAACTTAGCAAAAACTCCTACACCTTCCTTCAATTTTCGGCCAGCAGGTGCTCCAGTTTTCTACACAAAAATTCCAGCACTTCTATACAAATTTTCATCCTCCAAAAGTCAGCAATAAGTTCTATCTTCTTTCTTATTTTCTACCATCATACTCTCTCCATCTCTTGCAAGTTTAATCACAAAAATTCTAGCACTTTTGTTCAGATTTCTATCCAAAGAAACACTCTCCTTCTATCTCTCAAAATTCGCCAATGACCTTGCTTCTTCTTCACAATATTTTATAGCAAAGTCCACTTATTTAACCTCCATTTTCGACCATCAATAACCTCTGTTTTTATAAAGAAATTTAATCCATACAGCTCATATTTAACAGCCCCAAAATAGTCTCGTTTTCATCTCCATTTCTGTCAGCAACTTTGGTCTAGCAGTGAAGAATTTCCAGCCGTTTCTTTCACTTTTCACTTCAATTTTTGGCTAGCAGTGAAGGTTGTTAACCTTACTTTTTAAATAAAAAAAAAAAGGTTCCTTATATATACACCTATACATATAGTGTACGGGTCTTGAATTTGGAAGCTGCATAAATGAATTTTGTACATCAAAACCTCAACCGAAAACTCGTTTCAAAGTAGTTTTACTTAATGTTTTTAGTGCGATTTTAAATGAAGTTTTGAAAAAATTATGATGTTATTTGAATGCCATGCAAACTTATTTACGAAGGAACTTATGATGGTGATTGAAGGTAATCACTTTAACATGTTTGTGATTGAAGAAAATCACGTATGATAATGATGTTATGTGGTGTCGACTACCAATGTTTAAGATGATGTACGTTTCAATAATCATGGCATGTCGAATGTATGTTTAAGTAAAATTTTCCACATGTTATAAGTATTGCTACTGAGTGTTTCTTTTGAAATACTCACCCCCCCCCAAAAAAAATAAATTTTTCAGATTAAACTGATCGGCGTTGATGCGATAGCGGTAGACTAACGAGCTTGTCATGGAAAATCTTATATAGTTTATGTTTTGACGTCGAAATGATCGAGTCAATTATGATGTAATTACTTATTTTAAGTATTTGATTCAGTATTTAATTATGTAATATATACGTAAGACAAGATGTTGGTTTTAAATTGGAAATTTCTTACTTTCATTTTCAAAATTTTCAGCTTACTGTCCCCTTTTCAAAAATCATAAATTTTTCTACAGTTGAAGTTTTTGAGTGAATTCAGTTTCTATGTAAAGTGCTATATGTGTTCTAATAACAGAAATTGGAATCACTTAAAAATTCTATCGGATGAATTTATTATGGACGTTTGAACGGGCTACCTTAAGGCACCCGGGACAGTTTTTCGAGCATCTTCGATTATATTTTCACTTACCAAATGACGTAATTAAAGTTTGAATTTTTTACATGTTGTAGTATGCAGTCCCAAGTATCTACAATTTAAATTTCATAATTTTTGGAGTTCTTTTGAATGATCTAATAAATTGTGGCGACACCTATCACGGTATAGACAAAACTATAAAATTTTGAAGAAAAATCCTTTTTCCTTGCATGCTTGTTATTTTTCCGCAACAATTTCATTTTTAAAAACCCTTTAAGGGCATGGGAAATATTATTTGGAGTCGTCATATACATTTAAAGATTTATTTCAGTGACCTTCCGAGATGAGAAAATCCGGGTGTTACAGCTTGGATAGGATTGGCAACAACATAATTGTTCCGCAATCTCACTATACTCTCAGAACACAGTAAAAAAATTATCAGTACCAGAAATTTGTAATGGTGGGGGCACAATCATTACCGGTCTTGAAAATGGTATATCGCGGCGGAGACTCAAGCGATTTCAAAGACGCCGACGAGAGTGGTTCAAGGCATGGGAGGTCACCGCACAGAGAGAGCGCGCAGAGAAATGTCCGTACACGGTGGGAAGGAGGTCTGCGCGCGACAGTGATGGTTCACAGCAAGAGAGCGAGCACGCAGAGAGAGTTCCGCGACAGTCGCGATGGTGGTCAACGGCGATGGGGCGGGGAGCTAGGGCACGATTTGGGGCCAAAATCATGGAGAGAGAGATATGGCTGAAATGAGAGTGAGGGAGGAAAGGAGGGGGTGTTTGGTGTTAAATTTTTTTTATCCCAGTTGGCATTAGTTTATCCCAATCATCCAACCACATCAGATGTAGGAGTTATAATAACTCTCTATGGTGGAGGTTAGATCAGGCCTGTTCATTCATTAAAAAAGTTGTTTTATGATGTAGTTTTGATAGGGATATAGACAACTAGAAAGCTTCGACTTCCACTACTAAATGGCAATGTATTGGCCTTTCTCGAGCTTTATTTAGTTTCTAAGATTCAACTAGATTTTGAGCATTCCTACCTACATACATTTGAAATGTCTAATTACGTTCTTTAGATGGGTAGAGAATAATGCTTCGTGTGGGTAATTCAGTAATTGGCTCCACCTCCACTGTACATTTTGCTATATTTTTGTCATCTATTTGTGACATGAGGCACGTCAGAAAAGCTTGTATATGTTTTGCCTCGTCTCAATGCAAAAACTCTTTTCGACGAATAAATTGAAATCTCTTAATTCAAGCGACCCCTGGAGAGTGGTTTTGGATATATTAATTATAGAAATAAGGATATTATTATTTGAAAATTTCATCAACACAAAAGAAAAAAAAATCAAATAATATTATTTAACACCATTTTAGGTGACCATGGAGCCAATTCCACATTGTCAAATGAATAAAAATGCATTACAATTAACAACAATAGCCTCACTGCCACCCTAGACCGGTGTTAAATAGTAGTACACACAAAATTCACAACATTCTACAAAAGATGTATTTATAGTGAGAAATAAAAGGACAATATTTACATCACAAAAGTAGGCAAATTTTATCAATTTGTAATACATTATAACTTTCTGTACTTGAAACAAATAAACAAAATTTCATAGTCACATCAAGGTCCTAAGAGGAAAAAATACCTTAACAACTCTAGACCCTGTTTTTCTAAACTTGCTGACTAAAAACAAGCTTTCTGCTCACTCCATTTTGACTCTGCCTTCCTCCAGCTGCTGTTTATTGGGCTCAGCAGGGAAATATTTTACACCAACTAGATCACCTACACTGCTGATAACCTGATAAAAATAGAGTTATTTGGACAAATTAGTGATAAAGCACCACTAGAAACCAGTTCCCATGTCGAAACCGTCAAAATATTCATTAAATTGTTACATAGCCCTCATGAAAACCTACTTTACTTCATATTCTAGGCATCAGCCCAAATTGGGAAGTAAAACTTATCTTCAAAAAATTAGACATGTGAGGGCGACCTGACGATTTAACAGAAATAATTTAGATGGTTTCCGTCATTGAGGATTATTGTGCAACTATGTGAAAGGTTGGAGACTATTTTGCTCCTTTTAGAACAACGGGAACCAACTTGCTAGTGGAGCAATATGTTAGGGACCAATAGTGAAATTTTCCCTATAAATTACAATACATGCGTGGTCTTAAAGAAAATGACTGCCGAGGTAGGAAAACATGAGAAAAGAAAAACAGAAGAAGAAATTGAATCTCACCTCTAGAGCTTTAATAAGGTCTTCCCTTGTATGAGCAGCAGAGATGCAAATGCGCGCACGAGCCAACAGTAAAGGGGTAGCAGGAAAAGCAACTGTTACAACAGCCACCTATGCAGCAGAATAACAAGTCATGACAAGTGAAATCAAGGTTGAAGTGAAAATAGAAACAAGCACCCAACCAATAAGTTTTGCATGCAGTGATAGAACATTAGAAATGAAACCAACAAATGGCATTTCAGAAAAAGCAAAGCTTACATTTCGTTTGAGGCACTCCCGTGAAAAAGCAGGAATCTTTGATGGATTGTAGAGCATAATGGGCATTACAGGGGAATCATTGTCTCCCAAGACCTCAAAGCCCATTTTTTGCAATTCAGACCGGAAAAAGTTGCTGTTTTCACGTATTCCTGCTAGTTTCTGAGCCCCTGCACTAACAAAATTCCCTAATTGTGAGTAAATACTCTCTATTGAGATAGACTTGCTAGTTAGAAGGCAGAGAAAATCCCACCTCTGCTAGAACCATCTTCTCCAAGAATAACCTTAATGGAAGAAATAATTTGTTGTGCAGCTGGAGGTGATACTGATGTTGCATAAAGATGAGCAGGGCAATTATACTTCAAGTATTGAATAAGTTCCTGAAACTTCGAAATGAAATGTTAAAACACGGCACAAGTAGGATGAAGCAAAAAATCAAAGGTTCTCCCTCTGATGTTGTGCATAATATGAAGGAAGCAATTAAAAGAAATTAGCCTGCAGATATAAACTTCGATTAAAACTAAAAAATATTTTTTTCCACAATGAGGACTGTGATATTAAACTAATACATTCGATGATAATCTCTCTCTCAGAACAAAGCAAGAAGGTTATAGCTAAAATCTTTACAAGCAAGGGAGTTATAAAGAACTTCAATTTCATATGCTTAGATGTCTAGATTATAAATTATCACATGCCAGATGTTTTTCCATGTTTACACTTTACAGATATGTTCAACGAGACTCATCAAAATCAGCAGCAATTGTATAACTATCAATTGTTGAAAAAGACAGGTTTCACAGTGTGGGTGTTCTGAAGAGAAAAAGAAGTAACTCAATTGAAACCACATTTTAACCAAACAATACAGTTACATGAGCTCTTGTAGAGAAAAAGAAGTCGCTCAATTGCCTTGTTGTTTCAAGTATTCTTTGTAGTTTTATTCGTAGAAATTAATTATTATGTGCATGTGCAAAAAGTAGATTGCTCATGCATAACGATGGTACAAATTATTTGATAAGTTGCATGCCAATAAAATACATCTGGAGTCAATTCTTGCAGAACACTTCCTTATATCTATAAGTGTATGAAAAAGGAGCTTAGTAAAAGGACCTTGGATCCTGCAATATAACCACCACACGATCCAAATGATTTAGTGAAAGTTCCCATCATGACATCCACTTCCGCAGTATCAACTCCTAAGAGTTCACAGACACCCCTTCCTGTTTTGCCAACAGCTCCAATGCTGTGAGCCTCGTCCAGATAAACATATGCCTGTTACAAGGGGAATATCAATTTATACACATACGCATATCAATTTATACACATACGCATATCAATAAGAAGATAGGCCAATATTTCCAAAGAAGTGCAAAAGCTGATATCTAAATTTCTTCTATATTACGAAAAAAAGAAAACCAGATAACCAATGACCCACATCAAATTCCTAATAAGCAAGCTATTTTAATATAAAAGGTGAAGCTTTCATCCTGACAAACCAGAAGATATAACTTGTAGATTATTTCCAAATATGTAAATTCATAGTAACCATACAAACAAGAGACAATAGCTTTGTGGGACTATCTACCTTATATTTCTTACATACGGCAACAATCTCAGGGAGCTTGCACAGCTCCCCTTCCATGCTGTATATTCCCTCCACCACAACAATTATTTTCTTCCAAGGTCTGTGTGTTCTAGGCTGTCCATCAGCAATCTGTTCCCTCAGAACTTTCTCCAAATGGGATGGTGCTAGAGAAAAGATGACAGAACAACAACATGCATGAGAAAAGCACATCAAAGATAGCTTGGCTCAGAAAACGCAAAATAAACCTTAAAACTTACTGTTATGTTGAAAAACTCGAACAGTAGCTCCAGATCCTCGAGCGCCATTTACTATGGAGTTATGGTTCAGAGAATCACTGATAATTAAACCTCCCTGCATCCAAATTGATTCAGATGAAGTGTATAAAAATGCAAAACATCACAGATAATTCTAGTCCAGGTACTCGGATGAACCTTCCCAATTAACACAGGAAGAATGGCAGAATTTGTTACATAACCCATTCCAAAGACTACGGCGGCCGGTTTTCCAACAAAACTAGCCACACGCTCCTCCAGTTCGGTGTGCAATGTTGTTGTTCCTGATGATGTAGTTCCATTGATTAATAGTACACATCAGCACTCTTCATGCTTTTCAAAGAAAAGTCTAATAGTAACATCTTGCGAGGAACATGTTTTTTACCTCCATCAACCCGAGTACTGCAGGTGCTTGGGGAAAATCTCTTCAAGGACTCAATTACGCGAGGCGTACAGTATTCATCAGCTGCAGCAAACCCTAGATAATTATATGATCCTAAGTTGAGGCACCTACTGACGTTTTTGGTTCGCCTGCATGGGATACAACTGAGTCAGAAGAATATTTAGAAATCAAAGTGGCATTTAGGTTGAAAAACCTTGCTTCTGAGTTTCAATTAGCATTTGATTTTGTTTATGTAGTCCATCGCCACATCAATGATGCCAATAGTGATCAGAATCAGAGGCCAACAAAGTTTACCTTAATAAAAGTCAATGGACTGAGCTAGTCATATTGCAAAAAGAAAGAAACTGACAAAGAACAGATTGTAAACAAGGAACATAAATACTTACTGTAGTGTTTTGTTATTGTCTTTGGAGACACGCTCCACCACATCAAACCAAGCATCTGGAGGGCTTGAAATTGGTCGATTAAAGCAGTCCTAAAAATTAAGGGGGCATTAATTATGTAAGCAACTTTATCTAGCTTTGCAAATATGCAGCAAGGAAATGTTAAGGTTCAACTTTCTCCTCTACAATTTATTTATCCCTGCAAAATTACATGAATTGCAGTACACGTCTGCAATCATCACTAACAAATATCAAATCAGTTCAGAAATGAGAAATATTTTTATATTTTAGAGAAAATGAAACTCATTACGTAACAAACAGCACCAAATTCAAACAACATCACAGATCACACTGTGAGTTACACATAGATGACTACCAATTCATCCACATAAAACAAAACAAGATGAAACCAAAAAATAAAGGAAAAAATGCTAGCAACAAAAATTCATTTTCAAAAAACCTGAATCCGCAGGTACAACCGCCGAATGTAGAAATCCTCTAGCCCCAAGCAGATCGGCGCATAGCCCTTCCATTACAAAAACAACAACAACAACAACATTTCAAACAAACCAAATCACATCCACAAATATAAATACATAACAAACAAACAAACGTGTGTGTGTATGTGTATGTATAAACGTTAGGGTTACCTGGAGGCTGCTATGGGACCACAAATCGATGATTCTACGGAAGAAATCACGCAATTGACCGAAGACGAAAAGAAGCCCATAGCTGAAGTAAGTTGTCAAGGCGGTGAGGTAAGGAATTGTAATCATTTTCGATCGGACGGCGGTTAGTGTCTGATTCCGGTGATAATGGAAGGCCGGAGGAGCAGAGGATTGGAGCCTCTGCTCAGATCCCGATTGAGAGAGAAATTTAAGAGAGAGAAAGCGGGTGGCTGGCGGGGTTGAAGAGTGAGATGATTGGGTTTGACCCGTTTTCACTGTATAATGCTTTTAATTTTATATATATATTTACTTTTCTGATTTTGCCTTTTGGTTTGATTTTTCTTTTTGATCAACGGTTGCCTTTTAGGATTTTACGAATGTTGACTTTTCCACCCTGGCACAGATCATCTACAGTAACTGTAATTTTTATTTTTTTTTAAAAATCAACCAATATATATAGTCAACCCTGTTTAAAGGGACTGTGGACTAGCAGTGAAAGAGGCTAGATCCTTGTTTGATCTGTTTTTTTGGTTTTTCAACACAAATTGGTTTATTCGACCACATTTTGCTTCCAAGACGGAGAACAAAAGAATACTTTCCACATTCAATTTTACTTTCCACATTCAACTTTCTGTAAAAGAATTATAATATCAAATAAAATAACTTTGTTAGGAGAAAACATACAAATATAATTCATTTACTGTATAACTATCTCACATCTCATTCAACTACCATCACATGTATCTCATTTTCCTTAGCAAAGAGAAGACCCTCCTGTAGAACGGATAACCTTCGTGTCTTTAGACAAGAAAGACTCTAATAATTTCGATCAAAAAAAAAAAAGAAAGACTCTAATATTTTATTTGAAAGCTCTGCCACCCACACACCACCATGATCTGAAATGACAACTCTTGTTGTTTGGATAAGGCTGAGAAGAGTCTAATGGGAAAAGTCAGACCTAACTAAATAAGTAAACTTGAAGTGTATATCTCATAAAGACTCAGATGGAAAACAAAATGGAATGTATTGAATTTTTTTTTTTTTTGATCGAAGAATGTATTAAATTTTTAACATGTACAACTATCAAACTAGAGAACAAAGCAGTGCTAGATCGAACAAGCTCGAATTGACGTAATATGAAACATATTAGTCCGAAAGAGCCATGGAGAGCAACAAAAGTCCACATACCTACTTATATTAAAACTTTTCGAGGCCCGCCTCATGGGATCCAAGTTGAGAGAGATAAATTGAACGACTCGACTGATATGATAGATGAAATGGTAGTTTGTGTTATGATTTTGTTAGGACCTTGTCTTCCTTTCGTTATTTTCCGCTCTTGTATAGATTGGGAAAGGGTAGGGTGGTTTACCTTTGGGAGCTAAGTCGAAGATCTCGGTGGTCTTGTGAGTGGTTGATAAACTGCGATTGCAGTTTTCTTTAGGAAGTCCCATAGCTGTGAGGCTTAAGAGACAAAGAAAACGGTGGATACTTTTATGGGTGGAAGGTGACGACCCTAATGAATCGACTATGAAGGGGGCTGTTAGCTACATCAGCACTCAAATTCCTTCATCGTTATTGCCCTGGCTTCGATGATCAACCCCTGGCACATTTAGGTTTTGATCTTCGGAAATCTTGGTCCTCAGGACCCAACACAATATTCTTCTTAGATATTTCCTTTAAAGCAAAAGGTGTTGATACGTCCTATCCACATAGAAAGCTTACCCTCTATTGAATCATCTACTGACCAGACTGTAGCATTTTTATTCAGTTCAAGTTCATTGAAGCTAGGTGCATTTCAAACAACTTGTTGCTGAATGGTTAATTATACTAATTCCCACTGAATTTTACACTCAGTGTCACATATATTACTAAAATTTAAATTGTTTCATTTATATTACTGAATTTTAAAATTTGTTTCAATTTTATTGCTACGTTACTCAACCATCTATTTTAACAAAAAATTATACGTGTTGGTAAAGTTCGATTATGTCAGTGAACGGGGCACGTGTCATATTTGCATCCACGTTGATTGATTATTAAAATATGAAAAAAAAAATGTTTTTTCGTCCCTTATGCATGATTTTCAAAAACGAAAAGTCAATGACACGTGCTCTTTTGTTAATTTTGGATGGCTGAATAATGTAGTCGAATAATTGAAATTAGTTTCAAAGTTCGGTATGGCAATGAAATGATTCAAAATTCAATGATACAAGTGGCATCTCAGGTTGTTTTTTCTCTATCAACCCTATAGATTGATTGATCCATAAAGAGATTATACCTACTTCACTATAAATTTGTCTTGAACTCTATGGCACTTTGTTGTTTGCCTTAGTGCACTACTTATTTAATGAAAGGGATATTATTCTCCTCGTTTATAAAAGACAAGTAAGAAATATGAGTGTTGTAGTGGACTGAGAGCTGGAATTCTTTCTTTCGCTAGGGATGAAATTAGAAATTTTTGGAGATCGGACTGTTAATGAAAAAAAAAATTGCACTTCAAAATTGGATTGTTACTAAAAAAAAATTGTTTACACTCATTTTTTTTTTTACATTGTTAAAAATTATTTTTCATGTGACGGACCGACTATACCGATCTTGCCTTCCCCTAAATCCGCCAACGTGAAAAGGTACTATTTGCTTTCCTTAGCTTGATGAATAACTTGCTCTATTCCATAGCTCCTGCCTGCTTTATGTTTCGTATTGATAGTAGAGGATTACGGCAGCAGTACATTCTCGCTGAACAGTTTCATTCCTTTTGTGTGCGCGCTAATTGAAGCAAAAGACATTCACTCAACACCAGGAAACTATTGATACGCAATCAAGACCATATTTACCCATTAACACAATATTAGATTAAAAGTATAAAAATTATTATTTTTTATTTCAAAAAGTATATTAATATTTATTTTATAAATATAAATTCCTTAATAAAAAAATAACTTTTAAAATTGTATTTGTTGACAAAAAAAAAAAAAAAAAAAAAAAAAAAAAAAAATTCGTCTTCCCAGTAAATTTGAGGTTAAATACATGAATTCTTCTTCACTGCCTTGCTATTTTATTTGCTAGTAGATTTTTAGTAACATCATTCGTGAATTAATTAGTATTTAATGACTTGGTCATCTCTATACATTTCTAAAAGTAAATTCTAAAATTTGGTTACCTAATTTCTTCTTTTTATTTTTCTAGATAACAACACACGTCAACGTCCTATGAAAATGAATCATGAATGGAAAATTTCATAAACGATGAATCGAGAGTCAATTTTACAAGATTGCAATCGATGATGAAAGTGAAAAATAAATAAATTACGAGTATGCTTGAGAAAAGGAAAATAAATAAATGGGTTAATTTTATCAAAAGTTTTAACAAAATTATAAAACAATAACTGAAGTTACAAATTTTCAATGTCGGTTACTGAAGTTTGGCAATGCTTTCATCAATGATTACTCTATTAAATTTTAGCGTAAATTGATGAAGTGTCACCGTTAAGTGTTCATGTAGCATATAATCGATCGACATTTAGTAAAAATTGATGCTATATGGACTTCATATACTAATAACAATAAATTTTGAACACAAATGATGTGCCTAAAACATGGAGACCTAGCTATAATTTTAGACAATATTTAAATCAGATCACCAAACTATTTGCAAAACCCGTTTAACCAATTGGGGAGGGAGATTAGGGTTTGGGATCCTTTTTGGGGAAAATCGGGCTCTAAAAATGGTTTGGAGATCTAATTTAAATATTATGTAATAATTACAGTTAAGTTCTCATATTTTATATGCATTATTTGTGGTTCAAATTTATTGTTATTAGTATATTAGGTTCACGTGGCATCAGTTATTGTCAAATGTCGATCGATTATATACCACATAGATATTTAATAGTGACACATCATCAATTTATTTTGAGAATTTATCAGAGTGACTATACTCCAACGACTAGTAATTAAATTGACCCATAAAAATTGGATAAGTTTGGGGGAAAAGAAAGGAAATAAATAAATAAATGGATGGTATAGCCCTTGATTAGTTTTTGTCGGATAAACAGATAATCTAAACAAGGGACAACTGTCGGCCAGCCCATTTGTTCTTGTCTTGAAAATTAAACGACGCTACATGTCAAAAACATCAGCCTATCAACTTTCATAAATTAAAATATTTTAAATACAAATAAATTTGTAAAATTTTTTTTGTAAGATTTTTGTTGTATGTGGAACACAGAAATAATCAGAAATTAAAAACCACACATTTTAATTTTCAAACATTTCTAACATTACTGCAAAATTATTCGAACAAAATTTTGAACAATTTATTACCAAAATATTAAGGAAGTCAAAACTTATATTTGGATTCCAACCTCTAATTCTGAGAGAATTCCATAAATAGGGAATCCTTGACAACCTTGTGATGCCCACGAGACATCGAGGATTAAGGATTGGGTTAATTTCACTCTTGGTCATTTAATTGTTGGAGAAAATAGTTCAGCGGATCTTTAATTCTTGCAATAACAATTGACAAGGTTCAAATTAATAAAGTTTAATTCTACAAAGGTAACACCAAATTAAAAAGACAAACTAAAAAATATCAATTTCACCAAAGGAAATTAAGGAAGGGAAGTGGGCTGCAATTTCCACAAAGAAAATATCAATGACAATGGCCGGCTTTTTCTGGGTTTTAGCGTTTCTGCTGAAGAACCTCAATTTCACGTGAGGTATAATGGTGGTGGTGATAATTTCTAATGGTGGTGGTGATAATTTCTAGCTGCCCAACCAAGTGTGTGTGTGTGTGTGTGTGTAATAATATATATTATATATGGTTTAATATAATATATATGTATGGTAATGGTAATAGTATAATATATTAACCTATAATATATTATACTTTAAATATATATATTCCAATAATATTATACCCTAAACCTAGCCGTCCCATTTTAAACCGGGTAAACCGGGTCAAACACACTGGGCAACTGAGCAACGATCCAAAAGTACATTAAAACCTCCAAGTCGCTCACACACGTCCTTCATTAATTTGAGCTCACACACTTGTGGAGTGAACTATACAATTATCTTTCAATCCTACTCAAAACATGATGAAGATATAACGGCCTATTATTAATTATCGCCTCCCTGGTGCTTATTTGAAATCACAAAATCCCAACAAACCTCCACCTTGATCCAAATATACCGCAAACCCCAAAAGTAAAAATAGCTTAGTAGTTGTTAAAAAATGATCCCAAACAAATTGGAACTTTACATACCTTTACCGAAGTTTAGAAGTGTCAGCAAACTTCTAAACTTTACCATTGTGAGCACCTTAGTGCCCATATTTGCAAGGTTATAAACCTTCAAATACATAAGCAACAACTTTAAAGCTTCCCAATATTTGGACCTAGATCAAACATGTACCTGTTTAAAACACTAACAGTAAAGGCCAAGACTGGCCTAGTGCAAACCATCAAGTACATAACGGAGCCAATAACATTTGAGTATGAGTTTTTACTCATAAACTCCTTTTTCGTATCATGTTCCTCAAACAAGATAAATTGGTTGCCAAGAGGCACAGAAGTGGGTTTGCAATTAACAATGCCAAATTTCTTCAAGAATTTAAGCACATAAGGAGTTTGATATACAAATAAGCATGAATTTGACATATCTCTATCAATCATACCAAGGAACCTTCTAGAATGTCCTAGGTATTTCATGTCAAATTCTTTACTTAACTCAACACTTATCTTATTTACCACTTACATGTTAAGGACATCCAATAACATGTCATCCACATAAAGTAACAATTACACACAATCATCATTTTGTGCTTTGTGGTGCGGTGTAATACAAGCAATTATCAAACTTATTCTTCTTGTAACCAATACAAAAAACATGTGAATCAAACATTCTTTACCACCGACCACTTGGCTACTAGCTTAGCCTCGTATCTCACCGGCTCACTCTCGGTGGTATCCTTTTCACCTTATAAACCCATTTGCATCCCACTATGGATTTATCCTTAGGTTTAATAACTAAATCCCAAGTTTGATTTCTAACAAGAGAACTCATCTCTCCTCTCATGGTACTAAACCATTCTACGAACTTCTCACTCTTTATAGCCTCCACAAAGGTATTTGGCTCCTTATCAACTAGTTCTTGATAACTAGCATAGGCTATAGTGAAGTCGGAGAGTCTTTGTGATTCCCTACATGGTTTTCTCTTTCTATCTCTGGCCAATTGATAATTAACCAAATAATTTTGGTCAACGAGATTTTTCTCTATCACATATGTTGACGTCGGAACCCGCAGCGTCCACGTATCAACAAATCTCCAGTCATTCCTCCGCTTGACTCAGATGTTACCCGCACACTCGGACGATCGCTAGGCACCAAGATCACCGAGAGAAAAGGTCCGACGATCGTTGGTACTCGACGATCTAGTCAACTCACGGTATATAGAAATAGTACACGGGGAGGTAAGTAATTGGGTGTGGGAGAGACAAGCGTGCGTAAGTTTGAGCGAGTTTAGGGTGGGGTTCAAGTGCAAAAAGAGCCATAAAATATTCGAGTCCCGAAAAATGTGCGCACCTTAGAATAACCTAACTGATATTTATAGGGGAGAATCCTAATTGATCTAGGAAGCAATCAATTAGAATTGTCTGATTCTCTTTCCTTATCGGATAAGGTAGGTTCCAATCTTGTCGTGATCTTCCGAGATTGCATCATAATCTCTCTCAATCTCTAAGATTGTGTTGCCGATTTTATTGATTGCGATATCAAACACAATCTTCCTTGAGATATCCTTTTAACCGTCCCCAAAATATCGAATTATATGCGGACTATAATAAATACGAAGTCCCATGAGGCTCTCTGGTCGGCCATGAGTGTCGAGGCCCTTCATGGGGCTCGCAATACTCACTGATTCGTGAATGCTAAGATATTTGATGGGCCTCCCGGGCCTTCTTAAAATTTGACGAGGCCTCTTTGGGCACCCGAGGTCTTAGTCGAGTCTATGGGACCCTTATGAATCTGGAAGGCCCTCGCTGGCCTATAAGGCCTTAGCGAGGCTGAATTAGGCCTATATGAGACTTTTACTAGGACTTTGCTGACGTAGAGGCCTCACCAAAATTGGGTGGTAACAATAGTCCCCCAAGTCCAAGCCTATTATTTATATCAGGCGTGGGACTTTAAGAAAAAGTACTAAATACGAACGAAGGCCTTTAGAAAGCGAACTTCCGATTGAATCTGTGGGATCACCTCTCCCATTATATTTCTCCATGGGAGGCATTTTGAGCCCTGCGTAGAGTTCTCTAGCTTTCAACTCTTTGGAAAATGGGAGGTCTTCCTCATCGCATCATCAAGGTCGCACGACCGCTTACGGTCTCTTCATCTTCTAAGCTTCACATCCGCAGACCACAGTCCCTTCTCTTCTCTTGGTGGTCATCGCTGGGCTCGCACGCCGCTACTCAACGATTGAGGTCGAGCCATACAGAAGACCCGGCCCCCAACCTGTCGAATACTGCCGGGCAGAGGCGACCGGCTTTTCCACTCGCGAGGTACGAGGTCTCTCCTGGTTACTAGGGTTTCGCCTGTTGAGGATTGGCGAATCATCTTGAGACCGACGATTTTCGATCGATCCAGACCTCGGCGGGCTTCACGGGCATAGCAAGCGCTTGGGTCCATGTCGAAGGATTGATTCTCCAACAGCCAAGCGCCGCTTTCATCCGAGCATTGTCCACCTTGGTCCCCGGACCGAATTTTTCGTTGTCATGCTCTTTGGGTAGAAAACATGTTTTACCACAAGTTTTTGGTCGTGTAACATTTTACGCTTTCCCACAGACGGCGCCAACTGCATGATGTCGGAACCCGCAAAGATCCACATGTCAACAGATCTCCGATTCACCTCTCGCTTGACTCAGATATTACCCGCACACACTCGGACGACCGTTAGACACCAAGATCATCGGAAAAAGGGTCCGCAATCGCTGGTACTCCGACGATCTAGTCAATCACGGTATATAGAAATAATACACGGGGAGAGGTAAGTAATCAGGTGTGGGAGGGACAAGCGAGCGTAAGTTTGAGCAGAGTTTAGGGTGAGGTTCAAGTGCAAAAAAGAACGTCATAAAATATTCTGAGTCCTGAAAAATGTGCGTACCTTAGAATAATCGGAATCTGATATTTATAGGGAAGAATCCTAATTGATCTAGGGAAGCAATCAATTAGAATTCTGTTGGGATTCTCTTTCCTTATCGGATAAGGTAGGTTCCAATCTTGTCGTGATCTTTCGAGATTGCATCCTAATCTCTCTCAATCTCTAAGATTGTGTTGCCGATTTTATTGGATTGCGATATCAAACACAATCTTCCTTGAGATATCCTTTTAACCGTCCCAAAATATCGGATTATATGCGGACTATAATAAATACGAAGCCCGGCGAGGCTCTCTGGGTCGGCCATGAGTGTCGAGGCCCTTCATGGGGCTCGCAATACTCTGATTCAGGAATGCTAAGATATTTGATGGGCCTCCGAGGCCTTCTGAAAATTTACGAGGCCCTTGCTGGGCACCCGAGGCCTTCGTCGAGTCTATGGGACCCTTATGAATCTGGAAGGCCCTCGCTGGGCCTATAAGGCCTTAGCGAGGCTGAATTAGGCCTAGATGAGACTTTTACTGGGACTTTGCTGACGTAGAGGCCTCACCAAAATTAGGTGGTAACAACATCCTCATTACCTTCTGGATCTATGTTTTGTTGATTTTGATGTGTGTCACTCTCCACCTCACTAAGGGTGATGGGGATGTGGGTACTTACTTTCTTCACCTCAACTAGGGACTCTTCCCTAATGGTTTCTTACTATTTTTCACTCTCTAAACAAGGCATAACTGACTCATTAAAAAAGACATCCTGACTAATGATGATTTTCACACCATTTTGGCTCCTATCCCATAACCTATACCCTTTATCACCCTCTGGGTATCCTAAGAAAACACATTTCTTAGTCTTGGGATCTATTTTTCTCTCACTCTGATGAAAGAAAGTAGCACAACCAAAAGTCTTAAGTATGGAATAATCAGCACATTTACCATACCATTTTTCATACAGTGTATCACCATTTAAAACAATAGAAGGAGTCATATTAGTCAAATAGCAATCAGTCATAACAGCTTTACCCCAAAACGATTTAGGCATACCAGAACTCAACATCATACATCTAACCTTATCAAACAAAGTACGATTCATCTTTTCAGCAACCCCATTCTATTGGAGAGTGTAAGGCACAATTTTATATTTAGTAATGACATACTCATTACACAAATTTTCAAAGTCAGCATTGCAGAATTCAAGACCATTATCATACGCAAATATTTTATCTTTCTACCTGTCTGATTCTCCATTTGAACTTTCCAATTTTTAAATTTAATGAAAGTTTCACTTTTATCTTTCAATAGATAAAACCGCACACGTCTGGAGAAATCATCAACAATAGACAAAAAATATTTATTACCACCAAAAGTGAGATTGCTCCCGGGACCCCACAAATTAGTATGAATGCATTCTAACACTCTACTTGTCTTGTGTGTGGTAGATGAAAACGATATCCTACAATATTTTTCAAGCACACAATGATCACAAAATGGGATGTCAGACACTTGATCCTTACCAAACACACCCTTGTCGTTAAGGAACTTAAGTCCCTTAACACTAATGTGAGCTAACCTATTGTGCCACATTTGTGTGTGATCAGTGTCAATGAAAGAGATAGTGGAATTTAGACCACTCATCACTTCAGCATGTGTAATATATATGCCATTTCTCTTAGTAGCTTTAAAAGCTCTAAGTGCACCCTTACACATTCTAATCATGCCATTACAAAGCCTACCCATGAAACATGTACTCTTTAACTCTCCTATAGAAATCAAATTCCTACTCATATGCGGAATATATCTGACTTCCCTTAATGTATGCACAAAGCCATCATCAAACTTAATGCGCTTACATTACCAACACCAAGAATTCTATATGCAACTCAATCCCATGCAACTACATGTCCATGATCGACCTCATGCATATGATCAAACCAAAATTTATTTGAAGTGACATGAAAAGATGCACCGGAGTCAAGAATCTACTCATGTATATGGGAGTTCATAGACAGTTAATCTCACAAGGTTCGAAATTTAAAAGCACGTAAACCTCACCGCACTCATCACTAAAGGTCACTACATTTGTCTCTCTCTGATTTTCTCTTCTCTGTTTGTTCTTCTCTATATAACATTCACTAATGAAATGTCATATTTTCCCACACTCGTAACATTTCTTTCCTTTTGCCTTCCCATGTAACTTAAAACGACTTCTACCCTTTCTATTGCTACCACTGTTTTGCCCACCTCCACTTCCACTTCCACTCACATTCCTCGACTGAGGTCTACCCCTCAAAAAATGGACTTCACTATTTTTTCTCTCATTTTTCTCGAACTTCAACTCTCTCTCCTTACTTTTTAAAGAGTCTATGACAATGTCAAGTGTAAGGGTCTCCCTCCCATATTTAATGGCATTCTTGACTTCTTTATATGAATCAGAAATGACATTTAACAAAATGATAGCTTTGTTAATTTCAGGAACCGTTTCACCACAGTTTTGTAATATCTTGCACAAACTTATTAAAAACATCAAGATTGTCAATCAAATCCCTTGAAGAATCAATTTTGAAGTTGAAAATTTTTTCAAGGAGATAAATTTTATTTGGAGTAGATTGGATTAAATAAAGTCCTTCTAATTTTTTCTAAAACTTTTCTGTGGAATCAAATTTTCCAACTGTTCACAAAACAGGGTCAGATAAATACAATATGATAGAAGTGTAAGCAAGTTCATCAAAATCTTTTTTCTGATCCTCATTAACATTAGGACCATGAGAATTATCAATAGCTTTTGAAACCTTTTCTGAACCAAAATACCTTTCATTTTCTATTGCCAAATAGAAAAATCATCTTTACCAGTAAAGACACTCAAGTCAAAATGATGTGTAGACATCTTAACAAATAAGAATACACATCAACAGGCACCTCAAGATAATCACGCAGAAAAATCTAAAGGCCTCAATATAAACCGTTTTAGATTCTCAGGATTTCGTGAGATTCGCAGATCAAGAGAATTGTCAAACGGGTAAAGTCTAGGTGAAAGTTCTAAATAATAATGCATGTAAACAAAGTATAGCAAATAATTAGCACCAAAGCAAAAGCTAACACCAGTCACAATAATGGATAAGTAAATTCCTAGCAACAGGTAATGGTTACCCCACACGGTAATCCCAAACCTAATGGCCAACCCACACGAGGACCTGCTAGTACTGGAATGTAAAATCGATTAGTCAATTTACCAGAGCGGACCAAATCTGACCGTCTGTATTAAATAGGAGAGATGCGAAACAAATTAAAGAAGAAATCCAGCAGCAACAGCAACCACACAAGCTGGAAAAACCACGAAGGTTTTGCAAATGCCGAATACGTTCACTATCGAGCCGCTGTCCAAGCTGTTCGGACCACCAAAATTATAACTGACCACCACAAAATGTGACGAGGATCACAACGCCACTAGCCACTCGTTGGAATACCCCATCACGCACTCCCGCGCCGCTTTGAAGAAATCTACACCAAAAAATCACGCCGCCACCGAGTGCCTTCTTACGCTTCACGCCAGCCACCGCCCGCCGCCGGCGTCGGAGTCGGAATATCGTCTCCGTTCACAAAGTTGACGTCTGCTTTGGCCTGAAAAAGGATGGACAGATTCAGGCAGATTCTTGTTTCTTCTTCTTCGTTAATCCGACAACCCAAAATTAATTTTCTTGCACTACGGAATGCCACCGAGGCTCTGATACCAATTGTTGGAGAAAATTGTTCACCGAATCTTTGATTCTTGCAAGAACAATTGACAGGGCTCGATTAATCTGTCCAACTCCACAAAGGTAACACCAAGTTAAAAGGACAAACTAAGAAAGACCAATTTCACCAAAGGAAATTAAGGAATGGATGTGTGCTGCAACTTCCAAAAAGAAAATATCAATGACAATGGCTGGCTTTTTCTGGGTTTTGGTGTTTCAGCTGAAGAACCTCAATTTCACGTGTGGTATAATGGTGGTGGTGATAATTTTGGTCGCCCAACCAAGTATATATATATATATATATATATATATATATATATATATATATATATGTGTGTGTGTGTGTGTGTGTGTGTGTGTGTGTATAATAATATATACTAGTATATCACCCGTATGCGATGCATGACACTTAATTTTTATGATAGTGATTTTAAAATATTTTAAGAGTATATTGTTTATTTATTACATTCAAATAAAAAAAAGTATCATATAAATAACATTTGATTACTCATTGATATTGGAAAAGAAAAACAATATAATTAATCCACATTTTGAAACACTTATTTGAAAACCACGTTTGTTGTTGAACTGCGGCGTTCTTTGAATCGTATGAATTTAATTTTAAAATTATCATATTTAGTTTATTAGTTTAATCGACTTATTATTTTTAATCAATAAATCGATCCTTTGATAATGTAACACAATATGTTTTTCTTGTATTGATATTTTTTTTTAAACTACAACCTATTAAAACCCACTATGTGAAGCATAAAAAATATGTGAGAAAAATAAATCAATTTTTAGAAAACTATTACATTATTGTCAATAATTCTCGTTCATTGATGTTTTTTTTTTTTTTGAAAACATGACTTATTTAAATTCTTCAACCGGTATAAATTAAGATATTGGAACACATAACCTCATCTGTTTTGTGTTTTCAAGTGAATTTATCTTGTTATGGAAGATGTGAATTTGTTTTAAATGTTAATTCTTAATATTATTCATTTTAACCAAGTATCATACAAAATTAAAACATTGGAAAACTCATCCTAGTTAAATTATATTTGAATACTGATTATTTATATTGGAATACTTTTTATTAATTACCTGAAGTTGGATAATTAATTAATTTAATTAATTAAAATTTAATATTTTAAAATATTAAAATTTTGTCATTTGATTTAATTATATTTTTTTGCTCATTCCCTTAAATATAAATAATAATAATAATAATATTATTATTATAAAATATAATATAAATACTTTAATATTATGTAATATATAATATAAATAATATAATATTAAAAGCTATTAAGTAATTTTCTATCATAATTTGAAAAATAATTTTGGGTATGCATAGATAAGTTTTTTAATAATCGACACAAATATTATTACATGGATTGATTTTTAGTTACAATAATGTTTTAAATCTTATCATTTGTTTAAACCAAATGAATGTGTTTTCTTATCTCTATTTAATAGTCGATTTTGTATTTATATATATTTTGTAAATTGCAACTAATTTCAACTATTTCTTAGTTAACGTGGAAAAAAAATAAAATAAATGTAATTTAATGGAATGCTTGATTATCATTTTCCGATTTTTAAGAAGTGCTTCCAGCTTACTTTTTGCACTACTCATTAAATTGCAACTAATTTTTATAGTATAATTTAAAAATCAATTTTCTAAATTGTAAAGATGAAGATCGCGTTAATGATATTATGCAAATTTATTATTTTTTTATTTGTAGATAATTAGTAATATTTACATACTCTACATCTTATATTGATTAATTAATGCAGCATTCAAATTTGTTATTACTAATAATTGTCTACAGATATTTAAATAAGAATATGCAAATTTGTGTGAAACTAGTTAAAGAATCTGATTTTTTTTTTTTTTTTTTTTTTTTGCATTTATCGTATATAATTTTAAATATTACACTTCATTTTTTAGCAAAAAAAAACAACCAATGTGTGTGAAACCAATTAAAGAAAACAAACTCTTATGCAACATTTATGGCGAATTTACCAAATCAATGCAATGTGAACCAATTAATGAAAACAAACTCCCACGCAAAGATTTATGACGAAATTTACCAAATCAATGTGTGAAACCAATTAATGAAAACAAACTCCTATGCAGCATTTATGACGGAATTTACCAAATCAATGTGTGAAACCAATTAATGAAAACAAACTCCTATGCAATATTTATGGCGAAACTTACCAAATTTGGAAAGAAAAAATGACGAAATAATGTAATGAAAATTTTCGACGGTTATCCTATTATAATATATATATATATATATATATAGATTATATATGGTATAATTTAATATATATTGTATGATAATGGTAATAGTATAATATATTAACCTATAATATATTATATCCTAAATATATATATTCCAATAATATTATACCATAAACCTAAATTGCCCCCACACTTTAAACCCGAGTCAAACACACCTACCATCGAAAGAACGATCCAAAGCGTGACATTAAAACCTCCAAGTGACCCACACACACGCCCTTTATTAATTTGGACCGACACACTTGTGGAGTGGTATACAATTATCTTTCAATCCTGAAAAAAGTTCTACATGTGAAGATATAATGGCCTATTAATCATCATCGCCTCTGGGTTTATTTGAAATAACAAAAATCCCAACAATCACTTAAATTTTATTCCAAAATCTTCCAACTTCAATTTGCAACAATCATAACTTCAATTAATTGCCATTAGAGGACTCTGTCTGAGCTCCGTGTGACAATGAAATAGAAAAATACTTAGTTAGGCGTTAAAACTAACGACTGTAGATTGGCCATCCACGTGAGTTTAATCGCCACATTACTCGCATATTAAAGTGGATAAATTACGGCAAAAGTCCCCAACCTTTGGTATCATTTACACTTTCATCCCAATCTTTTTTTGGACTACTTTGTCCCCATCCTTAAAAAAATAAGCGAATTTCATCCATTTTTCTGCTAGTTAATTCATTTGACAATATCTGAGGGAGAGGGAGAATCCCCTTTATGGTAGAATGAGGAGGGGTTTCCCCCTTGTTATTGGCGTCAGTGTAGTGGCGGCGGCGGCGGCGACGTTGGTATCAGTGATTGTGGGTATGAAGTGGAGGTGGAAGAATGTGACATTTGTCCTATATTTTTAACTCACTTTTTTTTTTTCTTTGGTCTTCTTAATTCTTTTGTTTTCTTTTTTGTTTTATGAATTTTTTCTTTTTCTTTTTTAACATTTTAAATAAGTATAATAGAATGACAATTTTGCTCATTTTAATTTTTGAATATACTCATCAGATTGGTTGACTAGTGGAAAAATTGATGAAATTAATCTATTTGGATCAATGCCGCCTATTTTCTTAAGGTCGGAGATGAAAGTGCAAATGAAATTAATTGGGGACCTTTGTCGTAAATTGCACCAAGGGTCACCCAACTTCATTAAATCATTGAACTTCAGTTTGTAGCAATCAAGTAACTAATTTTTAAGTTAATTGCAATTTATGGGTGCAATGCTATGAGACAACGTAACAATACATGCTTAGTTTTTTCGGGTGCAAAAAATTCACAATGTTGAGATAAAAATATTTTACCTAGCTTATTGTGTGTGCATGATGTTTGAATGATTGATATTTCTCTACGATGTAACATTGGCATTGCAATTAACCAAAAAATCATTTCCAATTTAGTCGATCAAAGATAGTTAACAAAACACTAATTTTTCCCCTTCTCTTTAAGACTGATTTGAAAATAACCACGTTTGCAATTGTTAGTTTTAAGGGACAATTAAGCATATTCTATTATGTCGTCTCACAGAGTTCAAACAAAGTGATTTGATTTCAATTAAATTGAAGTTAAGTGATCTAATTGTAATTGAGGTAAAAGTTGAGTGACCACCAGTGCAATTAACTTGATTTTTAAATATACGGTCCACATGGCAAGCAAGTCCATGTGGATGCCGCATTTGCAATCGTTAGTTTTAACAATCAACTTAGAACATCTCTAATACAACAATGTTCAATTGATGTGACGATGAAGTGGAGGGACAAAACTAATATGGCAGCATTTATTATAAAAGGTTGTCTAATTTTAGATATCCTGTTAAACCTCTTTCACTATTTTTTTCTATTAAATTATGTATATCTTCTCATATCTATTTTTTTTCTTCTTTTTCTACACACTCTCTCTTCCACATAGATTTTTTTTAGAAAGTATAGCATTGGAAATACTTTAAGCAAGTTCTGTTGTGTCATCTCATGAAGTTCAAACATAGTGTTTTGATTGCAATCAACTTGAAGTTACATAACCCAATTACAACTAATTAATGTTGAGTAACCTAATTACAGTTGGGTTGAAAGTAGAGTGATCGCCGGTGCAAATAATCCATCATGGTTTACAAAAGGAGAAATTTTGAAATATACCAAAAGTAAAAACTGGATTGGAAATGAAACAATTTTTTATAATATTTGTAAATATATTATTTTTCAGATGTAAAATTTTAAATATATTCTTTTATAAAACATGACTATTTTTTTGTATTCTTAAAATTTAATGATAGTTGAATGATAGTTGAAAGTCATACAATAGCTTCTAAGTGAAACTATCAATTTAAATATTTCGATATCAAAAAGTATATCGACAATATTTGCTTAACATCAACCAAACAATATCGATGTCGATAATTTTTTTGTCAATGATATTGACAAAATCGGTGCATATAAAATAGACACTAAATTAATACCTTTTTTATATTGTCCATTTTGTCGATGTCAAAATGGGGAACCATGTTTCCCATTTAGTCGATATCGACAAAATAGGAACCAAAATTGATTCCCATTTGTCGATGTACAAATGGGAACCCATTTTGTCGATGTTGATAAAATGGGAGTCCATTTTATTAATATTTCTTGTCGATGACATCAATAAAATAAAATGAATGTCTATTTTGTCAACGAAGAGACAAGTTTTGTTTTTTTTTTTTTTTTTTGCATGTTTTCGATCAAATATAACCAATTTCATTCTCCAACAACAAAATATATTAACAAATTATATCGAAAATTTTATAAATTAAATTTAATATCTAATACAATCCACTAATATACAAATATAAAAAAAAAAAATATCGACAAAAAAAAAGAGATACAGTATATCAATTTTAATTTTCATGAAATCTACATAAAAATACACTAATTTCTCAATTTTTAATAACTTATAACTGATTTCAAAATTTTTAAATCAGTCGACTTTAAAATTTATATCACTTAGTCTAGAAATTTATTTAATTTCAATTTTTAATTACTGAATATCAATATTTAATTTGAACTGAACATTGAAAAAAACTTTTATCTCAAAATAAATATTTCGACATAAATTTTTTTGTAGATATCGATCAAATAATATCAATGTCGACAAATTTTTAAAAACATTTTGTCTATTTTTATCGATGATATCGACAAAATATACACAAATTAATATTTATTTTGTCGATAAACAAAATGAATACTAATTTAATGTCTTTTTTATATCGACAAAAAAGTGGACACAATATGGCACTAATTTAGTGCCATTAAAATGGGCACCAAATGTCATTTCATCGACAATGGTGCCATTGAAATGGGCATCAAATTCATTTGTTGATGAAACCATTTTTATATCCTCAAATTTGTCCATATGATCAGATGAGTTTCACGCCTATTGTTTTGTTCCTATTTTTTTGCTTATTTTGTATCAAATGTAATCAATTTCATTCTCTGTACATCGACAATAAAATATACCAAAAAAATTAGATAGGCAAAAATTGTAAATTAAACTCGATATCTAATACAATTTACTAATATACAAACTAAATCGATAAAAAATTACCCAACAAAAGATATATCGACAAAAAAATAGAGATACAGTATATCAAATTTAGGTTTCATATAATCTATAGCAAAAATACACTAATTTCTCAATTTTTAATAGCATATAACTAACTTTAAAAATTTCAAATCGGTCGATTTCTTCATATGGCTAAAAAATTGTCAATAAATTTAACACTGTATTTGAATATGAGATAAATGAGAAAATTTGACCACAAAAATAACAAAAAGAGGGAAAATGGAGCTTATAGTGGCGGTGGAATGGTGTGTGGAGGACGAGAGAGAGAGAGAGAGAGAGAGAGAGAGAGAGTGTGTGTGTGTGTGTGTGTGTGTTTGTTTAAGTTAAAGATATGAAGAGTAAGTTTGAGAAGATAAGAAAGTTGATATAATAGATATTGAGTTAGTAATTTAGGGATAATTTGGTTCAAATTTTTTAAATTTAATCAATTCATCAAATATCGTAAAAAATAGGCATATTTCAAAATATACCTCTGAATTTAGGTAGTTTGTCCAATTCTTTCTTACCCTTACTACAAGAACTTGTATAATTTTATTATACCCAACAGTGTAAAGGCTTATAACAATGAATTACTCTGTTCTAAAAATTTCTTATCGATTCTTATTTCACTTGGACAAAATTATCAAAACACCTTTGTGATCATTTTCAGAAACTATAACAAATTCAATCACATCTGGTCTTACAATCTTTCAAAATGTGTATCCTAAATCTAAAAGCTCAAGGCCTGAGTAACAAAATTAAACGAACCCAAAGCATAGCAGGCTTAGTGACATTTGCATTTTCAATGTCTTTTTTTGTTTCCACTTTGCTTCGACGGGTTAGAGATGATGTGCATAAACAGAATGATGATGAGAAGTACTGAAACATGAGAACCATAATTCACCAGCAGCTTCTGCAGAGTGAAAAGATACATAGTAAGAGGATGGTCGGCAAAATAGTATGTGAGAAAATCCATCTTGAAATAATTCTAAGTGAATTCCACATCGTTAGGGTCATCATAAGAAGATGCTCCAACCCCCTCCCTCCCTCCAATGACAAAATAACATATTCTATCCACCAATCCAAGGAGTGAATAACATCAAAGTGCACAGCCAGTGAATCAATTATCTGAGATAGATGAAAGAAGCCAAGAAAGGAAGTTGTTACCTTTAGCTGAGCATTTAGCAGTCATGAGTTATTTCCATCCAACCAAAGTGAAAGGAGAAACAAAGTAGAGTATTATGTCAGTAGAGTACTGAAGAAAACAAAAGAAACAGAAGAGAGTCGTGACATGCTCTATGTTGTGAGACTAGAAGAAGAATGTTACCTTCTCAATCTTTTTCCCAGTGTCTGCGTCTGAGAGAATTTTCAGGGGCAAGATAGGGGTTGAATATGCTTCCTGGAAATAGCGATTACAGATATATTAAGAACACTCTACTGTTTCTAGTAACTGAGATTTTGAAAGAACAAACCTGTAGCCTAGATTTTGTGGGAACCCGATAAGTGATCAGAGCAGGTGCACCATAGTAAACGGTTTTCACTTTAGACTCGAACTCAAATGAATGGGAAACAAGGGAACCACTGAGAAAAATGCAATGAACCAACATGTAAATGACAAAGAGACAAAATATAAGCTGCGGCTTCAAAAAGATCAAAGTAAAGAACTTTGAATCTTACGCGTCAAGTCTTTCCCATGACATAGATGTGTTACCAATCACAGAATCAAAGATATCTTGAGCCCAACTATCATCAGCAAGAGTTACATCGTATGCAGTCCTGCAAATGTTAACTGAACATTATTATGCAAAATCAGATAGATTAAGAACTGCAAGTCATTCACAATGAACAGGCTGAAAAAATCCTGACTGATGAGCTATGTATGAAAAACTGAAGGCATTCCTTTGACATGATGCGACTGTATTGTATCCCATGATTCAACCCATAGATCAAACTTGAAAACATGCAGTACTTCAGCAATATACCAATATAAAGTATAAACCTTAGAGAGTTAATTAGATATCAACAAAATTAGACACTAGGCAACTTGAATCCAATTTCATCATTCTGCTTGATTTTAGACTAGCTTGTATTTTCTAGTATGGCAAAAAATTACCATTTCTTTTTCGTTTACCAATGAAAGCCCAATTATGGTCTTTCTGTAACGAATTTCAGCTAGCATATATTTTATTCTCAAACTGCATAAAATGCATCCAGATCATTGCAAACAAACCTTGCTGTTTATTTATCTTTTTGGCTGCTTTACCACCTATTTGACTTTGCAGCCTTTTATGTGGTGAATATATGTTTCCGAAAGAAGTTTTCAAGATATGTTGATTTTGTTTTCTTAATTTAAAAAAGCAACAGCCTAACCCATAGTCTAACACACATGTGAGCCAATAAATCGAATAAGAAAAAGTGAAGTTCCTAAAATGAAACCAAGCAGGCCCCTAACATTTATGGACGCCATTCCTATTTCATCTTCTCATTTTTGTATATAATTTTATTGAAAAAATTCACATTTAACTCATAAATGGGAAAAGAAAATTGAAAAAATTGTAACGTGCAGGCATCAAAGCACATGATACAGCGTTTGCATGTAATTTTACACAATACAAAAAAGACAAATAAAAAGATTAGCATCATTTCTTTCCTAATATGATCCTAAAACAAACAAAAAATTCACTGCAAATATTTTTATCCGATCAATAAATGAAAAAAAAAATGAATAAATCAAAGTGACGAATGTTTGAAAATTTAATCTAGCATCTTAAGTTTTTAGACGAGACAATTGACAGAATGGATATAAAATTAAAATGAGACGGGAAATGAGAAAGTTTACGAACGCGGATCCGCGGTTGTAAACGTCGATGGAGACTGAGATCCGTTCGACGCCGGAATTGAGCTTTTTGGGAGCGACTCGTTTTGTGTGCCACTATAAATGGAGAATCTGATGCATTTGCGAATGGTGAAGAAATGAAAATCAGAGCTAAAACGGCGAGAATTCCTGATCGAAACGCGTTCGCCATTGAATTGAAATTGATGAGTTCTGTTACACAGATACTGCACAGATTTATGCTGGATTGCGACTATCAGAGGGTTTTAGGTGGCGATATAATGCCCGGCATTGGTGGGCCTGAAAATGGGCATTCACATGATGGCCCATAAAGTCTCATTCATCGACTTTGTTAAAAGATCGCACGCGAAGACTTTATCCCGCCTAAAATCGCATCCTTTATATATATGGGTGGAAATTATTGGTGGGCCTGAAAATGGGCATTCACATGATGGCCCAGTCTCATTGGACTTTGTTAAAAGACCATCATGGGCTGCGCTTCATGCCTAAGCGCTACTAGACGAATTTTTTAGAACAATTCAAATAAATCGATATAAAAACACTTCTTGATAGTCAAATGTCAAAAGAAGAGGTTCTCCAAGTCTTTGGTCTAACTTAGTAGGATGGTAATGGGCATGTTCGGGGCGGATCAACCATGTCCTCACCAATTTGCGGGACAGAGCATCCAAAGGCCCGCCACTGCCCCGAATTATTATTATTTTTTAATTTTTTTTTATTATAAATTAAACCAAATAGCAAATAAAATGGAAAGGTGCAAGATTGATGTTGTGGTGTATTAGTTAAGTTTTGTAATTTTACACTTTACACTTGAGTTCGAATCTCATTTTCAGCAAATTGATTTTTATTTATTTATTTTTTTGAAAAATTAAAAAATTTATTATTAAGAAACAGGTCAATCCACCCTAGACCTACCAAGGGGTAGAGAAATCTGCCCTGGACCTATCCTAGTGGCAGTCTCATTTTGAGGGAAAGTGCGATGTACGTAAAATTTTGAGATTGTGAGTTCGTGCTCTATTCTAATTTCTTCTATAAGTAAAATGAGTTACCCAATTGAGAAGAGTTACTCATTATGAGAGTAAAGTAAGAATTACTTTTAAAATGTGTAGTTTTTTTTATTCGAGAATAAGAAAATAAGTAAGGTCCCTATTGGTTTGCTGTTTTGAATCTATTTTTAGTTTTTAATTTTATAAAACACTCAAAATTTATTTGATCTAGTATTTTCAAAAATACATTTTTGAAAATAAAGTTAAAATTATAACATAAAACTCAAAATATATTTTTGACGTTTTCAATATTTTTAGTGAAAGCACAAAAAAGGGGAAATAAGCGTTTAAATAAAATTTTAAAAAAAATTCTAAAATAAAAAAAAAAATTAAAAGTAGATCAAGCTTTTATTGGTTATATAAATAAAAATTCTAAAAAAATATATTGAAATGAAAACACATAAAAATTCTCAGTCTACTTTATTATTTTTTATTTTCTATTTTCTATTTTTCACAAAGTTAATTTATTATTTGTTTGTATTTTATTTATGTAGTAGGAAAAAATATTTTAAGATTCACCATTTTAAAATGTATATATTACTTAATATTATATTAATATAAAATTATTTTATTTTACTGAATAATCAAATTTAATGAATAGAATGTTATAAAATAATTTCTTAAAATTCTAAATTAAACGTGTTTTCCAATTTTCTATTTTGAAAATAGTTTTTTAGAGTGAAAAATCAAACGTTTTTTTAGCAATATTAATACAGACCTTTAAAATAGAAAAATAAAAATAAAATTAACAAAAAACTGAAACGCAAGCCAAACGTAGCCTAACATTTTCAAACATTCTTGGGAACAAAAACCAGAAAGTAATTTTAGTTACTTTAAACTTAGGCCAAAATGTTCAAGATTGCTGAACACCAAAAAGAGATGGTCTGGCATGATCAATAAGAGCCTCTCTGGTTGGCCAAAGGATGATGCCTAGAAAACCGCGTTGGCTTTCATGTGGAAGCTATATAGATGAGGGTAATGTATCTGCAATAAGATTGATATGTTAGACTATATTGAATTAGACACTATTTAAAAAAATTGTATTGTTCAATTTTATCTATTTCAATCTACTACATATGGTCATAGTAATGGCAACATGGTAGATTCGGATTGGATAAATCTGATTCGTATCTGCCCTGGATCAATTTTAGAAGATCCAAATCCACACATTGATCCCCTATTTTTCAGGACGGATCGGATCCGGGTCGGAGCGGATTACTGCTTTGATCTGCAGATTGATCCATGTATTTTTTTTTTTTTTTCAATTGTCATTCAAAAAATTATACAAACATTGAAAAAAACTATACTACTTTTTTCTATCTTTTTCTTTCTTATTTGAGTGGTTATATTCACACTACAATTTGTTATAAGCACACCACATTTTAAGTGTATTTAAGATCCTCAACTTTTGTTTATTGTTACAATTATGTTCTTAACTTTTTGTCATCGAATTCTTATCTTCAATTTTCATTAATTAGCACATTTTATCATTAATGATGGTTTCAGTCGAGATATTTTGTTTACGTGCTTTAAAATGAGGAAAAATATTTTATTGTACTTTTATATCTATTGATTTTTTTAAATATAACAGACAAATAAGCCTTTTTACGAATTTTCAACAAATGTTTTAGTACGAAAACCGTTATCAAACACAAAATATGTTAATTAATTTATAAGTTGCGGATAAAAAAGTTGGGGACATGATTGCTATAATGTCCATAGATTAAGGATGTTAAATGTAACTAAAATGTGGTGTAAAAAATAAAAAGTATTGTGTGAATATAATTACCCTTCTTATTTTTCAAATGGGGCGGATCGGATCGGGGATCGAATCGGGGCACACATGATCCGATCCGCCCCACGATCTGTGGATCGAAATTTTTCATTCTATTCGGATCGAGTATCCATTAAATTTGTGGCAGATCGAATATTTTGGCCATCTCTGTATGGTCGTAATATTGCTGGAAGAGGTTTAATTTGGTGGTCATGATAACCCATGTAGAGATTTAGGCAAGTTATCCTTGGCTACCAAAGTGGACTCTTTTATCTTCATGCTAGACTTCTCTTCCTATTGCTTGCTTCAGTCTTGTGACATATTTAATTGCAGAAATGCTATATATATATATATAGGCAACTTCTTGTGGCATTTCTTTCTATTCTATTCTTTCCCAATTGCATAATGCAAAATTTAGCTATTCTCATTGTGATAAGGGAATATATTCAGTCTGGAGAAACCAACCATATAAGCACTCAAGTTTTGATTCAAATCAGTTCATATTTTTCCTTTCAATTTGAACATTGTTCTTCCAAATTGAAAATCGATAGTCTAACTCTATATTTTTAAAGGGTTTCTACCCATTTCGAAATAGTAGTTTTACATGTAGAAACAATTTCATGTTTAGCGGTTCATATTGAAATCACGTACATCTTCTAGTGTTGAGAAAAAATCACCACCATACACTTTAACAAAACCAACAAGAAGAAAAATAATTAGAAAGAAAGAATACAAATTGCTATGAAAGTAGTGAAATCACGGAGAGTATAATATTTATTAATGACAACTTTGATACGTCACGACAATTATCAATATTTTTGTCATACACTCATTATTTAAGTAGTTGAGTTCTACTTGGTACGGTATAGTGAATATGATCTTAACACGTGACGGATAAATCGAATATATGTCACAACCGAATGTTAGAAAATGAATTCTTGTAAGATGCTGAACCTGATCCATTATAAGCAGTTGTCCCCTTGATGTCCCTAATTATGTCGGGAATGAATATTTGACGAATTACAAATAAGAATAAATTCGAAGGGACATTAAAGACATGGTGAGATTGACCTTTGTCAAATGTCAAATGTCACTTTCATTTTCAATTGCTCAAAAATAATTTGTTCTGTTTGACCTCAAACAAGAATTCAACTACATTATGAATAAGAAGAATCCCCAGATTGATATATTTATAGAGTAGCTATACCCAGTAATGGTGGGTTCAGAATCTAAACTAACATCGACAAGTTGGGTAGTACGGAATAGATAAGTATAAATTTCACATATGTAATATAAATATTGGTAACTGGTGAAAACTATAAAATATTGAGTTTTATTTTAAAAGGTCAACATTCTATATAAAATTTACGATACTTAGCTTCAACCAGTGTGGTGTCACTATCTAGTCCTAAGTGTTGGAAATAAGTTATTTATAAATTGATTTGACCAATTTTTGACCAAATATTCGAGTGAGTCCCAATAACCGATTGTTATAAATATATAGTCAACTGCATTCCACCCCGTGAGTAGATACTCGTGATATATTTGTTTCGCAAAACTATTTTCGAATGAATTTAGTATCAAAAGTTGATACATTGAAAGTGGTAATTGGATATTGTAGCAAGTGGCGAAGTGTATCCCACATCGGAATATGACATGATCTTGAACCAACTAATATACTTCTAGTTTGGATGTGGGTTTGGGCTCCAAGGAGCACCGCAAGTCTTTAGAGGAAAGAAGGCTTAGATACTATCATGTTCGATTCAAAGCCCACACGCGCACTGCCGTCAGCCAAGGTCGTGGGTCATGTTTGGCCCAATATATATTTTTGGGACAAACTAAATATAAAATAACTTATTTATTTTATTTTTTTAATTTCATTATCCAATAATAAATATCCAGATTTGACATGTGTCACGTACACAGAAATACATACACTTCAAACAAGTTATTTTTAGGTCTTGTGTCTGTTCAATTGAGTCATTTCAGGTAACGTGTTTGTTCAATTGAGTCATTTCAAGTTTTGTGTCTTTTCAGACACAACCTTTGATATGTTATAAATAGACTCCAATACTTCTGCGATTTTCATCAATTCAATCATCTTTCAATCATTGTGATTTTGCCCTGCATTATTTAAGAGCATTCTACATCCGTTCATATTCTATATAGAGAGTACATAACAAATTTTGAGTTTGTTAATCTTGTTGTTTGAAGTGCTTCTAAGAAGAAAGTCGTTGTATTTTGGAAAACGATTGCTATTTACCGTGAGCACCTAGGCGGGGCAAATTTGTCTTAAAGACATAGAGTTGAAATTTGGCTTCAGTCTACCAAAATTAATTCTGTGTTTTTTAAATTCTGCATTTCATCTCTTATTTCATGTAAGTCTTTTCTTTATAGAATATATATATTTTTTTGATATAAATAATCAACAATTTAAGACGAATTTTATTATGTATATTCAAAAAAAGAAAAAAAAGAAAAGTGTACACTACTGATTGACATTTGTGTTCTGAAACGAATTTTATTTTGTATATTCAAAAAAGAAAAAAAGAAAAGTGTACACTACTGATTGACATTTGGTATTAAAAAAAAAAATGTTCTTTACTCGAAAAACGTGTATATATATTTAACTCAGCTAATATTTAACATGTGTGAAAATAAAAAGTGTCCATTACTTGTTATAATTTTTTGCTTACATTTGCTAAGTAATCTTAATACTTTTATCTTTGATACTGTTTTATTAAGATAATGTTTTAACCTACGATATTAAGATCTGATACTACAATCTATTAAGATATTTTCATGCCTTCTCTAATGATACTACAATCTAACATGGTCCCTTTCTTCTCTTGAAAATAGAAATAAGTAGCTCGATCCTTCAATCCCTATCCATCGCCTAGTACTTCATTAACCTTCTTGCCAATAGTGTCATCAAAGGCGGTGAGAAGGGGAGAGGGCGGGGGGGGACCCAACCCCTAAACTTTTTGGGGATTTTTTTTTTTGAAATTTTTTAATTTATTATCATGCAATTTAATAGTAGACAACTTTGGCCTAGTATCAATTTAATGGAAGTCAATTAGATCTATTTGCTTAATATTAATTTAATAGAAAGCAATTGGACTCATTGACATAACAAAGTTAATAGGTGAAATTGTCTATAAGTAGAGATGACAATTGGGTATTCGGGGTGGTACGGGATGGGAAGAATTGCTCCGAGGCCCGATTTTTTTTAATTTTAAAATTTTAAAAAATATTTTGATGAAACGAGTGTTGAAGGAGTTAAACCCAAGGTGTGAATATTAATTTACAATTCCTAACCACTATACCAAGATCCATTGATTTGTATTTTTTCATTTTGTTTAGTAAACATATTATACACAATTTTTTTTTTTTTTTTAAATTCTAACTATACCATTTAGAATTAACTTTAATTCTCCATTTCATAATTCATAATTTCATATATTGTCCCTCAATAAAAATCACGGTTAAAAAAAAAAAAAATTAAATTAAATGGGATAGCGCACACGCCCAGGACCATCCCCACTTTAAGCAAAAAATGGGGTGGTATGGAAGTGAGTGAGGAGTGGGGTGGGGTGGGGTGGGCGGGGGGGGTGGGCGGGGGGGCCGGGCGGGAGGGCCGCCCGGCCTCGACCTATCCCGCCCGCCCGCTGCCATCTCTACCTATAAGTCACCAGGGGACTTGTTTCAAATTATGTCAAATATTTGTGAAAATTGTCATTAAATCATAATATTCAGCAATATTTCAAATTAATCCCAAAATTACTCCTGTAATCCCATAGACACAAAAGAGAACACATGGATGGATGTTCTTGTAATGGTGGTTATGAGGAGCTTGAAGATGGTGAATTTGGCGAGGACGGGGAGATCCAATAATTTAGCTGACCAACTATATTTTCTCTAATGGTAGCATACCATTGAATCATCTCTATCAAAGGATGAATATATTGATTAGCTCTTGGTTATTTGTTTCCTTGTGCAGTTGTCATATGATATTCAATTATGTCAAGAAGCGTAGGAACTAAATTAGGAATTAATGGGGGTGGGGACTTATATTTTGAGAAAAATCAATGTACAAAAAAAATTTATAAATGAAACAAAAATTACAATAGCTATTGATGTGGTATTCAACGATATCCTACAAAGATAAAATTCGCCTACAATAGATTCTACATTTATATTCACAAAAAAATCTCTTTCAATGTAGATTGTCATACAATCGACAAGAAAATCATCATCTATTTTGTTACAAAGTTCCATCTTCAAAATTTTCATCCCCGAAAATGATCGTTCGAAGAGTTGCGTGAGAAAATAGGTAAAAGTCAATACCATATAAATCAATCTAGCCAATGTTGATAATTCAAGCACCTCTTAGTTACAATCAATTACCGCATAACTCGGAAAGTATAGGTACTTGAAATTGAGGATCCGATATCACATCATGCTTGTAATGTTGTAACTCTCACGCCCAACGTAAAAATCTCATCCGGTTTGAAATCTTCAGATAAAACTTCTTTGCAACTCCAAATATGATCCTTGTTAAATAATTCAAATGAATTTCTAGGATCTAAAGCAAAGACCGAGAGAAAGGAGTTCAACTGATTGTTCATTAAATCTCGTATTTAACTCTATCAAAAAAGTATCTATTACTTCGTTAAAAACATCAAAATGATAGTGATGCTCAACTGTAGTATGTTCATGGGAACGACCAGTCTTATATGAATTATCAAGAACAAGGATATCAATACCTTTGTTTGAGCAAAAAATGTTGACTTCCTGAAGAAATTCTTCCCATTCGTCGTCTCTCAATTTTTGAAGAACTTTTCTTGTACTAGAGACACATCTAATTGTATTCACGATGTCTTGAGTTTTTCGTTGAAGGGTTTGACAAAGAATATCTGTGATTGCTAAAATATTACGCATTAAATGCAAGACAAACACAAATTTAAAGCTTGTAAATTTTCTATATGCACCAACCGCTTCACTCCTACTTCTTGTATTTGGAGAATGATCCTTTAGACTCTCAAGCACTTTACATGTTGCAATATACATATCTATCAAGCTCTTTATCGATTCGTAATGAGAACTCCAACGAGTAGCTCCAGCTCGTTGCAAGTTACCAATCTGATTAGCCCTACTTCCTGACACGCGTTCTCCAATATCTAATAAATGCTCAATATCTTTTCTTTGGGCAGCAGCAACTCGAAGAATGCGTTTCGGTGAAGAACTAATGATGTTAACAATATTGTCCACATGAGAAAAGAATTGCCAAACAACACTGACATCTTTAGCCGCAGAAACTAATGTCAACTATAATCGATGAGCAAAACAATAGACATAATAAGCATATGGACAATGTTTCAAAAATAACGTTTGAAGTCCATTCCAAGTACCGCGCATATTGCTAGCACCAACATACCCTTGGCCTCGAAGATTTTCAATCTGAAGATTGTTGCGAACAAATACCTTGGATATCTTATTGAATAGATTCAATGAAGTAGTATCACCAACAGATTTGATTGCAAAGAAGCGCTCTGTTAGAATACTATTACTATTCACAAATCGTAAGATAATAGCTATTTGCTCTCGTTTAGCTTGATCTTGTGCTTCGTCAACAAGACTACAGAACTTTGCATCCCTAACTTCATCACGAATAATCTTTCGTACTCCATTAGCCATAATATTCAAAATTTCCTTTTGAATTTTTGGAGAAGTATATGTTACATTTCTTGGTGCATTATCCAGCACAACATTCCCAATTTCTGTATTTAGTTGTCCAAAAGCATCTACCATTTCAATAAAATTCCCATGATTCAATGAGCTCGATGATTCATCATGACCTCTGAAAGCACAACCTTGAAGTGCTAGCCACCGAACACTTTTAAATATGGTTGTCACACGCAATCGATGTTTTTTATATTCCTCATTCGAAATTGATGTTATCACCTTGTCAATATGTTGAGACGGTTTCATTAAATCTTCAGCTTTTCTCACATTCATGATATGAGTAGATGAAGCGGCATGAACAAGAAATGCACATTTTGCTCCGTCATTAACCCTCTTCCAGTTGTCGTATCCACGAGTGACTAGCGCCGAACAATTGTATGGATTGCTATCATTGAGAAATAAGAAGCAATAAAAACAATATGCTTTATTTGTTGTAGGCGAATACTCCAACCAATGAAATTGATTAAACCATCTTTTCTGAAAACGACGAGACTGAGTTTTTCCTTTTGTACCTTTGTATTCTGTAAGTTGTGGTTGATAAGGCCCAACATTTAGATATGACTGTCTGTTGTCACCCCGCAAATTAACTGGCCTTTCATACATTTGTTGTCTCTTTCCTGGATCTCGTTCAATATTATTAGATGGTTGCAATTCAAAAGTCGAAGACGAAGGATGGTTGATTTCGGGACATGAAATTAGAGGATGATCCACAGTAGGGGTTAAAGATATCTCTTCATTCACCCCGCCGAGAAGTGTGCTTTCACTTGTTTGTCATTCTTTTTAAAGAATGAGAATAAGGTTTTTTCTCTCTTTGCAGGAGATCGACCTTCCATTTTTTGAAATTCTAAAAACCACAAAAACAAGGCAACATTCAATACAAACATACAATGTACTAAGCCGACAAGGCAACAATATAATTAATAGCAACTAACAACAACAATCTACTAATTAGCCGGCAATGCAACAATATAATCAATAGCAACTATTAACAACAATATCATAATTAGTCGGCAAGGCAACAATATAATCAATAGCAACTATTAACAATAGCAACTATTAACAACAATATCATAATTAGCCGGTAAGGCAACAATATAATTAATATCAACTATTAACAACAATATCATAATTAGCCGGTAAGGCAACAATATAATCAATAGCAACTATTAGCAACAATCTAATAATTAGCTGGTAAGACAACAATATAACAAAATATATTTTAGAGATAGAATTTAATTTCAATTATAGATTTACCGATTTTAATTGTTAATGTACATAACAAAATAATTATATTTTGTTTGGACTTTGTACTTTGGGTTAACTTTATTTATTATACAGTGTTTTCCTAATTCCAAGGTAGAATTTGTAGGCTTTATTTATATTACATACTGAATCAGCCAATCACTAATCAGGAATTAAAATCCAGCTTAAGGCATTTATTAGCTTTTATTAATTGATAACCCATTAATTAAGGCATAAGGCATTAACCATTATTAACCATTTAACCTCAAATGGCCAAATCCAATTGATTTCTTCTTAGAATCCAGTTGAGTCAAATGTCAAGGTTCCATACTTCCATTTCAAAGATTCATCATTTCGTAGGCAAATGCGTGTGATTTGTGAACGATGAAACATTGAACCTAAAACCTCCTATTTTTTTTAATGCAAAGTGAAAACATAATGAAGAAGGAGTTAAATAATTTAATGATAATCGAAAAACCTTTCTTGGTTCAACTTCACATCGCTAGTCTCACTTTCAAACACTTGCGATCGTAGCCGAGTTGCCGTTCTAACTTCTATGAGTTCTCTCTTCGCAGCTCAGTTTGCACCCATTGCCTCAGATAGTCGTACTACGTCGGCGATGCGGCGGCGAATCGAACGGCCGGCGGCGTAGTACTACCTCTCGCACAGCGCTATTCTTCTCTCAAATGTGCCCTATTTGCGGGCGGTTCACTGTTCTTCTTCAGTTCCTTCTTTCCCTCAAATGGGATTAATTGGTTTGCAAATTTTTTGAATTTGGAACACTATTATAGGTTAAATGTTAATGGATTGGATAATTGATTTGTGATTGGGCCAGACTACAAAAATATTGGGCCAGGCTACAAAAATATTTGGACCAGACTAGAACTAAATTTTTTTTTTCAAAGATCTTAATGGATCTGGGGTGGGGTTGGACTGGGCTATAGCCCAGGCCTGCCCCCCCAGTCCGCCTCTGCCAAGAAGTTTCCATCCCTCGGTCTAAATGAAAATAGTATTCTACTTTAAGATGTAACTGCTAACTCGAGGAGATTAAAAATTTTCATCTCTTCTTATAACTCATTGTAATTTTGTTGAGTTAATGCCTTTCATTTGTGTATTGAAAATGGCTATTGTTTTTTATATTTTTAAGTACTAAGTGAAGTGTTTTATTTCTAAATTTCAATTATTGTTTATTCACCCAAGTTGTGAATTGATTTCGTTCTATTTATCCTATTTCTCTAACACCCTAAGCATATTTGGCACACTGTCGTTATTAAGATAAAACAATATTATATATAAAACTAAGTACAAGATATTTTAAATGGTTAAAGTAATGATACTGTTCTTAAAATACTTCATTAGTAGTACAATATCATTGATACTGTTTGCATTAAATAACATTATCATATGTTGAAATATTATCATAATAAAATAGTATCAAAGATAAAAGTATGGTATAAGTATACCATATCACTTTATCTAAATATAACAACAGTATCATAGATAAAACAATATCAAAGATAAAACTAAGTACAAGATGTTTTAATGGTTGAAGTAATGATATTGTTCTTAAAATGCTCCATTAGTAGTACAAGATCATTGATAAAGTTTGCATGTTGAAACAATATCATATGTTAAAACAATATCATAGGTTGAAATATTATCATAATAAAATGGTATCAAAGATAAAAACATGGTATAAATATAGTATAACACATTATCTAAATAAAACAGTATCATAGATTGAAACAATATCAAACATTTTTAATGAAAATAGTATTAATGATCTTGTACTACTAATGGGAGTATTTTAAACAGTATCATTACTTCAACCATAAAACATTTAATTTTGAATGTGTGTTTGTTTGGCAAAGTTTAAAAGTAGGTTTGGGAAAAAAAGAGTTAGTAAATCTTACCAAACATACTATAATGTAACGAAAACTAGTATACAATAGAAAAAGTAAAACAGTATCAATTATTTTTCATAAAACAAGCATACAAAATAGTATCATAGAAAACAGTATCATAATAAAACAGTATCGCAGAAAATAATATTATAGAAAACAATATCATAATAAAACAATATCATAGAAAATAGTATCATAATAAAACAGTATCATTGAATTAATATTTTTTTGCAATTGCAGGGGCATATTTGTCTTTTAGCTACTAAAATGTGACTTTAATTGAATTAAGTTTAGTTCATATGACTTAAGAGTCCATAAGCGTATAAACAGTGACCGGCCCTGATTTTATCCAAATTAATAATACAAAATTTCAAATGATTGGCTCATTCCTCATCTTTAGTGCACGTCAACCCCGTTTTCTACCATAAATAAATCCTAAGTTAGATTACGATATTCTAATATCTACAAATCTTTCCAAATCAATCAACAAATCACCCTATATTAATTTCCCCTAAATTTTACCTTAAAATCTTCAATTGGTAGACCACCGAAAAAATCAAGACTCTAAAGCATGTGACAAATTTTAGCCATCTTTAAGGTAAAGGAAATACTGAAAACAAGTCTTTTTTTTTTTATAAATAAAAATTAATAAAGGTATTTTGTTTGTGAATGCATATCGTGTTCAATTGATTTTTTTTTTTTTTGAATTTGAGTGATATTTAATTTCATTTCTGTACTAGATCTTCTTGGTTTTGGAGGATAATTTTGTAGAAGGCAACGTACACAATAATAGTTTGATATTTATTTCTTTCGTGGACTTATTTTAAACATTGTACATTAATTGTCTAAGTCATATGTTTAAAAGAAAACCCACATATTGATGTAGAATTAGGGTCCAACAATGGCGCGAGTGAGTTCGTTTATTTGTTTGTGTAGAGTATAGTGTATAAAATAAAATAAAGTATGAGAAGTGGTAAGAAACACTTGTAATAAGGTATAACAAAATTTACATCACTATTATGTTAGTTTTAATTTTTCTTTACATGTTAATTTGTGGACTTCCAAACTCAAAATGTCTGTCTTCGTCACTGTGTGACATATGTTCAATTCGGTGCCCTTCGTGTCGCCCATGTCTTTGCATGTTAATTTGTGGACCTCCAAACTCAAAATGTCTGTCTCCGTCACTGTGTGACATATGTTCAATGTTCAATTAAATTGCCCTTCGTGTTGCCCATGTCTCCACCACAGATCATCAACTGGCAGATGCACTTACAAAACTATTGCCTTGGGCACGACTTCTTCTACTTCGGTCCAAGAATGGCATCTCCAATAGAACCACAACCTTATAAGATTGTCGAGGATAACATGAGGTAGTTAAGATAATTATTATGTTTAATTTGTATCGTAGTTGCTTGCTATAGTTAGGATACTTGTACTACAAAAACATTTCAAGACGATGAATACAAGTCCATCGCAATCTCATAAAATTCTGCTCTAATACTTTAGTTGTACGATCTGTATTAACAAAAAATTTAAATCATCTTATGAGAAATGCTTGGTACCATGAATTGGACAAACCATATTCATGGGAGGTATATGTAGCTCTTTCCCAAACTTGTCACTCGTGACTCGTGCAATGCTCAACATAAAATCTCAATAAGAACTTTGAATTGTGTCACTTGTGATTGACTCCTGTAAGAAACTCTAGACATTAATTTCAAATTCACACTCACTTTGGTAACTTCCCATTCTTGCCGTGCTTGTTTGGTAAAGCTGTTTTGTAAATTATTAGTCGTGAGTCTCATGGAATGTATAGATAAAAAATCAATAAAACTTGTGAGTCTTACGAGATGTGTAGATAAAAATGATATTCAACTAACTTATAAGTATTTTTAAACACACAAACATGCTAATATGTTCTCGGGTATGTCATGTAGTGCACTTACTAGTGTTGCCGATAAAGACATAATTGAGAAGCTAAGTGCTACATTGTTGCTTGAAAGAGCCAAAATCTTGATAGATGATACCTAGCAAAATGCAATTTTTGTAAGCTAGGCGCGCGTATTTTCACCATGCATACCGAAGAGAAGGTCTAGCATGAAAGATAAGAGCCAATCAGGATAGCCGAAGGACGACGCCTAAAAATGACACAATTAATCAGAGTCGAACCCATAATTAAGAGTGAATTTAGGCAAGTCATCCTTGGCTACCAAATCAGGCTCTTCATTTTCATACGAGGCCTCTCTTCCTTTCAATTAATTGCTTGATGAATTGATTCAACACCAAATAAGCTATACATATATATAGGTAATGAAAAGGTGCAAGACAATATTGAGTTGATAAAAAAGAATAAATGTTTAAGTCAATACTTTTGCCTTTTCTATTAGACTTCTAAATTGAGCCTTTTTGAATGTTGATGTGCACGAAAAATTGACTTATCTTAATGGCATATATTCCTCCAGTTGGAAGGAGGGACCAAACCCTGTTCATAATATTTGCCAACTGCCATATTGTAAGTTGCCAAAAAAAAAAAAAAAAAAAAAAAAAAGCATTTTGTAGTTGACCTTACTTGGGAGCAGAAAGAATCGTTTTTAAAATCAGGATTTGAGTTTTCAATTGATTAAGTAACAAGTGAGCTTTGAGATATATCATGAATGTCTAGCATCGAATTTTTTTTAATGCAATTTTATTTTTTTGACTTCCGATTCAATTTCAAATTCAGACTCGATTAAACTCTTTAATAAATTGACTTTTACTTTATTTATTTTTTGGGTCAAAGGCCAAATTTTAAAATATTGGTTTTAATAAAGTGATATTCAAACTAAAAAATCGATAAGCAACTTTATGGTCCATTATGCCAATGTTACAACATGCCATCTGTCTAGTACTTAACAAAGAATATGAATGCTTCTTAATTAACTACCAAATTTTCTCATAATTTCTCTCCTTTGACTTTAAATATGCTGCACTTTGGTTTGAGATTTTGGATGTCTAGTACAAATTCGGAACATTATTCGAAGCTTCTTCTTGAAAAAAGTGTCCAAAGAGTCATTGCAATAGAATGTGTCCCTAGTTGACATGCAATTATTTTTGACCTTTATAATCCCGCATCTTTATAATTGGAAATTGTCTCATGTCCATATTGGATAGGAGATATATTGTCAACTGTTGATGTGAAATAATGTAGAAGTGTCACGTTAGTAGTGGAGCCCACAACTATATGAAAAATATAAATATATACACACAAAAGAATATATCTCTATGAATGTGAGATCATTCTTTTTTTATAACATATTTAATATTAAATTAGTTAAACATACTTTTTATTTATATATTCAATAAGACCTACAATTTATAAGTATTTAAAAAATAAATTCAACAATATCAAACATGTGTTTAATAAGATCAAATTTATTGTTTGTCTTGTAATAAAATTTGACACTTCAAAATTATAACGTAATGATATATTATTGAGAAAACAGTTAAAGGCGGCCAAAAGATGACATCATATCTAAATTTTCAAATATACAAGCTATTTTAAAATATTAGTATACACACGCGTTGATCACGAGTTAAGAACTTTTTCTTAGTCAAACTATAATATTTTATTAAATATTTTAATATATACAACAAAAGTTCAATATATGTTAATAAATTAACCTCATAATATGGGGAGTGGGGACATTTTTTAGTACGGCTGGGTTTTGAGATAACTCGACGTCTCGACATGGTCTTTTTATAATTTTTGTTTAAATTTAAAATGAAGGATTTTATGTTTTTTAAAATAAAATTTGATTTTTTAATTATTTTTATTTAAAAAAAAAAGGAATTTCAGTATAGGTCCCGGTGGACTGACCTATACGATACAAAACCTTGTGGTCGACAGCTGCAGGGCTAGATCAATCTATGAGACTATTGTGAAAATTCTACCAATAATATAAATCAAACTAAGAAGAAAAGAACAACGAGGAAAAAAGAAAAACCAATATTATTAAGCAAACGATATAAATAAATACTAGATACAATTAGTTTATATATTAAGACAAACTCTAATCTATATTAAATAAAACAATCATCTAATATATTTTAATATATTAGGACAATCCTCTAATATATTAAAACTCTAATAACTATGACACAGTTTGTAATGGCAGATTTTGGAGGGGTATAGTCTGGTTTCGCCTAAAAAAAAATTGATCTTTATAGTGTAAAATTTTTTTTTATTGTAATTTTTTTTAGCAATAGTTCGATCTAAAAATACAATTTTTTTTTCTTTTAAATAGCATCCAGGGCTCAAGCTGTGGTCGGTTTCAACATAAACTCAAATCTATAGTGACAAGAATCTAACAATAAAAGAATAATATTAAATTTAGGTTAATTAGTACATGTTTGTTATTGTTTAAATTATAATTTTAGGTGGTCAAACATATTTTTTTTAGGAGAGCTTTAACAAAGTAATCTTTAACCTCAAGTTTCTAATACCTATTTTTTAGTTAGTATGAACCTTTCACAAAGTTATCTTTTTCATTATTAAAAATTAGAACTGCAAAAATTTTTGCGAGAGCTTTAACAAATATGGTGCATGACTGACTGTTGTTGGGTCAGTAATTTTTAATTTTGTTAATTATAACTTTTTTTTGAAAGCTAAAAACTTGTGTCAACACAAAGATGGGGTTAATTCCCCCCCCTCTTCCCCTATTTTAACTATTTATGTCTATGCTTTTGATATCAAACGATTTTTTAGTGTTTTCATGCTTTTTCTCCCCACGGCGCTTCTCATTTAAAATTGTCCATTGTTGTCAGCAACATACATTTAATATAATGTAAATAGTATTGGAGTTATGTAATATAAATAGTATTGGAGTTATGTAATTTTGATCTTTGTGATGATAGAGTTTAGAATTTTTAATTTCTAACACTCCAAGTTCATAACCTATGAAACGTTAGCATCCGACATCTTTTTTTTGACGAAAACTATTAGATATTGTCAAAATTTTGTTAAACATACTATTTTACTCTTAAATTAAATATTATAAAAGAATAGAAAATCACCACCACCACTACCACCAGGTAGAAGGTTTGATTGGCAACTCCTTCAATGCAAAGACGATTTGAATTATGTAAAACATTAGTAGAAATTCTTTTAGGAAGTGCTTCACTTGTAATCATCCGAAAACCATTTTGTTTCATGCCAGAATATTTTTGTGAAAACCATATAGCAGCAAAACACCAACACAAATGCCAAGTTCAGAATGTGCTACAGAGGAAATGATTGGAAATTCTTATAATCAAGAGAAATCACAGTGAATTGATAAAGAGATAACATGACTTGTGGTAGACACTAATTACTAAGAATTCCAATGATGTAAGTTTCCTTTTCAACTATTCTTCACATTTTGGATCACGCAACAGATCAAATCTGATGCCAAGAAATAGTACCAGGTATCACTTTTATTAACATATATTTACTTACCATATTTCTACATTCACCTTATTGATAGAATTGTATTTATAGAAAGATATCATATATGTAATATTTATATATTTAGACAGATTTCTTTTCCTACTAGTATATATACATTGTACTCTTGTAATATTCATCATTCAATCATTATACAATTGAATCAATATAGAGAATTATTTCTCCACACATATTCTCTTTTATATTTCTTCATTTCTTTCATATTTCTTCATAGTATCGGGCGACGATTCATTTATGCTTCGCACAAACGATAATAGAGAAACCATAGAAGCGACGATTGCCCAATCGGATCTCATGGCTATACAGCAATCCGATCATCCCGGCATAATCCCTGTTTCTAAACTACTTAATGAGAAGATCAAAGCACCATGGCAACTTTCAATCAATTGGAGATCGAACCTGAAAAGTGAAGATCGGCCGAACCGGTCGGTTTCATCTTACCGGTCGACCGCTTCGACGAAACTGACAAAATGACGACGATGCACCCTCTTGTATGATGATCGCCACATTGTTGATACCTGCTATTTCATACATGGCTTCCCTCTATGGCACAAGTTTCATGGGAAGGATGTGAAGCCACGAAACAAACGCTTCACAAACACCATGCACTGCTTCGCACTCTAACCCAAGGGAAGGAAGAACGCTCACAGCCAAAGAATACGAGCAGATCATGACACTTTTAAACAACAAGACGGGTAATGATAAGTCTTATGTTAACACACCAGGTATCAATTCTTCTACTACTTCTTTGAGTAATTCATGGATTATTGATAGTGGGGCCACGATCATGTGACGAAGGATGGGATTGTTGAGAATAAATCCATGACAAAGCACAAAACTGTTCAATTACCGGATGGGGGTCATGCTCTTATTAAATCTATTGGTGCAGTTAACTTGGAAAATAATATGACTGTTGATAATGTACTTTATGTTCCCAACTTCAAAGTTAATCTATTATCTATCAGTAAACTTACTAGAGGATTAGGTTGCTATGTGATATTTTATCCTGATTTTTGTGTCATGAAGGATTTGACTACGAAGAAGACGATTGGCTTGGGAAGGCGAGTAACGACCTATATTACCTTTCACAAAACCACAAATACATCATACTACCGGTGGGTCAACCAACCTATGGTATAGACGCGTCTTGGGCACCCTTCCGCCTCACCTCTTCAATTCCTAGCACAAAGTATTTCGGATATTAGTTTTGATTTCCACGATATTTGTGATGTTTGTCATTTGGCTAAACAATCTAGACTACCCTTTAAGGCTAGTCAAATTTCTAGCAATAAACTATTTGATCTGATTCATTGTGATATTTGGGGACCTCATAAAATTTATTCTTATTCTGGTGCTAGATATTTTCTTACAATTGTTGATGACTTTTCTCGTTATATTTGGGTACACCTCATGCGTCACAAGTCTGAAACTCAAAGCATAATTAAGAATTTCTTTGCTTGGGTTAAAACGCAACACAATCTGACTATAAAAGCCCTACGATTTGATAATGGCCAAGAGTTTTTATCCTTGCAAACCTTTTTAGATCAAAATGGTACCAATTTTCATAGGTCATGCCCCTATACCCCACAACAAAATGGGGTGGTAGAGAGAAAACACCGCCACCTCCTTAATGTAGCCCGTGCCATTAGATTTCAAGCTAACATTCCATTAAAATTTTGGGGAACATATCAAAACGGCTTGTTATCTTATCAACCGGATACCTTCTCCATTGCTTTCACACAAAACACCATACGAAAGATTGCACAAGAAATTACCACCTTATTCCCATTTGCGTGTCTATGGTTGTCTATGCTTTGCCACCAACCTTAAACCCAGCCATAAATTTGACACACGAGCTAGACGGTGTGTGTTTCTTGGATACTCCTTAGGACAAAAAGGTTACCTTTTATATGATCTCACCGATAGAAAACTAGTGGTGTCCCGAGACGTCGTGTTCCATGAAACTATATTTCCATACGCCTCCCAGCCTAATGAAGACACCAACTCCATCCCATTACCACAATCTATACCTCTGGATGTTGACATGCCACATTTACCTTGTCCTGATGACCAACATATAATGTAAATGATTCTTTGCTCTGCGGGTCCCGAACACTGTTCAAACGAGGTCGACCGATTCCATCATCCGTTTCAACAGAGAGTTTATCCGGTCGACCGGTTGAGCGGCCGGTTCCATCATCCGTTTTAACGAGAGAGTTCACCCGGTCGACCGTCTCTCGGTCACCGATTCCCTCATCCGCTTTCTGAGAGAGCTCGGACGGTCGACCGCCTCCACATTTCGATCGACCGGTTGAGCAATTTTTCCCACCTTCACCGCGGATGCGGCAAACCAACCTCCCCGTCATACCCAATGACCAAATTCGACGATCCACAAGATCAATTCAAACCCCATTTCACCCGAAGATTACTATATCAATCATGCTCGCCTACTCAAACCGGGTCTCTTCCGGTCAAATCCAAAGACTCGACATCCTATATCAAGGTATGTGTCATATAGCAATCTTTCTTCATGCTCATCGTGCCTTTACATACAATATTTCTCATATTGTTGAGCCAAGAACATTTGAGGCGACTTGTCGATCCCAGTGGGTAGTCATGCTATGAATGATGAAATCCGTGCCTTGGAAGAAAACAACACTTGGTCCCTTGTCCCACTTCCTCCGGGTTCTCATCCTATTGGTTGTAAGTGGGTGTTTGAGGTCAAATTTAATTCGACGCATTGTTGAACGTTACAAAGCACGGCTAGTGGCAAATGAGTTTACACAACGAGAAGAGATTGATTATAATGAAACTTTCGCCCAGTTGCAAAGTTAACAACAGTCGATGCTTACTCGTCACTCTATTCGCAATCGGACACTTCATCAAATGGATGTACACAATGCCTTTCTTCATGGTGCCTTGATGAAGAAGTCTATATGACTCCTCCACCGGATTTCGTCGACGGGGGAGACACCAGCCAGATGTCGACTTCATAAATTCTATATGGATTGAAACAAGGCATCCCGCTCTTGGTTTCAAAAATTTGTATCTGCTATTATTCATTTGGGTTCAAACAAATACATGTAGATTATTCACTCTTTATCAAGGTCGGTGGTGATTCATTTACTGGTGTTTCTATTATATGTGGATGATATGATTGTCACAGAAACGATAAAGAAGCGATTTCTTCCACGAAGACGCTTCTTGCATCTCAATTCAAGTTGAAGGACCTTGGCACACCGAAATACTTTCTTGGAGTAGAAATTGCTCGCTCGAGATCGTGGATCTCGATAAATCAAAGGAAGTATACTCTTGACATTCTTCAAGAGGCCGGATTACTTGGAGCAAAACCGCGCAGATTTCTCATGGAGCGATCATCAAAATTTAATTCGACGGATGGAAAATTGTTGAAAGATCCCACATATTATCGACGGTTTGGTAGGGAAGCTCATTTATCTCACTATTACTAGACCGAAAATCTCATATTCGGTCAATACACTCGATCGATTGATGCAGGCACCTAGACAACCCCATCTTGATGCAGTTCACCGATTACTCCGATACTTGAAAGGAGCATCAGGACGAGGATTATATTTTTCATCAAGTGGGAAAGTGCAGCTAGCAGGATTTTGTGATGCAGATTGGGTGGAGATATTACTACACGATGGTCGATTCACGGATATTGTGTATTCTTGGGAAAGCACTTATATCATGGAGAAGCAAGAAGCAAACGATCGTGTCCAAATCTTCGTGACGCGTAATATATAGCAATGGCTTCCATTACTTGTGAGCTTACGTGGTTGAGACAGCTTCTTGACAGACTTATGTGTGGATCACCCACAAGCAAAGAACCTTATATTGTGACAATCAAGCAAATGATACATATCGCGGCTAATCCAAAGATATCATGAGAGGACAAAGCACATTGAAATAGATTGTCATATTGTTCGTGAACGAATCGCTAAGGGAGAGATCAAGACTGCCTATGTTTCAAGCAAAGAATCGACATGATTTATTTACTAAAGCACTGGGCAAGGAGGCATTTCACAGTTTCACTCACAAGTTGGGCACTTTTGACATACATGCTCCAATTTGAGGGGGAGTATTAACATATATTTACTTACCATATTTCTACATTCACCTTATTGGTAGAATTGTATTTATAGAAAGATATCATATATGTAATATTTATATATTTAGGCAGATTTCTTTTCCTACTAGTATATATACATTGTACTCTTGTAATATTCATCATTCAATCATTATACAATTGAATCAATATAGAGAATTATTTCTACACACATATTCTCTTTTATATTTCTTCATCTCTTTCATATTTCTTCAACTTTCAACCAAAGTTTACCACATAAGTTTTGTTGTTGTAAGATCCTTTATTTTACTTGAAAACTGATAATATAATTTGGGTTTGGTAGTGGAGATGGTGGCGGCATCAGTCGGTGATTAGTTTCAACTAAAGTGTTGCCCCTAAGAGTTTGTAAAAACACTAAGTTAAATAAAATTATTTAATGTAGAGAAACAAATATAATTTGGATAAAATTAAAAGAAAATAAGAAATTTTCAATTTTTAATCAACGGGATATCAATGGTGAACGAAAGAGGCTCAGATTTTTGGCCAATCCCCAACAATGGTAACACCACAAATAATGACCAAAGCACACTCTTAATTTACCTACAATATCCCACACAAAGGAAATGTTAATCTTCACAAAAGAAAAGAAGGAGAATGAGCGAAATAAGGTCAACAGAAGAAGGCGCCGCTCACAACAACAGTCAAAAGGTAGGGAAGCAACCAAGCTTTTTTGGTCTCTGTCCGTGAATGGTATGTATGTTTATTCACTTAAGAAAACAAAAGGGCAACCAATATATATATTATTACACCAAAGGCACCTACCATATATATATTGTTCAAAGTTAACAACAAAGTGCTTTGACCCGTCTTTGTAATTGGCAGTCCCAAAAATTTCTAGAAATAATCAGTTTAAAAAAAAAAATTTTTTTAGTATCATGGCCCATTGTATTTTAAACCATGGTCCAGTCCTATATCACATCCTCGCTCCGCCCCTGGTAATTGGACTGTCTAATTGTTGGAAATTGGACATTAGTAATAAGTTTTTGATCATTGGCTAAGCCTACGAAGTATAATTAAACCAACCCGTTTAATTATCATTGTCCCTTTGTTTGTTTGGGACCAAAAATCCCACAAACCTCCATCTTGGTTCCAAACAAAAAATCTACAAACATTTCAAAAAGACATATGCTCAGTAGTTGTCAAAAATGAATTCTAAACTAATTAGAACTCAATGTACCTGTACCAATGTTTAGAAGTATAAGACAATTTCTAAACTTTACCAAAGTGAACACCTTAGTGCCCATATCTGCAGGGTTATAATCTGTATGCACCTTCTCAAGTTTAATCAAATTTTAAGATACCACATTGCTAATAAAATGCAGTATAACATCTATATATTTAGTGCGTTCATGAAAAACAAAGTTTTTACACAAATGAATAGCTGATTGACTATCAGAATATATAGTCACATTATCACTTAAAATACATAGTTCATTAAGTAAACCTTTCAACCACATAACTTCTTTAAAGGCTTTAGTAGCAGCTATATATTCAGATTCAGTAGTGGAAAGAGCAATAATATGTTGGAGTTGAGATTTCCAACTAACACATAAATTACACAAAGTGAACACATAAGATGAAGTAGATTTCCTATTATCTCTATCTCCACCATAATCAGTCATCAGTAAAACCTTTTAGTTTCATATCATTAGAAACAGTTTTATTTATTAACCCACATCATATGTACTTTTCAATACCAAAGAAACCATTTCAAAGCTTCCCAATGAGTGGGTCCTGGATTAGAAATGTACGTGCTCAAAGTACTAACAGCAAAAGCCAAGTCTGACATAATAAAAACCATCAAGTACATCACAGAACCAATCACATTTGAATAGGAAATTTTATTCATATATGTAACTTCTTTTTCATTTGTAGGTGATTGTTCATTAAACAAGATAAAATGATTACCAAGAGGCACATATACAAGTTTACAATCAAGTATACCAAACTTTTTCAAAACTTTAAGCACATATGGAGTTTGATGTACAATTAAGTAAGAATTAGATCTATCTCTATTTATTTCTATACCAAGTATCCTTTTAGCATACCCAAGGTCTTTCATATAACAAATTCTTTACTTAACTCATTTTTAATGTAGTTTACCACTTTCATGTTAAAACAATCATCCACATAGAGTAACAAATACACATAATCATTTGTGATGTGGTGCGGTTAATACAAACAATGATCAAACCCACTCTTCTTGAAACCAATTGAAAGAACATATAGATCAAACTTCTTATACCACTTTCTAGGAGATTGTTTTAAACCGTATAGAGATTTTTTAAGAAAACACTTATGATCAAGTTTGTTTTTATCTTCAAAACCTTTTGGTTGATACGTGAAAATCTTTTCATCAAAGTCACCATATAAAAAAGCAGTTTTTACATCAAGTTGTTCAAGTTTCCAATCATAATGAGCAACCAATGCAAGCATGATGCGAATAGTGGTATACTTAACAACATGCGAAAAAATATCATTGTAATCAACCCCTTCTTTTTTGTGTACCCCTTAGCTACCAACCTAGCCTTATATCTCACAGGTTCAGTCTTAGTGGCTCACTCCTTTACATTATACACCCATTTACATTCCAAAATAGATTTATCCTTAAGTTTAGGTACTAATCCCAAGTTTGATTTTTATCTAGAGAGCTCATCTCATCTTTCATAGCACTCATCAACTCCTTAGACTTTTAACACCACATAGCCTCCTTAGAGGTATTGGGCTCCCTATCCACTAGTTCTTGATAACTAGTATAGGCTATGGTATAGTCAGACATCAGTTGGGGTTTCCTACGTGGTCTTCTCTCCATATCTCTAGCTAATTGATAATCAGCTAGAAGATTTTGGTCAACGGGATGGTCTTCTATCACATCCTTTTCTCTCTCATTCTCTACAACCTGCTGATCTTGTTGGTTATCACTCTACACCTCACTAGGAGAGATGGGCAAATGGATCGAGTTCTTTCTTAGTCAATGAAGATATAACTGAGCTATGACATAATAGAATGGGGCACATGGGTAACAAATGGCTAAAGTTTTTGAGTGATCAACAATTATCTGGCAATGATCAGGTGACAAAAATGACATTTTGTGAAACGTGTGTCCTAGGTAAGTCTCATAGGCTTAGCTTTGGGAAAAGAGCACACAATGCACAAAGACCTCTAGTTTATGTTCATGCTGACTTGTGGGGGACTGAGAAACATTCCACTCATGGTGGGAATAGGTATTTTTTGTCTATTGTAGATGACTATAGTAAAAAAGCTTGGCTGCACCTTTTAAAGTCAAAAGATCGAGACCTTTAGAAATTTCAAAAATTGGTTAAGTCTTGTTGAAAATCAAACGGTTAGCATGGTTAAAACTCTAAGAAAACAATGGAATTGAGTTTTGAAACATTGAGTTTGATTCCTTTTGTGCCGAAAAACGAATTCAAAGACATAGAACAATGAAACATATCCCACAACAAAATGGGGTGGCTGAAAGGTTAAATAGAACTACTATGGTTAATGTTAGATGTATTGTTGTAAGTTCTAGTTTAGCAAAGGATTTTGGGAGAAATAGTATATATTGCTATTTATTTGATTAATAGGTCACTATCTAGTGCTATTAACTTCAAAACTCCAGAAGAGTTATGGAGTGAGAAGCCTCCAAATTTGTCCCACCTTAAGATATTTGGGTGTTCAGCTTATGCTCATCAAATGGAGGAAAAATTGGAGGCTAGAGTTGTCAAGTGTGTGTTGTTAGGTTATCCTACGGGGGTAAAATGTTATAGGTTATGTGTTTTAGGTGAAAAATGGTATAAAAATTATTAATAGTCGAGATATAGTCTTTAATGAAATAGAAATGCATTGTCTTAAAGCTGAAAATGAATCTAAGGAGCAACCACAAGTCAAGAATGTTCAAATTGAGGTGGAGACACATAAATTTAAACATCTTGGTGTTGATCCTAGTGTAAGACCTCAACAAATTGATGTTGAAGAAGTTGCACTTGAATCACCACAGCAACAACAACCCGATCTTAATGAACCTGAAAATCCTACTCTAGGCGAAGCTCATGTAGATCTTCAAAATTACCAACTTGCTAGAGATAAGAAAAAGAGAAATTAGACCAAATTTAAGATATAGCTCTTTGAACCTTATTGAATATGCTTTAGCTTCATGTGAAGCTATAGGGAATTTGGAACCATTAACATACAACGGAAGCCATAGAGTGTCTTAAGTCCAAAAGTTGGATAGAAGCCACGAAAGAAAAAATGGACTCCCTCATTAAAAATAAGACTTGGAAATTAGTTAACAAATCTGAAAGTCAAAGAGTGGTCCAATGTAAGTGACTTTATAAAATCAAAGATAATGTTAACCCCCATGATCCACCTAGGTATAAAGCTAGATTAGTGGCTAGGAGTTTTACCCAACTTGAGGGTGTTACAATGATGTGTTCTCACTTGTAGTCAATTATAAAACAATAAGAGTAATTTTAGCTTTAGTTACTCAATTTGTAACACCCCAAGTCCAGAAATTCTAGAGTTAGAAATGTTAGCATTTATTTACCATTAAACAACAAGATATAAATGCGGAAAAGTGGATAAAATTTTCATTCTATTTTATTTTATTTTGAAATACAAAATAAATATTAATGACTCTCAATAATATTAATTAAAAGCAATAATTTGCATAATAAATTTTATGCCCAATTTCTTATTGAATAAACACAATAATTGCAGAAAACTTCATAGTTTGGCTAATTAAAATAAGTAAAAGAATAGTATTCCAATAACATTAATCGGCCTAATGCGTCTTATTTCTGAAATAATAACAAACATTAAACTTGGATTTAAACAATACTGAGTCCGTTTCGCCCCAAGTAGTCGTCTCGAATCATCTAGCTCTCATCATCTGAAAAGTGGAGAATATGGAATGAGCTAATGCCCAGTAAGCAAACCTTATGCACATGATAATGTATGCTTATGATATGCATTAGTTTCAAGTAGTTTTATAGAATATGTATCCCATCTTTTCTTATCCTTTAAAAACTTTAACATTGTGAGCTCACTTTTGTGTATCGCCTATCCAATCAGTATGCAGTGGGCCATTATTATTTGGAACCCGTTCCATCTACCGGTAGCACCGTAAAACGGTTAAACATTAAATATTAAACATTCAACATTATCATTAAATCGGTGCGCGGTCCCCACTCCCCATTTCCCACTCACACTTTTCATGGCATATCGAACACCATTTCATTTATAAAATTTGGGATACATATCTTTCTTGAGTAAAATATAAATTTCAAACATTATCATTTAAATCTTTACTTTATGCATGCTTACGGATGGATTAACATGAATGTTCATGTAACAATATGTCGTGTGAAACATTAATGAAATATAAATGCATATAAAACTACATCAAAATATATCATGTTCACATAATGGCTATTAATGTAACACATCTAGACATTTAACATTGCATTCTAAAAATAAATTCTAGGAGAGGTTTACTTACCTCGAATATGTAGCAATTTACTTTTGAAATAGCAAGTGGGCTGTCCTTGGCCACCCAAAGTCAACGCGCAAAGAGTCCTAAGTCATTATCTTTAATCAAAAACTTTTACATACTCATTATTTATTTTTATTATATAAACCACTTAGATGCACATAAGTCCAAGCCATTACACTATAAGTACACTTTATATATATATATATATATATATAATATCTTATCTATATTAAGGATATTTAGATATTTAAAATAAACTAAACAAATCAAACATCTTAAACATAAAAATTTAACTATAAACAACTTTTAGATATTTAAAAAACATATTAATTGGAGATTCCTACATTTAAAAGGAGAAAATAGAAATTCAAACAACTTTATTTCTAAAAAAAAAATTATTTATTTAATACACTATTATGCTTGTTCTAAAAGAACAAAAAATTTAAAAATTTAACATATAAGAAGAGGCACGAAATGAGACAATGAATTGATAAATTAATAACTACAACTTTTTCACTTTAATTTGATTATTTTAGAGGTATACTTCACCAACTAACCAACCCGTACTCATATCTCATATTTGAAACAAGAAATCAATTCATTACACACTATTTAATCCAAATTGATGACAATATTTAATCCTGCAAATGATCTGATCTAATCAATCCATTTCCTTGAAACATGAGCCCACTATAACATTATAAAAAAATCCCCATCATTTTTATGCAAAGAAAATTAATAATATTTAGACTTTACGTGGTGAAGCAAAATCCAATTAAAAAGTGGAGCAGCGGTAGATGAAAGTACTTTGGGGATTGTGATGAAGACTTGATTTAATTTGCAGAATATATAAAATGAAAAAATAATGACTTCTAACCTAATGGCGTCAAATTAGGTATATATATATGCTAATTAATTAAAGAGACTCCTCATTTACCTATATTAACTTATTTAATTTTTAATTTGATTCTATTAGCGACTAAATTTCTATAATTACATCCAATTATTTAATATATTAAATTACACAAAAATGTATTTAAATAAAATAGAAAATCTTCCAACTCGATAACTATTTTCAAATCAAAGATATAAGTACATAATAAAATAAAGATATTATATATTTTAATCTAACATTAATAAGATTATAAGCATGTTATTATTAAATTATGAGGCACGTTGATCGTCTAAGGTGTCCACGATACATTCCAACGCAAAACAATAGTTAGTTACAAAAGCGTAAATTCATTAATTTAAGAATTAATTGTAATATTAATCTGAGCATCATAATAAAATTATAATAATCATGTAAATGGATATGTGGTGTTACAATTTCTTACCCCCTAAAAATAAATTTCGTCCTCGAAATTAAAACTTACCAAATAGATGATGGTACTTCGCGCGTATCTCATCTTTGCGCTCCCATGTTTCCTCTTCCACAGTATGGTTCCTCCAAAGTACTTTGACTAGCGTTATCGTCTTTCTTCTAAGTTCTTTGTCTACTCTCTCTAAGATCTTTACTGGCATCTCTTCATAAGTAAAATCCTTGCGGAGATCCAATGATTCATAGCTTAGGATGTGAGAGATGTCTGAGATATATTTTCTCAGCATAGAAACATGAAATACGTTGTGAACCCACGACAATCTTTGGTGGTAATGCGATCCGAAAAGATAACTCACCCACCCTTTCCAAAATTTCAAAGGTCCCACAAAGCGAGGACTCAACTTTCCTTTCATCTCGAATCTCATTACACCCTTTATAGGTGCCACTCTCAAAAAAGACCATGTCGCTTTGCAACAAATTCTAAAGGCTTTCTTCTTTTTCTGCGCATAGCTTTTACATCTACTTTGAAGCGGTCTTCATCCGTTTTGAATCTTCTCAACAACCTCATTTGTTTGTTGGACAATTTACGGGCCCAATAACTTTCTTTCTCCAACCTCATCCCAATGGATAGGTGATCGACATTTTCTTCCATACAATGCCTCATAAGGTGCTATACCAATGGTAGATTGGAAGCTGTTATTGTAGGTAAACTCAACTAATGGAAGATACTCATCCCAAGTGCCTTGGAAGTCAATAATACAAGCTCGCAACATGTCTTCAAGAATTTGAATTGTTCTTTCCGACTATCTGTTTGTTTGCGGGTGGAACGACGTACTAAACCTTAACTGTGTGCCCATGGCCTTGTGTAAGCTCTTCCAAAAAGAAGAAGTGAACTTAGGGTCACGATCAGATACAATGGATAATGGGACTCCATGCAGTCTGACTATCTCTGCCATATATAGTTCTGCATATCGTTCCATATTATAAGTAGTCTTGACCGGTAAAAAGTGCGCCGTCTTAGTAAGACGATCAACAATTACCCAAATAGAATTATAGCCCTTCTTGGTCTTAGGTAAGCCAACAACGAAGTCCATACCAACTCTTTCCCACTTCCATTCTGGTATCATAAGTGGTTGCAAGAGGCCCGAAGGTCGTTGATGCTTAGCCTTAACTTGTTGACAGGTGAGACAGTGTTGAACATATGCTGCTATATCCCGGCTCATTCCAATCCACCAAAAATGTTCTCTCAAATCTCGTAACATCTTCGTGCTTCCAAATTGAATCGAGTAAGGAGTATTATGAGCTTCTCTCATGATTTCTCGTTTCAATCCTTCATCATCAGGAACTACAAGCCTACTGCCATATCGAAGTGCACCATCAGCAGTGATAATAAAATCAGTGCACTTTCCATCAACAACTTCAGTCCAAAATTTCAATACAGGGATCTTAGTATTGCAAAGCTTTAATCCTCTCAAGTAGGGTTGGTTTGATGGTCATATTGGCAAAATAGCCTGAATTATCTCGAGTACAATCTCAACTCAAACTTTTGAATTTCTATCAACAATGGTTTACGAATGCCTGCAATGTAGCTATTGATCCATGAGTCTTTCTACTTAACGCATTTGCCACAACATTGGCCTTGCCTGGGTGGTAGTTGATCACACAGTCATAATCTTTTACAAGTTTCAACCATCGATGTTGTCTCATGTTTAGCCCCTTCTGAGTGGAAAAATACTTTAGACTGTTATGATCAGTATAGATCTCACATTTAGCCCCATATAGATAATTTCTCCAAATCTTCAATGCAAAGACGACAGATGCCAACTTGAGATAGTGAGTTGGGTAGTTCTTTTCATACTCTTTCAACTGTCTTGAGGCATAAGTAATTACCTTACCATGTTGCATAAGAACGCAGCCAAGCCCTTTTTTCGAAGCATCACTGTAGATGACAAACCTTTCATTATCTTGTGGAATCGTTAGGATAGGCACTGAAGTCAAGTGTTTCTTTAACTCTTGGAAACTTTGTTCACAGTCTGGAGTCCATTGAAACTTTACGTTCTTCTTGGTTAACTGGGTTAATGCTGAGGCAATTCTAGAAAATCCCTCGACAAACCTTCGATAATAACCAGCTAACCCAAGGAAACTACGAACTTCACCCACGTTTGATGGTGTCGACCATTTTTGGACAGCCTCAACCTTGCTAGGGTCTACTGCAATCCCTTCATTTGATACGATATGTCCCAAGAATGGTACCCTATCTAGCCAGAACTCACACTTCTTAAATTTAGCAAAGAGTTTGTTGTCTTGAAATATCTCAAGCACTAATCGTAGATGTCGCTCATGTTCTTGTTTAGATCGTGAGTAGATCAAAATGTCATCAATGAAAACTATGACAAACTGATCTAAGTATTCTTTAAAAACTCGATTCATCAGATCCATGAAAGCTGCTTTGGTGTTTGTCAAACCAAAAGGCATTACTAAAAACTCATAATGCCCATATCTAGTCTGAAAGCGGTTTTTGGAATGTCTTCTTCTCGATTCTTAGTTGATGATATCCCGACCGCCGCAATCAATTTTGAAAAAATAACTAGCACCTTGGAGTTGGTCAAATAAGTCCTCAATTCTTGGCAACGGGTACTTGTTCTTTATTGTCACCTTGTTCGACTCTCGATAGTCCATACACATCCTCATCGAACCATCTTTCTTCTTTACAAACAGAGCTGGAGCACCCATGGAGAGAAACTTGGTCGATATATCCTTTATCTAAAAGATCTTGGAGTTGGTCTTTTTTCCTTGAGTTCGGCGAGGGGCCCATGCGATATGGTGCCTTTGATATTGGAGTTGTTCGAGCAATAAATTGATGACAAAATCAATCTCCCTTTTGGTGGCAAACCAATGAGATCATCACGGAAATACATCTGGATATTCTTGAACCACTGGGACTTGTTCAAGGAAAGATTCGTCTTTGATTCCTCCATTATTGAAGCTAGATAAGCTACACAACCTTTGTTTAACAATTGGCAAGTCTTCATAGCTGTGATTATAGGAATAGGGGGCTTTGACTTTGTTCCCGAAAAGCAAAAGCTAGGCATATTTGGAGGCTCGAACACCACTTCTTTCTTATAACAATCAATCGTAGCATGATACCTTGATAGCCAATCCATCCCTAATATGATATCAAAGTCCTGGACATCCAGCACTAAAAGATCTGCTGGCAGTTCTTTTCCATCTACTATTATTGAACAATCACATACAACATAATTTGAATTCATTATAGCTCCGGAGGGTGGACACACACTAAACCATGTATCCGTTTGTGTAAGTGGTTTCTCCAATTTCTCGTGAAAAGATGGACTAAGAAATGAATGAGTAGCTCCGAATCAATCAAGATATTGGCGGTACATTACATACATACATCGTGCCTACATTAATTTAATGCATGAAGTTAAACCACACTCAACCAAATGAAATAATTAAATTAAATATATATAAACAATTAAATTAATATATATATGTACATCTGATTTGAGGCCTCTTCGACTCTTTCTTAGACATTGTAAAAACTCGTGCTTGAGTTTTCTTTTGCTCATTGTTGCTACTACTAAAAGACCTTTCCTTGCAATTATTTGCTTGAGTGACCAGGCTTTCCACATTTAAAGCACACACCATTACCCATAAGACGTTCGCCAAGATGTTCCTTGCCACACTTGAGCAAGTCTTCCTCACCGCTTGTTTTGGTAATGGCCCTTGTTGTTGCCTTGGTCGTTTCTTCTTTTTTGGCCATTGTTCTTCCAAAACTGTGCTCTAGAATTTCCACCATTGAACTTGTGACTAATTGGCTGGGCCTTATTCTCTTCTTTATCTAAGAGTTGAGCTCTTTCCACCAAAAGCGACTTACTAACCACTTCTCTATAGGTCGTTAATTCGAATGGTATCACTGCTTGCTTTATACGAGACCTAAGTCCCTCCTCAAAGCGTCTTGCTCTTCTTTCTTCTATTGCTACTAGGTCTGGGGCAAACTTTGCCAGACGAGCAAATTCAGCCTCATATTCAGTAACTGTTCGGCTTCTTTGCTCTAACTTAATGAACTCCCTCTCTTTGTGCTGGCATATGCTTTTTGAAAAATACTTGTTGTTGAAGGCCTAACATCTTTCAAGTGAATGGTCGAGTATCCTTCTCATGTTGGCGTTGAACCATCAACCACCAATCATACACATCTCTTTGGATCATGTAAGCAGCAAATGTAACTTTCTCTTGTTACATGCGACTCATAACCGAAAATGCCTTACGAATTTCGGTTAACCATTTTTCGACTTCTAGAGGTCGGTGGTGCCGACAAATGATGGTGGAGATAACTTCTTAAACTCGATATCTTTCCTTGTTCGTGGGTTTGGTCATTTCCTCACGGGTTGATTGTTTTGCCCAAGTAAAGCCAATGCTTGCATAAAAGCCTCCATTGTCATTGGGGTCCACATGCTGTTACGACCCCTCTAGGCGAGCTTCGATGATGTTTCTTCGTGAGCTTGAGAATGAGTAGCGGGGGCCATACTGGAATGCAAATACTTATTTATTTATTTATTATTATCGCTTTTAATGAAATTTTATTAATACTATATTGCAACTACAACATTTATGCTTCAAATAATTGTTTACAATCTAAGAGATAAAATTCAACATTACCAAATGATCGCGAGAGGACTCCTTGGCGGCGTGACCCAGTACTAGACTTTTTTTTTTTTTAAGTCTACATAATCGATTTTAAAACTCTTAGCTCTGATACCAATAATGTAACACCCCAAGTCCAGAAATTCTAGACTTAGAAATGTTAGCATTTAATTACCATTAAACAACAAGATGTAAATGCAGAAAAGTAGATAAAATTTTCATTCTATTTTATTTTATTTTGAAATACAAAATAAATATTAATGACTCTCAATAATATTAATTAAAAGCAATAATTTGCATAATACATTTTATGCCCAATTTCTTATTGAATAAACACAATAATTGCAGGAAACCTCATAGTTTGGCTAATTAAAATAAGTAAAAGAATAGTATTCCAATAACATTAATCGGCCTAATGCGTCTTATTTCTGAAATAATAACAAACATTAAACTTGGATTTAAACAATCCTGAGTCCGTCTAGTTCCCCAAGTAGTCGTCTCGAATCATCTAGCTCTCATCATCTGAAAAGTGGAGAATATGGAATGAGCTAACGCCCAGTAAGCAAACCTCATGCACATGATAATGTATGCTTATGATATGCATTAGTTTCAAGTAGTTTTATAGAATATGTATCCATCTTTTCTTATCCTTTAAAAACTTTAACATTGTGAGCTCACTTTTGTGTATCGCCTATCCAATCAGTATGCAGTGGGCCATTATTATTTGGAACCCGATCCATCTACCGGTAGCACCACAAAGCGGTTAAACATTAAACATTAAACATTAACATTCAACATTATCATTAAATCGGGTGCGTTGGTCCCCACGCCCATTTCCCTCTCACACCTTTCATGGCATAGGCGAACACCATTTCATTTATAAAATTTGGGATACATATCTTTCTTGAGTAAAATATAAATTTCAAACATTATCATTTAAATCTTTACTTTATGCATGCTTATGGATGCATTAACATGAATGTTCATGTAACAATATGTCGCGTGAAACATTAATGAAATATAAATGCATATAAAACTACATCAAAATATATCATGTTCACATAATGGCTATTAATGTAACACATCTAGACATTTAACATTGCATTCTAAAAATGAATTCTAGGAGAGGTTTACTTACTTGAATACGTAGCAATTTACTTTTGGAAAAGCAAGTGGAGCTGTCCTTGGCCACCCACGAAGTCAACGCGCCAAGAGTCCTAAGTCATTATCTTTAATCAAAAACTTTTACATACTCATTCTTTATTTTTATTATATGAACCACTTAGATGCACTTAAGTCCAAGCCATTACACTTTAAATATGTATATATATAAGTGTATGTTGTGTGTTAATATATATATATCTTACATTAAGAATATTAAAATAAACTAAACACCTGAAATATCTAAACATAAATATTTTAACTATAAACAACTTCTTAGATATTTTAAAAAATTATTAATAAGAGGTTCCTAGATTTAAAAGAAGAATAATAGGAATTCAAACAACTTTATTTCTAAAAAAAAAAATTATTTAATACACTATTATGCTTGTTTTAAAAGAATCAATAAATAAACATTTACCAGAAAAGAGGCACGAAAAATGAGACAATGAATTGATAAATTAATAGCTACAACTTTTTCACTTAATTTGATTATCTTAGAGGTATACTTCACCAACTAACCAATCCGTACTCATATCTCATAATTGAAACAGGAAATCAAATTCATGACACTATTTAATCCAAATTGATGACAATATTTAATCCCTGCAAATGATCTAATCCCATCAATCTCCTTGAAACATGAGCCCACTATAACATTATAATATAAAATCTCCACTCATTTTTATGCAAAGGAAATTAATAATATTTCGACTTACGTGGTGAAGCAAAATACAATTAAAAAATGGAGCAACGGATGAATATTTTTGGGATTGTGATGAAGACTTGACTTAATTTGCAAGGACGAATATAAATGAGCAAAATCCTGACTTCTAACCTAATGGCGTCAAATTAGGTATACTATATGCTAATTAATTAAATAGACTCCTCATTTACCTATATTAACTTATTTAATACTTAATTTGATTCTATTAGCGACTAAATTTCTATAATTCTGTCCAATTATTTAATATATTAAATTACACAAAAATGTATTTAATAAGAATAGAAAATCTTCCAACTCGATAACTAAGTTCAAATCAAAGATATAAGTACATAATAAGATAAAGATATTATATATTTTAATCTAACATTAATAAGATTATAAGCATGTTATTATTAAATTATGAGGCACGTTGATCGTCTAGAGCGTCCACGGTACATTCCACTGCAAAACAATAGTTAGTTACAAAAAAGCGTAAATTCATTAATTTAAGAATTAATTGTAATATTAATACGAGCATCATAATAAAATTATAATAATCTTGTAAATGGATACGTGGTGTTACACAATTCAATTGAGAATTAGAGCAATTAGATGTTAAAACTGCTTTTCTTCATGGAGAGCTTGATGAGGTCATTTATATGGCCCAACTTCAAGGGTTTGAAGTAAGAGGAAAATTTGAGAAAGTGTGCTTACTTAAGAAATCATTATATGGACTTAAACACTCCCCTAGGCAATGGTATAAATATTCGATACTTATATGATTAAACTTGGATTCAGTAAGAAATGAATATGATGCCTGTTTGTACTTTAAAAATTTGAAACATGGTTGTAATTTGTATTTACTGCTTTATATTGATGATATGTTGATTGTTTGTGACAATATAAAATTGAAATAAGTAAAATGAAGCATCTTCTTAAAGCTGAATTTGAAATGAAAGACTTTGGGACAGATATGAGTGTGAATAGGTTAACTATTAGTCAAGAAAACTATCTTGACAAGATTATAACCAATTTTGGTATGGAAAAATGTCAAGTGTGTGAATGTTCCCTTAGCCGGTCATATGCTTTTGTCTTGAACTCAATCTCCTAAATCAGATGAAGAAAAAGAAGAAATGATACACATTTCTTATACTAATGCAATTGGTTCCGTAATATATTCCATAATTACTACAAGACCTAACTTAGCTTATTCTATTAGTTTACTAAGTAGGTTTATGTCTAACCCCGGGAAGTCTCATTAGGCTAGTTTAAAATAATTGTTAAGATATATTGCAGGAACATTAAATGTATGCTTGGTGTATGAAAATACTTGTGATAAATTAGCTTTACATGATTATGTTGATTTTGATTTTGTCGGTGATTGTGATAAAAGAAAATCAACTATTGCATATTTTTTTACTTTGGGTGACTGTTGTATATTTTGGAAATCACAATTACAGTCCTTAGTTGCTTTGTCCAGCACTGAGGCTGAATATATATCCATAAATGAGGCCATGAAGGAAGGTATGTGGTTAAAAAGCTTATTTCATGAATTAGATATCTTGCATGACACTTTACAATTGTATAGTGATAGTCAAAGTGCTCTTATGTTGAGTAAATATCCAATTTATCTTGAGAGATCTAAACATATTAAGTTAAGTATAATTTTTTAAAAGATAAATTAAATTCAAGTGGAGTTGAATTGTTTAAAATATCAACTGATTTTAATCCGGCTAATATGGTTACGAAAGTGTTACCTGTTGTAAATTTAAGTCTTGTTTGACAAAATTGAAAATTGACTTGGGTTAATTTCTTCCTTGCAGGAAGGGCAATGATGAGACATATATATAGCCAAATAAAAAGTAAAATAAGCACTAAGCAACCAAAACATTAAGCACGGTTTATGATCCAATGTGAAAACTGTAAAAAACGTGTCTCCAAAACCCGTTTAAGTTGGTTGTGGCATTTGTCCACATGACAAATATTGATTGGGTATTTTGGATCCACCCGGATGTGTGCTTGTTTGAGTTAATCTCAACCATTGGTTTTAATTAATGACTGCAATCATTCCTCGGTTTTCCATTTGTAACTGCTATACGGTTTCAGTAGCCTTTTATCTTTGGTTGCTGATTATCATTTTCACTGTAGCAACTTTGGAAAAAAATATGGCATCTCTGTTCTTCATTTCTTCAGTTATCTCTTTGGCCAAATTAATTCTTTCATTTCTTATTTCTTGAGTGCAAATGCTGGTGTATATAGTTTATTGTATTTGTGAATAGAAGAAATGGTTGATTGATTTGGGGTTTAGTCTATTGATCCAATGAGACTTGTGATCATGTTCTTGGAAGGTTTAGGCTATGGTTCTAAGACTATTTGTCTGAGTCCTAGAAGTTGCGGGAGAAGTGGAAGAAAGATGATATGAAGGTCGAATCCTTCATTCGATCGAGAGCAAATGACTGCCATGGGAAGGAGAGATTTCTGATTCTTATAACTTCTTTTGAATGAGATGATGTTAGTATAGATATTGTAACATCCTATGGTTGATTTCTTGTAGATTTTCTCAACACTTGTGATATTTACTTTAAATTTCTGTAAAATTTGAACCTATTTGTGAATTATTGAGTTGGGTTAATTGAAAACACTATATTGAGTTTAATAGACCATAACTGACCATAACATACTCATACCATAACTGATCATAACATACTCATAGTCTGTTATCTTCCACTAATTTAATGGTCAGTTATGAATCATCCATAACAAATCATAACATACCCCAATGGTCTGTTAAAGTTAATTTATAACAGACCTTAACAAACCATAATAGACCATAACCAATCATAATATAACCTAATGGTCTGGTAAGGCTAATTCCTAACAGACGTTAACCGATCTTAACCAACAAAAGGTATTTATGTTTTTACTACAAAAGATGCATTTGCAACTTAAATTTTGTAAGTTAGTCTCTTTGTTTAGTTGACACGTTTGACAAGGCTATTTAGCCAACGCGGCCTTCTTAAAACTCCATTGGTGTTACACTGCCGTTTTCTGATATTGTAAATCATAATCCAAAAGGAAGTGCTACTGAATTGAGGGTAAGATCTTAAGCCTGGGGTTAAGTGATAATCTGTGTAAGGGGTTCCTTTCTGGTTATGTTATGTTAGGGTTAGAGATATACAAGGAAAGAGGGGTTTCTTGTGTTCTTTTGTCTATAACTTGTATCAAACTCTTTGGAAAGTTTATAGCGTGCACTTTCTTAGGCTTCCATCTGAAACCCCCAGAAGCACAATCTTTTATAATCAAACATGGTTACCAAATTTTGGTCTCTTTTCTTTCCCTACACATTTTCTACATCTTTTATTGACTTGATCATCTTAGGACATTCCTCGCACGAAACTCGATAGTGGTTTAGTTAAATAAATATGTTGTATATATAAGTCATAAAACAGAATTATTTTATATATGTTGTCAAACGTCAATTTAATGTTCACAATACTTTTTAGATTAACAACCAACAGCCAACAAGTATAAGATCTTGATTCTCCTAAAAAATGCTTAGTAGGTCTCATGGATGATCGGAATGAGGGGTTTGACTCTTTGTTGGCAGGCCACTCCACCTAACTATCGCTCGGCCCATCAAGAATAGGAGAGTAGTTCTGAAAAACTTACCTCCTCTTCTCATAGCATGGAAGGTGAAAGTCAAGCTTTTGCCCTAAAAGGCTTCTTCCCCATCAAGAACTTGGCAAAGTTTGTTTACATAGTCCCCTTCTTCTTCTTTGTTCAACTCATACCAAAAGATGACACTTAGTAAATATTAATGTATTAATAGGCTTAAATAATATAACGAATAAAATGTTACTTTTTTTTTATTTGTGTTATCAAATATTCCATACCAAACACATGATAAGGGTATGTTTAGTTTCCAGTATTATCGAATGTCGTTCAATCTTTTTATCAAATGTGATATGAATATGTTTGGTACTTAATATTCAATAGCTAAGACGAGAGAATACAAATTTTATGTGTTTAATTTTTTCTAATGATTAATACTGTAAAAACTACTTCACCAAAAATAAATAAATACATGGTTATGGCATACATATATACTTAGATGTATGTGTAGTTACTGCACTGGCTAGAGCAAATAATTAATTGACTTAATAACATAGCACTACAAGATATGTTGTCTATATGGGCTACTTTTGTCGTCTCTATAGATTGAAAAGTTGTCCCTGTAACGACGACAAAATCGTCACTAAATGTCGTCGCTATAGGCTAGTGGTTATAGTTTTATTACGACGACATTTTATCGTTGCTATAGTCGCAGCTTCTTTAGTGACGACAATGTCGTCTCTATAAACGTCAATTTTTTATTAATTAAAGAAAAATAATTCCATAAACATAGATCTTTGACCCGACCACGCCAAGTATTGGTTTGAAACCCGACCCACCAAAGGTAACCCAGCCCATGCACAAAGCTTTGTTTGGCATTTTTATTTTATAATGGTTGAAATGTGATTCGAACTCTTGAAATAAGGGTTATGAAATTGCAATCCAACCATTGGAGACAAATGAATTTTTGTTAATATATTTGTTTTTATAAAATATAGTAGATACATTTTCAATAATTGCTTAAAAAAGTAAAAAATAAATTATTAGTAAAATATCAAATTCCACACCCCAGTTTGTTTTTTTTTTTTTTTTAAAAAGGCAAAACTTCTCGCCATCTTCCAAAACAATAGGGACAACTTAATTAATTTATAGAGATGATAATTGTCATTGCTATATCTCTCCATATAGGCATATACTATAGCAACAACACGAGTGTGTCGTCGCTATATCTATTATTCTATAGTGACGATTTAAAAGTCACCGCTATTTGTCGTGTGCTATTACAGATATTTCTTGTAGTGTAGGGATAACGATAATTAATTCATGTGTAACATGTGATTATATATTTGTCTAGCTTTTTGTTGTTATCCTAGATTTATTCTTGGTTTAATTGGAAATTAATTCAACCTTTATGGTAGTATTTGATGCAATTTCTAAAAATGATAATTCTACTTTATGAATAATGCTATGTAGCACTATGGGCACAGGTGTGACAACTCAGTTACATTAAATGAGGTTCAATAAAATATATGAGTAAGTGATATTAAATGATACGTTCAATAAAATGTAGGGATATATAATTTATTTTATTGGACCTATAATTTAATATCAATATAGTTATATCATTGTATTGTAGTATTGACCAATGTACGATGAATTTATATTTGAAGAAGTGTTTGTAATTTAAAATTTACTTGGTAAATCGTGAAAAAGTTAAATTCAAAAATTGTTCATAAAATGTAAATTCATTCTTTCTCCTAATTATCGACTAGAAGAATTAGATTGTACGGATGCTATTGTTTGAACTAATTATAACTAATAGTAGTTGTATTCTCATGAGATTGGAGAAATGAATACGTAGTCCATGTTATATAGATACCAATTAAGGTACGTGAATGCGAGAGTTACGTTGTATTTAATTTAGAGTTTAAAATACTTTTATACAAATTTTTTAAACACGCCTATTGAAACACAATCAAAGTTTCACAACATGAAAGACAATATATATAAGGGAAGACTAACAATTTATAATGTCCCAATCGAAATACATAAACAATCTTGATAATTCAAACAACATTTGTGTCCTAAAATAACTTTCTTCGAATGTTAAAACATCATAGAACTTAAATTTTCCGCGATATATTTGCAGAAATTACAGTGAGGAAAAGATAGAAAACGAGACTGATAAAAGACAAGACAACAGATATTGTAACTCTTTGACAATATTTGGCAAAATGGTCACAAATTGCCATCCAACCAGTGTGGCTGTTGCCATATTTCCCCAAGTACCCTATTGCGATTCCTGCCGAGCATCCCGCCATCAACAACAACGTCAAAATCTGAGGAAAAATTTCAAATCCTCGTTAGTACGTATGTTCTAGGTTAAACAAGATTTTAAATTATTTTTCTTCTTTAATACAGTCCGATATTGTATATGTTGTAGTTAAATAACATACCAAGTCGTGCAGAAATATGAAGAAATAATTTCTTGGATCCACTGCCTTGTAACCTAGGATGAAAACAAGAAAAGTAGAGAGGACAGAGAATGCACAGACAATAATATTTGTAAATGCAAGGAACCTGCATCCAAAAACAAATTCATTAGGCACATTTTATTAGGCTAAAAAAGGGGGGAAATATATAGAAAAAGAAAATAAAATGCTAATAAAGTTTAATTTTTATTGAGGTCATTAGGCATGAAGATCTGACAAATAAATCCTTAATTTAGCATTTCTTAAAAGTATTTTTATCTTTATTTTTTTGTTTGTCGTAAGGTTGTTGGAGATAGAAATCAGTACAAGCTTCGATTCAGTAAATCTTACTTGAAAGCCGACGAATAGCTGTAACGCGCATCGACTTGGATTCCGAAAACAACAACAGTTTCCTTGCTAGTGAGAATGATCCATGTAGCAGCCAAAGTTCCAGCAATGGCCAAAACTCTTAACAGAATCTGTGAAATAAAGGAGAACTTTTGAGTTTTATGCAGAGATATACTTCCATTATTTTCCATTATTTCTTCTATCTTCTTCTTCCTCAATGTCTGCAAAAACTGAGGAACATACAGTATTTATAGAGAGAGTGTGAGAGGAATCATTCAATATCAAGTCCGAGGAAATTGGTAGGTTTCAGGCATTAACTGTTTTTCCTTTTTAAGGAGACATCCACATTTATATTAATTAAATCGCTCTCAATAGGTACATAAGGAAAAAGAAGTATAAATGTATAATAAAAGTAGAGATCTATAATTTATTTATTGGTTGATTCGACTAATTATCACCCAACTTTACACTTAGTGTCACTTATACTACTAAACTTTTATAATATTTGTTTAAGTTATACCACCACCTTAGTCAGTCATCCATTTTTAACAGAAAATCTTATGTTGCATTAATGTTCCGTTAGTTCATTGATGTAAAAATTAAGGTACATGCGATATTATGACGAACATAATTTTAATTTTTTTTTCTTCAAAATATCAAATCTATCTTATCAAACATGTCATAAGGGCGTGTTTGGCCGTAATTATTAGATACGTCTAAACAATATAATGAACCTTTTACTCGTGTCTAATATTTCCTTTAAACAATGTCTATCTTTATCTTTATATATAGTTGAATGGGACTAATAACACAATATTTTTCTTTTTCGAATTTAATATTTGTCTTTCTGCACTCAGTAATGGATAAAATCATAGAACTAATGAATACAAGATTTTATCTTATTTTGGTGTTCATTAAATGAATATTGTCTAGTAGGTACAAATTAACTACCTCACCAAACAACCATAAGTGCATGTTTGTGGTATACAGATAATCCTTGTTTGCATATGTAATTAGTACACTAATTAAATCACTTAATAATGCCAGGTTGGATGAAAATCCAGTCTTTTCTCAAGTTTGTTGCTTAGGAATAGGAAATCTAGCAGACTAAGTAAAACATTAATTTTGATGCTTAGTGTATATTTGGTAGTGTTTAAATTATTTTAAGTATTTATAAGTTGTGAGTCGTATTGAATGTGTAGATAATAAGTGAGGAGTAAGTTGTGAGTCCTTTGCAATGTATGGATAAAAAAATACATTTGATCAATTTAAATTATAATTTAAACTTTCCCAAACAAACACTAAATATGTCATTATTAATTTCGCGGATTTTTTCTTATTATGCTTACATTTTATCTGCATTAATTTGCAATTTAATTCAACTTTTAAGCAATTTTGATTCATTTCTAAACTTGAAAGTGTGTCTGCATAACAATTAATATTATTTATCACCACTGGTGATCAACACTCGTTTAAGTGGCAGTAGACCCCATTGCCTTGAATTGGTGATTAATTGTAGTTTTTATGAAAAATACTATTCATCAATAGTTGTGGTCATCACTAATCTAGTTGACACGTGCCACTTGATTCATTATCAAATGCATCAAAACTCCATTCCACAGTGAATCAAATGAGCTCACTGTGATGATCAAAACTAATGAATAATAATATTACCTTTTTTTTTTCAAAACCAATTAAAGAAAGTTAGATACACTGCCATCTAGATTCGTACTCATCACTAATAGTGATACATAGTATTATTCTTACGAAATATTATTCATACGATGAATTTACATTTCAAGAAGTGCTTCAAAATTTAATTCGACGTTTTAGTCGTTTTGATTTATTTCTAAACTTGAAAGTGTGTTTGCAGAACGACTAATTCTATTAATTATCACCACTGGTGATGAACACTCGCTTAAGTGGCAGTAGACCCCACTGCCTTGAATTGGTGGTTTTTATGAAAAATATTATTCATTAATAGTTGTGATCATCACTAATCTAGTTGGCACGTGCCCCTTGATTCATTGTCAAATGCATTAAAATACATCAAAACTCCATTGGACAGTGAATCAAGGGGCTCACTGCCACCTAGAGTAGTGATGATAAGAACTAACGAATAATAACATTACTTCTTTTTTTTTTAACCAATTAAAGAAATTAGATACACTGCCATTCAGATTCGTATTTATCACCAGTAGTGATACATAGTATTATTCTTACGAAATATTAGTCGTATTATGAATTTACAATTCAAGAAGTGCTTCAAAATTTAAATTAAATTTAATTGTCAAACCGTAAAGAAAGTAAAATAAAAACTCGGTAATAAAATTAAAGTTTTTTTTCATTGCCCTAATTATCCATTAGAATAATTAGTTTGTACGACACTACAACAAATAGTGTCTATAGTGGTGACACTAATTGCGACGACACCAAGTCGTCTCTACCTATACAATAGAGACGACAAAGAAATGTCGTCTACACATCTGGGGATTATAGCGACGACATATGTCGTCATAATAAATTATGAATCGTCGCTATTAAATATAATTTATAACGACGTCTTTCAATGTCGCTAATTACTTTCGGAAACGGCAGGAACAAATGGTGCCATTTGGATGCATAAAAAGGTCGTCACAATAGATTTGTGGATGATGTTGTCAGTCATGTGAATCATGATTTTTCTCGTAAAATGTGATGAGATATGTCGTCGCTATAAACCTATATCAATTTAAGCGGAAAAATTGGCGTCCATTTGTTGTCTGTAGCAACGACATATGTCGTCGCAAAATATGTATTGATCATTTTGATAGACACTTGAGTTATTAATTTTCTCGTACAATGGAAAGGATTCTGTAGCGACGACTTTGACATATAGCGGCGACATATAGAGTCTTCTTTTTCTTCTCTCCATCTCCGCATTTCTGTATTGTATCATTGTGAAAATATTTAATCTTCTTCCCATCAGCGTAAGTACTTGCAATTCTATTGTTTTTCTCCATAGTCATATTCTTTACATTTCATTTGTTCATATCCATTTATTATCTTTATTGTATTTGTGAAAATATAGTATTTGTCAAGTATGGATATTGATAAAACTTGGACAACAATTAGAAATTGCACAAAATCTACAAATTTTTGGAACAGTTTGCAAGCATTTATAAACATGGAGATGTCATACGTAAATGACAGGGAAATGATTAAATATCCGTGCAAAAAATGTTTAAACGGTCTCACACATCCATTGAAAATTGTCGAGACTTACATATTTCGTAATGGTTTTGCGGAGAGTTATGTCACCTGGATATATCATGGCGAGACCGATGTTCAAACTGCGAATGTGTATAGACAGAATGAGCGAGTTGGTGTGGAGGATGAGATGATGGATGTCATAGACGACGTAGCTGATGATGAGCATGCAGGTACAAGCATCGATGGTTACTATGACAAATTGTTTCATGCTCTGCATTCAAAACTGTACCCGGGAGTTTCATCATTTTCATCCCTAAATTTTTTAGTCCAGTTGGTAGATATTAAGGTTATGAACAAATGGACAAACAAGTCTATCGATGATTTTTGAAATTGCTGAAGTTAGTATACCCAAACATGAACCTGGTTGACTCCCACTACGAAGCTACGAAGCTTATGACGAAGTTTGATTTGGGTTACAAATCCATTCATGTCTGCAAGAACGACTTTGCACTGTTTTGGAGTGAACATGTTGATAGACAAACTTATCCGATTTGCCAGGAAAGTCGTTGGGTGCAAACTTATGGGAAAGTGAACGAGAAGAATGTTCCGCATAAGGTGTTGAGATATTTTTCCTTGGGCCCCAGACTAAAATGTATGTTCGCGACGAAGGATATTGCAAAACTCATGCGGTGACACAGTATAGAAAAGTCTAGGGACGATGATGAAATACAGCATCCCGTTGATGGAAAAGCATGGAGAAATTTTGACATGAAACATCTACTGTTCGCAAGTGAGATAAGGAATGTCAGGTTAGATTTGGCCACAGATGGATTCAATCTATTTGGTGACATGAGTTTGGCGTACAGCATATGGCCAGTAGTTGTAACAATTTACAACTTGCCACCATGGTTATACATGAAGCCTGAATACCTCGTGCTTACTCTGTTGATACCTGGTCCTAAAGCACCGGGTAAGGACATTGATGTATTTTTATGACCATTAGTGGATGAGTTGAAGGAGTTGTGGGCTGATGAGATTGACACGTGTGACGCTGAAACCAACAACAGGTCGGTATTCAGACTGCGTGCAGCGTTGTTGTAGACTGTTAACGATTTTCCAACAAGAAGTAGTTTGTCAGGTTGGAGTGGTCAGGGGTACATGGCATGTCCTACGTACAACGAGGATACTCCTTTAGTCCATATGATAGGTAAGATAGCTTATGTGGGTCACCGTCATTTTCTACCATCCAGACATCATTTTCGGAGCAATTTAGACTTCGATGGGAGGACAGAGAGGCGACCACCTCCGCGTCGATGGCGCCTCTGAGACATTTTAGAACAGTTAAGTCGTGTCAGATATAGAAATCCAAGAAAGCACCCTAACTACGAGGGTGCTACAATTCGGAGAAGTAATGACGGGCTAAATTGGAGAAAAAAGAGCATTTTCTATGAGTTACCGTATTGGACTTCTACAGAGTTCAAACATAACATCGATGTCATGCACGTAGAGAAGAATGTTTGTGATAGCTTGCTTGGCACAATTATGGATGATCCATTCAAATCAAAGGACACAGTCAATACGAGGCACGATCTAATACAATTAGGGATCAAAAGAGAGTTGCACTTGTATTAGAACGGGAATAGGTGGATGAAGCCTGCCGCATGTTACACCATGTCGTCTGCAAATCATAAGAAGTTTTGTAAATTTATCCGATCGGTTGAGTTTTTAGATGGCTTCGCTTCTAATCTTCGAAAGAATATTGCTCCTAATGACATGATTGCCATATTATTATGCAACGGTTATTGCCTATCGGATGTTGGGGGCGTTCTTGAATAAAACTATTTCCACGACAATTATTGAAATGTGCACGTTCTTCAAACAGTTTTGTGCAAGAACACTAAAAGTTAGCGACATGATGGCTTCCCACGATCACCTAGTACTCATTCTCTGTAAGTTGGAACGGATCTTTCTGCCAGCCTTCTTTGACATCATGATTCACTTCGTAATGCATTTACCAAAATAGGCAATCCTTGGAGGTCCGGTGCACATGAGATGGATGTATCCATTCGAGCGATACCTGCAGAAATTGAAGGGCTACGTCAGAAATCGATCTCGGCCGAGGGATCAATAGTTGAAGGGTATGTTGTGGATAATGCATTGACTTTTTGTTCGAGGTACTTTGAGGACATAGGAATAAGGTTCAATTGACCAGACAGAAACGAGGATGCTAGTGTTCCAAAGACACAACTTTCTGTTTTTCAGTCGCAGTGTCACCCACTTGGAAAGAAGTCACCAACGACGTTTCCTACTTAAATTCGAAATCAAGCGATTTTTTACGTCCTGAACAACTGTTATGAAGTTGAGCCATTCTTGCAGTAAGACAGCATTTATTCCTGATTATTATTCATTTATCTCAAATAAACTTTATCATTTGAAACGAACTAATGAACTTTGATCTTCCATACTTTGTACAGGGAACATAGGCATGAGCTACTGAACAATGGCCATCCAAACATCGAACTAGTGCACAGAAGAGACTTTCACGGTTGGTTCTATAGAAAGGTAAACGAACATGAACTGAATAAATTTGCAAGTTTTCAACATTTTTTCTTTCAATAACTGAGAATAATTCTCCTCATGCATCTATATGCAATGTGCCAAAGTCACAACCATCAAGTTTCTCATGAGTTGTTTTCGTTGGCCAGTGGATGTTACTAGCAGGTTATGTCATACACGGCTTGTGTTGTCAATGGAGTTCGGTTCTCGACATATGATCGTGATATTCGAAGAAAAACTCAGAACAATGGTATGTCTGTCCCAGGGACTGGGAGTGAGGTTTACTACGGGCAGCTGCAAGATATAATGGAGTTACAGTATGGATCGAAACTTTTGCTTTATCTGTTATGATGCAAGTGGTTTAGGTGTGATAGGAGACGGATGGTAATTGAGAATAACGTTACCAGTATTGACATTAGTGCAGAGGCGTTCAAGGATTATCAGTTCATACTTGCGAGCCAAGCACAACAAGTGTTCTACATTGAAGATCCATCTCGTGGTCCAAACTGGCAAGTAATACAAATTGTCTATCACAGGAGCACATGGGACACAGTGGGAGCTAACATAACAGAGATTGACCTGTTCCACAATAACTACTCTTCCAGTTTATCTCTGATCGTTGATCTTGGCAACATAGAGCACGTATCCTTGCACCGAGATGATGATGAAGCTGATGAGATAGAAGAATCGGTTATCAGGGGAGCCTCGTCTAATACTTGAGGAGAAACTTCGTTTATCAATGACGATGATATGGAAGATGATACAAATACAGAATACGAGGATGACGAAACATCGAGTGAAATCAATGAGGACGACAGTGACGACGATGACGATCAATCGTATCATGATAGTGAATCACATTGAATGTTTTCACAGTGTCACATAGTGTAGTTAACTATCATAAAGTGTTTAATTTATTTATATATTATTTAGATAACTATGAGTTGTTCATTACTATCATTGTACATTAATTGTTAAATAATTTATTAAATATACAATTACATTTTCAAAACATTTAATATATTAAATTAAATATGAAAAATACCATATTTTTTGAATATTTTTTAGACTCCAACAAATGTACAATATTTTTTGCATCACTGAATTTGTTAATTTAAACTTTAATATTTTAATTATTAACAATTAAAAAATAAATTATTTTGATATTGTTAAAAATAAATTTTTTTTATAATATTTAATATTAAAACTTTCTCATATGAACAATTATTTCAAAGTTTAGGGCCCCTTTATTGTCAATAGCGACGACACATGTCGTCGCTATATTCCTAAAAATTGGGCGCTATGTTTTAGGCGCGTGTCCTAAGAAGTCAAAAAAAAAATTATTAACAATAGCGACGACAAATGTCGTCGCTATTGTCCTGAAAATTGGGCGCCATGTTTTAGGCGCGTGTTTTAAAAAGCCCTAAAAATGTTGTCGCTATAGAGTCAGACCTTTTAATTCACGCCTGAACTTCTTCTTCTCCATTTTGGCTGTTCTTCATCTTCCAGCGCCGTCACCTGCCCCTCTTTGTTGCCTTCTTCCGTCTTCCAACGTCTTCGTCACCGTCGCCTCCGCCGTCTGCCGCCATCGCCTCCGCAGTGACAAGGTTCAGCATTCTGAATTTTTTTTTTTTTCATTTTGATTTTAATTTTCATTTTCCATTTTGTTTTCTGCCGAACTCCAGCGCTTATTTTGCCAATTTGTAATCGGATTAATTGATGCACTTGAGTATTATGGTTGACATTCCCTTGTAATTAATTGCTATTAGCAATATATCTTCAGATTAGAGTTATATACACCTCAATTTTTATCATTTCTGCTTGATTAATCTTATGTGTTGTTAATGTTAATGATGATAATTTTGTTAGCATGTATATATGTACACATTTTGCTTATTTTGCCAATTTGTAATCGAATTAATTGATGCACTTGAGTATTATGGTTGACATTCCCTTGTAATTAATTGCTATTAGCAATATATCTTCAGATTAGAGTTATATACACCTCAATTTTTATCATTTCGCTTGATTAATCTTATGTGTTGTTAATGTTAATGATGATAATTTTGTTAGCATGTATATATGTACACATTTTGCTTATTTTGCCATTTTGTAATCGAATTAATTGATGCACTTGAGTATTATGGTTGACATTCCTTGTAATTAATTGCTATTAGCAATATATCTTGATTAGAGTTATATACACCTCAATTTTTATCATTTCGCTTGATTAATCTTATGTGTTGTTAATGTTAATGATGATAATTTTGTTAGCATGTATATATGTACACATTTTGCTTATTTTGCCATTTTGTAATCGAATTAATTGATGCACTTGAGTATTATGGTTGACATTCCCTTGTAATTAATTGCTATTAGCAATATATCTTCAGATTAGAGTTATATACACCTCAATTTTTATCATTTCTGCTTGATTAATCTTATGTGTTGTTAATGTTAATGATGATAATTTTGTTAGCATGTATATATGTACACATTTTGCTTATTTTGCCATTTTGTAATCGAATTAATTGATGCACTTGAGTATTATGGTTGACATTCCTTGTAATTAATTGCTAAATATATCTTGATTAGAGTTATATACACCTCAATTTTTATCATTTCGCTTGATTAATCTTATGTGTTGTTAATGTTAATGATGATAATTTTGTTAGCATGTATATATGTACACATTTTGCTTATTTTGCCATTTTGTAATCGAATTAATTGATGCACTTGAGTATTATGGTTGACATTCCCTTGTAATTAATTGCTATTAGCAATATATCTTCATATTAGAGTTATATACACCTCAATTTTTATCATCTCTGCTTGATTAATCTTATGTGTTGTTAATTTATGATGATAAGTTTGTTAGCATGTATATATGTACACATTTTGCTTTGTGATGCTGTGTAATTCATGTTCCTATTTAAGGAAATCGGTCTTGTTATCCAATTCTTTATTGTATTGGGATTTTATCTATGTAGTTTATTCTCAAATAATCTGCAAGTAATGGACACCTTTTTCAATGTCAAACTCTGAACCATAATGCTTATGCAGAGGATTCTTACGCCATTTTGTAATCGAATTAATTGATGCACTTAATTAGATTGGAAAGACATTTGAGACTTAATTTTCATATTTACAAAGCTGAAGGATCAAACTACAATTTAAGAAAAGTTGCATGTTTATGATTTTTAGACTCGAGGTATCATTTTCAGGATGATCATAAGATAATATTGACATTCAGAGCCATTGATGCAATTTGCGCAAGTTTGAGGACCAATTTGGAAATGTTTTAAATTTTAGGGACTAAAGTTAAATTTTGAGAAAATATTATTATTTAGGATTTTCAAGTAAAATAATACTAATGAGGTTGGGTGGAAGGACCTATTTGGTTTTGTTTGACAACTTTTGAGAACAAAAGTTATTAGATTTGTAAGGACCTATTTGAAATTTCAGAAGTTTAGGAACCAATTAATCAACAAATTGAAACTTATTAGAAATTACGAAAAATGTCAAAGTTGAGGGACCTATGTGAAATAAAAATTTTCATTAGGGACCTATTCATAGAAAAATTAAATAGTATTACAATTACGCTAAATTTCAAAGTGTAAGGAACAATTTGAAATTTCACAAGTTTAGGGACCAATTCATCAACTAATTAAAAATTATTAGAAATTACGGAAAAATTCAAAGTTGAGGGACCTATTAGATATAAATTAAAAGTTTAAGGACCAATTCTTCAACAACTTAAAAATTATTACAAACTACGTAAAAATTCTAAGTGTAGGGACCTATTTGAACTAAAGTCAAAGTTTTGGGACATTTTTAAAATAACTTAGAAGTTTGAGGACCAATTCATCAACAACTTCAAACTTATTTGAAACTATGACCAAATTCAAAGTTCAGGGACATATTTGAAATAAAGTAAAATTTTTATGGATCTATTTACAATAAAGTAAAAGTTTAGGGACATATTTGAAATGAACAATTTCATTAGGGACCTATTTATAACAAAATTAAAACGTATTAGAAATTACGATAAAATTCAAATTGTAAGGACCTATTTGACATTTCATAAGTTGAGGGACCAATTAATCAACAAATTTAAACTTATTCGAAATTAAGAAAAAATTCAAAGTTGAGGGACCTATTAGATATAAATTAAAAGTTTAAGGACCAATTCATCAACAACTTCAAACTTATTAGAATTTCAAAGTTCAGGAGACCTATTTGAAATAAAATAAAAGTTTATGGACCTATTTGAAATAGAGTCAAAGTTTATGGCCCTATTTACAATAAAGTAGAAGTTGAAGGACCTATTCATCATCAACTTCAAACTTACTAGAAACTTTGAAAACCTTCAAAGTTCAGGGACCTATTTGAAATAAAGAAAAATTTTATTAGGATCAATTTCACTAAATGTAGAGACCTATTTCGCACTAATTGATGTTCGCAATTATTTTATGTATTAGTATAGCTGACGTGATGTCGCACGGAGGTGATGGTGCAGGAGATCCTCCACAACAGCTATCTCATCGGCTCGCTTCGACCTGCGAGTCTGGTAATAATTTTCATTCAAATCATTTTTCTTGTATTTTATACATATCGTTGAATTTCGTATGATAATATGGTTCGTATTTGTTCATTTTCAGCGCCCCCGCCAAAGTGACAGGGTATCTCTCGAGACATCAACCTTGAGAGGGTTTGGCAGGCTAACGGAAAGATGCCACTTACAATGCAGCCGATCGGGAATAACGCGAAGTACTTCACGCGTTTGGTTGGGAACCAAGTGAGATTCATCGTGCCCCCGTGCTATCCTTCATGGACAGATGTTCCAGAGGAGCAGCGGGCACGGTTACGTAGCATTATCGACGTATGAACTTACATTAGTTTTGTTATTAGTGCAGTAAATAAAAAACATTTCAAATGACTTCTATATTAATGTATTTTTTTTTCATTCTTGCAGAGCTACTTCAATCTGCAGGGCGATCGGTCGCCTCGACGAGTACCTGGCAGCCTGTGCCGCTGTAGATCGTCTAGCGGCCGATCGTTATCGCGATTACAAACTCAAGGCGCATAATCACTTAAAAGTGCATGGATCCAGACGACCATACAGCGAGATGTCTACCAATGACTGGCAGAAGTGCATTGACTTCTTCACCGGTCCTACTTTTGTGGTACATACTGTTTATCTATTTTTTTACGATGTATTTGATATATTTTTGTAACTATTAAGTTTTCTGTCAATCAATTATTTTTTATACGTTCAGGAACGGTCCTCGAAAAATAAGGCCAATCGAGGTAAAGCTAAATACCCGAGCGTGCAGGGGTCGAAGAGCTTCTCTACCACGCGTTACAATGAAGTACAACTAAAATTTTCAATATCATTATTCAAATCTTCACTACATTACGTAAAAATGTCTACTAAGTTACGTTTCACATTTAAATTGTCGTAGCGGGACCCGAGACCCAGCAGTGGCCGGGGATTATTGATTCGTTTCGGACGTTTCACACCTTTCAGAATGGCAATTGGGTAAACCCGTAGGCGGTTGGTGACTATGTAAGAACTTTTAAATGATGTTAATATAATTTTATCTGACATGATATTATTATTTATTATTTTTTTCACTAAACAAGATAAACTTGTTGAGTTGAGAAAGACTCAACATACATAGGTCGCCTCCAGTGGCGCGTCGTTAGATGAGCGTGTTATTGCAAAGGAGGTTCTCGGAGAACGACGAGGTCACGTCTGTGGGGTTGGACGGGTTCCGAAGGGCACCTCTCCCTCCTTAGATTCGATTGCTGCATCGAAGGCCCCACAAGGAACTTCACATCAGTTCTCTGGAGACCCCCAGAATAACGATCCTCGGTTTGCCATGTACGAGGCTCAGTTACGCCGAATGTAGCGGGAAATTGAGCTTCTGAAAAATAGCATACCAGTAGTTGTGCCTGAGGAGGACGAGAACGGAGACGAGGACGAGGGTTTGGGGGATCTGTAGATTTGTAGAATTTTTATACATTATTTCAATTATTTGAATTTTTTTTTAAAAAAAATTCAAATTGTTTATAGCGACAACATTGTCGTCACTGTAGGAAAACAAATCAATTAGATTTAGCGACGATAGAGTCGTCTCTATATTAGAAGTACATATAGCGACGAAATAATAGTGATGAATTTCACGTCGTTACTATTTTAGTTAACAGCGACGACATTGTCGCCCATTTATATCTATTTTCGAGATATAAACTACGACAATGTTGCCACGAAGTTGTCGTCGCCATAGATTCAGATATATGTTGCGACGACTAATGTCGTCGCTACATATCTAGAGACACTAAACTATTGCAGCAATATTGAGCAACGACTTTGTCGTTCCTATACATGTAAATGGACGACTATGGATGATTCATCGATGACTTATGTCGCCGCTATTGCCCTCCTTTCTTGTAGTATGAATTGCTATTGGGTTGAACTAATACATAATAGCAATTGTTTCAATGTGTTAACAAGATGGACCTAGCTAGAGATAAGCCTCTACCTATCCACCGTGTATTTCTCTTCTTTCGGACTCGAGTTTGTGTGGCCAATTTCAGCCTGGCTGGCTATGGATTGTTTTGTGCATGTTGTTGGGAGAAATCGTGTTCTCCATTTCTAAGAATAATTTACGAAAAATTTGAGCTTCGGCAACATGGTCATTTAAGACTATAGAATTTGTTATATTTGTCATTTGAGATTTGGTAAGAAGGTCTCATACTCTCATGGTTGATACTCAGTTAATTAACTAGATACGTACTCCATGTTATGTGGATTCAAAGAAAATGTTGGACATGAATGCCTACCTAACTGAGTGTTGGGGTTTGTTACGTTTATCAATTGAAGTTTTACATTTCTAAAAATCTCACTACGTATCAAAAAAATGATTGAATTTTACGTAGAAAATAGAAGTTAGAACATCTCCACCTAAAAATTCCTATATACTTAGCTTTTATTAATTAGGCCATAAACCCAAAAGAGGGCATGCATTCTCAGGCCAAACAGTACAAGATCTTTAGCCACACAATAAAGCTAATGAAAATGGTGATCTCTCCTTTTTATTCAAGGCAAAATACTTAATATCTTTAGCCCATGTTTTACATAGAGAAAAAAAGAAACTCCCTTTATTTTTTCCCTTATTTAGATGATAAAGTGATCCTTTTGTTCATTTCATCTCATTTATTTAAAGTATCAAATTTGACATCTTTTTGTCAACTATGCACATGTGGTGTCTCCCTATTTGCTTCATGCATGCTTTCATGTGAGATATTGCCAATTTGCCATTCATATCGTAATCCAGTTTATCAAACACGTCACTAGTGTTAATAGGAAAAATTATACTATTAATTCTCAAATTTGCACAATAATTTTCGATTTACATTGAGAACAGCCTAATTCTTCATTCTTCACTAATCCAACTTTATGATGTTAGAAATTTGGAGTGCGTCAGAATCTACGAGGGCCATGTTTCGGACAAAATCTGTTACAGATAACTAATGAATTGTCATTACAAGAAAGTTTACTTTTAAAGATATATTTTTTTGTTGTAGAAAGTTATTTTCAAGTTGTTCTGTTGAAAAAAGGTCGTTGAAAAACTTTATAAGATTAAAATTTTCTTCGTTAAAAAATGAATTATTTTTTTGTAGTCTACAACTATATGAAAAAGATGAAAATCAACTTTCTAAAAAGACGATAAAACTTTTTTCTCAACTGTCGAGATAAATTAATTAATTGACCAAGAAAACATATATTCTCTTTATTTAGTTTTTTTTTTTTTTTTTTTGGTTATACTTTGTTGTGTGTATATTCGTGGTTGAATGTTCATTCTTGGCTCATTCATGTGAAATACAAAATTTTAGCATATCTGAATACAAGGTTTTGATATTAATCATATCATCTTTCCTTCATTATACATAGGTACAAAATTGAAGCTCGTGCCGCTTAATTTGAATGCAACATACGATCAAATGAGGACTTGCCATGAAAGTTTACTTATTAGTGTCGGTTTGATTTTGTTAAAAATTAAATTTTTAGTTGATTTTAATAAAAGTTAATTTAATATATGATTAGAAAGTTGATAAAAGTTGTAGGTCCCATAAATTGTATAGTTAAAATTAATTGTTGACTTTGACTCAAAATTTTGTAAATTTTTTAAGCAAAACCAAACAAAAGCGTAATAAAATAATAACTTTTAGAAATTAAAAAATATGAATGATTATTAGAGAATGAAAACTTCAGGTGAATGATTATTAAATGAAAGGACTAACTACCCATCATCATTAAAGTTTAAGGATTCAAACGTTCTATTTTGAAAGTTAGTGACGAATTTGCTAGATGCACTAAATGATGGGAACTAAATATGCAATTTTTCTTTTTCATTTTCTTGTTTTTGATTCTTTCTTGCCATCTAGAGGGGCTCTTTTGCACCCCCATTCCACTTCATTTTTGTTTATTTCTTTCCATATAGAGGAGCCCTTTTGCGTCAAATTCCACTTTATTTTCGTGATTTAAAAGTTTCAATAATCGGGTTAATTTTACTTATGGTCACTGAAGTTTTATTAAAATTATAAAACTGTCACTAAAGTAACAAAGTTTCAGCAGTGGTTACTGAAATTTATTAAAACTTACATCAAAGGTTACTCGCTGAAATTCTCCAATTAATTTGATAACGTGTCACTTGTAAATATCAATGTGGCGCACATTTGGATAACACGTAGCAAAATTATTGACATGTGGAGTTTACCCACTAATTATAATAAATTTAGACCTCAATGAATACTTCTATAATATAAGGACCTAGCTGAAAATACTTCAAAATAAATTTTATAATAAATACCTCAAAATTTGCATTTAAGGTCCTTCAATTTTGTATAACTTCAAATTTCGGTCCCCAAATTTTTGATTATCTTTCAATTAAGTCCTTCAAAAATTGCATCTTAGGTCTTTCAACTTTTTACTTCTTTATACTTTGGTCCTCAAATTATTAATTATCTTTCATTTAAGTCCTCCAAAAATTGCATCTTAGGTCCTTCAACTTTTACATCTGTATACTTTGATCCCCAAATTTTTAATTATCTTTCAGTTAAGCCCTCAAAAAATTGCATCTTAGGTTTTTCAACTTTATACATCTTCAAACTTTAATCTCCTAAATCCTTGATTTTAGTGGTCAAAATAAGTACAATTTTAGTGATCAAAATTATTATTTAACTATATTATTTTGTTCGTTTAGGTGAAAATTCGAGTTTAAAGTCAAGAATTTAATTGTAAATAATAATTTTCACCACTAAAATCAATGATTTAGGGACAAAAGTTTGAAAATATATAAAGTTGAAGGACCTAAGATGCAATTTTTGGAGGACTTAACTGAAAGATAATTGAAAATTTGGAGACCAAAGTGTACAGATATAAAAAGTTGAAGGATCCAATATGCAATTTTTGGAGGACTTAAATGAAAGATAATTAAAAATTTGGGGCCAAAGTGTAAATATGTAAAAAGTTAAAGGGCCTAATATACAATTTTTGAAGGACTTGACTAAAAGATAATTGAAAATTTGGGGATCGAAATTTGAAGATATAAAAGTTGAAGGATCTTAAATGTAATTTTTGAGGTATTTATTATAAAATTTATTTTGACGTATTTTCAGCTAGGTCCTTATATTATAGAGGTATTCATTAAGGTCCACATTTATTATAATTAGTAGGTAAAGTCCACACGTCAATAATTTTACCACGTGTCATCTAAATGTGCGCCACATGGACATTTACAAGTGACAAGTCATCAAGTTAATTGGAGAATTTCAGCGAGTGACCTTTGGTGCAAGCTTTAGTAAACTTCAGTGGCCACCGCTAAAACTTTATTACTTCAGTGACAATTTTGTAATTTCAATGAAACTTCAGTGATCATCAGTGAAATTAACCCTTTTAATTGTGTTTAAATGTTTTTAATTCTTTTTAATTGTTTTTAAATATTTTTAATTCCATAATTAAATATTTTTGATTCTTTTTAAACGTTTTAAATTGTTTTAAATATTTTTAATTTCATAATTAAATATTGTGTTTAAATATTTTTAATTCCAAGGTTAAATTGTTTTTAATTCCAAAATTCCATATTTTTAATTTTTTTTAATTTTTTTAATTATTTTTAATTTTACAATTAAATATTTTTAATTGTGTTTAAATGTTTTTAATTCCAAGTTTGAATTGTTTTTAATTATTTTTAATTAATAATTGTTTTAATTCCAAGTCCAAATTTCTCAAAAATTTCAAGTAAACACGTTTTCGAGTTTTCTGTTTTCAGAAACAATTTTCAAAAACACAAAAAAGAACGCATTTTTACAAATCTCAAAATAAACTCTCAAAATACAAAACACAAATTCAAAACTCAAAACACAAAACTCAAACGCAAAAACAACACCACCTAAATATTTCTCATGTATATATTGCATTATGAAAATACACTTTGATGACATGGAAAGACATATTCAAATGGTTGGCAAAATTAACGTCATATGTATACCATGTGGACGTTCCGTAAGCCATGTCTACATTTCCATTCATTGGCAATTACTAAATTGTGACAAGTGATTAAGAAAGTGTAACTTTTCAAAATTGAGTGAGCACACAACAAAAATAGTTCAATAAATTAGCAAAGACGCGACTAAAACTTCAATAATTATTAAAACATTTAACTCCAGAATTGACCTCAAATGTGTGCCACGTAGACATTCCGTCATCGACGTGTGTCCTCCCGTCCAATAATTGAATAGTGATGAATGATTAATAAAACTTAACTTTCCAAAGTTCAATAAACACACAACAACATTTGAAAATTCAATAAGTGAATTCAATAAGTGATCGAAGACGCGACTAAAATTCAATAATTATTAACATTTAATTCCATTTTGTCAAGATACATAATTGTACAACTTTTCCTGAATATAAAAGATAAATCCACATGCATATTTTATGTAGACAATGCGTTGATTCAGTTAGAGACATAATCAGCACCAAAAAATATTTATTATCAAATTATTCGCTGGTAAAAGTATGAAAGAAATCATCAGTGAACACTTAAATAGTTTGACAGGAGTTATCAAATCGTATACTATGAAGAACACGACTCGATACATAGATAGTCCTGCATCGCGCGGTCGAATTCTGGGTAAAAAAAGATGATACTGCACACTTAGTGAATGTGGTAAAATATGCAACCAAAACCAGAAGATGTAACAAATTTTGCAAACAAAACTAGGATAACAACAATGGCTTTGCGGCTTTTCCTCCACTCAGTTCGTCCGTGTTCTTACAGATTAATCTTCATCAACTGTGACAAAATTTAAAAGAAATTTTAGAACCTTGTTGCCCATCAATGTTTCTATTGTTATTTTGTAGCAAAAGAGGATTTCTTAACCACGGATGTTTTCAGAAACAGATGGAAAATGCAAAAACCCACACCACGTGGGGTAAAGAAAAATCTAGAACAAAAACCTTTAGTTCCTTGTAACGTTTAAGCAGTTGCGGCCAATGAACTTGATCTGTAGCAAGACCTCTTTGCTGCACGAACAATGTCCTCGACCTGAATAATAGATTCCAAAGCATCAAAACCAGAGTTAAGGAATGAGTTCATCAGCATGCCGGATCGTTTGAATGGAGACCAAACAAATAAAAATAAAAATGCATTCAGTCAGAAAGTAGTCTAGATCTTATTTCCTGTGATGTTTCTACTTTATGTATAAAGATAATATTTTCCAATTCCCATTTATTTTGAAGCTATGGAGTTGGCTAGTTCTCCTCTCTTTAGGCTTGTATAAATTACTTTTCAGATAACATAGCAGCATGTCCAAATAAAATAGTATATGAATATTTAAGCCCAAATTTATACACCGTGAAATGGTGAAAGTCAAGTGTTTGTTCAACATTGTTCAAATTAGTCTCATTCGCAACTTGTATCACTGTGGAGAAACCAAAGCACATATTTACTGCCTTTTCCATTGTATATCCTAGTGAGGGAAACAATTTTATTGAAGTACGCACAAGAGAAGCAATTATAAAAACAAAAACCATTTCTTTTATTTACATTACATTATGTTTAACTACATTTATATGCCGCGCACTCTTAAGCCAAAGAACATAGAATCAAGAACAAAAGGAAAAGGAAAAATGCTCAAGTGTACTAACCTGTGGGACGGCCATTCTCTCTAGATTTGCGGCATAGGGCATGGGAACATCTGCCCCGGCAATCCTCTCAACGGGGGCATCAAGGTACTCAAAGCTATCTTCGAGAACAGATGCGCTGAAGAAATGAAAATAATCATAAATACATGGGAGTGATAGAAGGGAAACCATTAGTTGAGGAGAAAATAGGGGGAGAGAGGGTGGGTGGGAAAGATGCAGTTGTGTAAAGAAAGTAACCAGATCTCTGCACCAACGCCATGTTGAGGGAATCCTTCTTCAACAGTCACAAGCCTATTGGTTTTCCTCACAGAAGCATTTATGGTGGATCTATCAAGTGGGCGAATTGAGCGAAGATTTATCACCTATAGAAACAAAGGAACCACAATAAAAAAAGGTTCTTGAAACACCATATTTCCTTTCTTTATTTCAACATGTCATGCACAGTTGAATATCATCGAGTTACCTCAGCACTAATTCCTTCCTTCGCAAGAATCCCGGCAGCCTACACAGATCCCACATGGAAAAGTAGAACATATAAGAATGCAAATTTACACATATAATAATATGTAACACCCTAACTCGAATTCCATTATAAAACATGAGAGGGAAGACCATTCATTTGTCTTCAAATTTCTTATCTAAAACTTTCCACGCATTGGTCGAAAACAATTGATGCTGCGAAAGTCATGTGTGATTCAAATCTATTTAATTCATCCACAAATAGACTGACCCACCTGAAGAGCATAGCCAACCATTTTTGAGAAAGCTGTGATAGTCACATCCTTTCCCTCACGTTCTATCTGCCAAAAAAATTGAAGAGTGATAAGTCATAAATTTTTACAATGCAAAGCAGAAATATAACAGACTTAGATAAAATACCTTAGCTTTCCCAATTGGAAGACTAAAACTGGAATCGAGAGTTTCAGCAGAAATTGGGAACGATTCACCGTATCTGTGACACAAAGAGTTATAAGCATAAAATGAGGTTGGTACCGAAAATTATAAGCTCGAATGAAATCTCACTACTCACAGCAATTCATTTTCAAGGAAAACAACGGGATCTGGATCCCTTATGGCAGCCTTCAGCAGGCCACGAGCATCCTCTGATGAATATGGAGCCAGTACTTTTAATCCTGGGATTGAACCATACCATGCTGCATAGCACTGCAAGAGATACACACTAAGTGACATGGTAGGAAATATTGAATCCTGGAACAGCAACTGTTACTTTGCATGCCTCGCAAGCACATCATGTCAGAAGATGGCTATAAGAATAAAAAATATTCCAGGAGGTGCACCAACATCTAATTTTATTGTTTTATGTATTATAAAGTCCTTTTTCATCACAATTATAAAACCAAGCCCATTTTCCCACCAAAAGAAGGCATCCTTTTGGGTATACAAGCTCCTTCTACCGTTGGAAATGGGAAGGAAAAAGCAAGAAAACACTTCCTTGGATAACAGCAGATTATAGAGACCTGATCAGAAGCATGAAGCGTGATTTGCAAAGAAAACAATGACGGACCGAATCAAACTCATACCTGTGAATGTTGAGCCCCAACACCAGCAGCAGCACCATTTGGACCTCTGAAAACAATAGGCACTGATATCTGACCAGCTGACATATAATTTGATTTTGCAGCAGAATTAATTATGTGGTCGATGGCCTGCAACAACCAATATATCAGTTATTCCTCCATAGTGTTATATCGATTTTGTTAAAATATAAAGATGCTTGTAATAGTGTTCATTTCAGACACTCAATCTTCTAGGTGATCCTAGAATGCTAACATCCAAAATTTATCGAATCTACCTAACCACCTCCTACCCCACAAAACCAAAAAAAAAAAAAAAAAAAAAGAAGAAATACAGTTTCACTTGAGTAATAAGTTGATGAAAGAAATGTAATGAAACCACAAACTGAACTTTTTTATTTCTTTCTTGTTGATGAATTTGACTCGTACTATATAAATTGTAACATTCTTTGATTTTGAATTGGTCTATCACTTAAAGCATGCAATTCCATATTTGAAAGAGAGTGACTAACTAGTATAAAGCAAGTCATCACCTCCACACTGGGGCTAACAAAAGGCTTTAATAGTCAAAGATCACTTCTGAAGAATACAAGTAGTTCTTCCCATAGATGCATTGAATTCTGCCATTGTAAATTGTGGGCATGATTTTTGTCGTTAAGAAAATTGGACCAAAAACTAACATGGTAAATTATGTGTCTTCTTGACTTAAATTGTGATAGTTTGAGCTGAGCCTGTCATACTATTTCATACAAACTCTAGCTAAATCATAACATTTGTAGATCATCATTATGGAATCAAATGTACTTGAAAATATGAACCCGATAGAATACTCAGGTTGCATGTAGAGGCAAAAAATTGGGGCATCAAAATTTAATGGAAATATTTCTAATTACAATAAACAAGGTCCCATTTCTGTACAGCCAAACATAGCATCAGAGAAAGAATTCTCGCCTGCATAGAGAAGTTAAAAGTCATGAACTCAATTACAGGCTTCAGACCATAGTAAGCTGCACCAACTCCAATTCCAGTAAATCCAGCCTGCAACATATAAAACGGTTGAGTATGGAAAATATTACAGACATAACTAAAACAATTGACAAGTAAAAGAAAAAGAGCAACCTCAGTAATCGGTGTATCCACAACTCTGTCAGGACCATACTTCTCCAAAAGCCCTTTGGAAATCTAAAATAGAATACAGTAAATCAAAACCTGGTTACTGAAAGAATAACAATAAGATTACGGAAATTTTTTTTGTTAAAGCAGTTGAGGTGCCGTTGAACGAGTAACACTCACCTTGTATGCACCCTGATACTCACCAACCTGTATAGCAGTAATAAAATAAGTCAGAAAAGGTCATGGAACCCAAAAAAAAAAAACAAATCAACAAGGTGCATGATTGTATTTTCTTCTCATACTGAATTGAAACTTCCATATTACCTCTTCACCCATTAAAAAGACTCTGGGATCAGCAGACATTTCTTCATCAAGTGCCGAATTTAAAGCCTCACGCACTGTCATCTGCAAGAAATGGCAATTACAATATCATTGACCACACACAATTCAAAGTACTTAGATATACATTTTGGTTGATGTTCTGATACAGGTTGGAATTGGGAGAACATATATAAAGAAAGTTCCCAAAAGGCTAAAGCATTAAATTTAAAATAACTAAAGCACCAGATGGAGCATTCAAGTCCAAAGATATGAAACAATACAATTCTGAAATCATTTTACTTAACGACTCACATATTTTACTATATATACTCCCTTGATTTTCAACTACCAAACATTGTTATTAGCTTAATCAAATACACAACTTTCTAATCTCAATTTTCACAACATTAAGAAACTTGAAAAAATACGTAGATGATTCGTGTATGTACCTCTTTTGCTGAGGAAGAAAAAGCCCTGGATGCAACTACTCGCATTCCTTGCTCCAAAGTCTTTAAATCAGAAAAACCGAAAAACATACACAATTATTCAAAAACTGTTAAGAATATGTTGACACACAAAATATTCCCAAAATAAAGGCTTAAAACAAAGGCCCAAACATAGAGTTTGAGCGAATTGCCAAGATAAGAATCACTCAAAACGTACAAAGGTTTTGACGATAAGGCGAAGAGGAGTGGGGTTTGGGCGAATGAAGTAATATCTGCATCGACATGAAATGAAGCGGTTTTGTACGTAGCCCATGATCCAAACTTACCATTAGTTGATGAAAAATGCATTATGGAAAGTTATGACAGTCATGGAAAGTTACTTAAAATAAAATAAGTGCTATGAGATAATGGTCAGTCATTGGCGAGAATTGTGCAAATGATGATCAATGTATAAATAAGGCGAAACAATTGAAGAAAAGGCAGAACAACTATTTCACGAAGAAATATGTGAATTTACATTTAAGTCTTTTACTCTTTATTTACAAATCTTGTAACATTGTGTGCTTGCGCCCCTTGGAATCAAGTTGCATAATATAATATTTCAATTCAAACATCCCTTGTTGTCTCAAGAGGTTTTGTTCTTTACATATCGTCTGAGTAATCTTTTAATTGTCAGCACAAACCAAAAACGCGCGAAACAGAATCAAATAAATGAATTTACTACAATTTTTCTAGAATCCAAATGTTATATTACCGAAGTAGGAATGCCTCTGCAGGTCACTCTTTGCCTTATAACTCCCAGCATTTCTCCCTCTATAAAATGAATCCCTGATTAACATAAAAAACACACCTTTAAACCACATATACACATAAATCAATAAATATGCCTATATATAAATCAGATTTCACTCCTCAGATTAATTCATAGGCAACTAAACAAATTTATAATAAAGAATGAACTTCCACTTCTATCCATACACATAATAGCTGCCAATACATACAAACATACATATATAAATCAATACATGAATATAATTCTGTATGTACCAGTAAAATGAGAGAATCCAATAAGATGCGGAAAAAGTTTGAATAGGAAACTAAAAATAACCTAAACTAAAAAATGGACAAAAGAAAATTAGAAGAGAATTACCGGTAGCCCTGTGTTGATGGAGAGATTTGGATTAGAGAGTCAGCACAAAAAGATTTTTGTGTATCTTTTGAGAATTAACAAACGTACAAGTGTTTTGACCTGTTTGGCAGCCAGATTAGTCTATACGGTACAACTCCTAATTGCTTGTCGACGGTGAGGGAATATTGAGAATGCTTTAATAGGTTGTACAATTAGGACATAATGCCCTTTTTTTCCCAAGTTTATGGCAGTAGAGTGTTGTATTTGTGTAGGAAATGTAGGATTATGAACTGTAGGGGAACCTAGAGGAAATATCAAAAATGGCTGCTTTCATGGTGGTTTACTTTTTTTTAGTTGTTTTTTGTTTTTCTGACTTTTCGGGGCTGGAAATAGATTCCTAAATTTAAGATAAATGATTCCTCCTCTTTTTCATGTTTCCTTAAAAAAATAATTTAAGATCCGTAAATGCTTCATGAATAATAATTTAACAGTTTATTATAATTTTAAAATTTAGAACTTGAAAAATTTGATAAAAATTTTTTGTAAATAAGATTTTTTTGATAAAAATTAATAAAATATATGATTAAAAAAAATTAATAAAATATATGATTAAAAAGTTAATAAAAATCTAAATCTCATAAAATATATTAAAATTAATTCTTAATATCGACCGCAAATTTTTTAGCAAATTGTTAATCTGAACCAAACTTGTGCTTAATGTTAATACTCAATAATTAATAGAAAAAAATTTAGGATCGGTCACTGGTCATGCGCTTATGGACTCTTAAGTCATATGACTCAAACTTAATTCAATTTAAGTCACATCAGCGCTAGAAAACCAACGTGCCCCTGCAATTGGGAAAAAAGCGTTAATTTAAACATGATTCTGTTTTATTATGATACTTTTTTATGAAAAAAATACTTGATATTGTTTTACTTTTAGTATTATACACTAGCTTTTATTACATTATAACATGTTTGACCAGATTTATTAACTCTTTTTTTTAAAATTATTTTCAACCACATATTTCATAAGACCTACAAATTTTATCAACTTTTCAACTATACATTTTAATAACTTTTTTCAAAATTTTCAAAAAAAAAAAAAACTTTTTTAAACCTCACCAAACAAACACACGTTCAAAATTAAATATTTTATGGTTAAAGTACTGATATTGTCTCAAAATGCTCAATTAGTAGTACAAAATTTTGATACTATTTTCTTTCAAAATTCTTGATATTGTTTCAATCTATGATACTGTTCTTCTATTTGGTTATAATTTGTGTATGTGATACTATCTTTTAAAATATTGTCATGTATGATACTGATATATTAAGATACTTTTATTTATGATATTGTTTTTATTAAGATATTGTTTTATTATAATATTTTTATTAAGATACTGTTTTATTAATGCTAATCTTTGTTTCATTTAAAGCGTCAAAACATTACATTTGTGTTCATCTAAGCACATGTGCTTGATATTGTTATATTTGTTATTTTTAAACATACAATCGATAATCAATTATAATATTGATAAAAATGTGCTTATGATACTAATGATAATGTTTTATTAAATTTATTATGATATTGTTCTTTTGTTGGGTTGGAATTTTCTATTTTGAGTGCTATAATCTTGTAATAGTTATTATAAAAATACTATTCTTAATTTATGTTTATTTTATCGTTTAATTACATGGGAAAAAATAATTACAAAATAATTGTGTTCCTATCAAAAAATAATATCTTCAAAAAACAACATAATTCAAGAAAAAAAATCATTCATAAAAATAATTCCTACAAATATAACATTTAAGAAGCAATTGTTTTCAAAATTTTGCAATCTAGGGAAAAACACTTTTCGAATCACCGTATTATCCATCTTTGTTAAAGTTTAAAATTTATATCTTTTATAAATTGGGAAGAAGAATAACATCCCTTATAAAATAACGATGGAAAGATTTGGTGTTGATGACAAAGTCGTGAAACGTCGACGACGGGTATAATAGCCGTGAGGAGGCACAAGAGAAGATGGTGGCCACGTGCATTGCTGCGTTGAAGTTTAAATATGGATCACATGGGTAATTTAGAATTAATATGAAATATGGCTGAAGAGTATGACTTAATGGCAATTTTGAATAAGTCACAGATGACTTATAGGCAATTTAATATGACAAAATTACAACTAAAGTATTTGGGGTCCTCAATATTCATGCAATAAACTATTTGAATTTTCAACTAATTTTTAATGATATTTAGATAATCTCCAATAATGCTTTCTATTTTAAATGTCCAGTTAATGCAACGATGAGGTGAAGGTGAGAAAATTCATGTGACAACAAATATTGTAGAAGGCCGTCCAACATGCCATCCAGTTTTAGACATTCTGTTAAACGGCATTTTATCCATTTTTCATTAAATTATGTCTATTTTTCTCATTTATTTTTCCATTATCTTTCCTCCTTCCACTCTCTCTCTCTCTCTCTCTCTCTCATCATTTCTTTTTTCTCTCTCGCCACATAGATTTTTTAAAAAGTGTTTAGTATTGAAAACACTCTTATGTCTCATATTTCTCAATGTGCAGCCCATAGAATTCGAGTGACTTGCAACACGCATAAATCCTATTTGACGAGTAAAATGAGTTAACATAAATATATCATTGTAGTGATACTTAAAAATGTGACTTGCAACACACATGAATCTTATTTGAGAGAGTAAAATAGATAACTATATAAATTTAATAAAAAAATAAAAAAGAATTTGTTCTCCCACCAATTTTCCCTTTCCTCATTCTTGTGGCTCACATTTTTCCATCTCCCATCTTCTCACGTACCCTCAACCCTTATTTAGAATTGTTAACTTCAAAGAAGTTTACACTTTAATGTGGTTTTGGACTCCACCACACTACCACTACCACATTGTCCAACAATTTATGATGCATTTTCATTCGTTAGACAATGTAGTAGTAAGATCCACATTCACATAGACGTGTGCTAAGCACTAATGGTGCTACGTACATAGCTATTACTCTTTAAGAAAAAATTAGGTCATTTACTTTTTTTAATTTAAGAATTTGAAATATATTGGGTCTTATTTTTAATTTTATAAATATTATTTTATTCATATAATTAGTGCTTGTTTGGTAGGGATTAAAATGAGTTTTTTTTTTTTTTTTTTTTTTTTTTAGTCAACCATCTTTCAAAAAGGGGGTCCACTTTGAGTTAAAATCACAAACAAAATTTCAAAAATTATGGTTGAATAGTCAATAGTTGCAGCTGGTCAAAGGCAAATAAACCAAAAAATCTATTTTAATCCCTACCAAACAAACACTTAATGTAATAAAGCCCATTTTTAATTCTAAATTAATTATGAAATTTAAAGGAAATACCCACATTTCAAGGGAGCTAAATGTGTAACCCATATTTTGTGAACTGAATTATCTACCCGCTAAAGGAGTTTTTAAATCCGGACTTGCCCGACGATTAAATCAAAAAACCTGTTATTCGACTAACAATCTGGTCTGGGTTGCTCTATTAGACCTATCTACGATCAACTAGGAAGAAAATTGAAAAACCTGTTGGATTTTCATAAAAAAATTGATGATCCAAATCCATTAATCTCGGGGTCATTGCTGATTGAAAATTTTCATACTGTATTAAGGATTTTGATTAGTCTCTCACCACTTTAGACTTTAGCTTTCACTTTTTTTTAATTGTTTTTCATTTCTAATTATATTTTCTAACGTGATTTTTTTATTTCATCTTGAAATTTTTTCATCTCCTTAAGTAATGATTGAAAAATAGTTTAGAAATAATGTAATAAATGATAATTATTATCATTATTTTATTTTTAATAAAAAATATTATATTTTACAAGAGTTGATCCGCCGGTTCAATCATTGGATTAGCGAGTAAACCATTGACCCAGTGACCCACCACTTCAATCGGGTCAGTGCCTAGATCGGATATGAAAATTATGCGTTCAAAGATTCCTAAAGATGATTATAAAAATAAAAAATAATTTTTTTTGTAAGGTAAGTTTAGCCAAACCCTGCCTTTTGTCAAATCTTAAGCTAATTTTTTGTACACTTTGATCTTGAGTCACACTCGAGTAGCCATAATTGAATCTAGTACAAGTTTGAGACAACTAATTGTAAATTTGAATTATGTTATAAGTGTTATATTATACAGTGTTGTAAAAAGCACGCTTAGGCCATAGGCACGCAATTAAGCGATCGATTATGTTTTCTAACCAAAAAGTGTGCGCATAGTCTCGCCTAGCGCACATTTTCTTATTGAATTTTTTTCATCTTTTTTTTAAAATATTAAAAATAAAAAAAATTTTTTCATGCTCTGTCTAGGCCCGAAAAGCTTGAAAATTGACCTTCAAGCCTAGCCACGCTTTAAGCTTGGGGACAATGATTGAGAAGAATATTTTGATTTTAAACCTTGGGGACAAGGTTTGGATAAGCGCGAGAGTTATCAAAAGAAGTAGCACAACAGAACACATGGGGAAGGAAGACACACACGAGCAACCAAATTAATCGAAATTTGAATTAAAGGAATGAAGAAATGACGTCGTATAAGATTAGTGGTTACGACGTCGTTTTGCAACTGCTGAATTGTTTACGTTTTTATTAAGTTGTTTTGTAAAAACACACTTTTGTGTAGCCAACTATAAATAAACAAGAGAGAAGAGACAAAAGTAATTTTTGATTGATGAAATCTGCTCTTATACTTTGAATTCTTACTACAATATTCAATTTCAGTTTATTTTATCATTTTAATCTTCTTCCCATTTCTATTTTCATGTTCATTTAGTTGAATTGAGCTAAAATTCAAGCTCCTGCAGCTCAATTCTTTCCATAGGTACTGGTTTGGGAAAAATTTGTCACTAAATTGAGTTCCAACCATTACAATTGGTATTAGAGTATAAGCTCTTGGACAAAATGGAAACAAAACAAAATGCTAGTAAAGAAAATTGGAAGAGAATTGATAAGGACATAAATGACATGGGTACTGCTTTTAGTATCATCTATGGTAAGGTATAGTCTTCTGATAAAATCCTTAAAACATTATGTAGTAAACAAGAAAAGATTGAGCACCATATGCAAGACATGGATGAAAAGTAACTTAAGCATTTGAAATAGCCTTATTCCAAGAAACCACCATCTCATTTACCTACTAAGCTTCTCACTTCAACAAAAAACACCTACACTCCTTAGAAGTCACCTACATCACATATTTCAACCTCTAAAAAACCCCCAACCATTATCCTATAAAACTATCACCCCTACTGATATTCAAATTAAAAGAAACTTAAGACCTTGTTTTAGGAGTGATAATAAGTACACACTAAGACATGTTTATAAAAATAGGATGTTGAATTACATAGTGTTACATAGTGATGGATGATGAAGATGAAGGTGATGAAGCAAGGAACTAGAAGATAAGGGAATTGTGGAGAAAGAAGGAAAATAGATCATGCAAATCTCCTTCAATGCCTTAATAATGAATATAAAAAACAAGAGTATAAAGATTATAGGAAAGATAAAGGGCAGGAGAATATCTATAGTAATAGATAGTGGGAATACCCACAGCTTCATTGATGAAAAATTGGTACACTCATTAAGATTCCAGAATGATAATGCCAAGCCTATGATAGTGATTGTAGCCAATGGGTAGAAACTTGAAAGTAAATTTGTAAGCCAGCCAATGATTTTGGCAAATGCAAGGGTTGGAATTCTAATTCAGATTAAGATCTTTGAGGCCCGGGGACAGTGAGATAGTGTTGTTGGTAAATTGGCTTAGTCAATTTAGGCCAATAACCTTTGACTTTACCAGGGGATACATCAACTTCATGAATGAAGGAGATGGAGTAATCTTGAGCAGCGAAACTAATAGCAGTAAGTTTGAAATGATTAGTAGAGAGAAGATGGAGTCTTGGATGAATAAAAAACCCTATGGGATAATGGGACAACTCTATACCATTTACAAAAGAAGATGTGACACAATTACCAGAGGAATTGAAGATAACCTCGACTGACTTTGGTGAGTCTTTATTGAACCCACAAGTTTACCTCCAGCTAGACTATATGATCATCAAATCCCACTAAGGAAGGGTTCTAACCCTTCAAGCTCAAGTTATACATATGCCATTTTATTCAGAAAACTGAAGTAGAAAATTTAGTGAAGGAGATGCTGGATAGTGGAATCATACAACCTAGCAACAGACCATTTGCCTCCCCTTGTACTATTGGTGAAGAAGAAACGTGGCATTTAGAGGTTTTGTGTTGATTATAGGCAGTTTAATAACCTGACTGTGAAGGGCAAATATCTAATGCCTTTGATTGATGAACTAATTAATTAATTGCATGGAGCTAAAATATTTCTATAAAATTGATCTTAGAGCTAGATATCACCAAATAAGAGTCAAACCTGAGGATTTTTGTAAGACTGCATTCAAAACTCATCAATGCTTGTATGAATTTAAGGTCGTGCCTTTCGGTATGACCAATATACCAGCCACATTCCAATGCTTGATGAATGAGGTGTTCAAAGAGAAATTGAGAAGGTATGATTGGTTTTCTTTGATGACATATAAGTATATAGTATGGTTATATAAAGCCACTTTGAACAATTACGAACTATACTGCACTTGTTGTGGAAATATCAACTATATGCTAAATTGAGTAAATACACTTTTGGGCAAGTTAAGGTAGAATACCTAGGCCATGTAATTAATTAACAAATGGTATCAGCATACCCAAATAAAGTAGAGGTCATGCAGTCCTGGCCTATTCCAATTACCCTCAAACAGCTAAGGGGATTCTTTGGTTTGACTGGCTATTATAGAAAATTTGTGAAAGGATATGGGACCCTGACTAAACTTCTCACGTATGTGTTGAAGAAAGACAATTTCATATACACAGAGGTAGTAGAAACAACTTTCAATAACCTTAAGATGGCTATAAGTTCCACTCCACTACTTGTTTTTAATCAAGCTTTTGTAATAGAGATACTAGCTATGGGGGAATTGGGACTAATCTTTTGCAGAATAGGAAACCATTAGGATATATCAGCTATTGGACCATAGAACTTGGGGGTGTCAATTTATGAGAATGTGCGTCTTGTCTTAGTCATTGAAGTCGTCAAATTGAGACATTTTTTGGAAAGACATCATTTTATTATTAAGACAGATCATCAATCTCTGAAATTTCTATTGGAGCAAAGAATTACAACTCCATTACATCAAAAGTAGTGTACAATTTGATGGGCTTAGATTATGAAATCCAATACAGGAATGGTGTGGAGAATGTGGTAGTTGATGCACTTTCTAGGAGATTAGAAACTGAGGGAGAGTGTGCTACTGTAACACAAGTCATCCCTGCTTGGATCCAAGAGGTTATAAATAGCTATGAGAATGATCCCATAGCAAAAGAAAAGATACATGCTCTGGTGATTGATTCGATAAATGGTCAGACCTACCAATACTACAATGGATAACTTAAGTACAAAGCCAAACTATATGTGGGGAGTGGAGGTGACATCAAGCAGAAGGTAATACAATGCATCTATGCATACCAAGAGGGAGGACCGTTATGGGTTCAAGCCAACATCTTCAGGCCAAACAACACTTTTATTGGTCATGTATGACATAAGACATTAGGAGGGAAGTTCTGCAATGTGATGTCTACCAGAAGTGTAAAGAAAAACATGTGCCATACCCATGTTTGCTCCTACCTTTACTTGAACCTCAGCATTTATGCAGTCATATCCCTATGGACTTTATTCGGGGACCGCCCAACTCAGAAGGACAAGATGTAATAATGGTGGTGGTGGTGGTGGTGGTGGTGGTGGTGGATAGGTTCACAAAGCACATGTTTGGTGGTGTTGAAATTATTTTTAAATACTTATAAGTTGTAGGTTCTATAGAATGTGTGGATAATAAGTAGATGGTAAGTTGTGGGCCCTACGAAATATGTGGATAAAAAATATATTTGACAAGTTGAAATTATAATTTGAGCAAAGACAAACAAGCACAAAATATAGACATTTTATCACCTTATCCCATCATTTCACAACAAAGAAAGTGACCTAATGATTTTTAGATAACATCAATAAATTACATGGCTTACCACAAAGCATCATTTCAGACATAGATAAGGTTTTAACTAGTGTTTTTGGCAAGAACTATTCCAATTACTGGAACCAAGTTACAATTAAGCACAACTTACTATCTATAGACAGATGGAAAGACTGAGATGTTGAACCAATGCTTGGAGATAAACCTCAGGTGTATGACACACAACAGGCTTAAGGTCTAGCCTAACTGGGTTCATTTGGCAGAACGGTGGTATAATACCACCTACCATACAACTATTCAAAGGACACAATTTGAGGCTCTATATGGAATTTCCCTTCCACAACTAGCTTTGGGTCCCTATCAGCAAACTAATGTTGCTGCTATTGAGGAGATTTTATAGAAAAGGTAAAATGAACCACCAACTCGGGAGAGCTTAGCTTAGGCAAGAGCTAGAATAAAACTCTATGTTGATAAGAATAAGGCAGAAATGTAGTTTCAAGTGGGAGATTGAGTATATTTAAAACTACATCCCTACCAACAACAATCAGTGGTTAAGAGGGTAAATCACAATTTGAGCCCTAAGTATTATGGCACATACCAAGTGGAACAAAAGATAAGGAAAAGTAGCCTACCAGCTGGCTATTCCAGAAGGAACCAAAATACACCCAACCTTTCATGTATCTCTATTAAAAAAGAAAATTGGGGTCAAAGCGGTGAACGCAGCAGAAATCCCAACAACCATGACTGAAGAAAAGCGGCCATTAAAAATCATCAAAGCTAGACTATACAACAAGAATGGCCAAGCTAATGTTCAATTATTATTGCAATGGACTGATCAGACAGAGGAGGAAGCAACCTAGGAAGAATTAGAGATTAAGAAATATCCTGATTTTAAACCTTGGGGATAAAGTTTGGATAAGCAAGGGGTTGTCAGGAAGAAGCAGCACAACAGAACATCTGGAGAAGTAAGAAGCACATGAGCAACCAAATTAACAGAAATTTGAATTAAATGAATGAAAAACGACGTCGTATAGGATTAGTGGTTGCGACGTTGTTTTGCAACTGCTGAATTGTTTACATTTTTATGATGTTTTGTAAAAATACACTTTTATGTAACCAACTATAAATAGGTTGTTAAGAATTGATGTATACATACATAATAGAAATTAAATGCTCAATTCCTATAAGCCCGGATCAACCTTGTACTTAGAGAGAATTCGTGATAGAAGATTACTTTTGATGAATATCTTGAATCTGATTATCTGATTGGTTTGATGTGCGATCTTCAATACCATAGCTGTCCAGATGTCCAACCTTCAATGGTGATCCACACAAAGAAGAACGGTCTGGACTTCCACTATCAAGAAACGGATGAAAAGCGTAACTTTTGGGAGAAGTTGATTGGGTTGTCTTTTGCTTATGCTAGCAAGTAATTAAAGATCAACTCTTATTGATTAATCTGTTGTGGCCACGTATATATAGGTAGGGCTAACCCTAGCCCTAGTTTTAGTCTAACTAGAACCCATCAACAAACGGGGCCAATTAATTAATCTAATTAATTAATTTGGTCTAATAAGTAATTAAGTCCGACCCAACTATTTGGACCTTGGACATTAATTCTTACAATCTCCCACTTGGACAAGGTCCAATTCTAGATGCTCAATTATCACTTTATGTGTGTGACCCATTAGGTTCCCTTTCACGATGGAAAATACAGTGATATTTTCATCGATTCACCGAGATCGATCAATTCACGTCGCTGTCCAAGATTGACATCTAGCAATGTGTCAAGGCAATCCATGTGAAGGAAAATGTCATGTAGCATGACAGAACCAATATATGTACGATTACCGTGGAAATATAATCCCTTCATCAATATAACCCAATTGGTTAAGGGATATGGATCAGCGTCAATCTCATTTCAACAAATTATGTTATTCACCTCAACTCTTCGTTGATCTAATCTAGTTATGATTGAAACATTTTCAACTCATAACTCCACCCCGGCCGAGGAAATTTATATCAACTTAAGTAGACAAAAATCAGGTTATAATCTCCTACTTTCCAAGAGTGACGAATCCTCATATTGGACATTCACAACCTTCATACAATTCTCACTGACCCGTACGACGTCTTCCTGGTGACTCAAATCTTCGAGCCCCATCAAACGCTCGCCAAAGTATAGTGGTCCTCACATAAGATTCTATGATGTCCTCAAGTCAAAGGACCAAATCTACTACCGCACATTAGAGATTTACCACTGACGCTTGGATAGTTATCCATGTGGAATCTCTAGGCGGATCATCCAATGTCATGTTCTCATAACAATGCATCCATGTGTTCATTCAGATGTCCCTCTACATCTTAACTCGTGAGATGAGCTACTTTCTTAAAAAGAAATGCAACACATGCTAGTCTATCCGCAATAATGATATCCGTATCACATTATTACTATGTCTAGGGATATTTCAAGAATAAGTTATTTATAACTTGTATCTCACAATCACAACACCTTGTGATTAACAAGTTACTATAAACTTTTCTTCGGACTCTATTATTTTAAATAATAAAATTTAAGAAATAACAGATCTGTCATTAAAATGTAGACAAGCATTTAATTAATCAATTTGTTCATATACTTCAATGTCTAACAAAGAGAATATCACAAAATATCCCATACAAACTAGATCCAATCACTTAGGTATCTTAATACCATCAAATTTAGCATGACCATCATGCTTGTGCTGGGACAACAACTTTGTCAAATGATCTGCTACATTATTGTATGTTAGGACCCATTCTATCTTTATATAATTTCTTAAGATTATTTCTCTGATGAGATGATACTGCCTCAATATATATCTAGATCATTGATGAGACCTGGGTTCTTTCGCTTGTGCGATGGCTCCATTGTTATCACAATACAAGTTATTGGATCAACAATGCTAGAAACTATTCCAAGTTCAATAATGAACTTCTTGATCCAGACCGTTTTCTTTGCTACTTGAAGCGATATATATTCGGCTTCTATAGTTGAATCGTCAGTCATTTCTTGTTTGGAACTTTTCCAACTGATTGTACCACCATTTTGAGTAAATACATATCCGAATTTGGGATTTGCTATCGCCTTTATCAGACTGAAAACTGGCATCGGCATAACCTTCAACTCTAAGTTCATTTCTTCCATATACCAAGAACATGTCTTTAGTTCTTCCTAAGAACTTAAGGATGTTCTTGACTGCGATCCAATGTTTCTCGCCAGGGTTCGCTTGGAACCTGCTTGTGACACTCAAAGCATATGAAACATTCGATCGAGTACATAGTATTGCATGCATGATAGATCCTATTGCTGATGCATAAGGAATTCTATCCATGCGATCTCTTTCAATTTGTGTCTTTGGACACATCTCTTTTAAGATATTGATCCCATGCCAGATGGGATAGAGTCCTCTCTTGGACTCTTCTATGCTAAATCTTCTTAAGATTTTATCTATGTACATATCTTGAGATAGGCCAAGCATTCTCTTAGATCTATCTCTATAGATCTTTATACCGAGAATGTACGTTGCCTCTCCCATATCTTTCATAGAGAAGTTTTTGGATAACCACAATTTATTGATTTTAGCATTGGGACATCGTTTCCTAATAATAGTATGTCATCCACATACAAAATTAGAAATACGACTTTACTCCCACTAACCTTTTTATACACATGGGATCATCTTCATTCTTGATAAAATCAAACATTTTGATTGTCTCATCAAAACAAAGATTCCAGCTCAGGAGGCTTTGCTTTAATCCATATATAGATTTACATGGTTTGCATACTTTGTTTGGCTTTATAGATTCAAAACCTTCTGGTTGTGTCATGTACACATCCTCACTAAGATTTCCGTTAAGGAATGCGATTTTGACATCCATCTGCCAGATCTCATAATCATAGTATGCTGTTATCGCAAGCAGAATCCGAATTGATTTAGACATGGCTACTGGTGAGAAAGTTTCATCAAAGTCAATTCCTTGTTTTTGCTTGTAACCCTTCGCAACTAATCCTGCCTTGTAAGTATGAACATTACCATCCATGTCGACCTTTTTCTTGTAAACCCATTTACAGCCTATTGGTTTTACCCCTTCAGGCGGGTCAATCAAGGTCCAGACCTTGTTTTCATACATGGAGTTCATTTTGGATTCCATGGCTTCCTGCCATCTATGTTAGTCAACACTTGACTTCGATTTTGCGTAAGTAATAGGTTCATCTTCCTTGATTAGTAATACATTACTAGTAACCAAGAGATCGTATCTCAGAAGAAAATGAATGACTCTGCTCGACTTACGCGGAGCTGATGTGTCCTTGGGAACTGGTGGTTCCCACTTTCTCAATCTGTGTTTCATCAGATGCAAGCTCAGTCATTGGAATATCTAATTGGTCAATTTTATTTGTGGTTTCTTGAACCTCTTCAAAATCTACATTGCTCCCACTGTGTTCTCTAAGAATACAACAAGTATCGATATGATGACCTTCATCTCGATGGAATTGTAGAAATAATATCCAACCATTTCTTTTGGATACCCCATAAATAAACAATTATCAGATTTAGCTCATAGCTTATCTGATTCAACGCGCTCACGTAAGCGTCGCATCCCTAAACCTTCATGTTTGAAAGATTAAGTATTTTTTCCTTTCCATAACTCGTATGGAGTTTTATTGACCGATTTAGATAGGACACGGTTTAGTGTATAACATGCAGTGTTAAGCGCATATCTCCAAAACGATTTTGGAATAATTGCGCGACTCACCATTGATTGCACCATATCAAATAAGATGCGGTTTCGTCTTTCAGTTACATCATTTTGTATTGATGTATAAGGTAGAGTCCACTGCGAGAGAATCTCATTCTCTTTTAGATAGTCTAAAAACTCACCCTTCAAATATTCTTCACCTCGATCAAATCTAAGTGTTAGAATATTTTTCTCGGTTTGCCTTTCTACTTCTTGCTTGAATTCCTTGAACTTTTCAAGGGTCTCACTCTTGAATTCCATCAAGCATATAAAACCATATCTAGAATGGTCATATGTAAATATGATAAAGTAAGAAAAGCCACATTTAGCATCTTTAGACATTTGTCCATATACATCAGTATGTACAAGACCCAAAATGTCTGCTGCAACTGTGTCTCCCTTTCCAGAAAAGAGGGTCTAGGTCATGATTCACACTTATCAAATGATTTATAATCATTTAAATCCAAGTATTCATCTTTATGTAACTTGGTGATGCGTTTTTATTTATATGACTGAGTATGCAATGCCAAAGATATGAGTATTTTAGTTTTATCTCTTTTATGCCTTGTGGTTCCACTTCTAATGCCATTTGTTTCCATATTGAAAACACGGATCATCAGATTTGGATTCGTCTTTGCTTAACTGTTTTCCAACAGATTCGGCCTTCTTGGATCCTTTCTAAAAGGTCCTTTTAGTTTCTTTTTAGTGCCCTTAGAGGTATCAATGGCCAAAGTTTACCTATTCTTTTGGGCTTAACAGTTTTCAGCATGTTTAGTAGCTCGAGTAGGGTATATTGAATCTTATTCACATTGAAGTTCTTAATGAACTGTGAAAAGTTACTAGGTGGGGACTGCATAACTAAGTCAACACTTAGCTCGTGGTCCATGGTAAAACTTAATTGATTTTATTTTTCAATATAATCAATCATCTTCAATACATGAGCACTAACTGAAGATTTTTTTACCATCATACCTTTTCATAACTTTTTGGATGTCTCATATTGTTCAGTCCGTGACTATACATCATTCAACTCTATGAAATGATATATTTTGGTATAGGCATCCATACCTTCGTGCTGCTTTTCTAACTCAAGCGACATACTGCAAGCATCACATGTTGCAGTGTTACTATAATCATTGTGTTTTTGTAAGCTTGCACGTTCTCCGGCGTAGCCTCCTTAATAGGGGCTTCTGGCATTGGCTGCTTATTGACATATCCAATTTTTTTTTTATGCTTGAGAACAATTCTCAGAATGTGCGGTGTCACCCAAATTTTAGTCTGATATGTATGTTGGCATCCAATATGTCTCTCAAACTCATATGGTTACTCATGATTCAACAATTAAATAATAAGATAGAACAATCAATTAAATGCAGAAAATTAATTTAATTAAGGATTTAAATTAAATTAATTATACTCCCACTGTTTAAATTGAATTAATAATCTTCAAACATTAATCAATAGAACCGGTTAGATTTCCAGGGGGCTAGGATCCCTTTTGTTTTATTAGAATCTTGAGTGACTCAACAAATTCTAGTAAAACATCCGGTAGATACTTCTATCAATCACATCTCTATGTGACTCCTAGATCATCAAGTAGGCAATTTATTGTTGCACACATCTTATGTGTTTACTTGATTGTGCCCTAAAAATTCTATTTCCTTGAGTGACTCAACAAAAATAAAATTTTAGTTAAATTCGACCCATTGTTCGAAACATCAAATGTTTCATAGTAATAAACATATCCATGAGCGAGCAAATTTCGAGTGACTCAACAAACCGACATCGATAATGGACTCGGTTTTTACTATAACAATAGAAGACACGTTGTATTAACTATTTAATACTTAATTTAATATTTTTGATAAAGAGGGGTTTGTCTCATCACATTTATGTATATATATTAATTAACATCTAACATGCAATCAATCATACACAATAACTACTCTGGATGATTATGGACTTTATCCATCTAATCTTCCTGAGCTAAAAGGAAGATTAGTCGGTTAATTCCTAAAGGACGTTGCATTCACTCATCGAATGCTAAATGCAATTATCTCCATCTCCTGCTGCAACCTGTATCCTATACTATTTGCTTCTTTGTGCCAATCTGTAACAAGTATCCTATACTAGTTGGCACGCAGGCCCAAATAAATGAACACGTAGGTCCATATTAAATAAAGAGTTCAAAAACTCAATTAATTAAATAATAGGCTCGCAGGCCCAACCAAAAATTGATAGAAATAATTAACCATACAACTAATCACATGGGTCGAGTCCATAATCATCCACTAAACATCTATTTTAATATCTAATATTAAAAATTTATTAATTTCTAAATTTGCAGCTTTGACAGTATAAGTCTAAACCTTTTAGACATTATAGAACGGATTAGACGGAATTAAATAATTAATCTAATTAATTAATTAATTTTTTAACAATAAAATTAATCAATTAATCCAATTAATCAATTAATTTTATTCATAAAAGGGGTTTTCAAATTTTATTTCATCTACCAATTTAAAGTCATAATCTAATTGAAGATAAAATTTGTATATGGTCAAAATTATAATTTTATAAAGTAAAGTCAAAATTTAATCTGATCAAAATTTAAAAATATAATTTAAAATAAATTTTAGTCAATACTAAATATTTGACCAAAGATTAAATATAAATAATTACAAAATTTTCAAAAAATTTAAAATTACATTTAAGACCATATTCTTAGAAAATAAAATTTGAGGACTTATTGTGCAATTTCTGAAATTACACAATGAGTCCTTGATTAAAACGAAATCAGTGGGCTTTTTGCGCAATTTTCGAAATTGCACAAAAGACCCTTCCTTTTATTTTGAACAGCGGGTCTTCTCATGCAATTTTAAAAATTGCATGAGAGACCCCTTTTGTTTCTTTTAGAATTTGGGAACCTCTTATGCAATTTCCAAAATTGCACAAGAGCCCCCGTCTCCATCTAAAACGCAGAAAGAGGGAAGGAGGGAAAACGACAGCGGCAGCCACCCATCACCAATACAAGCAGCAGCGACTACTGCTGTTCATGATGAGAAGAGGTGGTGGTACCGCTTATCTCATAAGCGACACCGTTGTCAGCTGCGAAGATCAAAGGGGCGGTGGTCGCATGACGGTCGCGACCACCACCTTTTGACGCCTTTCGCCGCTGCTTTGATCGACTTAAGCCGCGCTGCTACTTCTAGCAGTGCGCGTTCTTCTCTCTTGCCGTCGATTTCTTCCTCCGGCGGCCTCGACTTCAAAAATTTCGACTAGTTATCTCCGTTCACGAATAAATCCAAATTTTGCTTTTTCAAAAAATTCAAAAATTTTGTTTTATTTTTTTATTTTTGTTCTAAAATAAAATCTGAATCATATTCAGATTTCTAAAAATTAATTTCTAAAAATTCAAAAATTTATTTACTGTCAAAACTTAAATCAAATTAATAAGCCAATAACAATTAGGGTTAATTACACTAATGGTCCCTATTTTTTCAGTTTGTTAACGATTTCATTCACATTCTTTTTTTTAGCAGATATCATCCTCATTCTTCTATTTATTCTCACAGATAGTCCCAAAATCACTATTTTTCACTATTCTGAAAATTCTATGACAATTTTACCCCTTGACTTAAATAAATTAAAATAATAAAAAAAAAATACAATAAAAACATTACAATTGAACCCTTAACCTTTTCAAAAGTACAAAACAATTTTATTTTATTCAAATAAGTATTCTTCCCCAACTCAAAACAAATCACCCCCACCCCCACCCCCAAACAAGAAATTAGAGGAACTCTCGGCAGAAATGAAAATATCGAAAAATTAGAGGTGCACATTATTGGGTGAAACCGCACACTACACATCATACAGGAAGGAGCTGCACTATCAGGAAGCCATTTGGATGGTTCAGCTTCAAGAATTTCTTTGGCATTACTGAAATTAGCCTCCGTGAGAGTTTGAGTCGATCAATCCAATCATATTCTGCATCTTTCAATACCCAGAAAGATTCCGGCAGCACGTCGGTGGAGTTATCAGGATTGCCAGAAAAGGAAGGAACCGTGGGGCTTGAAACATTGTATCCCACGAGATTTCTTTGACACTACTCAACCTATCATCACCATCGTTGCTATCCAACTTTTCATGAACCGTGGGGCTTAAAAAACTGTTAGTCCTGGAGTTAGTCAGCACATCTTTTGTAATACACCAGTGTTTTGATTTTTGATCTTAGCAGGAGCTTTGAAAATCCACCGTGGGATTCCCATTTGTGAGCATCAACATCTTTTGGCTAGACGGAGCAACATAATCTCCATATGTTAGCATCATTTGCCTTTGTGGCATGGTTGCTCTCAACTTCTTGTTCCTCTGCAACATAGCTACCTTCCATTTCAAACTGTAATTCCTTTTCGATGACAAGAGCCGAGTTTTCATGATGAACCAAACCCTCAATATGCTTAGCAAGAAAAGTCTTTGTATGCTTGATGGCAAAATGAACCATAACATTGGGTAATGGCTACATAGGGTATATGGGCTGCGGTCTCAAGAGATGGTGGGGTGGGTGGGAAAGATGATTTGTTTTGAGTTGGGAAGAATACTAATTTGAATAAAATAAAATTGTTTATGATTTATTTGTATTTTTGTAAAGGTTAAAGGTCCAATTGTAATTTTTATTGTATTTTTTCTCCCATTATTTTAATTTATTTAAGTCAAGGAGTAAAATTGTCATAGAATTTTTAAAATAATGAAAAATAGTGATTTAGAGACCATCTGTGAGAATAAATGGAAGAATGAGGATGATATCTGCTAAAAAAAAAGAATGGGGATGAAATCGTTACAAACCTGAAAGAATAGGGACCATTAGTGTAATTAACCCTAACAATTATTGTTCGATTTATCAAAGTAATTTAACGAACTCTAACAAGTAACAACGTAGGCTCTGATACTACTGTTAGAAATTGATGTATACATGCACAGTGGAAATTAAATGCTCAATTCCTATAAGCCCGGATCAACTTTGTACTTAGAGTGAATTCGTGATAGAAGATTACCTTTGATGAATATCTTGAATCTGATTATCTGATTGGTCTGATGTGCGATCTTCAATATCACAACTGTCCAGATGTCCAGCCTCCAATGGTGATCCACACAGCAAGAACAGATTTGGACTTCCACAATCAAGAACAGATGAAAGCAGTATTTTTGGGAGAAGTTGATTGGGTTGTCTTTTGCTTATGCTAGCAAGTAATTAAAGATCAACTCTTATTGATTAATCTGCTGTGGCCACGTATATATAGGTAGGGCTAACCCTAGCCCTAGTTTTAGTCCAACTAGAACCCATCAACAAACGGGTCCAATTAATTAATCTAATTAATTAATTTGGTCCAATAAGTAATTAAGTCCGATCCAACTATTTGGACATTGGATATTAATTCTTACATATGTAAGATATCAGAGAGATAAGTGATTTTTGATTGATGAAATCCGCTCTAATAGTCTGAATTCTTCCACCATTCTTCAATATCAGTTTATTTAATCATTTCAATCTTCTTCCCATTTCTATTTTCATGTTCATTTAGTTGAATTGAGATGAAATTCAAGCTCCCGCAGCTCAATTCTTTCCATTGGTACTAGTTTAAGGAATCATTGAATTAAGCTCCTACCATTACGGTACGTTATTACAAACCTAAAATTGGAGGGAAAATATGAGAAAATAACGTAATTAGTCCCTGATCTATGTACAAATTTATCCTTGATCTTATTTTTGTTAGCATCGTCCTCAACCATTTTAAAATTTTTGTAGCAAAGTAGACTCTTATGGATAGATTCTATCTACTTCACAAAAATGTTAACAAAAAATAAACAAAAAGGAAATAGAAAGAAAAGTTACACATTACATATAATTAGCAGTGGTTAATTTGCATGCTTTTCTGTATATGTTACTAATTATGAAACATATTTCTCAACAAATAAATCTATTTATATGATTCACTACTATTCATCATTCAATTACTTCAAATATTTCTTAGTACTCAACTCAATGCTTGTTTGATAAAGATTATAAACAGTGAGTCTTATTGAATTTGTAGAGAAAAATAATGTTTGACCAAAACGAAGCAAACAATATTTACAAGGAACAAAAATTTCAAGTATATGATCGAGCAGTTGATTTCTGAGTGAGAAGAAGAGTGCGATGATGCGCCGGGTTGGATGAATTATAGCAGGATTTAACATTCAATATATTCTTGACTGCAGTTTGTCCTCCCTTTGACAACACATTTCTAAAACTCCTCATTTTCCTTCCTCTCTTCACTATCTTCTTGTTGCTTGCAGACTCATTGCTTGCACACAACTCCTGTAAAATCGGACAAGATTTTAACTTATTTTCTTTTAATCTGTCCAATATTATTCAGTCTAGAATATGCTGGTATAAAATCCTGCGAAATTATTTCCTTGCATGTACAAGCTGGTGTTTGGGGGTGGTTTTTTTTTTTTTTTTGGGTGGGGGGCTTGGGAGGACAAACTTACCTTTGATGAAACTGCATCTTCGAAGGAATCACTAGTACCTGCATCTTCAAAGGAATCACTGGTACCTGCATTAGGTAATCACAACTCAATATGTATCTTTTTGGGCACTTGATCAAGTCGTACACAAATAGTTGTGGGTTACTTCGTATAAAAAATTATAATTGATTATTATAAATTTACTTTTAGAAAATCTATTTAACATTAGTTAATGTTTTTTTGTAGTAAAAGGGTTAAAAAGCCTGCAATTAAGTTAATTCATAGTTACGACCCACAGCGACGCTAATTGAAATTCTTAATGAAAGTTTTCGAATATTTTAGTAAACATTTTCTTAATAGTTTTCATAAAAACTTTCAAATTTATATTACTCGTCTTCCTCGTCTAGATGATTTAGCAGAAAATATAATTATTATAGTTTTTAAAAATTTAATCCACATAAGCGGTAATATTAATTTTAAGGCGTTTTAAGTTTTTAATTTGAATATACTCCATACATTAATATAATAATAGTTATATTCATATTATTGATAACGAGACAGCATTAATATAGAAATATATAAAACTAAGAAATTATAACTAAACTCTCAATAAGAAAAGTACATAAATAAAAAAATTAAGTCTATCTTTAAAATAGAAAACTTTTTTGAATTCCGATACGTTTGAGTTCTCGAAAGAATTTAGATTTTCAAATCATACGCTAGCATTTTAAAAGTTTTCAGGCAATCAATATATACCGCCGTTGCTATCATCTTCCCCATCATCTTTGACATATACCCTAAAACTGGGTGAACTTTCAAAACCATCATCCCTCAGCATTCTCTCGTCATAATCTTCCTCTTCTACATCCTCAAATTCTCCATCTGTCAATTCAACCAGCACAATCTTAACCTGATCTTCACTATTTTTATCCTTAAGACACTCCTTGTCCGAAGCATCTACCGACATGCTTTTCCGGGCATCATTGATCAAGGGTTGATGTTTAGAAGCACTTTCATCCTCAATGCTATCATGCAAAAGCAATTCTTTCTTCAAATTATGAATCGAACTAGATCCAGCCGTCAAGGGAACCTGAGAATGCCTACGTAATGCGAAATCCTCCAACCTGTGGAGGAAGAAGGGGCGAAGCCTGGCTGGCGACGCAACACCATTGGCATCAAACCTTGAAGCACCGCACCCCATTAATTATTACGTTCTTAATGGAAAAAAAGGAACATAGAGAGAGAGAGAGAGAGAGAGAGAGAGCCAGAGGGCAAAGAATGCTGGCAACTGGATGCCAAGAAAATCAAAAAGCTGATATATATTGGAGGAAAATGAATTTAGAGTCCTGTTTTAACATATTCTTATGAAAATGTAATTTTTTTACAGTAATTCCATCATTATAATTACACATGTATGAGTTGAATTTGCTCCTCATTTTGTGGAAAAATAAGCTATTCTTCAGGAGCATAAATAGCAACAGAATATGCATGTAAAGCTATAATTAATTAAGATTCTAGAAAATCAACTCAAAATATATGGTCAAGACTCAAGATTATATATGTTTGGTTCTAATCAAATCCGTGTTATTTGTTTCAAGATTATGTTTGGTTCTATTCAAAACCGTGTTATTTGTTTCAATTTATAGTCAACTATCTGTACTACGTTATAAAATAGCAACCCAACTTTATAAATCAACGGTTTTGGTGACTTGACACACAGAAGGTATTATGTCTTTGTAAGTTCATCCAATTTCAAGCATTCATACAAAAACGGAAAAAAAAAAAAAAGAGAAAAAAAAAGAAGAAGAAGAAATAGAGCCCAGATCTGCTGTCCCCATTTGGTATCCCATTTGATGTTCCACCAATAAAAATTGTACAAGTAAGGACACCAAATGGGGACAGCAGATCTGGGCTCGAAGAGATAAAAAGAAAACATCACTATATATATCCTCCACTCGCTCACCCCATCAGCCCTAGCTGGCAGTGCCACCACCCTTGATAGATGAATTTCGGGTATCAACTTGTGAGTCGATGTTTGTGAATTGTGATGTACATTTTTTTAAACATATTTGAAGTCCAATGCTGGGAATCATATTCGATCATTGCCCTAATCAGTCCATCAAAAAAACAAGAAAAACACGTAAAGATTTTATTCATTATACTCGGTCCTATTTAGTAGTGGGTACCAAACACAAACGTACTCATACTCACTAATCGGATATATAAAAATAGGAAATTTGCATTACTGAATCTTAATCCACATGCCAGAACTTGGTATGCCTGAATGAACAACAAACAACAAATAATATCCTGGCGGTGCAATCTCACGCGTCGATGGCCCATTTGCAGCCACTCGATATGTGTTCGAGGTAACGCGCGAAACCCGAATCCCCTTGAGCACAACCATCCTTTGATTCATCGAAAATGAATGTGTAGTAAACGATGGTAATACTAACCTAACTGACACAACACTCATTTTCAAGAATCTTGGCACTGTGAATCTTAAGGAAAATGATTGTGTGTAGTGGACAAGCTCATCAGTTTCGATAATTCTTGGTCTGTATTGATCGTATACGGATGCTAAATAAGGGGGAGAAAATGATTCCAGGCTTAAATCAGTTGGATAATCAACGCCTGAAAAGTTGTAATATATATGAGGGTTGCTTCCGCCGACAAGAATCCGGCCGTCGGTGAGTAGAATGGCGGCGGAATGGTAGAGGCGCGGCCGGGGGGAGGCGGGCATGACGGAGAACCGCCTTTTAAGTTCTCTGTGGGGATTGTAAATCAGTGGCCTGGTTACAGGATTTCTTGCTGATTCCCATCCTGCCGTTCCTGAACTTGCCCCATTTATTATGACGATATCGTCATTTGGGAGAAGAAGCATGTCACTCATAACTCGTGGCATTGGCATGTTTTCCATTTTCCAGGTGGGCTGTTCATCTGTGATTTTCAGGCGGCCGCAGGTGGAGGCGGCGCGTGAAAAGGTTCCCTTTTTAACAAGTCGGAATGCATTTCTTGACGCGCCGCCACAGAGCATGATTTCGGGTTCGATTGGACGGTTTTCGTCGATGGGAAGCAGAACCAGGGAGCCTGAACTGGGATAATTCCGTGGATCACCGCCGTTGATGTCAGGGAATTCCCTGATTATCCTGTTTCGTTTGTAATCAAACACTACGGATCTTGTGTTGGCAAAAATGAATAAATTTCCATCTGGTAATAGGTGTACAAATGGATACAAGTTGTTTTCATCATCATCTCTAGTTTCTCTCAGAAAATTAAGCCAAACAGCTTTGTGGGAAGAAGAAGAAGAACCCTGAGAATTTCTATGGTAGAATTCATAGTTAAACTGTGCTCTACCACCAATGATAATTATACGTCCATCAGGGAGTATTTGATTCGATGCGTACCATCTACGCTCTGACAGGGCCCTGGGAAACTCCACCCAATCGCAATTTTCTCCGTTACAAGGAGCTAAAGTGCGTACGACATGATCTCCATCGTTGTATCCCCCGGTCTGGACTAGGGTTCCATCGGGAAGTACTGCCCCGGAGGAGCACCAGGTGTCGGTTTGTACCATTAAAGGGCGAAAAGTATTCGTTCTAATGTCATATAGAATCGAATGAGCCGTGCAGTCTTTTGTAAGTACAGTGTCATTGGGGTCATACCGGCAGCGCCGACCGGGGAGAGAGAGGTTAGAAGGGCCAAAATCCGTCCTATCAAACATGACTACTTTGTTGTTTTTAAGGAGTTGCATGTGCATTGCTGAAATTCCAATGCTTTCGTGTAATAGACGCCATTCACCCTGGTGGCCATCGGAGTTTGAAGACGAAATTTGGGACATTGCTCGACTGGACAGGACAATAAATAAATGAAACAGGAGAATGAAAGTGACCATTTTGGTGGGCATAATTGTGGATAGGAAGCTAGTAAAGGTAGTATTTGGTAATAATTTGTTGCTAAGGTTGATGAAATGTAGGAATTGTAACAATACTCATAGAAAAAGAGGGTACTACTAGCATGTTTATAAATATACACACACACACACACACACACTCATTACAACCTTAAATTATGCTAAAACCTGGGATGCCAACTTTTAATGAAGTCAGGAATTCAGCTTGTGAAAAGGGTTGCCTCCAGGAATTGCATCAAAACTCAAAGAAGATGGGTAAATCACATGCTTGGAAGGCAAGTAAATTAAGGAAGTTTTCTGGCAAGAAACATGGATTCTGGTACATATATTTCCTATTCTTTTTCGCCTCCAGTTTTGTAGCATCAACTAATGACACACAAACTACAATAAATTTCACTTTTAACAATAGAAAGTCATTTTTAAGTTATTTGGTCGAAAAAGGGTCGTAAGACTAAAATTTTCTTCGTTAAAAATAAAATTTCTTGTAGCGTTTTTTCCATTTTGTTGGAGCATGAAGGCAAGTTGCAGCTAAGAAGAATCCAAGAAAGAGAAAAAAATTTACTTTACGGCTTGATTCTCTGTTGATGAATCACTTTTTCAATCTATAATATTCTTTGCTTGCTACTTGTCCCACCTTTTTCTGAAAATTAAGTGCCTTTTTAGAAAAATCAACAGATTCAGTACAAGAAAATTGTATACAAGTTGACTTTTTTTGCAGCAATGCAATGCTAAATCATTTTTTTCATTATTAGGAAATTGCTAAACACTAATATGTTAATGCAAATGCAAATGCAAGCATGCTGATTTCAAGTTTTCATCAAACAGAAGACTTTTACTTCTATCTGAAATTACATTAAGCATTCTGGTCATCACTGGATACATTCGAAGAGACCTCAGTAAGAGCACTAGAATCAGAATATAAAGAAGAGGATGAAGCAGAAGAAGAATCCGTATCCTCTGACGATGACGTATCGACTGTTGTGAAATCTTGTAAACTGGACCTCCCAATGCCATCATCCTTGTTACTTCTTTTCTTCAAAAATATATGACACAAAACCCAGTTTCCAATTTGGACCAAGGAATCCTACATAAGAGTGAAAAATATTGATTAATATCCACAGCTGGTGAGCTGCCAGACGGGCAAGTATGTTAGAGCAACACCTTATACAAGTGTATATGTGTAGAGTGTCTTCAAACCAAAATACACCTAAAGTGTTACGATACACAATTTTCGGTATTGATGGATCATGTGTAAGAGTGGCAAAGAATGCGGGATAAGCCGGTAAAAGTTACCTGAGAATTTGTTCTCTGTTGGACATTAGAAGCTGAGTTTCCGACAAGGGCAATGTGATATTCATGCATGAGCCAATCAGTTCTTGCATTATCTCGGGAGTTCTTCCCCTTATAGAATACAAATGTCTTCTTGATTCCCACTGTTGGCATCCATTTCGAACACATGATTTGTTTGTCTGAACCGGTTTCCTTCCAGTAACCACCACTAGTCACCCTACTTGTCGGGTTTCCATTCCGGTAGCTGGTTTCCTTGTTGCTGAACAAGTACCTGTCCTGGTCAGAATCACCTACATAGTACAGTTTGCGCATTTAATTAGCTGCGATACACTAACTAGACACGAATCAACATTACAATAAACAAGATTTAGATTTATTTAATATGTTATCCAATCATATACAGGCTACATCCTACCAATTAAGCCATCACGAGAATAGAACGACTAACCTGGCAATTCCCAGGGATCAAATTTGCAAATGTTGATTTCTGGAATAACAGAAGCTGGCAAAGGATAGGAAAATATTTTACGTGCCAAGTACTGGAAAACTATCTCTTCATCTGTCGGCTCGAAGCGAAATCCAGGAGGCAATTTACTCACTCCATCTTTAACAAAATTCAGCTTGTCTATTGCAGACATTCTAGGCTAGCTATACAATTGATTCCTCTCTTTGTGTCTCTTTTGTCTGTAGAGAGAGAGAGAGAGAGAGATTTGAAACACGCACAGAGGGTTTTCCTTAGAAATGGCTATTTATAGCAACTGTTGGGCTTTGGAGGAACTTTTAACTATTATGAATTTTGTCAAATCAATAATTCTATCATTATTAAAAAAAAAAAAAAAAAACACTGTAGCCTGTAAAGAATATCCACATATGCTATATCATATATATTATTATGTATCTACTTATTCATGCTGACTAGAAAGAATGCTTTTAGTGGCATCATTTCTGTAAAATCTTTTTTTAAAATCAAAATTTTTACTTAATTTTCGCCTACTTAAATTTAGTTTCCGATGCTGCAAAATGGTTTTCTATGCGTAAAAGAAAGCATTTTTTGCTGTTATTACTTTTCTAAAAAATAAGTCAAGACTTGCTTCGTAGAGAAGTAAGTTTTGTTAAAGTAATTATTGAAATTAGGACCGACAAAATAACTTAAAAGTAAATTAATGTTATTTTTAGCAAGGCAAAAGCCAAACATGCAGCCATTGATTTTGTCAATCTTTATTGCATTAGCTTTACAATCTTTCACTTTAAATTATGGATGTCTGACATCTAAATTATAAGTTCTCTCTTCCTTTTAACTTAATTTTAATTATTTTGATTCCAAAAAAAAAGTATGAAAAAGAGTTGTATGCTTTCGAGAAAAGCAAAGAAAATCTGTCAAAAGATACAAGAGTTGAAGAAGCAGACCACTGACTTGATGTTGGATTGGATAGGTGCTTTCCTTCGTCGAGAAGATGTTGCTTTTTTTGCTAACTGTAATTGTAATGGTGATAAAAGTCATAAAGTCAGGCAGTCAGCTCCCCAAAGAAAAGTAATTAACCTACTTCAATTACATCCACCAAACATTTTTTTTTTCGCCCCAACATGTCGAGTACCCATACCTTGTTACGACTGTATTCCTTTACTCACACTAGTCCTGTCGAAGACCTTTTATATCCTTAACATACCGGAATGACTGTTATTAGTGGTAATCAAATCTACCAGACATATCAGCACACAAGTCCTGTATAATCGAAAAGAATACGGATTCCCTGAAGAAATAAGTCACGTATACACAAATTATCACACTTCAATGTTGGGAATTGAGACCAATTCATTTATTGTTCGCAAGATCCTTGTTAAAAAAAAATAACGAAACAGAAAATATAAAAAAATAGAGAAAGATTTACGGATTGTCAAAGATTTCACTATATGAAAAATTGTTACAATCATATATATTTCACTCACCAAAATCACCAAGTATCTCAAGAAAAATAATATCCTAAGTGTTATTTGTTGATCAACTGGTAATCAGATTAATGGTGCTCGTAATCGCATTATGGTTCCACGCTTTTGTGTTAATAATACTACTCCTTCACCTGAACCGTCGATTGTACCTTCATCTAGAGTATAAATATGAATGTCTTGGCACTGTTAACAGATAAGAATACACTCTTATCTTCTTCTAGACTACTCTTCTTCTTCTCACTCTCACTCTCCGAATTTAGTCCGTCTACTCCCTTCTCTTTTTTGTTTTGATTTCTTGGTGAAATCACACCGTAAACATGGTGATGATACTTCCTGTGTGAGAGTTCTCCTCATCTGTGATTGTTTTAGAGGTCAATCGTTGATTGACGCCTCGGTCTGTAAAATTAGGGTTTAGAACGTGATTACGTGTTTGAAGTCTTGTAATTTCTGAGACAAACTTTGAATGATCTTGTTAATGCATGAAGCCAAATCCACTTTGTGGAGCTTCAACGGAAAGTAGCCAACAATTGGGTGAACTCGGATCCTTGGGACACAAAATTTTTGGTGTCGGGACACAAAAATTTTGGTGTTTTTACTTTCAGATTATCTTCTAGTTATCCGATTGCGTTCGAATATTAAAGCAAATACGTAACAGTGGTATCAAAGGTTTGTGTTCTTGAAGTCTTTGATGTTTGAAAACTAATTACGGGTTTGAATCTTGAAACTTCAAAAGGCCTCTAGTGGTTGTTTTTTAGGGAATCAAAAATTCTCCGAAGTTAAAGAAGCACGAAAGTTCCTAGGGTAAAATTGCAAACCCTAGGTTCGAGATATGTAAATCTTGAAACCCAAAATCTGCTGAGTTGCATCTAACGAACACGGGGTGTTCGTTCGAAAGATAAACTCTCACTCTTTATCATACTTGCTAAGTTTTGTTCTCAGTTGTGTATTGATTGTATTGATCTATGCATAAAACTGACTATTTGTCTCTTTATTGTCTAGACCTTAACGTTTTAGTATGGTTTCGAACTAATTTTGTGAGTTGCGTGTTTTCTCTGTACTTTGTGACTTAGAAATCATATCTCTGAAGTGTCTTCTTGTTTTATGAATCTTTTTCGTTTTTAGTATTGAGAATAAGATCACCTTAAGCTTCCTGTTTGGATTTATCCCCTTGACCTGAGAACAAGAGTCTCACAGAATCCTGGAGATCTCTGAACAGTGTATAAAATGAGACCCTAGATTTCTTTTCATGCTTTTATTTTGTATAAAATACATGAAAGTGATGTTGTGAATAAGTTTGCTGTGAAAGTTTTTTTTTTTGAGAAAGTGACTCATGTTGTATTTTACATTATCTCGATTCTTTGTTTCTTTGTTGTATTTGTGAAAAATCTCTTTTACCTTGTTCCTCTTTGCTGAAAAATGGGAACAAGTAAGTTTGATCTTGAAATGTTTGATGGTAGAGGTGATTTTTCAATATGGCAACAAAAGATGAAAGCTCATTTAATTCAACAAAAAATGTCTAAGGCAATTGATGGGTCTTTTCCTGATGATATGACAAGTGTTCAAATGAAAGAGTCTAATGAGATAGCTCATAGTGCTATAATATTACATCTAACTGATAATGTAATGAGAAAAGTGAGTGATTGTACAACTACCCCTCTTATTTGGGATAAACTTGAAATTTTGTATCATACAAGGTCCCTTCCAAACAAAATATATCTTTTAAAAAGGTTTTTTGGTTACAAAATAGATCCTTCTGTGGACCTTGAAATAAATCTTGATAACTTTTCAAAACCGAGTCAAGATTTGGCAAGCTGTGGTGAAAAGATTTCTGATGAGCATCAAACCATCATTTTATTAAATGCTTTACCTGACATCTTTAAAGATGTGAGAAATACCATTGAATATGGCAGAGATTCTTTAACTACAGAGATTGTGGTTAATTCTTTAAGAACCAAGAATCTAGATATTCAACAACAAAATTTAAATTCTGTCAAATGAGAAGGATTAAATGTGAGAGGTAGATCACTCACTAGACAAAATGGACACTATGACAATCATCAAACTGGAAAGAAAAAGAATTTTAAAGAAAAAAGTAGGTCAAAGTCTAGAGCTAAAGGTAATAAGTGTTATGGGTGTGGAAAAATGGGACATTTTATAAAAGATTGCTATAAAAAAAATGATCAAAATGATCAAAATAAGGAAGAAGCAAATATTGCCTCTTCTTCTAATTTTGAGACTGCTGAAGTTTATGTGGTCATAAATCAAATTTTTGAAGTTATTGAATCAAATTTGACTGTAAAATCTGTTTTTGAAGGAGAATAAGTCTTAGACTCAGGCTGTTGTTTTCATATGACTTCAAAAAGAGAATGATTTTCAAATTTGATTGAAAAGACCTTGGTTTAGTAACTATGAGAAATAATATCACTTCTAAGATTTCAGGAATTGGAAGTGTGTCATTACAATTTGAAAATAATTGTGTGTGTATTTTTGAAAATGTAAGATATGTGCCTGAAATGAAAAGAAATTTGATTTCTCTAGGTGTACTTGATGATATTGAGTTTTCTCTCGTTAAAATTGATAGGGGTGTGTTAAAAGTGGCAAAATGTTCTCTTGTGATATTCAAAGGAATAAAACAAAATAGAATTTTTGTTGTAAATGCTCTTTGCTTTAACAGAAAATCATTCTGTACTTTTTGTAATTAATGATCAAAATAACACCTTAAAATGGCATAAAAGGCTTGCTCATGTTAGCAATAAAAGTCTTTCTATCCTAAGTAAGAATGGTGTTTTTGGCAAAGATAAGGTTTCTGATCTGCATTTCTGTGAAACATGCATTTTAGGGAAATATCACAAGTTGCATTTTAAAACTGGAACTCATAAGTCTAAGGGAATTCTTGACTATATTCATTCAGACTTATGGAGACCTTCACTCGCCTCCCTCTTGTGGGAGGCGGTGTTTATTTTCTTTCTATAATTGATGATTTTTTGAGAAAAGTGTGGATTTTCTTATTGAAGCATAAATCTGACACTTTTGAAAAGTTTAAACAATAGAAAATCTTAATTGAAAATCAAATTGAAAAGAAAATAAAGACTCTGAGAACAAACAATGGCTTAGAATTCTGTAATTCTGATTTTGATAACTTTTGCAAATTGCATGGAATTCTAAGACATAGAACTGTCCCATATGCTCCCCAACAAAATGGAGTGGCAGAAAGAATGAATAGAACACTTTTAGATAAGGTGAGATGCATGATGGTAAGCTCTGGATTACCTAAAAGTTTTTGGGGGAAGCTGTAATGACTACATGCTATATTGTGAATTTGACTCCCTCTGCTACTCTAAATGATAAAATCCCTTTTGAAATGTGGAATAATGTGCCGGCTGATTTCTCTTCCTTGAGAACCATTGGATGTTCAAATTGTTCCCATCAAAGTGAAGGTAAACTTGAGCCTAGGGCTCAAAAATGTGTTTTGGGTTATCTTCAAAGTGTAAAAGGGTATAGGCATGGGCTAGGGTCTTGGTGGAGTAAAAGTAATAATAAGTAGGGATGTTACTTTTAACAAAAATGAGATGTCTTGCTTAGACCTTAAAGCAATGAGATGACAAACATGAAAAGAAAAATGATTTTTTCTTAACCATTCTTGATAATGACTTAGATAGACCTAATCCTCATTACGAAATTGAGGTGGAGTCGATAATAACCGAGACTCAAACGGATCTTGAAGAATCGATGAAACCTCAACCGATTCGGTTATTGAATGAATATCCCTATCCCTCGATGATGGTAATCTTAGAAATTACCAAATGGCAAGGGATATAGTGAGAAAGAAATATAAGAGAGCCACAAAGATTAGGTTTTGAAGATAGTGTCTCTTTTGCTTTCACGAGTTATCAAGACCTTTGTGAAAAAGAACCAAAATCTTATGAAGAAGCGTTGAGTGGTGTTCATTACATTGAATGGAAAAATGCTATGATTGAAGAAATGAAATCCTTAATGAAAACAAAACTTAGGAGTTAGTCTCCAATCCAAAATATAAGTCCATTGTTAATTGTAAGTGGATTTATAAAGTTAAAGAAGGAGTTTCTAATTCTAATCCTATTAGATTTAAAGCCAGATTAGTGGCTAAGGGCTTTACTCAAAAAGAAGGAGTTGACTATAATGAAGTCTTTTCTCATGTGGTTAAATATACAACTATAAGATTGATGCTTGCTTTAGTTGCTCATTTTAACTGGAACTTGATCAACTTGATGTGAAAACAGTTTTCTTACATGGTGAGTTGGATGAAAAGATTTATATGAATCAACCTCCTGGTTTTAAAGATAAATTGAAACCAACAGATGTTTGCTTGCTAAAGAAGTCCTTGTATGGTCTGAAACAATCACTAAGGCAATGGTATAAAAGATTTGATACTTTTGTTCTCTCTTTAAATTTTAAAAGAAGTGATTATGACCATTGTTTATATTATAAATGTCAACCTAAAAACAATATCGGTATATACCGCTTTTTATGTTGATGATATGCTGTTGATTAGTTCTGTGTAAATCAAATTAAAAGGTTAAAGTCGATTTGTTTTCGAGTTTGATATGAAGGATTTGGGAAGTGCAAAAGGATTATAGGAATGGAGATCATTAGAAATAAAAATCTCTTTGAACTGAAACTAACTCAGACTCCCTACATACATAAAATCCTTGATAGATTTGCTATGACTGAAGTAAAAGAAGTTAGTATCCCTCTTGGAAACTATTTTATAATTAGCAAAGATGATTGTCCTAAGTCAAAAGAACAACTTGCTGAAATGGAAAATGTTCCTTACAATAATATGCTGTTGATTAGTTAATGTGTAAATCAAATCAAAAAATTTAAAGTCTGATTTGTTTTCTGAGTTTGATATGAAGGATTTGGGAAATGCAAAAGAGATTCTAGGAATGGAGACCATTAGAAATAAAAATCTCCTTGAATTGAAACTAACTCAGACTCCCTACATACATAAAGTCCTTGATAGATTTGCTATGACTAAAGCAAAAGAAGTTAGTATTCCTCTTGGAAACCATTTTATAATTAGCAAAGATGATTGCCCAAGTCAAAAGAACAACTTGCTGAAATGGAAAATGTTCCTTACAGTAATATAAATATGCTGTTGATTAGTTCACGTGTAAATCAAATTAAAAGGTTAAAGTCTGATTTGTTTTCTGAGTTTGATATGAAGGATTTGGAAAATGCAAAATAGATTCTAGGAATGGAGATCATTAGAAATAAAAATCTCCTTAAACTGAAACTAACTCAGACTCCCTACATACATAAAGTCCTTGATAGATTTGCTATGACTGAAGCAAAAGAAGTTAGTATCCTCTTGGAAACCATTTTATAATTAGCAAAGATGATTGCTCTAAGTCAAAAGAACAACTCAATAAATGGAAAATGTTCCTTACAGTAATGCTATTAGTTCTGTTATGTATTTTATGATATGTACCAGACCTGATGTGGCTCATTCTATTAGTGTGCATTCTATTAGTGTGCTAACTAGATATATGTCTAATCCTGGTCATTCTCATTGTGAGGCTTTAAAATAGTTATTGAGATACTTAAAAGGATCTTCAAATGTTGGCCTTACTTTTTTACATAGTTCAGAAGGAATTAAATTGAAAAGTTATGTTGATATTGATTATGCAAGTGATAGAGATAATAGGAAATCTGTAACTTCTTATGTGTTTACTATCTGTGATACTTGCATTGGCTAGAAATCACAACTCCAGCACATTGTGGCACTTTCTACTCTTGAATCGAATATGTGGCCATAAATCAAGTCACATTAAGGAAGCTTTATGGTTGAAAGGAATCTTAAAAAAATTGGGCTATGAATGTAAGTCTCCTATCATCTACGCTGATAGTCAATTTGCCATTCACCTATGTAAGAATCTAGTGTTTCATGAAAGGACAAAACATATTGATGTTAAACTTTATTTTATCAGGGACATTGTGTCCCAAGAGTTAGTGAATCTGGAAAAGATTTCTTCCCAGTTTAATCCAATGAGACATGGGCACAAAATTCTACTTTTATATAAGTTTAAAAATTGTTTGAGTATCATGAACTTAGATACAGGATAGATGCAAGTTAGTAAGTCTGAATTTCTTTTGTTGTTTTGTTTTTTTAGTATTTTTCTAACTTTCTTTCGTTTTTATGCAGGTATAAAAAGCAATGAATTCAAATTGGATTGAAACCAATCATGCATTAATAAAGATCCAGAGAAGAAGTATGTGATGTAGTTTTTGATCAAGGTGAAGATTGTTATTTGTTAATCAACTAGTAATCAGATTAATGGTGATGTTAGTCGCATTATGGTTTCACGCTTTTGTGTTAATAGTACTGCTCCTTCATCTGAACCGTCGGTTGTGTGGTTTTAATCTAAGCCCTTCATCTGGAGTATAAATATGGATGTCTTGGCACTGTTGACAAATAAGAATACACTCTTACCTTCTTCTGGACTCTTCTTCTTCTCACTCTCACTCTCCGAATTTAGTCCGTCTACTCCATTTTCTTTTCTGTTTTGATTTCTTGGTGAAATCACACTGTAAACATAGTGATGATACTTCCTGTGTGAGAGTTCTCCTCATCTGTGATTGTTTTAGAGGTCAATCATTGATTGACGCTCGGTCTGTAAGAGTTAGGGTTTAGAGGGTGATTCTGTGTGTTAAAGTCTTGTAATTTCTGAGACAAACTTTGATTGATCTTATTAATGCATGAAGCCGAATCCACTTTGTGGAGCTTCAACGGGAAGTAGCCAACGGTTGGGTGAACCCGAGTCCTTCGGGACACAAAAATCTTGGTGTTTTTACTTTCTACATTATCTTCTTGTTATCTGATTGCATTCGAATATTAAAGCAAATACGTAACACTAAGTTTTACCACAACCACCAATTTCTACTCCTTATACAATCCACAAAGAGAACAAGAAAAACAACTAGAATATTAGACGTACAATTTTTCTCTCATACAACCCTCAAGTCACATCTACAAAAGAGAATAAACAACGTCAATTTATTATTAACGTATGACCTAATTTTCTTCCAAGTTTACACTGCCAAAGAGTCCAAGATTTGAAAATTTGTTCAATTTTAATCGATCTAAATGTCTTCCAAGTTTTGACTACCAAGTTTTGAGAAAATATCCCAACAATCTCCACCTTAACAAAACTCAATCATCTCTTCTGCAGCTCTTCATCTTAATACTTAAAAAAAATCAATAAACTTTGACAATCCCAATTCTCAATACAGAGAATTAACATATTTCACCATATAAGTATAATCACTTAGAATTAACGAATTCCAAGAATTTCATCGGCTCATGTCGAATAAATTTGTTGAAATATTATAGCGCAACTTCTTTGCTTGACTTACTTGGAAGTTCATCGACATCGACATCAATTCTATCAATCACCTTACATTAATGTCAAGCCAATGCCCCATGTTTAAACATGTAGACCGCTAGTAGTAACACATCATCTATCATGGCAACTAGCGCATGCTACGATGATCTAAATATTTACTCAAGCGACATCATCGTCTCCCATTAAAGAGACATATTATCCGAATCGATGTCGAGAATACTTTTTGGACAATTTTTTCTCACGTGATCAGGTTGTCCACAATTCCAACAAAATACTTTCCTTTTTATGGAGTTATTCTTCTTCCATTTTTCAGCAACAAGTATGAGTTTTCAGATGAAATATTACTTCCACCACTCAACTTTCTTTTTTCAGAAATTAATTTACTTGTAACTTCTTCAAAACTCACAGTTTCTTTCCCATACTTCAAAATTGATTTGATGTGTTTATAAGAAGATGGAAGAGACCAGGTGAATCTTAACGCTTTGTCTTCATCATCAATTTTAACTCCAATAGCCTCCAATTTAGAAACAATCCCATTGAGAACACCGGGTGATCTCGAAATTTTTGTACACTACATTCATTCGCAAAGAATGAAACTGTTCTTTCAAGTACAATCGATTTGAAAGGCTCTTTGTTTGATACAATTGTTCAAGTTTTTTCCAAAGTTCCTTTGCAGTAGATACTCCATGAATATTTGCAAGAACATTTTTGGCTAAACATAGACGTATCGTACTTGCAGCTTTCAAATCTAAATCTTCCCAAACCTCATCGCTCATACTGGATTTTTCAGTATGTTTGTCAGAAATAGGGATTGGTTTCCCTTTCAAAGCCTTGTGTAGCTAGATTGAATCAAAACATCTTTGACTTGTACTTGCCACAAGCCAAAATGATTCTTCCGTCAAATTTATCCACGTCATATTTGATAGACATATATTCTATGTGCGCCAACACTATGAACGACTTGATGTTCTGATACCACTATTGAGAATTAAGGTCAATTCCTTTATTGCCCACGAGATCCTTGTTCAGAAAAAAATAACGAAACAGAAAATATAAAAAGATAGAGAAAGATTTACGAGACTGTAAAAGTTCACTATATGAAAAATTATTACAATTATATAGATTTCACTCACTCAAATTCTCAAGTATTTCAAGAAAAATAATATCCTAAGCTTTACCGCACCTACCAATTTCTACTCTTTATACAACCCACAAAGAGAACAAAAAACAGCTAGAATGCTAGACTTACAATTTCTCTCTCAAAAAACCCTCAAGTCACATCTATAAAAGAGAATAAACCACGTCAATTTATAATTAATGTATGACCTAATTTACTTCCAAGTTTAGACTGCCAAAGAGTCTAAAATTTAAAAATTTGTTTAATTTTAGTCGACGTAGAGGTCTTCATAGTTTTGACTACCAAATTTTGAAAAAATATCCAACACTCAAGACTTCGAGAAAACCCAGACAAATTGTCAACCTTTTTCAAGTTGTCTTTACATTAATCAGTTTTCTCTTTTCCTTGTTTAATTTACAGTAGTAACTCAACTACTATTGCTCATTTTCCGTGACAACTTATGGCTGGCATGATGATCTGATTCAATTTCATTGCAGGGTGATCAGGTGGGCTATCCTAGCTCCCACTCCTACTTCCCCAACTACACCCCGTACTTCTCCTGCTTAGGCCAGGGGATACAACATTTATTCACCGTCTTTATCCATATCATCTTCAAGTCTAAATTGTCCTTGATATTGACTTTCACCGGTCATTGATTCATCCCACACTGGCTTTCTCCTCCCAGTTTCTACAGAGTCTTTTGCCATTCCAGAGTTGGGACCACCAAAACTGCCACCTACTGACTGAGGTGGTATCCCAGAATCTTTATGTATCTTTGCTAGGAATTTGTGCTTGGATGGAGGAATACTAGTGCAGAAAATCTCTATGAAGTTTCGAACCACTCCTTGGTCAGTCTATTATATCCGTATCTAAAGTTCTCGTATGTTGACTGCAATGCAAATGAAAGACCATGAGCATGTTTGGCTAGCCTCAAAAAAAGGATAAATGTACTTCTTTCAAAAAGTCCCAAAAAGAAAGTAACTCGAAAAAAGCTGAAATGTGTGTGGCAAAAAGAATTACTCAAAAGTAACTTTTAAGCTTAGATATAATGTTATGAAGAAGAGTTCAAATAAATGTTGATATTTTGATAGCTAACAGCGTCCATAAATTCCCATATTGTTTACTCGAAAGCATCAATGCATTAGAGTTTAGTATATAGAGATGCTATACACGAAAGAAATTAGTGCACATAATGCTTTGTTACCTGGTTTGTAGCGATGAGGTAAGGATGGAAAACCGACAGGCCACCAACAAACCAGAGTGATAGAAAAGTATAAACGATAAGTGCAACGGAGGAAGGGGTCTTAGTCATTGCTTTCCATATTGACGTCTTCTTAATATCCATTGTCCTTTTAATATAGAACCAACAAAACCCGTGAACATATATGCAAAGAAGAGTGGTTGAGAAGATGAACATGAAGTAGAACCGATAGTTTCTCTGCACCCATAATTAGTGCACATAATGCTTTGTTACCTGGTTTTTTTACTGCACCTAAGATGAAATAGCATGAAGCCATTCTGATAAACAAGTAAATTTTGTGATCTAATTTGATTATCTGTCATGACTATTCTGGGTGGTGGGGCTGGAGGGAGCCAAAAGTTTCGATCATGCCACAGCGTAAGGCCTCTACTTTATTAATTAGCTCCCTTCAGCTACTCCAATACGATGTCCTTCAATTTCTTTTCTCTTCTCCAGATTTTCGAACTTTCAACAGCTAAATTTAGGCAATTCTATCCAAATTGTACATGTGAAATAAAAAAGCAAAATAACCATGCTCAAATAAATTCATTTGGAGTGAATTTCATTAATGACAGGTCTTATGGTATCAATTCTGTAAATCTTGATAAATTAATCAGCTTAGAATAGGAAGTAGAAAGAGCTCTGCAAGAATGTCGTAGATACCAATAAATCTAACAAAAAGTTTGAAGCATGATTAGTGCCAAGGACGAAGAGTACTACACACATAAGAAACAATACTATGACACAGGAAGGACCTGGTTGTTAGTGTGAAATATATAATATTGTGAGGTAGAAATAAAAATAATCCAACACCAGATTAACATGACTTAAAAGAATAGATATAGTGCATGTTTAGCTGAACATAGAAAATTAACTTATAAGTTTACTTCTAAGTAAACAAGCTGTTTCAAAATAAATAAATTTTTGTTAGTCAAAGTTGAAAATAAGTAAGTTATTTATATTGAATGTCAAAATAAGTACTGTTTATGCTTAGAAGTAAAAAAAAAAAAGTGACATATCCGGATAAATTTGGAATAAAAGTTACTTAAAAGCAGGTTTGACTTTCTTTTAAGCTGAATCCAAATATGCTCATAGCTGGTTTTTATTTATTTATATATATGTATGTATATATATATATATATATTTTTGGTGTGTGGGTGGTTGGGTGGGGGGGGGTTGACTTTTATGTGTAGAATTAGATACAGTGAGTATGTCAAGCGATACAATGAAGAGCAAGTATACTTACCAATCCAGTATTATATATTATATATTTCATACTACCAGGATCTCGTCCGGAAGTCAGTAGAAGAAGAACTAAATCCTGCAGCAACGCAGTAACCACATGTAAACTATTGCCATCTTGTTTATCCAATAATAAACAGAATGCAGAACCCAACATTAATTCTTGTATCAGAATGCACTTGCTGAACAACATGCCAAGTTTTAAGTTTGATCTTTTCCTTCTTCTTTTTGTAATGACTTTTTTTTTTTTTTTTTTTTTTTAACTTTTGAGAAAAGAGCTAGTGAAGAGATTCAAAAAAAGTGCAGTAATGGATCAAATATGAGCAAATGGCATAAAGTATCTCTGAAACAAAAGTATTGCTTCAACTACGGGTTTGGACTGTAATTAAAGATTTGCACATAGATAGGGGTGCGTTTAAGACAACTCTAAGAAAATGCTCTCATTTTTATTTGAAACTGCCCAAATAAGGCTAATTTATACTTTGAGCGGAGCTTGAACATACTTTTTGATGAGCAAAATCTAACTTAAACTCAATTTGCTTATTTAATATACATTTTTATCTGATACTCATTTGGCTAAAATATGTGGCTTAGCTTAGAAATTATTTTTTTTCATAAAAAATAAAAATTACAAGCTTAAAAATGTACTCAAGTTCAGCTTGTTATGCACAGAACCTCAATGGGTGTTTAGCTTGACATACACTCTAGCATATCCCAATTGGACTTTAAACAAGTTGATTACGAGCTACTCGTGCCCATTTTCAGCCCTACACACAGAGCAGTTTGCAACATTAGTTGTCTCCTTCAAGGTATACACAAAAGAAAAGTATCAAAGGTGGAAAATGGAAGAGAAAGTTCAAGACTATCAAAACCATCTTCTGAAAATGATCTATCTGACTTTTCACCACCTCGAGCCTATTTACAGCCCTACACATGGTATTTAGCAGCAATAGTCATCCCTTCTAAGGTTATACAAAATGCAAGTATCAGAGGAAGAAAAAGGGGGGAAAAGGCCAATCCCATGAAAACCATTTTCAGAAATAAATTGGATTTAGTAGAAGGATGAGATTTTAAAGATTTATGTTCAACTTTCACCTATTTCCTTCAGACTCTTCTTTAAGGCAAAGTATATCTTCTTGCATAATCTAGCGAGTGGGAACCTAAAGAACACACAATGTTTTTCTTCGTATTAATATTTCAAGAGCAAGTAGAGATTTTTCTCTTCCATATTACCATGGCAACAGCAAGAAGCAGCTAGATCCTATAGCAAAACAAAGCAAATCTGGCATCGTAACAGAATCCAACTTAACCGGAAGGCTAGCCCTCAATAAAGTTGACTTGGAAAGAACATTCATGTAGCTCGAATCCTAAGGTGCTAAACAAGAGATTGACATTTCAGACTTGGCTCCCCAGAATCAACCAAAAGTGAGATTTTTGGGTTCTAACCACTAAAATGGTGGGGAAATTAGAGACATTGGAAACTAGAGTGTGAGCCATTTCCGTAAGAAACAGCTAGTAAGATTTACTCATACAATATTAATTTCGAACTATGATAATGAGTTTACTTTGGTGCTGCAATATAATATAAAGAAGAGGATCCCATCTCATCTGTAGTTACATACATCTTGATAGAATTAATTGATATCTTATTTAAGTTTTCTCAGAACCCACCATGTCGTTGTTGCTAAAATGGGGATTTAACGTAGAAACGAACCGATAATGTGTCCACATCAAAGAGAGAAATAAAAAAACGGATAGGACCACAGGACTTTCAAATAGTACCAACTTAATACATTTTCAGAGAATATAACAGTAGATACATGAAAATGAACATAAACTCACAAAAAAGAATACACAAGGACTTACATATAGTGTGAAAACTATAACTACTACCACAATTGAGATTTTCCGGATTGCCAGGAAAAACATCCAACAACTTCCTGACAACAAAGATGCAGAATACCGCAACGGGGGCAACTATGAGAAATATTGTCAAAATGACAGACATTGCATCAGGCCCGAATATGAACCTTCCCCCAAGATAAAATCTCTGCACAAGTTAAAGACCAACTATCAATTCTTGGAAGAGTACAGGAACCAGAAATTAGGCCATTCTAGTCAATACAGTAGCAGAATTTAAAGAAGCTCTTAATTCTCCCTCAAAACATTCATGCATATGCGAAATTTCAGTAAGTGCCTTATCTGTGCATAAATTGACAATGAACTTCAAAAATCCATTCATTTTCATTTTTCTATCACCTTTCTAACTAGGGATATCATTGATATAAACCAGGAGAGTTTTTATGCATGTAAAGGACCATGGGATCAGTGTCTACTCAAAACAAAAGAAGAAGAAAAACACACAAAAAAAAAAAAACAAATGATTTAAGTAACATTCCTTTCAGCTAAGCAATAATTCTTTTCTCCAATTTCATCATAGAGCCGTTCGCATAATTCAAACCCGAAAGAAGTAAAAAAAAAAAAAATAAACAAGGATCAATATGAACATACTAATCAATTTGAATCTCATCCATTTCTTATTAAGTCTTGATTTTTAAGAACAACAATGAAAAATCAATTAAACACCCCAAAAATTTTGATCTTTTCCCAATTCTTGCGAAGAAAACAGAGGAGGGAACAAACAGATGAGTGGAGAAATTACATTACTGCCTTCCCAGGTCTGGTATGTCCGCATCACCGCCGCACCATCAGCGGCGCCATCCTCGCCCTCCGAGCTCTTCGGCGGTGCCACACTATTCATCTTTCTTTCAAGATTTCTCAAATTGCCATGGCGAAGGAGCGACTCTTATTTGAATTTCCTCATTGTTAAGCAATTAAGCCTAGAGATTTTGGCGCAAATTGTTTCTAACTTATACTTTCAGTGCGATTTTTATCTTTGATCTATTATTTTTGGTTAGGAGATCCCAACATATGCTATTGGGGTATAAAAGTGGTCTTTATAGACAGATTCTGTCTAAATATGCCATTAGTTGGGTACGTGTAGTGCAATATCCTTTAATTTGTTTTTATTTGCAGATGTAAAGTCGTCAATTCACTTTTACCATTTTTTTTTGTTGGTTTTAGATGTTTCGGCTGCTTTCACTTCCATTCCATGTTTTGAAAAAAAAAAAAAAATGCACAAAAAGTTTTCACTTCCACTTCCACTTCCACTCATAATTTTTGAAGTTTGTTTTGCCAAAGATGAGTGATTCTTGAATATTTAATCTTGGAATATTAAAACTAAAACCAAATTTTGGGTCAAATTTAACTGTGGGGAGTCCTGGAAGATTTGGTTTTAAGTTTTAAAAACTAGATGGGGTTTTGAGTTTTTGTGTTTTTGGGTTTTGTATTTTCAAATCATTTTGTGGGGTGTTTTGAATGTTTGTTTTGAGATTTTTGAAAATTTTCTTTTGGAATTTTTGAAAATTGTTTTGAAAATAGAAAACTCGAAAACGCGTTTCTTGAAATTTTTAGAAATTTAGACTTATTTGAAATTAAAAATAATTAAAATAAATAAAAGAATAAAAAACTTTGAATTATTAGGAATTAAAAAAAATCAAAAACAATTAAAAACATTTCTAACCAATTATTGTTGCAATTACAAATATTTAAAAACAATTAAAAACATTTAAAAATAATTTAAAAACAATTACAAACAATTATTTAGAATTAAAAAGATTTAAAAAAATTCAAATCAATTATTGTTGGAATTACAAATATTTAAAAACAATTAAAAATATAATTAAAAACAATTATTTAGAATTAAAAACATTTAAAAAAATTTCAAACCAATTATTGTTGGAATTAAAAATATTTAAAAACAATTATTTGGAATTAAAACAATTAAAAACATTTCAAACCAATTATTGTTGAAATTAAAAATATTTAAAAACAAGTAAAAACAATTATATTTGGAATTATTTAGAATTAAAAATAATTTAAAACATTTATATTAATTCAAAGGAGCCCGCGCATGCTAGGAATCGAACACCTGACCTCTAAGGAGAAATTAGCGCATTCTGACCATTGTTGCAAGCAGCTGCTTTATATCAAAAGAAACGCGGAAAACGATTATATTATAATATCTTTTCCCAGCGTAAAATGGAGAAAAAAATGAAAATGCCGGATGTTGGACTCGAAACGCGCACCTCCTCCACAAAACGCGCGTTTTCAACCGTTTTGGAAAACAAGATTTTTTGTACACAAAATGCAAAAACGGTAGAAACATCATTTTCCATTTCCTTTGAAAAAAATTTGGGTGTTTTGGAAAATGAATTTTCAAAAATGGGCAAGAGAACACATTTCCCTTATTTTCAAAAACACAAAATAGAAAATGGCTTGAAAATGGGTAAGAGAACACACCCTAAGTTTTTGGATTTTTGAGTTCTTGGAAGATTTGATTTTGGATTTTGTATGCAGAGTTGGAAGATATGATTTTTGGGTTTTTTGAGTTCTGTGGTAACATGTTGTAAAGTGTATTGTAGTTGTTTGATGAATGAATGAAAATTGTTGGAGATGAAAATTGTTGGAGATAAAAGTTGTTGGAAATAGTACATAGATAGTCCCTAACTTTTTCGGTTAAGATGTGTGAATGATTCCTAACGTTTTTAGTAAATGTCGCAAGTGGTCCCTAACTTTTTCAAGAAAAGTGCAAACCGGTCCCTAACATATGTAAAATAGTGCAATGTTAGTCATAAACCTATTGAAAAGTTGCACAAACATTACCCTCAAACAATATTTGCAGTGAAATTTTCAATTAACTAGTGTCATTTACACAATTGCAAAACCAGAGAAATTTCTTAAAAAAAAAAAAAAAAAAAATAGGAACCACATTTGAGACCTACAAACTATGAGTGTCATTTACACATTCGCAAAACCAGAAACATTCTATCTATACACCAATTCTAAAAAATAGTTCATCCAACGCAGTCTGCTTTTCTTCTCGTTGGGTTCAATTAACGTTTTTTGCAATGATTGAATGAGGATTTTCTCGTGTTTCAGTGTGGTAAGAGTTTTTTTTCTTCAAAATTCTCAAACGATTGTTAGGTAATATGAAGAGTAAAAGGAAAAATATGATTTGACAATTTTGCTCCTATAAATAAAAATAAATTAATAGAAATTGCACTACACGCACCCAATTAACAGCACATTTGGATGAACTTCGTCCATAGAAACCACTTTTGCATTCAATAGTATAGGTTAGGGACCTCTAAACTAAAAATGAAAGGTTAGGGACCAAAACGTACTAAGGGCATACGATAGAGACCATTTGCGCCAAAATCCCTTCAGCTTATTAATAATCGAGAGTTTTGCATAAATAATCCCAACCTATAGCCTTTGTTACAATCTCAATCCCTTTTCTTTTTTTCTTTTTTTTTTTTTAACACTGGCCTATATTTTAGTGGCCAAATAGTTTTTCCATTAATTTTGGGAAAATTGGCACAAATAGTCTATAACGTTTATTTTTTTACAAAAAATCCCTAACATACGTGTCTTGATGTGCAATTAGTTTTTATTTAATAAAAAAAGACAAATATGCCTTTAGTTTTAATTAGAAAAAGTGTAATTATATTCACATTATATTTTTTGTTAACCACACTACATATTAATTGTAATGAAGATTCTTAACTATTGTTCATTTTTGTATTTATATTCTCAACTATTTTTTATCACATTCTTATTATCAACATCTTAATTTGCACATCTTATCTTTGTCTTTGATGATGATTTATGTCTAAAAATTTAATTAGAAAAACGTAAAAAGATTTTTTTTTTTTTTTTGCCTCTTGTATTGTTAAATAAGTAAAATAAATAACAAATACAAACATTTGATAAAATATTTGCCACTCATTTCATTGCACGTAGAAGAATATTTGGATAAAATCATTATCATAAACGATGTGAAAAATAAATTGAAAGTTAATAATAAAAATGCGACGAAAAAAGTTAAGGGCATAAGTGACAAAATGTGAAAGGTTGGAGACTTTTATTGTAATTAAAATGTGGTGTAAATAATAAAGACTGTAGTGTGAATACAATTGTCCTTAGAAAAAATTGTAATTAGATTCATAACATTTGCAAAATATACAAATGGGTCCGGTATATAAATTAAGTAATATTTGATTTAGCATATTAAATATATCATTATAGTCGTATTAATTAAATTTTTTATAAGAGAAAAATTTAAACTATTGCTCATTAAGTATATGTAATTACTAAGTGATGTGAAAAACTTGAATAAAAATTAAGTTAAATAAATAACAAATGACGTATATAATTTTACGACATTGAACCAATCTTATTATATTTTTTTAACATAAAAATATCAATAAAAATTAATTTACACATTATGCGTTCTCTATTTTTTAACGATAATAAAATTGTATATTAAAATATGAAGAATACAATTGTAGCTCTAATATTTGTAATTAATAAACGAATAGCTCAATTAAATAAAATTATTTGAACATCAAGTTTGTGACAAATTTTTTTTTTTTTTATGTTGTTATGATAAAATAAAATTTTAAAATTTAAATAATAGAATTACTTAATAATAATAATAAAATAATTTTATTTAACATATTTGTTAATAATTGGGAGCTTAAATTTAGTTATTATATAATAGTTCGTAAATATACAAAATAATTTCATATATTATCAATTTTGTCAATAAAGTGTTGATTAAAAAAAAACTCATTAGTTTTCTTAATTTTTATAAAAAATAAAAATATCGGACTCATTTATACTTTTTGCAAAGATTAAAAATCTGATTATAATCTTCTCTAATTAAAAAGAATGACATATTTATCTTTCTTATCAAATAAGGACTAATTACACACCAAAATACATAAGTTATGAATTTCCATGTCAAATAATAAACATTAGGACCATTTTTCACTAAGGATAAATATTAGGAACTATTTATGCCAATTTCTTTTAATTTTGATGATTTTGCACTTCCAATAATCAACATTTCACGGTAAAATGGTCCAAACATTCTTTAATCAATTAAGGATATTTATATTCATACTACGAATATTATTTATTGAAACATATTTTAATTATACTTTAAGCCTTCAATGGTTTCTCATTATAGCATTTATATCCTTCAACATTTTTACGTCACATTATTATTCTTAACATTTCATTAATTAGTACATCTCATATTTGATAACAGCTTTCGTCCAAATAATCTATTGGGTTAGGGCGAAGAAAAACTTATTTATACATCATATCTTTTTTTTTTTAAAAATAACAAAATATTTTGTCCTCACGATATTTGGAAATAAGCCACCATCAAACACGAGATGTGCTAATTAATGAAAGGTTGAAGATCAGAATTCGACGAAAAAAATTTAAGAATATAAGTGCAACAAAGAGCAAAGATTTACGACTTCAACATCCCACCACCTTTTTTCGTTTTAAGAATATCTATATTCACACTACAAATTTACCAATTTGTGTTTGTGTGTGTGTGTGTTTTTTATTTTAATGGAAAATGAAATTCCATTTAGCCTCAACAACCTGCTACCGTATTCCAACTACACCATGGCCGCCAACGCCATCTAGCCTCAGCTAGTCACCATAGCGTAGGCCCCATTCATGCAAATCTCAAAATTCCATTTCCATCAACCTCTATAGCCAACACCACCACCATCACAACCAACACCACCGCCCAATAGGTTGAGTGCATTAGTGTCCATGAAAAGAGAATAGTGACTAATATAGTAAAAAGACTATAGATTAGAGGCCATTTGTGGATAAATCCCTTAATAATATTGAAATTTGCAATTGATTTTTTGCACAAATAGTCTCTATCATTTGCTCTTATTACAGTTTGAGGACCTATTCTTCTACTTTTTGCACTAACGTCAATAGTATTTCATATCGCAAATGGTAATTTCCATCCAAGTCCTTATTGTTTTGCCGCTAGGGGGTTGCATTCATTTCACATCCCTTATTTTATAAGAGTATTTTTGTCCCCTTACTATAGTGGCACATTCCCCGTCTAAATACTAAACTCCACACAGTTAATTAGAAGTAGCAATTCATACAATGCATAAAAACTTAAATGGTCTAGCACCAACTAAGACGACACAATTCAATATATTTTATGTTTTTTGATCTTTCAAGAATTATTTGTCACTAGAGGGCCATCCCGGGGTGCTTAAGGGATGAAATTGCAGTCACTAAAACCACCGTAGTAAGATAAGCAGATAATGAATTATTAGATTCCCCGTAGATAGGACAAATTGAAAATGGCTATAAAACTCTTGAAGTTTCCTTTCTTGCTGAGAATTAGAGGACATATGAAGTTAACTTTTGAGCAAAGACGGAATCATTAATTTCTTGAGACCGGACTATTATTTTTGCACTTCAAAATCGGATTGTTGTTTAAAAAAAAAAAAATTTACACTAATTTTTTTTATACTATAAAAAAGGAATTTTTCTTGAACGGGACCGGACTATCGGTTTGCCCATACTTCTGAGTTAAAGGAATCTGAATAATGGGTTTTTCAAATATAGTTTTTGAAATTAGTGGGTAGGTGGGTGGGTGAATGACAAGAAAGAGGAGCCCCAGAGCTTCCACGGCTGGCAAATTTTTTTTTTTTTTACTATAATTTTCTATAATTTCAAGTAAAATATATGAAAAGATAATTGAATGAAAATTATTTGTATGTGGATTTATTGAAGAGATGAACACATAAATGTACGTGGTTTGCAATAAGCACTCGACTTGTTCTGGTGCATTGATTGCCAAGTTATTATGAGCATTTTTAACTACAATCTTTAAATTAGTGCAACTTTTATACTAAAATAGTACAATTTTTACTCATTCTTTTTAGTAATCTCCAACCAAAATTTTCAAATATTACACCAAATGAATAATATACATTTTCTTTCCTTATTTTTTTAATTCTCAACAAATAATTTATTTTAAAAATTATTTTATTATATATTCTATTACTACTAAAATTTATAAGTTAAAAATTTAATTTAGTTACATAAAATATTGCATTTATTAAAAAAAATTTGAAAAAGGCATTACAAATTAATATCACAATTAACAAAATAAAACATTAATTTATTCATTAATTATTTTTTATTACTCGATTACAATTTATTATATATATATATATAATATTAATAATAATAAAATAATAAAATGAAAACAACATAAATAAAATTAAACCATAAATTAATAAAAAAATATAGAAGGAAAAACAAAATTTTGTATTGTAAAAAGAAGGGCAAAAGTGGAAAAAAATTGTAAAATTCCCTCAAGTGAACAATGTTGTGCCAAATTTGGCGCAACACTTTTCACTCCTCCAAAATGGCGTCTCCATTTGGAGACTCATTGGAGGTCATTTGGGACGCCATTTTGGCATTTCACGCAAAAATGGTGTCCCATTGGAGATTTCTAAAAGCATGTTTAGAAGAGGGTTTTTTAAAAATTATATTTTTTCAAACTCATTTTAAAAACATATTTCATTTGACCTACAACTTTTATCAATTTTTTAACTACACAACCCACTAACTTTTTTCAAAATCTTTTTAAAAAGTATCAAACAAAACAAACTAATTCAATCAAATTCTTGAATCATATACAATTTACTTTACTTGGATGTGAAATGAACATAAAATTACTAACTTTTAATTTTATTTATTTATGTTCAACTAAACTTACAAGCATAAAAAGCCGATTTACTTTATAGAGAAATGAGTTTCAAGTATGTTGTTACGTACATACATAGACATATATGCCTATCTATATACACAAATATGAGATTTGGCTTTCATCATTTACGTGAGAATGAGATATTACAGTGAGGATATGAAAATATCCTTATGAAATTAGGACTGTAAATTGCAAGCGACCCACAAATGACAAGATGGGACAAACTTGGAAGAAAATGATCATTTGTGCCATTGAAAGAGGGATACAACTTTCAAAAATGGAAGAATAGATCATCAACACACACTAAGGACAAACGATATGGGTCATTTAAAAAATAACAATATAAAATGGCAGGTGAAGTAAAAAAAAAATTACTCAGCTAACTTATTTATATATTTAGTGAAAATTATTAGTCCTCATTTATGCTAAAGCATTTTTCATAAAAGTTATAGCAAAGTGATTATTTTTTGTTGTAAGCAATTTGTTAGGGAAAAAACTAGATGTACATATGTAACAATAATATTTTTCTCTTTTTACCGTGCAATTAAAATAAATATTATCCCCAAGCAACATAAATATCAGAATAATGAATAAAGCTAAACAACACTAGAATTATTCTTTAACATCGTAAAACTCTTTAAGATAAAGAAAAAATCGATGGGGCAAACCGACAGTAATCCACTATCAATTGAATAAATATTACAATGTTTCTTCTCCAAATTTATACTCTAAATCAAGAGGTAATCCAACACACCAAATCAACAACACCTTATTGGCTCACTACAATAAACATCATCTAACACAATAGATGGAACCCCAAAAATATAAAGTCAATAAAAAAAATATCTCATCAAACAATCAATGGTAGAATACAAAAGATGAAGAAGAAAGCCCAAAAATTTTTGCCCAAACAATCTTTTAAACAATCGTTATTCTTCAACAACACCTATAATTTTAAACATCATCTAACACAATAGATGGAACCCCAAAAATATAAAGTTTACCTCACCAAACAATCAATGGTAGAATACAAAAGATGAAGAAGAAAGCCCAAAAATCTTGTGCCCAAATTTTTCAAGAAAACAATCGTTATTCTTTCTCTTATATGTATATCTTGGTTTTTCTATGAATATTCTTGTGTTATCAAGAAACCAAGAAACATATATATATATAGAGAGAGAGAGTCCCATATTCAACCCAAGAAATCAATTCTAATTAAATTAGAATTCTTTGACCAAAAAATTGTAGCATTAGTCTTAGATTTTAATTAGAATTTTACTTAAATCTAAAATTATTTAATTCTCATGGGTTGGATCCATTTAATTAAAAATAAACAATTGGGTCGAATAATTAAAACCCAACAATCTCCCCCTCTAGTCCATGAGAGAGGTACACCATAAAACTCTAGTAAATCACTTTGAGTTCATCCTCGCATGTTCGGTACAAAACATAAGTTTCTACTTGGTAACTACCTTGGTCAACATATCAGCAATATTTTCATCGACTGTGAATCTTTTCCAACTGTAAATATTTTTCTTCAAGTTCTCCACGGATCCAATGATACCTTACATCAATGTGTTTGGTGTAAGAATGATATGTGGAATTCTTGCTCAACTCAAGAGCACTCTGACTATCACAATGAATGATGTACTCACTTTGCTTCACATTGAGCTCCTCAAAAAATCTTTTCATCCATATCAACTCTTTTCCTACTTCAGTCACTGCTATGTACTCGGCCTGGGTAGTGGATAAAGCTATACATTTTTGTAATTTTGACTACCAACAAACGACTCCCCCTACAAAAGTAAACAAGTGCCCATATGCAGATTTTCTGCTATCAAGATCTCCGGTCATATCTGTATCTGTATATCTTGTCAAAACTGGCTGAGCTCCTCTGAAACCCAAACACAAAGTAGAAGTCCCTCTAAGATACCGCTTGATCCATTTTACTGCTTCTCAATGATCTTTGCCAGGATTAGACAAAAATATGCTTACCATACCAACTCCATGTGCAATATATGGTCGAGTACATACTATAGCATACATCAAACTACCAACTGCTGAAGAGTAGGGAACTACTTCCATTTTATTCTTTTCTTCACTAGTCGAACGACATGATCTTTTGGTAAGTTTAAGATGACCACCAAGAGGTGAGCTAACTGACTTATCTCCTTTCATACTGAACCTTTCAAGTACCCGCTCAATATATTTTTCTTGTGATAGCTATAACCTCTTAGACTTTCTGTCTCGAACTATCTCCATCCCCAAGATTTGTTTAGTCAACCCCAAATTTGTCATATCAAATGACTTATGCAATGCTTTTTTCAATTTCTTAATCAACCCTGCATCTTGGCCAACTATAAGCATGTCATCAACATAAAACAGTAAAATAATGAACTTGTCACCTAGAAAAGATCTGATGTAAACACAAGAATCTGAAGTTGTCATTGTGTACTCTTGGCTAGTCATAAAAACATCAAACTTTTTGTACCATTGTCTTGGTGCTTGCTTTAGCCCGTACAAACTCTTCTTCAATTTTCACACAAGGTGTTCTTTTCTCTTTTGTTCAAAACCTTCCCAACATATAAATCTATTCATCTAAGTCATCGTGTAGGAAGACACTCTTCACATCAAGTTGTTCCATTTTTCAAATCTTGACTAGCTACTAAACCTAAAACAACTCTGATAGATGTCATTTTCACAACATGAGAAAAGATCTCATCAAAATCAACACTATATTTCTTCCCAAAGCCTTTAACAACCAATCGAGCTTTGTACTTCATCATATCACCATTGTCGTCTCGTTTGATTTTGTATACCCATTTGTTCATCAATGCTTTTCTACCCTTAGGAAGATTCACTAACTCATATTTATCATTATTTTTCAAAGAATTCATCTTTTCTGTCATTGCTTTCATCCAATGGACTTTAACACTGTAAATCTGTGCCTATGAAGGACTCTTTGGCTCTCCATCAGTGGTAAGCAAAATGTAGTCAGAAGTAGGATACCTAGAAGATGGTATATGCTCTCTAGTAGACCTCCTAACATGTGATTCTTCATCTAGAATATGCTCCTCCTGATTAGCAATCTCATCAACAAGCATATCACCATGAGCAATATCATCAACATCATCATCAGTAGGAACTATATTATCTCCAACAATAGGTTGTGGTGTTGGAGACATGAGATCGAGGAATAACTACGATCCTCTCTTTAGGTCGCTCAACTTTATTAAAGTCATCAATCTTCTAGTCTTCATGAAAAATCACACATCTCTACTTCTCTTCTTTCTCTCTAGATCCCATAATTTGTAGCTAAACTGCTCATCACCATATCCAAGAAAAATACAAAGAGTACCTCTATCATCAAGCTTTAACCTATGTTCCTTACATGCGCACACAAATGTTTTACACCAAAAACACCTTCAAACGAGAGTAGGATATATCTTTACCACTCCACACTCTTTCTGGAATATCAAAATCTAAAGGAACAGAAGAAGATCTATTGATCAAGTAACAAGTAGTCTGAACTACTTCACACAAAAAAAATTTAGGTAGCTTGGCTATCTTCAACATGTATCTGACTCTATCAAGAATGGTACGATTAATTCTCTATGCCACACCATTATATTGAGAAGTATTAGATTCTGTGAACTCGTGTCGAATTCCAAATTTTAAGCAATACTCTCTGAACTCATGTGAAGTATATTCTCCACCATTATTCATTACGGGCCTTTCAAAGGCTTTCTATTTCTTTTCTACCATGGTATGAAACTCTTGAAAAACACTAAACACTTGGTCTAAATTTTAGAAGATATACCCATAGTTTCCTAGAAGTATCGTCAACATAGGTAACAAAATATTTGTTTCCACCCAAAAAAGCCACATCACCAGGAGATCACACATCAGAATGTACAAGTTCTAAAATATCTTCTTTTCTTCTAAAAGAGCTACTAAAAGAAACTCTATGTTGTTTATTATATAAACAATGTTGACATCAGTTTAGAGACATACCATTAGCTAAGAGAATAACTGTCTTCTTAGCCATAACCTGCAACCCCTTTTCACTCATGTGGCCGAGCCTCTTGTGTCAGAGCTCGGGAGAAGAATCTTCAACTGCATTCAACCTATTTTTACAAGCTTTTCCATAAGTATTATATAGCATGCAACAAGCTTTCCCTCTAGCAACAACCAAAGAGCCTTTTGACAATTTCCATTTCAAATCATCAGTCATTGTTGTGATAACCCTACCGATCAAGAGCATTAATCGAATTAGATTAAGGTGCATATTAGGAATATGCCTCACATCTTTCAACATCAATGTGCAACCAACATCATTTGCAAGTAAATATTGCCAATCCCTACAATCTTAGATTGACTAGTATTTTCCATCTTCATGATACCAAAATCACCCATTGTGTGTAATTAGTAAACAAATTTATGTTTGAAGAAACATGGTAAGAAGCAATCGCTATCAACAATCCATTCAATACTAGGATTACCTATGTGTAGGCACTCCTACTCTCTGCAAGAGAGCATATCATCACCATCAGATACAACAGCTGTAGTGTTTTTGTCATCTTCTTTCTTCTGATTGCTACCTTCCTTTTGCTCTCTCAACCAAACTCGACAATTTCTTTTAATATGACCATCTTTGCCACAATGGTAACAAACAACCCGTTTGTCTTTTGATTTTGATCTGCCTCTTGACTTGCTGTAACCTCTTTGCCATCTATTCTTGTTCCTTCCTCTGTCATCATCACGTAACAAGAGTCATGCACGATCCGAACTCAGTATGTATACTTGCAAATTTTCTTCTTGTTTCCCCATTCTGCATACTGTCTTTTACATAGTCCATAGTCAAAACACCATTAGAGCAGAGTTACTAACAGTCACAACAAATATCTCCCAACTATCTGACAAAGAACTCAAAATCAACAAAACTTGCAATTCTTCTTCAAGAATCATATCCATAGTATCTAACTGATTTATGATATTCTGAAAATTGTTCTGATGCTCTGTCACACTTATGCCTTCTTTATATTTCATGTTGACCAAGTCTCCAATTAAAAAAGACTTCTTAGATGCAATTTTATTCTCAAACATAGACTCCAATTTATGAGCATTAGTCTCTTGTGCCACATGATGAAATACACTATTATCTATTCACTGTCTGATAGTCCCAATAGCTTTCCTATTTTGAGTACATCATTGCTTTTATGTCATGTCAACTGATTTAGCCTCATCACCCTCAATAGGTTCATGCAAATCCTTACAATAAATGATATCCTCCATTCTAGGCTTCCAAGTTACCTAATTATAATTAGTCAGTCTAATCATAACACTACCAACCGATCCCTCCATTTTAATCCACACAACCAAACTTGGGCTCTGATACCAATGTTAAGGAAAAAACTAGATGTACAAATGTAACAATGTATTTTTTCCTTTTACCGTACAAATAAAATGAATGTTATCAACTCAACCCAATCAATATAAATATCATAATAATGAATAAAGCTATACAACACCAGATAATTATTCTTTAACGTCGTAAAACTCGTTAAGATAAAGAAAAAATCGACAGGACAAACCGACATTAATCCACTATCAATTGAATAAATATTACAATGTTTCTTCTCCAGATTTATGCCATAAATCAAGAAGTAATATAACACACCAAATCAACAACACCTTATTGGCTCACTACAATAAACACCATCTAACAAATAGATGGAACTCCAAAAATATAAAGCCAATAAAAGAAATACCTCACCAAACAATCAATAGTGGAATATAAGAGATGAAGAAGAATGCCCAAATTTTTCTTTACCAAACAATCGTTATTCTTCCTCCTATAATTTCTCTACGTGTGACTTTTTTTGTTCTTTGAATGTTCTTCTATTATCAAAAACCAAGAAACAACCCCTGCATGTATATCTCCTGGTCTGTGTACGTGTGTGTGGTCTATATATATATACTAGTTTTAAGTCCGTGTATTACACGTGTAGCAATTATAACATTGTAGAATTTAGGACAAATAAATGAATATTGTAGAATTTAGGACAAAATCCCACAAAAAGAAAAAAATGGTCAAATTTGGCTTTCAACAAAATTTAAATGTTGAGGATGGTAAATGGCAAATAAATAAAAATTGTGGGAGAATTAGTTATAAATTTAAAAAGTTAGGACTAAAAGTGCAAATTAAAAGAAAAAAAGAAAGAAAAATTGTCAAATTCAAATTTACTTGACAAAGCCCAAAAAAATGAGAAAAAAAATTGAAAAAACTCGACAAAAATTAAAAAAATTGCGGCTAAAAGGATTAATCTAATTTAAAAAACAGTGTCAAAAATTGACGTCGAGTAACTCGACCAAATTATTTTTAATAAATTATTGTTGAATAACTTGACAAACCAAAGAAATTAATTTTATTATATATAAAAAAAAATTAACGAGTAACTTGACAAAGATTCAAAAAAGGAAAGAAAAAAAACTTCTTAACTAAAAAAAAAAAAACCCCCCCACAAAAAGAAAAAAAAAAGGTCAAATTGGACTTTCAACAAAATTTAAATGTTAGGGATGGCCAATGGCATAAAAATAAAATTTATGGGTAAATTAGTTAAAAATTTAAAAAGTTGGGACCAAAGCGCAAATTACAAAAAAAAAAAAACTTTCCAATTTCAAATTGGGCTTTGTCGAGTAACTCGACAAAGTCCAAAATAGGGAGGGAAAAAAAATAGAAAAACTCGACAAAAATAAAAAATAAAAAAATTGGGGTTTGTCGGGAATTTTTTTTATTTTTTTTTAACCATTGTCGAGTTACTTGACCAAAAAAGCAAAAAAAATAATTTTTTTTCCCTTTGTCGAGTTACTTGACCAAAAAAACTAAAAAAAATTTTTCTACCAAAAAATTTAATTTTTTCCCCATTTATCGAGTAACTCGATAAAAAAAGTTTAAAATTGTCAAATGGGACTTTGTTGAGTAACTCGACAAAATGATATTAAGTATTAATCTTATTTAAAAAAAAGTTTGTCGAGTAACGCGACAAAAATCCAAAAAAAGAAAAAGAAAATTCCAAAATAAAAAACATATTTAGAAAAAATTTAAAAAAATGTTGTCCAGTAAAAATAAAATATTTACAATTTTATTTTATTTTGTTGTTATTAGTTTTATTTTCTTTATTTAAAGAGGAGGACAAAACAAAATTTGAAACAAAATTCAAAGGCCGGGATGGTCAATGATAAAAAAAAAGATTATGGGTAAATTTGTTATAAATTAAAAGGTTGTGGACCAAAAGTGAAAATTACAAAAAAAAAAAAAAAAGAGCTAAAAGTTCGAGTTACTCGGCAAAGTCAAAAAAGATTTAAAAAAAAAAAATTTAAATAACTTTGCTCAGTTACTCGGCAAAGTAGAAAAAAAAAATTCAAAACTTCATTTAGTCATGGATTAACAAAAATTCATTTGACATAGAAAACGATCACCGAACAATATGAAATTTTCGAGAGAACATATAATACTCATGTAGCTACCACATATCAAAATTTGATAGTCCGACGGCATGTTTCGGCTTACTAAAATACTCACTGAAACATCCTAAGTAGTTTCTCGGATTCATGCTATCACAGTTTACAAATTATCCATAACTTGAGTTATATAACATGAAATTATGTGAAACTAAAGCCAATGGTTAGGTAACTCATAGGGCTATCGTCTCCAACTGGAATAATGTAAAAATACCTAATATATAAGGTGCAGCAGATTTTTGAGTTGGACAACAAAATTGCAGCTTAGATAAACATGAAGTTTAGCAAAACCTTTTAAGTTCACATCATTAACGTGTAACCAAAACATGGGAATCCACTAAAACTACTACAAAACAAAGGTCCACAAAAGTTTAAGAAGATATTTACACTACTTAAATTTTTTGATTGGTTTATAATAGTGATTCCGGCACGCCGACGGCATGAATTGAAAAAAACCCTAGGAGGTTTCAAAATGACATTTTAGTATGCCTAAACATGCCGTCGGACTACCAAATTTTGATATGTGGTAGCCACCTGAGTGTTCTATGTCTCCTGAAAATTTTGTATTGTTCGGTGATCGTTTTCTATGTCAAAGAATTTTTTGTTACTCCATGACTAGGTGAAGAAAATTTTCAAAATAAGGGCGTTGATACTAAAATTTCTTCACCCAGTCATGGAGTAACAAAAATTTCTTTAACATAGAAAACGATCACCGAAAAATATGAAATTTTCAAGAAACATAGAAAACTCATTTAGCTACCACATATCAAAATTTGATAGTTCGACGGCATGTTTCGGCTTACTAAAATACTCACCGAAATATCCTAGGCGGTTTCTCGGATTCATGCGGTCGCAGTTTACAAAATTGTCCATAACTTGAGTTATATAACATGAAGTTATGTGAAACCAAAGCCAATGGTTAGGTAACCCATAGGGCTATCGTCTCCAACTGGAATTATGTAAAAATACTTTATATATAAAGGTGCAGCAGATTTTTGAGTTGGACAACAAAAAATACAACTTAGAGAAATATGAAGTTTAGCAAAACCTTTCAAGTTTACATCATTAACGTGTAATCAAAATATGGGAATCCACTAAAACTACCAAAAACCAAAGCCCACAAAAGTTTAAGAAGATATTACACTACTTAAAATTTTTTGATTAGTTTATAATAACTATTTCGGCATGTCGACGGCATGAATCCGAAAAACTGCCTAGGAGATTTCGGTGAGCATTTTAGTATGCCTACACATGCCGTCGGACTACCAATTTTTGATATGTGTTAGCTACCTGAGTATTATATGTCTTCTGAAAATTTCGTATTGTTCGGTGATCATTTTCTATGTTAAAGAATTTTTGTTACTCTATGACCGGTGAAGAAAATTTTCAAAATAAGAGCGATGTTACTAAAATTTCTTCACCCGCTCATGGAGTAAGAAAAATTTTTGACATAGAAAACTATCACCGAAAAATATGAATTTTATGGAACATAGAATACTCATTTAGCTACCACATATCAAAATTTGATAGTCCGACGGTATGTTTCGACTTACTAAAATGCTCGCCAAACATCCTAAGCGCTTTCTCGATTCATGCGGTTGCTGCTTACAAAATTGTCCATAACTTTAGTTATATAACATGAAATTATGTGAAACCAAATCCAATGGTTAGGTAACCCATAGGGCTATCGTCTCCAACTGGAATTATGTAAAAATACTTAATATATAAGGTGCAGCAGATTTTTTGAATTAGACAACGAAACTGCGACTTAGAAAACATGAAGTTTAGCAAAACCTTTCAAGTTCACATCATTAACGATATAACGAAACATAGGAATCAACCTTTACCAACACTTGGTCCTCTGAACTTCGAACTTCTCTTTGGGAATTCGACAATAAATTTTGGTTATCTTGATAGAGTTGAAATATCTTTATTTATGTGAAATATCTAGTTTTAAGCCCGTGCGTTGTACATGTAGCAATTATAACATTGTAGAATTTAGGACAAAATCCAACAAAAAAAATGGTAAAATTGGACTTTCAACAAAATTTAAATGTTGGGATGGTCAATGGCAAAAAAATAAAAATTGTGGGTGAATTAGTTATAAATTTAAAAAGTTGGGACTAAAAGTGTAAATTAAAAGAAAAAAAGAAAGAAAATTTGTCAAATTCAAATTTACTCGACAAAGCCCCAAAAAAGGTGAAAAAAAAAATTTGAAAAACTCAACAAAATGAAAAAATTATGGCTAAAAGGATTAATCTAATTTAAAAAACAATGTGTCAAAATTGATGTCGAGGAACTCGACCAAATTATTTTTAATAAATTATTGTTGAATAACTTAACAAACCAAAGACATTAATTTTATTATAAAAAAAAATTGTCGAGTAACTTGTCAAAAACTCAAAAAGGAAAGGGAAAAAAAATTTTAACTCGAAAAAAAAAACCCACAAAAAAAAAATGGTTAAATTGGACTTTCAACAAAATTTAAATGTTGGGGATGGCCAATGGCATAAAAATAAAATTTATGGGTAAATTAGTTAAAAATTTAAAAAGTTGGGACCAAAAGCGCAAATTACAAAAAACAAAATTCCAATTTCAAATTGGGCTTTGTCGAGTAACTCGACAGTCCAAAATAGGGAGGAAAAAAATGGAAAAACTCGATAAAAATAAATAAATAAATAAATTGAGCTTGGTCGAATTTTTTTTTAACTTTTGTCGAGTTACTCGACCAAAAAAATTAATTTTTTTCCCATTTATCGAGTAACTCGATAAAAAAAGTTAAAAATTGTCAAATTGGACTTTGTTGAGTAACTCGACAAAATGATATTAAGTATTAAACTTATTTTTAAAAAAAAGTTTGTCGAGTAACGCGACAAAAATACAAAAAAAAAAAAAATTCCAAAATAAAAAACATATTTAGAAAAATTTAAAAAATGTTGTCCAAGAAAATAAAATATTTACAATTTTATTTTATTTTGTTGTTATTAGTTTTATTTTGTTCATTTTAAGAAGATGACAAAACAAAATTTGAAACAAAATTCAAAGGCTGGAAATGGTCAATGCTAAAAAAAAAGATTATGGGTAAATTTGTTATAAATTAAAAGGTTGTTAACCAAAAGTGCAAATTACAAAAAAAAAGAGCTAAAAGCCCACACAACCAAAAAAAAAAAAAAAAAAAAGATTTCAAATGACTCGGCAAAGTCAAAAAAGATTTTCAAAAACAAAATTTAGATGACTTTACTGAATTACTCGGCAAAGTAAAAAAAAAAAAAAATTCAAATGACTTTGTCGAGTAACTCGACAAAGTAAAAAAAAAATTCAAAACTTCACTTAGTCGTGAATTAACAAAAATTGCTTTGACATATAAAACGATCACCGTACAATATGAAATTTTCGAGAGAACATAGAATACTCATATAGCTACCACATATCAAAATTTGATAGTCCGACGGCATGTTTCCGCTTATTAAAATGTTCACGAAACATCCTAGGTAGTTTCTCAGATTCATGCTGTCATAGTTTACAAAATTGTCCATAACTTGAGTTATATAACATGAAATTATGTGAAACCAAAGCCAATGGTTAGGTAACCCACAAGGCTATCGTCTCCAACTGGAATTACATAAAAATACTTAATATATAAGGTGCAGCAGATTTTTAGTTGGACAACGAAACTGCAGCTAAGAGAAACATGAAGTTTAGCAAAACCTTTTAAGTTCACATCATTAACGTATAACCAAAACATGAGAATCCACTAAAACTACCACAAATCCAAGGTCGACAAAAGTTTAAGAAGATATTTACACTACTTAAAGTTTTTTGATTGGTTTATAATAGCGATTTCGGCCGACGGTATGAATCTGAAAAACTGACTAGGAGGTTTCGCGGTGAGCATTTTAGTATGCCAAAACATGCCGTCGGACTACTAATTTTTGATATGTGGTAGCTACACTGAGTATTCTATGTCCCTAGAAAATTTCGTATTGTTCGATGATCGTTTTCTATGTCAAAAATTTTTGTTACTCCATGACCGGTGAAGAAAATTTTCAAAATAAGGGCGGTGTTACTAAAATTTATTCACCCGGTCATGGAGTAACAAAATTTCTTTGACATAAAACGTTCACCGAAAAATATGAAATTTTCAGAGAACATAGAATACTCATTTAGCTACCACATATCAAAATTTGATAGGCCGACGGCATGTTTTGGCTTACTAAAATGCTCACCGAAACATCCTAGGCAATTTCTCAGATTCATGCTGTCGCAGTTTACAAAATTGTCCATAACTTGAGTTATATAACATGAAATTATGTGAAACCAAAGCCAATGGTTAGGTAACCCATAGGGCTATCGTCTCCAACTGGAATTATATAAAAATACTTAATATATAAGGTGCAGCAGATTTTTGAATTAGACAATGAAGCTGCAGCCTTAGAAAAACATGAAGTTTAGCAAAACCTTTCAAGTTCACATCATTAACGCATAACAAAAACATAGGAATCCACCTTTACCAACACTTGGTCCTCTGAACTTCAAACTTCTCTTTGAGAATACTACAATAAATCTTGGTTATTTTGATAGCGTTGAAATAACTTTGTTTATGTGAAATATCTAGTTTTAAGCCCGTGCGTTGCACAAGTAGCAATTATAACATTGTAGAATTTAGGACAAATAAATGAATATTGTAGAATTTAGGACAAAATCTCACAAAAAGAAAAAAAAAATGGTCAAATTGGGCTTTCAACAAAATTTAAATGTTGGGGATGGTCAATGGCAAAAAATAAAAATTGTGGGTGAATTAGGTACAAATTTAAAAAGTTGGGACTAAAAGCAAAAATTAAAAGAAAAAAAGAAATAAAAAATTGTCAAATTCAAATTTACTCGACAAAGTCCAAAAAAAGAAGAAAAAAAAATTGAAAAGATTCGACAAAAATGTAAAAATTGCGGCTAAAAGGATTTAATCTAATTTAAAAAATAGTGTCAAAAATTGATGTCGAGGAACTCGACCAAATTATTTTTAATAAATTATTGTTGAATAACTGACGAACCAAAGACATTAATTTTATTATTAAAAAAAAATTGTCGAGTAACTTGGCAAAAACTCTAAAAAGGAAAGGAAAAAAAATTTCTTAACTCGAAAAAAAAAAACCCCCACAAAAAGAAAAAATAATGGTCAAATTGGACTTTCAACAAAATTTGAATGTTGAGGATGGCTAATGGCATAAAAATAAAATTTATGGGTAAACTAGTTAAAAATTTAAAAAGTTGGGACCAAAAGTGCAAATTACAAAGAAAAAAAAAGCTTTCCAATTTCAAATTGGACTTTGTAGAGTAACGTCCAAAATGGGGAGGAAAAAAAAATAGAAAAGCTCGACAAAAAAATAAATAAATAAAAAAATTGGGCTTTGTTGGGAATTTTTTTTTTTTTTTACCTTTGTCGAGTTACTCGACCAAAAAAGCAAAAAAATTAATTTTTTCCCCTTTGTCGAGTTACTCGACCAAAAAAATTAAATTTTTTTTCTACCAAAAAATTCAAGAAATTAATTTTTTTTCCCATTTATCGAGTAACTCGACAAAAAAAAGTTAAAAAATTGTCAAATTGAACTTTGTTGAGTAACTCGACAAAATGTTATTAAGCATTCATCTTATTTTTAAAAAAAAGTTTGTCGAGTAACACGACAAAAACCAAAAAACAGAAAAAAAAATCCAAAAAAAAAAAAACATATTTAGAAAAAATTTAAAAAAATGTTGTCCAAGAAAATAAAATATTTACAATTTTATTTTATTTTGTTGTTATTAGTTTTTATTTTGTTTATTTAAAGAGGGGGACAAAACAAAATTTGAAAAAAAAATTCAAAAGCCGGGATGGTCGATGTTAAAAAAAAAAAAGATTATGGGTCAATTTGTTATAAATTAAAAAGTTGTGGACCAAAAGTGCAAATTACAATTAAAAAAAAGAGCTGAAAAGCCCACACAACTAAAAATAAATAAATAAATAAAATTCAAATGACTTTGTCGAATTACTCGACAAAGTCAAAAAAAAAAATTTCAATTGACTTTGTTGAGTATGACTTTGCCGAGTAACTCGGCAAAGTCAAATTTTTTTTTTTCAAAACTTCACTTAGTCTTGGATTAACAAAAATTCATTTGACATAGAAAACGATCACCGAACAATATAAAATTTTCGGGAACATAGAATACTCATGTAGCTACCACATATCAAAATTTAATAGTCGGACGACATGTTTCACTACTAAAATACTCACCGAAACATCCTAGGTAGTTTCTCGGATTCATGCTGTCACAGTTTACAAAATTGTCCATTACTTGAGTTATATAACATGAAATTATGTGAAACTAAAGCCAATGGTTAGGTAACCCATAGGACTATCGTCTCCAACTAGAATTATGTAAAAATACTTAATATATAAGGTGCAATGATTTTTGTGTTGGACAACGAAAACTGCAGCTTAGAGAAACATGAAGTTTTGCAAAACCTTTCAAGTTCACATCATTAACGTGTAACCAAAACATGGGAATCCACTAAAACTACCACAAAACCAAGGTCCACAAAAGTTTAAGAAGATATTTACACTACTTAAAGTTTTTTTATTTGTTTATAATAGCGATTCCAAGACGCCCGACGGCATGAATCAAAAAAGCGCCTAGGAGGTTTCGCGGTGAGCATTTTAGTATGCCTAAATATGCCGTCGGACTACCAATTTTGATATGTGGTAGCTACCGAGTATTCTATGTGCCCTGAAAATTTCGTATTGTTCGGTGATCGTTTTCTATGTCAAAAAATTTTGTTACTCTATGACCGGGTGAAGAAAATTTTCTTCACCCGGTCATGGAGTAACAAAAAATTTCTTTGACATAGAAAACGATCACCGAAAAATATGAAATTTTCAGAGAACATAGATACTCATTTAGCTACCACATATCAATATTTGATAGTCCGACGGCATGTTTCGCTTACTAAAATGCTCACCGAACCATCCTAGGCAGTTTCTCAGATTCTTCTGCGGTCATGATTTACAAAATTGTTCATAACTTGAATTATATAACATGAAATTATGTGAAACCAAAGCCAATGGTTAGGTAACCCATAGGGCTATCGTCTCCAACTGGAATTATGTAAAAATACTTAATATATAAGGTGCAGCAGATTTTTGAGTTAGACAATGAAGCTGCGACTTAGAAAAATGAAATTTAGCAAAACCTTTCAAGTTCACATCATTAACGTATAACCAAAACATAGGAACCCACCTTTACCAACACTTGGTCCTCTGAACTTTGAACTTCTCTTTGAGAATACTATAATAAATTTTGGTTATCTTAATAGCATTGAAATATCTTTATTTATGTGAATTTCGGATATAGAAATTTCTGTGTCATACCATAATAAGTTGGATATGTTGTTGGTCATTTCTTTGACTTCTTCATCTTTTATTTTATTTTATAGGACAAAAGGGTGAGATTTGCCACATAAAAAGAAGAAGAAAAAAAAAGGAAGGACAAGTCAAAAAATACGGCTAAACATTCAAAAACAAAAAAAAAAGTCAACAAAAGCTGATTTATTAATAATTTAATAAAAATTTGTGGGACAAAAGTGTGAGATTATGACAAAATTAGAATAATAAAACACCAAAACTACGTCGTATTGGTTGAAGGGTGAGCGATGAAGCAATTGATATGACACTTATATTATAGTAAAAATATAGAGTCCCATATTCAATACAGGAAATCAATTTTAATTAAATTAGAATTCTTTGACAAAAAAATTGCAGCATTAGTCTTTAGGTTTTAGTTAGAATTTTATTTAAATCCCAAACTATTTAATTCTCATGGGTTGGACCCATTTAATTAAAAATAAACAATTGGGTCGAATAATTAAAACCCAACACAATTTTCATTTTGAAAATCTTATATCTAATTAAAAAAAATTCCAAACCATTCCTTAAACTTGGTTTGTAAAGAGATGGTGTAAAAGTGTTTAGAATTTTATAAGACGAACATTATTACGAGCAATGTGAAATTCAAAATTGATCGTTACAATCAATCTATCTTTATAAAGATCGACATTGACGATGGTTCATTGTTCCTAGCTGGGTGATTCTACAGAAGGAATTTTCTCCTAGAAGTCATACTTATCAGTTTGTCCTATTCGCAACAAGGATCTCCCAAGAAAAGATGTTTATTTTGATAATGCACTTATAAGCATTTGGTTACTTACACTTAAAAACCATTTGTAAAAATAAACTGTCAAATGCTATAAGACAAGTTTTCCACTAATGATGTAAAATATTAGTGATTATTTAAGGCAATGAGTGTTCACAACAAACCTTATTGTGAAAATGCAATATTTTATTAAAAAGTTTGCCTAATCATTTATAAATGATGTAATAATTTTGTTACACATTTAATGTAAAACTTAACCTATTTTTTGAAAAAGTAAACATGACCAAACCGCGTGTTAAGAGGAAAAATAAAAGAAAAGTTTAAAAACTTTCATATTCTATCGACAAAAATAAATTATTATCATAAAATAATAGATAATTTTAAGTTCAATGTTTACCTCACTAAGCTTTCAAATGATGTGTGCTCAGTGAAAAAGTTCCGCTCCGTTAATCACTCTCTATGATTCTGTAACTACCAATAGACGAAAGCACACACGTAGCTGATAGAATGCGCACGTGGCATATATTTGAAGTTAAATTCCGAAGTAAAATGTTTCAATAATCAATGAACTTTTAGTCGCGTCTTCGATTAGTCACTAAACTTTCAAATGTTGCGGCGTGCTCATTGAACTCTACAAAGTTTCGCTTCATTAATCACTTTTCACGATTCAGTAACTACGAATAGACAGAAGTGCACACGTGGCTGTTTCTGCCCACGTAGTACACATTTAAAGTTAATTCGACCAACTAATTGAAGCTTCCCTTCCATGTCATCAAATAGTTTTTTCAAAATGTGATTTATACATGAGAAATGTGTATTCTTTCCTCAAATTGAAATATCTCAAAGTCTATTCTTCCAAATTCAATTCCTTAACCTTAATCCATTTTCTCCGGTGTGACAAAACGAAAGTGCTACCACAAACCAACCTAATTGAGAATCACCGCTCCATTTAGAAAATCAAAATCGTCATAAGATACATAGTAATTCTTCAGAACATGAATACTCTAAGTCACCTACTTCAATGTCAATCTCATCGACCCCTTCAAGTACTTCGATCAACTCCCAGTTCAATGTGACATTTTGCTCATACAGTAGATCATCATCATCCTCATATTTATTCTCAAAATCAATGAAATATGGATCATCCTCCAAATCTGGCAGTACAAACAAAAGAAATGACAGTTAGTTGCTAAAAGAGATTCAATATTGCCAAAATACATATTTTTTTTTACGTGAAATGCATGTTCTAACAAGCATCATGCAACATGAAATTTATCAAAAACTAATAAAAAACTATATTTTCACGTTTTGGGTTAGGTTTTTCAGAAAAGAACTTCATAAAGGCAGATTTTTGGGTATATATATGCTGTGACAAAAAATAAAACAATACACGTTGGCCTCACCTCCATGTACGAAACTGTTGATTTCTAAATAGAGTGGCGATCCTCGATTAGGCTGATTTGTGGGATAGCATTGTCATTTTGTCGTGGGTGATAAGGGGTTAGGGTTAGATATCGAATTTGGGGGAATAAATTTTGAGGAATTTTAATTTGAAAAGAATATACGTTTCTCGTGTATAAATCATATTTAGAAAAAACGATTTTATAAAATGGAGGAACAACTTCAATTGGTTGGCAGAATTTAACCCAAATGTGTGCCACGTGTGCATTATGTCAGCCACGCGTGCGCTTCCATCTATTGGCAGTTACGAAATCGTGAGGAATGATTTAGTGTAACTTTCTAAAGTTAAGTGAGTACGCAACAACATTTGAAAGTTTATTGAGTAATGAAGACACGACTAAGAGTTCAGTGATTATAGAAAATTTAACTTCGAAATATAACTTCAAATGTGGGCCCATGTGGGCATTCTACCAGTCACGTGTGTACTATGGTCTATTGGTAGTTATGAAATCGTGAAGAGTGATTAACGAAGCGTAATTTTTCAAAGCTTAGTGAGCATGTTACAATATTTGAAAGTTGAGTGAGTGATCGAAATTATGACTAAATGTTCAATGATTATTGAAACATTTAACTCGATAATTTTAGTCATTTAGTTTTATTTAAAAGTTTATAATTTTTTTTTACTTACGCTACAAGAAAAAGAGCATTTTGCAACGGGCAGATTATGTTGCAAAAGGGTTTTGGCAACGTTAATCCTGTACGTTGTTGGCGTCCTTTGATGTTGCCGAAAAGTATCTATTTATGACAACAGGCATTGCACATTGTTAACAAAAAGTGCGTTGCCATTTATTTTTCAACAACAGTGAATATACGTTGTCGTTTATGAACGAGTGGTATTTTGACAATGTTTAGACGCACGTTGTGGTTTATTTTTCAGCAACGTTCTTGTATTCGTTGTGATATCTCTTTAACAACGTTCAATGTCCGTTGTCATTTAGTTTTTAGCAGTGTTCATTATGCGTTATCATTTAGTTTTAGCAACGTATATTTGAATATTGCATTTACCTATGTTGTCATTCATTATCAACAACGTTCTTGTGCATGTTGTCTTTACCTTGAGTTTTTTTTTTATCTATTATTTTAAAATATATTTTATATATATTCCTGTACATTTATTTTCTCAATAATTTAAATACAAATTACATTGACAAACTAAATTAAATTCAGTTCAAATTAGTAAAAAAAAAAAACCATAAAAAGAAAACAGCAAAATGTTCTTTATAATCTACAGATGACAAACTGATGCTAGACTTGTATGTATATGAGATTCTATGACAAGTGTACACAAAGGTCCATATATAATACTTCCGTTTGGAAAGACATGAGCAACTACATATGCTTACTGGCTTCTTACTAATGGTGGGCTTGGCAAGTCATCCATCATTGGCGGTACCAGAGTTTACCATTCATAAACACACAATAGTGAACATGTGTACATGATAAGAGACACAGGAAAGGAGGGAGGAGGAAGAGAGAGGAGAGAGAAAATCACAAAAGATTGAATTTGTAACGACCACGGACTTTTCCTACAAGCCTTTCGCCCAGGGGCTATTCCGTGCGTTGTTAGCTTACGTACTGTCTACTGGAGGTTGGGCTCCAAACTAGATTTATTTCGCGTCCCTAGTGATTTGAATGGGAGGTCAAATGTTCGAATCGTTGGAAACGCGAAAGAAATCCAGTTTGGAGTCCAACCTCGATGGGACAATCGTAAACTAACGTTCGCATGTGAAATAGCCCATGGGCGAAAGACCTGTAGAAAAAAGTCCATAGTTGTGGGTACCTGCATTCCACTATAAGATTCAAGTAAAAACAAAGGCTTATAAAGGGAGCCTAATTATTGGAACAAATCTTACCACAATTTTGGTTCAGCTAAGATAGGTATAAAAAGTTATAGGTCAGGCAAACTGTATACTAGTCATCTTGGGGAAAAATTGTGCTGTCCAAAACCACTTGTTTACTAATATATTTCTTATAATGTTAAGACTAAATTGCAGCACCGAAAGCAAAATAATTTTCAAGGCACATCACTATGACAAAAAAAAAAAAATTGCTTTAGAAGAGTATATTCTGTCTAGATTGTAATTTTCATTGAAATCATATATATAGAAGTCATTATTATAATATTACACATTTTGAGTCTTGACGATCTCTCTTCTTTTTTGTTATACTCTATTATTATCTCTTAGTTGCTCTTTTAATTTTATAGTAGTGAAAAACTCTTCATGCCACTATTCACATAGTACACCAAAAATGCATTTTTTCTTCTCTGATAAATGTAGACTCAGTTTAATCTTGTTCACATAAGGTGTCCACACACATTTATAGTTTCTTTTAAAAGAATATACGAAAAGATCCAATGGTTGAGAGCACAAATCAGATCTTACAAACAAGAAACAAATTGAATATGCAATACACAAATTTTTTGACTATCCAAAGGTTTTTAGATCTATCAAATTTGAAAATTACTTTAACCCAATTTTTATATTTCGGTTTCAAGTAAGTTTATTCTTACAAATCTTTTGATTATAATTTTTAAATTGAATGTATATTATTTGTGAAGTTTTTTTAGTTCGGTTAAATCTTTTGTTTTAACGATTTAAATGCTTTTGAAGAAGTATAAATTTATGTTACATCAATATTGTAGCAAAATATTGTATTATTACTCTTAAAGAATTACAACTTTACAAATATAAATAATGGTTACAAGCAAGATGGGAGCTAAAGAGAATATTATGTTAATACTTCGGAATAAGTATATTTTTCATTTCAATATTGTGGAACAATATTTGTTGTTAATCTTGAAGAAGTACAATTTTATATATTAATATTTAAATGAATATTATAATACTGTTCCTAAAGAAGTATAAATTTTGATGTATCAATGTTTCATAACAATATTGTTGTGTTGCTCTTGAAAAAAACGTAAGTATTATACGTACCAATATTCTAGAAGGATACTATGTTGTTTTTCAAAGAGCATTAATACTCTTGAGAAGCATAATTTCGTATAATTTAATATTCTAAAAATTGTAGTATTGTTGTTCTTGAAGAACACAATCTAATTTATAAATATTCGAGATGTATATGATCTTGAGACCAATAGTATTTCTCATACAATTGTATTGAATTAATATTATAGTTTTTGATATATATGGTTCATATAATCAAATCTATTTTTTTAAGAACTTCATAAATATGAATATTATGTTGTTGTTCTCGAAGAAAGTACAACTTTATACTTGTCAATATTCTAGAGAAATTTTTGTGTTGTTCCAAAAGAAGAACCACAACTTTATATATATCAAAATTGATAAAGGTATAATATTCATATTCTTAAAGAAATTGATACAGATCAATTTTCTTGAAGAATAATGTGGTAATGCTCTTGAAATAATATTTAATTTATGTCAATATTTCATAAGAATATTGTAGTGTCATTTCTGAACAACCACAACTTTATATTTATATTAATATTTAGCAAAATATTTTGTCCTCGAGAAAGCATTAGTACATTAATTTTTTAGAAAAATAAAAGATTGATGAAGCACAACTTTAATAATTTAGTATTTTAGAGGAATATAATATGATCTAATCTTATTAATAAATATGTGTAATATTCATTAAATCGGAGTGGTTATCATATAATGAGAGCATAAAATATATATTGTGGTGCACAAGATAATGTTTTCTTGATGTGGCTCACCCATTTTAGTGTGTTGATTACCTTCTTATGTTTGCTTCATTCCATAGAGATAAAATTGTACCAAATCTTAAAAAAAAAAAAAAAAAAAAGGTGAGTGGGTAGGATTTGGCAGAATCTACGCAATCAGCATTTTAGTATGGCTCAATTTATTTGAGTATTTTAAATAGAATCTTAGAACATATTTAATGCACTTCGTCTATTATTTTTTAGACGTGTCACATAAGTATATATAGACGGAGTTATAAAAAATCCTCTCCAATGTATGCTAACGAGAACTCCGTTTAGTTGATTTGGCACACAAAAAATAGACTCTGTCTAGAAGTCCGTCTAAATTTAGATTGACTTCTAGACGGAGTGACTCAACAAATTTAAATCAATCTCAATATTTTATTTTAAAAAAAGCCAGACAAATAAAATATAAATTGAAGACCTGCCAATTTTAATAATTTAATGTCACATAAGCGGTAATATTAATTTTAGATGGAACTCATTGGAGACCAATTTATAATTTGACCGTCTATTCAATAGACGTAGTGCCACATGAACTGGAAATCCGTCTATTTTACCTACCACATATACTTCTGATAGGCGGGAGTCGTTGGAGATCTTTCTTAGATCGCTTCAAGATATAGGCAATATTTGTTATTTTAAGAAAAACTAACTTTCATAATAAATGTCAATTTTATCCACTCACTAAAGGGACTTAGAATTCTACTTATTGATCTTGACCAATGATCATTGTATGTAATTAATAACTTGGTTATTCGATTGGTAATAAATTAGAAAATTATATATTTATGTAATATATTTAGTGTACTCTGAAAATTAGTTAACTAGTCAAATTAAACTTTCACATGTTGTTTAATTAATAAAAATACAAAATACATTTTTTTTTTTAAATACGTACGTATCCGTGACTGTGAAGGTATGCTTATATTTGATCAATATTCTTAAAATAATATTTTGACATGCCTAAAATTATATTTTGTTTGATTGGTGTCGTTAATTCGTATCTGATTATATGCCTATTTGCGTTATATCGATACAAAATTCTTTGGACTTCTATAACTGTAAAAAAAAAAAAAAAAAAAAAAAAAAAATTAGATCTGATCTCATCTACTTTTGGTACTTGTAGGAAGTCAACTATCTAGTGGAATTATCAAAGCTCCTTAAAGGAGAAAGAAAAGAATTATAGAAATAAATATTAATACAAACATCAGTTCATTAGATCTGATTGAATGCTCTGCACAGCCAATAGTTTGTTACTTGGATGGACAAAATTTATTCCATAGTCATTTGCCCTTCATTATATAAAAAAACAACCTGTTATGTTTTAAATATGTACGTCGTAATTTGTAATGTACATGAATAAGTACAATTAAAACAAATATTGTATGAATCATAAATTCAATTTCTTGAAGATGTGATTATTTGGCTTGACCAATTAGACCATTATGACTCATAATGATACCAATAATTACTGAACTATCTATTGAAAAACTAGAAGAGGTGTTGGCGGAAGTAGTGACGAAGTATGGTGGCTGTGGCTAGGGAAAATGTGATGGTGCGTTGGGTGAGTGTAAGATGTTTGAGTTTTGTTCTGGTGATTGTTGTGGCGGTAGCAGAGATGGCTTGGCGATGAAGATGACCTCATATTTGATTGGTTGTGGTGTTGTGTGAGTATGGGGAGGTGGATGTTAGCGACGGTGGTGCAGGGGCGGATTTGGCACTAGGCTGCACTTAGCTGAAGTCCAGTGCAACCATGGCCCAGATGGTCTATTAAACAAGTAATTTTTTTTAGCTCGGCCCAAAAATAAAGTAGCCCACTACCAACCCTCTTTAATATTAGCCTATTCCCAGCCTAACTTTCTAAATGGGCCAAATTTAAAACTAAGTCATTTATTCATTATCCATTAAACCCATCCCAACCTAGACCCAATTCATAAACCTGCCAAACCATACTTAATTCCCAAATCTGCCAATTGGCATTCATTTCTTTCAGTTAACGAGTTAAGCACTCAAGCAAAAAGGGAAATTAGCGATTTGCACTAGAAAAAAATCGCCTACAGCAAGAAAGTCACATTTACGAAGTCCGACTGACTACAACGATCGCCTCTACGTACTAATCTAGGTTTTCCCCCTTTTTAAATTTTTTCAACATCTTGTTGTTGACTTTGATAAATGATTAATTGATGTGGGTTAATTGATGATTTTTTTTTTTTTTTTTTTTAATGTTGATGGGTTAATTGATTAATTTTTAATGTCGACAACCTCTAGAATGATTAATTTTTTAGCATTTGTTGTAATGTTGTTGATTATTTTCCCCCCTTTTTAAATGATAATGATTAATTGATTTGATAAATGATTCAATAAGCAGACAAAGGAAAAAAAGTTGCTTATTATTGAGAATTGATATGGGTTTATGCTTGAATAATCTTATTGTTTATGTCTATGTATTGAACGATTTTGGCTCAAATTTTATGTACAATTTGTGTTTCATTTTCATCCCATTTGATACGAGTCATTGTGTATTGTGGACTTTTCATCTATCTGATACTTTTTGAATTATTGAATTGTTGATTGTTAGTTGAAGTGGGTTGTATTGTTTCGTTGGATTATTGAATCGTTTCTGTTTGTGTCATCATAAACATTGCGCCAAGAAAGAAAATATATTGTTCTCCTTTTATAAAAAAATAGATGAATCTACTACAAGTACAAATTCTATTGAAGTTGACGAAGTTGACGAGGATACTTCAATTCCTAACGTTCAACTTCCTCCAAATTCATCTCTTGAAACTGAACATCTCTCATCTTCACAACCTGGCTTGCAACTATCTACTTAGATTGAAAAGCATCTAGAGAATAGAAAACATATTAGTGAAACATGTACCCGTATCTACGGCGACTACTAAGCGAGCTTTTTTGACAATGAAACATGCGAAGACAACAATTCCTAACAGAATGGAGGATGAGTTTCTTGCTGATTGTATGACACTCTACATCGAACGAGAATTTACTGAGAAAATAGGTGTAAATTCTATTATATATGAGTTTTTCGCTGTTAAAGAAACTTTAGTACGTAATGTCGTTTTTAGATTTTTGTTGTCATATATGTAAAAAATATTGTACTTGACTTATTTTAAATTTCACTCGACCTAAAAATGATTTTCTGGATCCGTCCCTTGAGTTTTGTTCTAGTGATTGTTGTGGCGATAGTAGAGATGGCATGGCGGTGAAGATGACCTCATATTTGATTGATTGTGGTGTTGTGTGAGTTTGGGGAGGTGGATGCTGGCGGCGGGTGGTGGTGGTGGTAGTTGTGGTGAGATGAGCTCGATGATGGTAATACAGATCAACGTCGATGCCAATGATGGTGGTGCAACATGGAATGTTTACAAGTGGTAGTGACAGCGGTGTAATATAACACAATTTGTTACAAGTAATTATGATGGTGGTTTGCGACGGCAATGGTGATAGTGGCGGTGACAGTGGAAACATGCGGCAGAATGTGTGACACAGTGAGTTACGCGCGTAACAAAGTGTAGTGCAAAATAATAATAAAAACGTAATAAGAAAAAACAGTATTTTCGTAAAAAATAAAAGCTGGATAGTATATTTTAAGAAATAGTTTGTCTTCATTTGCTATTTTGAACTTTCACTTTTCCATTTTGTTTGGGCTATTGTTTGGTGCCATATTGGGTTCACTTCGACTGGACCATCAACAAAACCGAAGGAGAACATGGCAATAGGAAAAGGTCCCACCGGAATTCGAACCCAGGTCGCTGGATTCAAAGTCCAGAGTGCTAACCACTACACCATGGAACCAATTTGCGAGCTCTGAGGACAAAATATATTTATTAGACTCAAAATTTTGGAAAGTAAGCCAACTCTTTTCTTAGTGGTTGCTACCAAAATGATTTATTTATACACATTAAAGGACGTTGCGATGCTAATCCAACGAGAAAAAAGAGTTTAACCTTTTGAATTAATGACCCAGTTCGACTTGTATCAAGTTTAAAGTGAGAGTTTGAATAGTTCATTTCATGGCAGTGTATTATGGAACCAAAACAAAAAAAATATATTATAATTTGTATCTTATTTAGGCTTAAAATATTTGGAGGCTCACAAATAAAAAAATAGTATTTTATGTTTTTTTAGAAAAAAAAAAAGTCCAAGCAGTTAAGCCACACCAATTTGAAAAAACTACCTAATTAAAAACTTACCTAATTTTCCAATTAAAAACCCATACAATCAAAATCCAGCCGCAAAACTCCAAACCCCAATCATGAAGGTAGAAGTAAAGGCAGTCCATGGAAATGATATATTAAAAAATATCAATGCCATTAAACTATTGTGATTGAGACTTTTACCTACGTAATCCACCCAGTTAAAATCCACCCCAAAACTCCAGTCTCCGTCTTTTAGAAGGCTGAAAGAACGGCAATCCCATATAATTGATGTAATTAAAAATTTCAAGATTATTTCTATTTTTTGAAAATATTATTTTAATCCAAAGTTATTTTCTAGTTTTTTGAAAATATTACTTTAGTGGGTTGGGTTAAAATTTTTAGTGGACTAAAAGATTGAGGTAATAATTATAATTATTTTCATTTCATATGTTGTTGAAAATTTGGAATATTATTGACTTGGCTTGAAAACTTGAATTTTTGGATTATTGAATTGTTTTTTTCAATACTTTTTAGATAAATCATATAATTTTGCTTTCAAAATCTGTAAGGTGAGTAGTATTTAATTGATTATTTAAAAAAAATTCAATCTTATTATTTGATTATAATATAAATAATTTGGATATTAAATTTTTTTGTCGTTTTATTGTTAGGTTTTGAGATTATTGATTTAGTTTTGGAAAATTCTTATGAAAAAAAAATTTGAATACATACTATGATATGAGGGCCTAACTTCTAAAGTCCGACTTAAGTCTGAAAAATTTAAAATTCGACCTTGTATCAGAGGCGGATCTATCACATGGCGAGATCCCGCGTCCGCTCGTGATGGAATTTCGCCAAAAAATGGTGTTGGGCTTCGTCAATTTTTTTTTCCTGTTCCAGCGTGTGTATTGTGCGTGTAGTGTATGTATATATTGTGTATATATAACATTTCTTGATGAATTTTGAAGAAGACGGTGTCGTGTGTGTGTGTGTGTGTGTGTGTGTGTGTGTGTAGTGAGAGAGAGAGAGAGAGAGAGAGAGAGAGAGAAAAAGAATTTCAATCGTAAATTCAAAATTTTTTTTGTGGTCCTTCAACTTTAAAAAATTAAAAAAATAAGATAATTACATGAATAAATCTTCAATTAAAGAATTTATTATTTCTCTTTAATATGATAATTGCATAATTTGAAAAGAGGGTGTCAAAATTGAAGAATATATAAAGTATTTATCAGAATTTTTGCTCTTTTTTTTGTTACTATAGATTTGACTTTATTTTAAGTTTTTTCTTATCGTTAATTGTCTTATTTTAAATTATTTTTTATGTAAATCTTTATCGCCCCCATTGAACCATTATCTTAGGTCCACCCCTGATGTTGGCGATCGTGTATGACGGGTATTTTATAATATTAATGAATGATTATCATTTTGTTGGCGAGGCATTTTCGGAGCTCAAAGAGGAAGAGAATGAGAGGCTTCATTCGAAGAAGGTAGGTTATTTAAACTATCAAATTTGTAATTCTTGTTCGTTCCCATTTTGACTAAGACACCATGGCGGTCATCAAACAAGAATTATTACGGCTTGTATTAAAATTATATTTCACTATTATATGATTTTTTTGTTGCTTTATAAGTTATGTATTTATTAAAATATTTTCACATTATTTTTTCATAAGCGTCGTCTGTTGACCGGTCAATGGTCAAATATTTGACCGCTGACCACCAACGTCCGCCCCTAGTGACTTCAACCCTAGATCCGCTAACGCCTTGTATGCAATATAATTCAATCTAAAATTGTATGCCAAACATGTTTTGCATCACTTCAAAATATCTAAACTTTAAGTATATGATTAATTTTTATAATCTTAAAAATCACGTCATGATCGAACGTGCATATTTAAAGATGTTAAAATTATATAGTTATGAACATGAAATCTTACCTTAATGACAACAAATAGTTAGTACGCTAAATAGTGCTTATTATTCTGATGATTAGAGATACACTAACAAAATAAATATTATCTTCTTAGGTAATCAATATTAAACTTTCCTACCTACTAATTAAAAATACAGTTTACAACCAAATTCTTTTCTGTTATTTAAATATCCAATTACAATGGCTCAAGTAGAGATGTCAATCCGGTTAAGCGGGCTGGATTGGTCCGCCTCCGATAAAATCTGGTGACGATCCGTATTAGAAAAGTCCGCACCAAGGTGGGTTGCGGGCCGGGTCAACCCATCCCACAAATATTGAATACAAGCCCGGCCCACCCGTCAGTCCCATCTAGGTCGAGTCCATGTGGCGCAGCTTCAACCCTTGTTCGCTCAGTATGAATAAAAAATTTTTTTTATAAAATTACTAAAAAAATTTAGTTACCTATTGTAATTTAAAAAAAAAAATGTTTACATATATAGTAAAAAATGTGTTAAATTACTAAGTAAAAAATAAATAAGAATGATAAATTCACATTTTTTAATTTTTTAATTCAATTTTTTTAAAATATATTTAAATACTAAAACAGCACACATCTGTTACATCTTTCACTTTAAACGGCTATCTGCCATTTTTTTTTAAAAAAAATCAAAATAGGCAAGTGCTTAAAGGCCGAACCACTCGGGCCGTGAACAGTCGGCCCGGTTTACGGGCCGGCCTGCGGTTCGGCCTCCTCGGCTCGTGAACAGCCCGCAGTTCGATCTCTTCGGCCAATAAATGACCTGCCCGGTTCACGGGTCGGCCCGCAGTTCCGGTCGAGACGGATGGGTCGATACGGGTTCGGCAGACTCGCCTGTCTTGACACCTCTAGGCTCAAGACTAAAACGGGCCCAACAAGAAGGCACTCGAAGAGGCCCAAATTCCCTAGTCTCCTAACACATTTTGCGTACTCGATTTAAAAAGGATTTGCACCAACAATCAGATTCGAAATTAAGAATTTTTATAGATCGAACTGCTACTGAAAAAAAATATTTTGCACTTCAAGATCGAATTGTTGCTATTTTTTTTTTACTCTATAAAAAACTATTTTTTTCATGACAAGACCGGACCATCTGCCAAGAACCAATTAAAAAAATATTTATGTGCAAGGCATGTTCTTGTGGTCTCAAAAATATTTGTTGTAACTCAATTTATTTTGTTGCCACCACTTCTCGCACGGGGGCTTCCTTCTAAAGGTGGAACGCTCTCGTACCGATGTATCTTTACATCCTACAGCTTCGGCAGATCACTTAGCCCCGTTCATCTTCAACGCAAGAGTGCTCGATTAGTGAGCTATTATGCACTCTTTTAAAGGTGACTTATAAAAATGTCTACCAATTTTTTTTATTTATCAAAGCTCGTCCTAAAAGGCAACTAGATGATTCGATGTCGGATAGCCTGAATCTAGCCTACGATCTTGTCTCGCTTCGTTAAATTTGTCTCACTTATCTTGAATTATATAATTTTTTTCTTTTGTTGAGGAAAGAACCCTTGAGCACCCTTGGAAAGAAAAAAGAAGGAAAGTGCTCACCTCAATTACCAACTTCACAACTACATGTTGGGATTTTTTTTTTTTAAATTTGTCAAAATCAAAAGATGCACCAATTGTTGAAAATGAAAAGATATGATATGATATGATATTATTTTATATTATATTATATTTGGTGACTAAAATTAAATAAGTTTCTAAATCTTGGACACATTGGTAGTCGAAACTTGAAAGATATATATGTCAACTAAAATTGAACAAGTTTACAAATCTTGGACACCTTGGTGGTCGAAACATGAAAGACATCTATGTCGACTAAAATTGAACAAGTTTTCAAATCTTGGACACATTGGTAGTTCGAAACTTGGAAGAAATTTAAGTCATACGTTAATTATAAATTGACATAGTTTATTCTTTTTTGTATATGTGACTTGAGGGTTTTATGAGAGAAAAATTGTAAACCTAGCATCCTAGTTGTTTTTATTGTTATCTTTGTAGGTTGTATAAATATTAGAAATTGGTAGGTGCGGTAAAGCTTAGGATATTAGTTTTCTTAAGATACTTGGAGAATTTGGGTGGGTGAAATCTATATGATTGTAACAATTTTTCATTTAGTAAAAGCTTTGATAATCCATAAATTTTTCTCTATTTTTTATATATATTCTATTTTATTACTTTTCTTTAAACAAGGATCTTGTGGGCAATAAAGGAATTAGTTTCAATTTCCAACAGTAGTATTAGACTATCATGTTGTTCAGAGTGTTGGTATATAGAGAAAACATGTCTATCAATTATGACGTGGAGAAATTTTATAGAAGAATCAATTTTGGCTTGTGGCAAGTACAAGTCAAGAATGTTTTAATTCAATCTGGACTGCATAAAATTTTGAAAGGAAATTCAACCCCTATTTTCGACAAAGATACTGAAAAATTTGGTCAGGTGAGGAAATTTTTTTCAAAAAAGTGGAGTTGGCTCGGCTAAATGCTTGACATCAGATACGGACAATATGTCTCTCTTTATGGGAGACGATGATGTCTTTTGAGTAAATATTTACATCTTCGTGGCATGCGCTAGTTGCCATGATAGATGATGTGTTACTACTAACGGATCTACATGTTTGCATACAAGGTGTGTGGTAGAATTGATGTCGACGGTTGATGAATTTTCAAGTAAGTCGAGCAAGGAAGTTGTACCATAATATTTCAGCAAATTTATTAGACATGAGCCGATAAAATTCTTAGAATTCGTTAATTCTAATTTCTAAGTGATTATACTTATATGGTAGAGTATGGTAATTCTCTGTTTTGAGAATTAGAATTGTCAAAGTTTATCGATTTTTTTTAAGTATCGAGATGAAGAGTTGTAGAAGATATGATTGACTTTTGACTCGTTTTTCGTCAATGTGGAGATTGTTGGGATATTTTCTCAAAACTTGTCAAAATCAAAAGATGCACCAATTGTTGAAAAGCAAAATATATTATATGATATGATATGATATTTGGTGACTAAAATTGAAAAAATTTTTAAATCTTGGACACCTTGGTAGTTGAAATATGGAGGACATCTAGATCGACTAAAATTGAACAAGTTTTCAAATTTTGGACACCTTGGTAGTCGAAACTTGGAAGATATCTAAGTCATACGTTAACTATAAATTGACGTAGTTTATTCTCTTTTATATATGTGACTTTAGAGTTTTATGAGAGAAAAATTGTAAGTCTAGCATCTTAGATGTTTTTCTTGTTCTTTTTGTGAGTTGTATAAAGAGTAGAAGTGGGTGCGATAAAGCATAATATATTATTTTTCTTAAGATACTTGGGAAATTTGGGTGGGTGAAATCTATATGATTGTAACAATTTTCATATAATGAAAGTTTTGATAGTTTATAAATATTTCTCTATCTTTTATATATTTTATTTTTCGTTATTCTCTGAATAATGATTTTGTGGACAATAAATGAATTTGTCTCAATTCCCAACACTCCGCAACCACAAGCACGATTGGGGTCTTCGTGGTCCAAGATAATCAAATCATCAGTAAGAATAATGTAAGCATGAGACTTTTTTATAGTACCGGTGAACTAGATGACTGCGGCGATGGAATTTGGAATGGAGGACTTATCGTTTAAAATATTAAATTTTTAAAGAAAATTTTATTTATTTATATTTATATATTCGAGACATCCCTTTACTTGCTCAATTTTGTTTTTTGCCAAAACCAATGCCTTCTCTCCAATAGTCCTATTGGGTAATTAGGTGTTTAGTCATTAAAACGCTATTTGGGTGGATAATCAAAATTGGAGAGGAGCCTAACTATATAAGTAGTGAACACACGCAAAGTCCCCGAATTATATATTATATTATATTATATTTATTTATTTATTAACTTTTATTTTCAGTTGCTTTATTAAAAAAATCAAAACCAATCTCTCCCAACTACCTGCTCACTACAAACCTAAAAACATCTGGGCTCACGCATCTTTTTGGATCCACAATGAGTGGAAATATATTCACAATATTATATATAAATTGAATAGAATAAATAGTACATTTCATCTTTCTCGTTTATTTTTATTGTATTCTTGATCATTTCAATTTTGACATCTGAGTTCATAAATAAACATTCATTTGTAGAAAAAGTCATTGCCATCTATATCCGTTAACATTTGCTGTTAAAATTATCAAAATGTTAATTAGCGCAAATAAATAAATCTAAACGATATGAATGATTTGCGAAAAAATGGTAAATGATATTGATGTTTTGCACACACAAACATTTAAAGCTAGATTTTGAGTCTTCTTTTTCCAGCAACTATAAAATTTTATACATTGTAATATTACTAAAGAAACTCATACACATTACAAGAATTTGATACATATGTGCACGTGAAAACTGTGCTATCAATTGATGAAAATTGTACATATAATAGGCCTTTAATAAAAAACATAACTTCGACCCACAAAAAACGTGTTGAAGACTAATTTTAAATAAATAAACACTTCCGTAACAATTTAAAAAATGCAATGGTTTACAAACTCACGCCAGCATTTCTCTCAGGAAATAAAACTCATCCAAATATGACATAAACCACAAAGACAAGATAAGCCTACTTAAGCATATCTTCATTTTTCATCACACTATTGCTGCACTTAATCTTCAAATTAAGAGTAAAAGAATGGGACCCACTCTATAATTGTTGCCAAGTGGCATAAAATAATTGGTCATTTGCACCTTTATGGATTGCTTTATTGATGTGTGGGAGAACATTTTGAGATAGATTCCCCTACAAAATTAAAGAATCAAACACCTTCCAGAAATTTATGAATCTGTTGTAAGCTTTAAAGCCAGGAGGATTGGACTATGACTTGTGAAATGAAAATTCTACACTTCATGCATGGAATCAAATACATAGAAAATTGTAGTAGAGGTCCTTGATCTATCATTATATAGTTGCACAATAAGAACAAAATTTATTTAAATTATTGTGTGACTCTCATAAAACTATATGCTTCAATTTAGGTTTCTAAGCACCGTTCGAGACTGAAGCAAAATCTAGTTTCATAGATTACGATGAACACGTAACATTTAACACATATTTGGACAAGTTTTGTCTTTGGAGACTAATGAAGGATAAGGACCAGAGCGGGCCTTGGCCCTAGGCGGCTAGGCAACCGTCTAGAGCTCCTCAATTATACAGGGTCCAAAAATTTTGGCCTAAATTATTTATTTATTTTTTTATTATTAAAAATCAGCCTAATTACATGTAAAATGAGCTTAAATAGAAAATAAGTCCAAATCTATCCTATATTATGTACATTAATCTAGTCTTTAAACTGTAGATCATACAATTTTCTTTTGAACCTCATTTTAGAAATCTTTATCTTGAATCAAAACAATTTTCCAAATTGTTAAGATTGGAGCAATAAATAGAAGGACGAAAAATAAAGAACACAAGAATTTATACAAGTTCGCCTCAATGTGAGACTACTCCCTATCTTCAGCTGCTGCAATATTTTTACTATAATAAATGACGATATTTGTTTACAAGAGATTAGTCCTATATATAACAACTCAATGAAGTTCCCTAATTATAATGAAACTCTAAGACAACCCAATGAAGGTTTCATAGTTATAATGACAAACTAGGATAATCAAATTACGAAGGCAAAATCTCAAAAATATCTCTTACTTAAGCAAATATAAATACGATTTACGCTCAACTCCACGTAGCGCAACAAATTAGGCTTCATAGCTTAACACAAATTCCAACCATTTTTTGGCTTCTAAGTTTGTCAAAAATTTACATTTTAAAACATCTCATTTTATTAAGGTAGCTTTCGCCAAAGGCCCCCCAAATCTCAAGGCCGGCCGTGATAAGAACCAATGTGTTAATTTTGAAAAAGATTTGTTATCAACTTGTCTACAGAGTATTAGATTTTGTTGAAACAATTGATCTAAAAATTTAAGTTGTTAGAAATGGCCACGCACATATTATTTAAATATTGTTTTGAATACGCTCTTTCACGTATAATTGAAGTTCATTTTTTTTCATCAAAGCCTAGCACATGCACAATTTCATTAGATGAGAGAGAGAGAGAGAGAGAGAGAGAGAGAGAGAGAGAGAGAAGCCAGGACTTTGCTTGTTCTATTAAGATATTAAAACTTGAAGTTGTATATTAATAGGTTAAGAGAAGTAGTCAAGTCTTTATATAGTGATAAATATTTTCATTTTTCTTTATTCGATGTGAGATTCTACTCTTAATAGATTGAGGGACCAATGGTGCAATTTTTCCCTTAATAATGCCCCAATAAAAGGCTCCCTCTCTTTAGTAGAAAATGTCTGTTATTTTTCATTTAAACAATCTTGATTAACCTTTATATTAATGCAAAAGTGACCCATATTGTTTGTATATAAATAGGTACCATAATCATTCCTTATTCTCCATCAGAGTTCAGATAGCTAATAATATTTCTTAAAGTGTCAAAATTTGCCTATTGGAGATGGCAGTTTTCTCTGGAGTTTGGGTTCTTGCATTTGGTATACTAGGTAAAACCTAGTATTCTTTAACCTTAATTACTTTTTACATTTTCTACTCAAAATCCTCCTCGAAATGACACGAGTGTCATGAACATGCATGACAACAAAATCAACTACATGCATGCAAATGTTTACTTTGAAACTTAGTTCAATAATTGATACCATGCAGGTTTTATTTTTTGTAGTATTATATCTAACAAACATGCACCATAAATACTAATGACGATGTTGAAATTTTTCTTTACATTGTGTTAAATTATGTTACACTATTTAAATTTATGTCAAATTGTTACTTAAAATTTAAAATATATCACTCTCATACATTATAACGATTTTTCTCCCGTGTTTTGTAGGTAACATCATATCCTTCATGGTCTATCTCGCTCCATTGTAAGTTTGATTATTCATTATTTTACTTGAGTGAAACACGTGATTTGTTTTAAAATATATTATTCGATTTTAATTTTAAATTACTGCAGGCCAACTTTCTATCAAATTTACAAGAAAAAAACAAGTGAAGGATTCCAGTCAGTTCCTTATGTGGGTGCTCTATTCAGTTCCATGCTGTGGATGTACTATGCATTTCTCAAGTCCGATAATACCACTCTTCTCATTACCATAAATTCTGTCGGATGTTTCATTGAAACTATATACATTTGTTTCTACCTCTTTTATGCACCAAAGAAGGTAAGCACGTTTTGTTGAACTATTTCGTCTAAAAGTTTAAACAGTTAAAGACATCATAAGTTTATATATTTGGATTATTTTCTCGACATGCCCCCTCGTGCATCTGACACATGCACAATTTTGACAGCAAGATTTAAACACAAGACACGTTTATCTATTTAAATTATTTTCTCGACTGTGAATATTACAATGAAAATTAAATTTATACAATGATTGTTGACCGATCAGTCGATTTATCGGACTTTGTGTGAAATGTAGGTACAAACTATAAAGTTAATTGTTCTGCTGATAGTTGGTGGGTTTGGTCTGATCTTTCTGTCAACTCAACTTGTTGTGAAAGCTTCGGAACGTGCCCACGTTGTTGGATGGATGTGTCTAGTATTTTCATTGTGTGTATTTATTGCCCCTTTAGGCATTGTGGTAAGCTTAAAAGAAGAAGTAGAAAATCAATTAATTTTCGGTATTTATTTTTTTATTTTTCATTTCTTTTCATATTTTCCGGGTTATACATTCGATTAAATTCACTTTTATTTATTTGCAGAGACAAGTTATACGAACCAAGAGCGTCGAATATATGCCATTTCTTCTATCATTTTTTCTCACAATTAGTGCTGTTATGTGGTTCTTCTACGGTCTACTACTCAAGGATTATAACATTGCTGTAAGTTCTTATAGACGTACCTATGTCTAGGCTGGGTTTGGTATTGTCGCTACCCGTTGCACGACATGTTCATTAATTTTTGTTAAACTATTTATTAACTATTCAAATAATATTAATTTTAATTTGTCTATGCAGATACCAAATGTTCTAGGCTTCAGCTTGGGCGTTCTTCAAATGGTGCTTTATTTAGTATACAAAAATGCAGACAGAACAGCCATGAATGATAAGCAAAAGCTTCCTGAAATACCAAAGAAAATTATAATTTCGGAAGAACACAAAATTCCAGAATTAACTGAGCAAATTATTGATATTGGGAAAATCAATGCAATGTTAAATGCAGAGAAAATTCCAGTGGTTTCACAGCCAATTAATGATGGAATTGAAGAAGCTCATGAGAATCATAATTTTCCCAAGGAAATCGAAGTTAAAATGTAAATCTAAATAATGTGTGCTGTTTGTTTTCTTTTGTCTTTTAATTATATATTTTATAAATGAGAAAACATGTTCAAGTTTAATGATTGCAAGAATGAGCTCATTTTAAATAATTCCTTTAATTGATGCATTTTAACATTGTTTATCATTATCAATATTTTAAAAATCGGCCCGCGCACTGACCTGAAAAAGATAATGGAGTCGAATCGTTTACACATAATAAAACAATATTATAAAAATAAAACAAAAAAATAGTTTGAAATGAACCGACCGTTTATAGTTGAGCTAATCGATTCTTAGCGTGAACCGGCAAATAAACAATTTTTAGTTATCTAGTTTTTATATATCGGTTACTGGTCGAAAATCTGATATAGTTTTCAAGACATTGATCATTATATACACTTAATGAATTTTTAGTCATCATAGACATAACAATTAAGAAAATTAGATTTGTTCTTCTTCTTTTGTATTACCTTTTTTTTTTTTTTTTTTTGAAAGTATTCTTTAGTATAATTAATATTCACCTTACAAAACATACCATTACCTCTATTCTTAGATGATAAAATTTCATATAACAGTAAAAATACATGACAATGTCCAAGTTATTAAAACAAGACTTCTTTTGTTTAGTTAAAACGCGAAAAAAGTTTAGGTGGAATTTTTAGGTATTTACCTACAGGGGCGGAAGTAGGATGTTTGTACAGTGGAGATGAATAAAGCGTTAATATAAATTAAATTTAAAATGTCAAAAATATTATTACTTAAAAAGTACTGTAACATAGCGTTAATATCCAAATCCATTCTACAAAAATTCCAAGTTCTGACATAAGTTTTCCAAAAAAATAAATAAATAAATCTGTAGCACAATAAGTGTAAATTAAAATACTTACATTTTTATGTCCTTATATTTATGCCCAATCAAATTAATGATAAAATCCCTTAATATGATCTGTTATATGAATGGAACAATAAAAATATTTACTTCATGGAATAATAACATAAGTTCATTTGATGGATTAAAGCATAATATCATAAATCTCATTTAGAATTTCTTCCCTGTTGTGACTACAAAATAAAGATATTGGAGCAGAACTTTCCATCTTCACAATGGCTGGGAATTGAATCCCATTTCTTGGACTGCTTCAATTTCCAGGTACATCTGCCCACTCACATATATTTATCACCGATTCACCGTCCGAAAAAAATTAAACAAAAAGAAAAAGCAACAAAAAAAAATCGATAGACAATAAAACCAACACAATAGTAGTTCAGATAATTAAAAATCAAACAGCTTGCTTGACTACAAATCCACAATTTCGTGTCAAATAAACATGTATATATTAATATATAGTGATATACAAAAAAAAAAAAAAATGTGTTTATAATAAAAATAACTGAATTAAAGATAAATACAATACAAATAAATGAAACTTCATCAATCATATACCTTGCTCTAATGCTTTTGCTTCTTGGTAAAGATTTGCTTTAATTTTTACTTTCAAATTTCATCAATTTCTATTTGCCATTTTCTGATTTCCCCTTAATTCTTCACGACTTCACGTGTTGGACATTTGGAGGGCTGCACACAGGTTTGCACTACAAGAAATGAGGTCAATAGCGGCGACATATGTCGTCGCTGAATACTCAGAAGTCGTCTTTTTAACTTTTTAGAGACGACTAAGTCGTCGCTAAATATCGCCGCAACAAGTTAGTGTCTTTAGAGATATAGCGACGACATTATGTTGTCTCTATATAAATTTGTATCTATAGCGACGACAATGTCGTCGCAATAGTGTCGTGACCATATCTCGAAAACAGATATAAAGGGACGACAAAGTCGTCGCAAAACTCATCGCTATTTACAAAATAATAGAGACCATTATCTCGTCGCCATACGTCCTTCTCATATAGCTACGACTTTGTCGTCGCTATTACCAATTGTTTTAATTTACTACAGCGACGATAGTGTCGCCGCTATTAACGTTTTGAATTTTTTTTTTGAATTTTTTTTTATTTCCAAATAATATAAATAATATATAAAAAATTCTAAAAATCTACGGACCCTCCAAACTGTCGTCCTTGTCCCCCTCCTCCTCCTCCTCCTCCTCCTCCTCCTCATCAGGCACAACTAGTATTTTATTTTTCAGAAACTCAATTTCACGCTGCATTTGGCGTAGCTGATCCTCGTACATGGCAAACTGAAGATCATTATTCTGGGGGTCTGCAGAGGATTGATGGAAAGTTCCTTGTGGGGCAAACGATGTAGCAGTCGAATCTAGTGAGGGAGAGGTGCCCTTCGGAACCCGGCCAACCCCACGGACGTGACCTCGTCGTTCTCCGAGAACCTCCTTTGCAATAGCACGCTTGTCTAACGACTCGCTATTGGAGGCGACTTGTGTATGTTGAGTCTCTCTCAACTCAACAAGTTTATCCTGTTCAGTGAAAAAAAATAATAAATAATAATATCATGCATGTTAGATAAAATTATATTAACATAATTTAAAAATTCTCACATAGTCACCAAATCATGGGTTCACCCAATTGCCATCCCGGAAGGTGTGAAACGTCCGAACGAATCAATAATCCCCGGCCACTTCTGGGTCTCGGGGTCCCGCTACGACAATTTAAACGTGAAATGTAGTTAGTATACATTTTTACGTAATGTAGTGAAGAAATGTATAATGATATTGAAAATTTATATGTTGTACCTGATCGTAACGCGCGTGGTAGAGAAGCTCTTCGACCCTCACGCCGGGTATTTAGCCTTACCCGATTGGCTTTATTTTTGGAGGACCGTTCTTGAAGGTATAACATATAATTGATTAGCAAAAAATGCATTAGTTAAAAAAGTATATAAAATATCGTAAACAATATATAAACAATATGTACCACGAAAGTAGGACTGGTGAAGAAGTCAATGCACTTCTGCCAGTCCTCGGGACATCTTGCCGTATGGTCGGCTCTGTCCATGCGCTTTTAAGTGATTATGCGCCTTGAGTTTGTAATCGCGATAACGATCGGCCGCCAGACGATCTACTGCGGCACATATGCCCGGTACTCGTCGGGCGACCGATAGCCCTGCAGATCGAAGTAGCTCTGCAAGAGTGAAAAATAAATACGTTAATGTAGAAGTCGTAAAACAAGTATTTATTAAGTGTACTAATAACAAAAAATTTAAGTTCATATCTCGATAATGCTACGTAACCGTGTTCGCTGCTCCTCTGGAACCTCTGTCCATAAAGGGTAGCACGGGTGCACGGTGAATCTCACTTGGTTCCCAACCAAGCGCGTGAAATACTTCGCGTTATTACCGATCGACTGTATTGTGCGTTCGACAATGTCGAACGCGATAGGAAGTGACATCTTCCCGTTAGCTTGCCATACCATCTCAAGGTTGATGCCTCGAGAGATACCCCGTCGCTTTGGCGGGGGTGCTGAAAATGAAAAAATTGTAAAATGTATTGATTATACGATTTTCAACGATATGTATAAAATAATAAATAATTACAATTTGAACGAAAAGTCTTAGCAGCACTCAGCAGTCGAAGGGAGCCGGTGAGATGGTCACGGAGGATCTCCTGCACCATCACCTCCGTCATGACATCACGTCGCCCATACTAACACATGACATAATTATGAACATCACGTCGGTATACTAACTTTGAATGTATGTGAAAATTTGAATGTATTATATTTTATTTCAATTTGGTCCCTAAACCTATTTTATTGCAAATAAGTCCCTAAACATTAAATTTATAGGAAAATTTGAATTTATTATATTTTATTTCAAATTGGTCCCTAAACTTATTTTATTGCAAATAAGTCCCTGAACTTTGAATTTAAGGGAAAATTTGAATTTATTATATTTTATTTCAAATTGGTCCCTAAACTTATTTTATTGCAAATAAGTCCCTGAATTTTGAATTTATGGAAAATTAGAATTTATAATATTTTATTTCAAATTGGTCCCCAAACTTATTTTATTGCAAATAAGTCCCTGAACTTTGAATTTATGGAAAAATTTGAATTTATTATATTTTATTTCAAATTGGTCCCTAAACTTATTTTATTGCAAATAAGTCCCTGAACTTTGAATTTATGGAAAATTTGAATTTATTATATTTTATTTCGAATTGGTCCCTAAACTTATTTTATTGCAAATAAGTCCTTGAATTTTGAATTTATGGAAAAATTTGAATTTATTATATTTTATTTCGAATTGGTCCCTAAACTTATTTTATTGCAAATAAGTCCCTGAATTTTGAATTTATGGAAAAATTTGAATTTATTATATTTTATTTCAAATTGGTCCCTAAACTTATTTTATTGCAAATAAGTCCTTGAACTTTGAATTTATGGGGAAATTTGAATTTATTATATTTAATTTCAAATTGGTCCCTAAACTTATTTTATTGCAAATAAGTCCCTGAACTTTGAATTTATGAAAAAATTTGAATTTATTATATTTAATTTCAAATTGGTCCCTAAACTTATTTTATTGTAAATAAGTCCCTGAACTTTGAATTTATGAAAAATTTGAATTTATTAAATTTAATTTTAAATTAGTCCCTAAACTTATTTTATTACAAATAAGTCCCTAAATTTTGAATTTATGGGAAATTTGAATTTATTATATTTAATTTCGAATTGGTCCCTAAACTTATTTTATTGCAAATAAGTCCCTGAACTTTGAATTTATGAGAAATTATGAAATTATTATATTTAATTTCAAATTAGTCCCTAAACTTATGTTATTGCAAATAAGTCCCTAAACTTTGAATTTAACAATTTAACGATTTAACGATCCCTAACATTTATTTTAGTGAAAAATTAGCACCTACAATTAGTTTATTACACACGAGTCCCTAAATTTTGAGTTTTTTTTGTAAAATTGATCCCTAACTTTCATTTTAATGATGAAGTGGCCTCTAAACTTATTTTATGTCAAACGAATCCCTAAATTTTGAGTTTTTGTGAAATTGATCCCTAACAATTATGTTACTGATGAATTGGTCCCTAAACTTATTTTATTTCAAATAAGTCCCTAAACTTTAAATTTATGTCAAAATTTGAATAAGGTGAGGAATAAAATCATGTCAAATATGCCCCTAAAATTCAACATTTTTCAACCTCAAATTCAACCATCGCCTTCTCTATAAAAACATAAAGATAGTGACAATCCATAATCAAATAAAAACTTCATCCTCAATCAAACTTCATCCAAACTAAACAAAAAATCATCCCTAATATGCAACCTCAATTCAATCAAACTTCATCCAACGTAAACCAAAATTTATCCCAAGTTTCAGTTCAACCGAAAGCCAACAAAATTGAACAAAATTTAAGCCAAAAAATTGAACAACAATGATGCTGCAAACAGTCCCAAAATTAGTTCAACCAAAAGTAAAAATTAAACTTAATTATCAACATTTTATAATCCAATTAAGCAGAATTGCATCAGATAACATAAGCAAAATTAATCCCAAAATTAAACTTTCCAAATTGCATCAGATAACATGCAAAGCAGAAATTTGTGTGTATTTAGCTTAAAAAAAACCAATTTATATCTAAATGTACCTTGGGAGTTGGATGTGTTGGATGTAGAGTCGAATGGCAGTAAGAATGCAGTCGAGTCGCTTGGCGGTAGAAACGGATGGTGTGTGGAGGAGACAATGGCGGCGAAGACACTCCGGCGAGGAAGACGCTGGAAGACGGAAGACGGTGTGACGGCGGTGACCGACAGTCCAAAGAAGAAGAAGAGGCAAAATGAGAAAGAAAACAATTCAGGCGTGAATTAAAAGGTAAACTTTATAGCGACGTGTTCTATACAGCGACGGCATTTTTTTTCAGCTTTTAGGAACACGCGCCTAAAACCTGGTGCCCAATTTTCATGACTATAGCAACGACATTTGTCGTCGCTATTGACAATACAATACAGAAATTTAAATGTTGATATCTCATTTGAATGGGATTTTTTAATTGAAATAATTTTTATAATTATTAATTATTAATTTTTAATATTATCAATAATTTTTAATATTTAATATTATCAATAATTTTTAATATTTAATATTATTGATATTTAATATTATCAATAATAATTTTTAGTATTTAATATTTAATTTTTAATTTTTAATATTTCATATTTATTGATATTTAATATTATCAATAATAATTTTTAGTATTTAATATTTAATATTTAATATTTAATTTTTAATATTTCATATTTATTGATATTTAATATTATCAATAATAATTTTTAGTATTTAATTTTTAATTTTTAATATTTCATATTTAGTACTTTGTAAAATGTTACATCTGTGGTAATCTAGGACACGACTCCTTTCATTGTTTGTTTAGCAAAAACTTGACTAATAGACAAATAAGAGACTATAGCAACACTAAAGTAAGACAAATTTAGGTAAAAAAGGGTGATTTAAATTGTTATATGGTTGATGTTGCCTATATATCTTTATTCCTAACTCTTGGTTTTTTGATAGTGGCTGTTCTAGATATATGACTGGTAATCGAGCTTATCTAACTAACTACAAAAGTCATGAAGGTGGTCTAGTTACTTTTGGTGATGGAGCTCACGGTAAAATTGAAGGTGTATGTACTATTTTAATTGATGGATTCTCCCCGTTAAAAAAAGTTCTTTTTGTTGTAGGTTTAAAAGCTAACCTGATTAGTATATGCCAACTCTGTGATGATAAACACTTGGTTATGTTCTCAAAAAATTCTTGTAAAGTCTTGAATTATGATGGTAGTTGTATTCTACATGGTACTAGATCCAATGATAAATGTTATCTTCTTGACACCAAAATTACTTGTCATATTTCAAAGACTGACTCAACCGAGTTGTGGCACAAGCGATTAGAACATTTAAACTATAGTGATCTGTTGAGACTAACAAAATTGAATGCAATACGAGGTGTTCCTAAGCTTACTGAAAAATCTGAAGGATTGTGTGGTTCGTGCCTAAAAGGTAAGCAAATCAAAAACACTCACAAGCAAGGTAAGTTTCTTACTACAGCTCGTGTATTAGAATTATTTCACATGGATTTGATTGGACCTATTCAAACTGAAAGTATTGGGGGCAAGAAATATATTTTTGTTTGCGTGGATGATTTTTTTAAATATACTTAGGTAGATTTCTTGAGAGAAAAATCTGATATTTTTGAAAGATTCAAATTTTTGCACCTAAAATTAATAACAGAAAAATATTTTGAGAGAATAAAAATATTAAGGATTAGAAGTGATCATAGGATGGAGTTTGAAAATGCTACTTTCTCTACTTTCTGTGATCAAAATAGTATTTTTCATGAATTCTCTGCACCCAAAACTCCTGAACAAAATGGTGTTGTAGAAAGGAAAAATAGGTCTCTACAAGAGATGGCTAGAGTTATGCTAAATAGTAAGAAGCTCCCTGTTAAATTATAGGCTGGAGCTATTAATACGGCTTGTTATATTTTGAATCGTGTGTCTTTGAGAACAGGAACCACTCAAACTTCTTATAAAATCTGGAAAGGAAGAAAACCGAATCTCAAATATTTCCATACCTTTGGTAGCAAATGCTATGTGTTAAATGATCGGGAATACTTGGGTAAATTCGATTCAAAAGTGATGAGAGAGTGTTTATTGGTTATTCGAGAAACAGTAGTGTATATAAATTTATAACATGCGTACTCGGACTATTATTGAATTAATCAGTATAAAAATTGATGATACTGATGACTTTTCATCTTATTCACTGGAGCCTAATATTCAGACTTTGGAAGAACAGGTTGCTGGACGTCAACCTACTCAAGACAATCATGTACCGCACTGCGCATACGGTGATAAACATAAGGAACATCCAAAGATTAAGTTCGATATCTCTCTTTGCTCTTAGAAGTTCTGACGCACCATATACAAATAACGAACAGAACATGAGAAGGCAACCTCCTTCTTGGATACAGAAAGCTCATCCATTGGACAATGTTCTCTCAGATTCCAGAGACAACATGATGACTCGGATGAAGCTTGCTAATGAACTTGGAAATGTTTGCTACACTTCACAAATTGAACCCAAAAATATAAATGAAGCTATTATTGATGAAAATTAGATTCTAGCCATGCATGAAGAGCTAGCTCAATTTGATAGAAATGAAGTATGGAAACTTGTACCTCTGCTAAAGGACACGAATTTGATCGAGACAAAGTGGATATTCAAAAATAAATCAGATGAACATGGCAACATAGTCGAAACAAGACACGCTTGGTTGCACAGGGACACACTCAACTAGAAGGAGTGAATTTTGATGAAACATTTGCACCTGTGGCTCTACTTGAATCTATTAGACTTTTACTATCAGTGGCATGTCAAATGAGGTTCAAGCTGTACCAAATAGATGTCAAAAGTGCCTTTCTGAATAGAATTCTTAATGAAGAAGTCTATGTTGAGAAGCCTAAGGGATTTGTTGATCCTTATTCTCTCGACCTTGTGCTCAGACTCAAAAAAGCTCTGTACGGACTAAAGTAAGCCCCACGTGCTTGGTATGAACGATTAACTATGTTCTTGTTGGAACAGTGATACAAGAGAGGAGGAGCTGACAAAATGTTATTCATCAAATATTTTAAAATTGGATTAATTGTTGCAAAAATCTACGTCGATGATATTGTGTTTGGTTCTTCACTAGAAACAAAATCCAAGGAATTTGTTACACTTATACAAAATAAATTCGAAATGAATATGGTTGGTGAACTAAATTTCTTTTTAGGTTTGTAGATCAAACAGGTTGGATCAGGAATTTTTATCTCACAGGCCAAGTATGTTAAAAATCTTGTGAAGAAGTTCGGCCTTGAATAGACCAAGTCAGTCAGAACTCCCATGGCCACGTCCTTGAAAATTTCCAAAGATGACCAAGAAAAGGAGGTTAACCCCACCTTGTACAGAAGCATGATATGCAGTTTGTTGTACCTGACTGCAAGCCATCCTGACATATCATTCAGTGTTGGAGCTTGTGCACGTTATCAAGCTAAACCAAAAGAATCACATCTTGCAGCAGTGAAGCGAATTATTTGTTACATTAACTGTACTTCTGATTTTGGTTTATGGTATACTAATGATACTAACTCTCATCTTGCATGATACACTGATGCTGACTGGGCTGGAAACATAGATGATACGAAAAGTACGAGTGGAGGATGTTTCTACATTGGTAACAATCTCATTGCATGGTTAAATAAAAAACAAAGCTCTATTTCTTTATCTACTGCAGAAACTGAGTATATTGTAGTGGGTAGTTGTTGCACTCAGTTACTTTGGATAAAACAAATGCTATGTGATTATGGTATTGATCAGAACTCTGTTACTATATTCTGTGATAACACTAGTGCTATCAATATTTCTAAAAATCTCGTTCAGCACTCGAGGACCAAATATATTGATATTAGATATCATTCTATTAAAAATTTGGTCGAACAAAAAATAATTACTTTGGAACATATTCAGACTGAGTATCAGTTGGCTGATTTGTTTACCAAGGCCTTAGATTCTGCTAGATTTGAGACTCTACGGAAGGCTGTGGGCATTTGCGTGATGCATTAGTTTTTAATTCTTTTTTAAAAAAAAGGGGTCGTTTTTTTTCATGTGTGTTTGTGTGCATTTGCTTATTTTTTTTTTTTTTTGTTATTTTAAAAAAGGGAGGAGGGGGGGGGAACTTACCAAATGAGGGGTTATTCTTGCAAATAGCATATGATATAAATGTATGATTTGTCTATGAATTTTGAGATTTACTTGGATTAACCAATCAGTTTGATATGCTCATCATACTCATGGTAAAATATGTTCAGATAAGCACACTTTGAGGGCATATTGACTTGGTTGATTATACCTTACTGCTAACTAGATGGTTACCTTTAAAGTAGTTACGTACTCTGTTGCGACCTATGGTTAGTATCTATGTCTCTCGGCACCATAGTATGTTGTTGTGTTAAACAAACAATTTCATGGTGGAGAGGGCTACCACCATAAATGTGTGCAGCCATCCTTGATAATGAACATAACTCATGTAGAAAATGGCTACCTTTATGGCTCTGAGAAAGTCAACTTCATGATCTTAAATAAATTTTGACAAAACAAAATAAATGGATATATATAATATATATTGACAAATACAAAATATAAATGGATATATATATATATATATAAATAAGGTCAACACTCTGAGTACTCAAAAGAAAAATTGATATGGTACTCCTGTCTGGCATGCACATATTTTTTTATTGAAAGAGATATGTTTAGATGATGACTAGTTTGAAATACATCTCAGTACTTATCTTCTTGACAATGTTCAATTTGACTTAGTGGGACATGTTATGATTAATTAGTCTAGTATGTCCTATCACACACTCACGTTATAAATCTGACCAATTAATTGAATCTAATTATGTGCATATATCTGATTGGAAGATTCCAGTTGATTTTCATATTTTTGGACTGATTGTATAATTTGTTGACTATGAAATTTTCCCATAAATAAACTATTCAATTTTATCTCATAAAATATTCTCATTATTTTTGTGTGATTATCTTGTATGGGCCTTTCTCGTAGAATTTTCAATTAGCAGTCTAATTTTGGCAGCACAATCAGCTTTATCTAAGAAAAATCTGGATGAATTTTATTTTATGGAATCCAATCGTATTTTGTTCTGATTTTATCTTCCTAATTTAAAAAATTCTGTTTTCCATAAATTAGCATCTTAGGTGGTTTAATTTAATTCAAATTTGACATATCTGATTAAGGAAGGTTTCTTTGTCAATAATTGTCATTAATCAATTTATTTTTGGTAACTGCTTTCCACACGTCTCAAATTAAATGTTCCCTTCTTGTGCAATTCTGAAAAATTTCTTCTATTAAACCGTGATTTAGGGTTTTCCTCTTCATCTTCTCACACTTAATTTTCAATTCCTAACTCCGAAGCCCATCATACTTGATCTCGAAGGTGTGTTGAGTTTTCTTTTTCAGATTTAAACAATGGTGAAGACTAAAATGCCAAAATCGAAGAAACATCCGAGAAATTCATCCAAGGACACTGTTGCTCGATGTTTGATGCTGAAACTGCGATGTGGCCACAAATGTCGTCGCAAGGACTCTCTAGTGAAGTGCAAGAAGATGGAAACCCTCAAGTTCAGACCCGGACACTTCTCCAGCGGCAGTCGCATCTCAGGCTGACCAATCAACGGACATTGTTGCATATCAACCGCCGGTCAGCCATTCTAAAACTCAGCCCCGTCCAACATCTAACGACCCAATCACTTTCTGAGCAAGAAAGTTACCTTAAGTGCTCAAGACCCAGATGAAGAAGGAGATGAGGATGATGAATCTGCGGGTGACAGTGGGTCTGATAATGCTGAAATTGAAGAGAAAATTCGTGAGGATGAAGGGGCTGGTGATGAGGAGTCTGAACAGCCTCCTCCATTCGTAGAAGGTTCAAGTAAGCCCCATTCTCAAAAATCAGATTCTGATTTTGCTCTTGATGAATCTTCATAATCAACTCCTACACCTCCTCCAATGAAAATGGCCATAAGGGCTGAGAAAGGGAAAGGTAAAATCACTAATGTTGCTGAAAAGTCCACACCTGCTGGTCAGAACAGGCCTACCACTGCCTCAGGGGGTGCCTACAGAGTACTGCCTACTCTTAGTTCAGATCCCCAAATGTTCAGACTTGACACATTAACTAGAGGTAGACACTCTATTAACCCGCTCAATTACTGTTTTCTATCGAGAGTGATGAGAGTCTATTTCTGTCATTTACCATCTACCGTAAGTTCATCATTAAGTGCAAGGTAGCAATTGCTGAATTTAGTTCGTTTGGTTTAGTTGAAATTGTTGATTTTCACAACTTACATAATCTGTTAAGTTTTTCCGGGCCGTTCAATGAAACTCTGGTCAAGGAATTTATGGCCAATGTTCCAAAGAATCTAGAGAAGGCTGGAAATGAATTCAGGTGGTAGGTTTATGTTCGAAGAAGACATGTTACCTTCAGTTCTAACTCTCTCAGGGACTGGCTTAGGGTGACTGACGGGGGCTTCACAAGTGACGAAGAATTGACCAAGGACAGCATTGCGCAAGAAATGATCGGCTCTACGGCCGTAATCGGGAGAATCGACTACTTCCGACTCTCGCCCAAATACAAAATTCTTCATCGGATTCTTATCAACAATATCGATCCATTAACTCATCGATCTGACATTTCGGAGGACAGGGCTATTATACTATACAAGTTAGGGATGAAGATGCCAGTTGATTGGGTCAAAATAGTTTTTGATAGAATTGTTTATGAAGGACCAATGAGGGCCAAGCAGTACAGGCTACCGCATCCAGCTCTGATCTATCACTTTCTTGTTCATCAAGAAGTGCCTTCCATGGATTTAGACCGATTCTCTTAGGATATTCCAGCGCTAGGTGTTCATGAGTTTACAAATTTTGGTAGCGCACCGCATCCCACTCCCAGAGTTCCCATGTACTTTCTATCCTCGTTGGACCATTCTGGACGTCTGGATGCACTGGAAACTCAATTGGGGCTAGTTCGAACACAGGTAGATCAAATTTTTGCCTTAACCAAAGGTTTTTCTAATGAATTAACTTTCATGCGTAGGGTGTTGGGTAAACTGAAATATCTGGGTGATGAGCACATAAAGTCAGCATACCGAATAGTTACTCCGGAATTCTCTGCACATCTTGGAGATCCAATGGAGATTCCAACTTCCGATCCAGTTGTTGAGACAACTGCTGCCCCGACTACTGCACCTCTCACTGATGCATCTTCAGCTGATGCTTCTTCAGATACCCATGCTCGCAGGAGAGTTGTAAATACATCTGTATTCAGTACAAAGAAGTCCCAGATCCTCTCGGCACTAACTGTTCTCAGTTCTAAGTTTTAACTTTCTAACTATTTGGCTATGGATGACTATATTAACTCTTAAATTTTACTTTATTTCTCTTCAAAGACTGTTTTACTTTTGTTTTTTTCTCTTCCTTTGGCGTTTCTCTTACAAAAGGGGGAGTAGTAGTATTTTTATTTTTTTTAAGTTTTGTGGTTGTTAGTTTTTTCTTGCTATTGATACTTTGTTGGTTAAACTTTAATAGTTGTATTTTTAGGTTTATGGTAGTTTGATCATTACACTTAGTTGATATCTTGCTAGGGGGGAGCAATTTTAAAATTATGGCTAATGTGTGTGGTTTTTGCATATGGTGTTAACTTCTTTTTAGGAGTTCTTGGTTTACACACTAAGGGGGAGCCATAACCCTTATATGTTGATGCTCATGGGTTCTTTACTTTTCACACACATCACTTACTTTAAAAATTCGATAGTTATGTGTTTGTAATTAAGCAATACCAAAGGAAGAGATTGTTGGAAAAATATGTGTCATATTTTTCACTTTTTATATCTTGACTTACTTAATGAATATAACTGATTTTTAATGATAAAAGAGCAGGTCAACGTTTGAGTTTTTGACTGGTCTGGTTAACGCCAGTTCTGATTGACTGGGATAATAAGCGGATTATTTTTCAGATCAGTAAAGCTGCAATTTTATTCTGTTTTTATACTTGATATATTCTGATCTCATGAATATTATTGACAGCTCCTTTTGTAGGTTAAAGAATATTTTCTTATTCTCTTAGATTTGTTTAGGAAGGAAATATTTAGTTTCCTAAATTCTTTCCTTCTACAAATCTAAGAATATCTTTCTATATTCTTTCCTACTAATATTATTACCATTCTTGTTGCATATTTTTTAAGTAAGAAATAATTCCTAAATTGATTTCTACTTCAACTATAAGTAAGAGTAGAAATCAATAAGGAATCAATGCTTTTGAAATATAATTTTTGGTCTTGGATTCTCTAAGCAAAACCGGACGAATTCATTGGTGGAGAACAAGACTCAATGCTTCATTGATTCAACTTTCAAAGAAAAAAGGTTTTCTTCAAACTCGTTGAAGAATTAAGAACTTATTGGTGCTCAACGAACAATTCCATATCTTGTTCAAGCTACTTGTCGTAAAGTTAAGAACAAGGGTTCTTAATCTAAGTTGTGGTTGCGGTCAAGTACAATAGGGAAGTGGCGATAAAGTCAAGACCGGTGGGTTTGATTCCACTTCATCAACAAGTCAGAAGAAGAAGTATCACAGGGAGTTAATCAGTTTTCTTTTGATTGTTATTTTGTTAATTTTGCGAAATTACAAAAATCAATACTATTGTATTTTTGAACAAGATTATTAGTGGATTATTTTTACGCATGGCATGGGGGCCCGTGGATGTTTCTCTTAGGGGTTTACCACGTTACATCCTTGTGTTCGTATTTAATCTTTTAATTTTCGCTCTTAACAAGATTAGGTAAACGAACACGGTTGTGCGAGTTAGAACTGTTTTCTCTATATCTTGCTAGTTCTGACTACGTTATGTCTACTGCTTGTTTAATTAATATTAAAATTCGTTTTTAATTAATCTAGGTTTTACAACTTTCAGAATTGAATGGCTTGATTTCTGTGTATGCGTGACATTTACTAAGCTATTATTGGAAATCGTTTGATATTTATAAATTTGTCCATCCAATCAGCAGTCTTTTTTTTTCGTATTAAACGCTGTAGTCCGTTCTTTATTTATGGGAATCGAAATGCTCATATTTGTTAGTGTCTCGAATTTAACAAGTTTTCTAACCAAGTTTGAAATGTCATAGATTGGTACCTCAAAAAATTCTGTTTTACAGTGAAAATAACCTCTAGAATATTTTCTCAAAAAAAATTCACTAATGAAATGTCCCCTCGATTCAATTCTGACTCCAACCGGGATAAAATTAGATGCGAGAGTTATCTCAGTGAAAATTCTCCGTCGAAATCCAATCATATGAAATTCCTCCATTTTTTAATTCTTGGGAGGAAATTTTATAAATATGAAATGTCATAGATTGGTACCTTTAACATTTCAAAATTCACCATTTTCCCATGGTTAATTACTACTTTTTATCACGAAAATAACAATAACATATGAAATAATAGATATTCAAAATTTTTGGGAAGTGAAATATTTATCGAAATACACTAAAATTCAAAGTATCGCCTTAGTAATGGTGCGTTCGAATGTTTATTCTTACGCATTAAATGTTTTGGAAACATGACTAAATTTCATGACGGTTTATTTTTAGTCATCGTAATTTAACTAAAATATGTTAGAAACCCACCTAATTGAACCTTGCATAATTGGTATGACAGACATGATACGAACTAAAGAAACCTACATGAAGACGTGTACGTTGAGGTCAATAGGTAGCGATGAATATTTTAGACGATATGAGCAATATCGGTGAAACCTGAGACATGACATGGCCTAGCACATCCAGAAGATGGTGGAATTATGGATGGAAGTCAGGTGGCATGGTTTCGATGTAGTTGTCGATGGGCTTCGCGCCACTACATTGACATATTGCCAGAAAAGTGGCAAGATATGACCGAGATGGTTTAAGATCAGTTATGGAGTTCGGCTGCACTTACCCTGCCACGAAAGATTGATTATGAAGCCTTCTACATAGAGTTGACTGCATTGTGAAAAGAAGAATGGAATGATGCACTCGAGTTTTCTGAGGTCGATGGTGTGCCAACAGAGATGAACAGATGTGAAGTTGTACTACTTTCTTCTTTAAATGATGACGAGACCCCACCTTCCAAGAAACCTAGAGTTAGAGAAGAAAGTAGGTGAAAAATTTAGTAAAGATAACAATGAATATGTTAGTGATGACAATATTATGATTTTTATTTCAGTTATACTTCACATAGTGTTAGTTGAGTAGGATTTTCCTTTTTTAGTGGCGAGGGCCAGATGCTCTTAATTTTTTATGTATGTATTCTTCTTGAAGGATGGAGTAAATAGTAAAACATATTATTTCATCTCCTTTGTGGTGAGTTCTCTTTCATTATTTACCGAGTTTGATTGTTGTGTAATTGACAGATTACGAACTGTTAATGTACCAAAGGGTAGTATGCCATTAGTAGGACATATAGACACATATAAGATAGCGAAGGCAGTAGTGATAAATTTTGATGATTTGATCTTAGAAGTAGAACTGAATGTGATAGAAATGAAACATTTTGATATAATTTTGGAATTGGATTGGCTGAGCAATTATCTTGCGACAATTGTGTGTTTTGGAGAAAGAAATTGTGTTTCGGCAACCCGGAGGTGAAGAGTTTAGGTTTTATGGTCGAGATGAACCCATCCTGTCAAGGATATCTTGTGAGTCTCACTGGCACATCTACTGAAGAGATGATATTGGATAACGTGCCAGTGGTACATTATTGTGCCGACGTGTTTTCCAATGTTCAACTGGGTGTTAGATAGGTTTGTCATCATGTTTATTGATGACATGCTGATATATTCAAGAAACCCTCAACAACACCAAGAACATTTGAGGACAATTTTGGACACTCTGAATGAAAAAGTTGTATGCCAAAATCAAGAAATGTGAATTTTGGTTGGACTGAGTAGGATTTCTACGTCATGTTGTGAAAGCTAAATAAATTGAAGTGGATTTGTCAAAAGATGAATTTGTAACAAATTGGTCGACATTGTCGAATATTGGAGAAGTGATAAGCTTTCTAGGTTTAGCCAACTATGATCAGCGATTAATGGAAGGATTCTCCAAGATAGCGGGTCATACGACCCAGTTAACTCGGAAAGGTATTAGGTTTGTTTGGTCCTAGAAATGTGAACTGAGTTTTCAGGAGATAAATGACATGCTAATACAAGAATTTTTTACTTTTAACGATGTAAATTTTTGTCTTAGAGAGTCATTTTTAAATTATTTTGTCGAAAAATGATTGTCGAAAGACTTTACAAGACCAAAATTTCTGTTGTTAAAAGTAAATTTTCTTGTAGTAGCACTAGTGTTGGCTATACCCAATGGTCCAGAGGGTTATGTGATTTACAATGATCTGTCCAAGTTTAGTTTGGGTTGTGTTTTGATGCAACACAGAAAAATGATAGCCTATACTTCAAGACAGTTGAAACAGTATGAGTAGAATTATCTGATGCATGTCTCGAGCTTTCGGCGGTGGTTCATGCCTTGAAGATTTGGCACCATTACCTATATGGAAGCAAGTGTGAGATTTACATCCACCATAAGAGTCTCAAGTATTTCTTCACCCAGAAAGAGTTGAATATGAGACAACGATGGTGATTGGAATTAGTGAAGGACTATGCCTGCACTATCATCTATCATATGGGTAAGGCTATTGTGGCCACGGATGCTTTAAGATGAAAGAACATGTGTCAGTTGTGTGCATTGTAAATGAAAAATGATAACTTGATCAAGGATTTTTATAAATTAAGGATTGAAATGCTAGCAACGCAGTAGGGGCTCAACAATGATAGTAAGTTTGACTTTAAAGCTGACACTTATGGATAAAATTGTGGCAGCTCAGAAAGACGATCCATTTTTGGAAAAGATTAGGACTGACGTCGGAACTGAAAAGAGGAAATGATTTGAATTAGTCGAAGACCAAGCTCTGTTGTATAAAGGATGGTTGTGTGTACATAAGGATGAAAGGCTGAAGAATGAGTTTTTATTTGAAGCTCATTCTACTCCTTACGCCGCGCACCTAGGTGGAACCAAAATGTATAAAGTTTTACGTAACACATTTTGGTAGAAAAACATGAAAGGAGAGATTTCACTAATCGTGTCTAAGTGCTTAGTTGCCAACAAGTAAATGTAGAACACCATAGGCTGTTAGGGCCATTGAATCCAATACCTGAGTGTATGTGAGAGAGGATCTTGATGGATTTTGTCGTGGGTTTTTCTAGATCGACGAGAGGTCATGATGCCATATAAGTTATAATATGAAATCGAGCCATTTTCTACCAATTCTAATGAATTTTAGTTTAGAGTATCTAGCACAATTATATGTCAGAGAAGTTGTTCGACTTCATGGAGTGCCAATGCCCATTGTTTCGTACTGAGACCTAAAGTTTACTTCAATTTTTTTTTTGAAAAGTCTTCAAGGTTCTATGGGAACTAAATTGACCTTTAGTACGGCTTATCATACACAAATCAACGAACAATCAAAACAAATCATTCAGATCCTTGATGATATGTTGAGGGCACGTCACCATATGTGACACTATTGGCATGGTACCATATGAGGCATTTTATGGTCTTCATTTTCATTCAATAATTACTAGAATGAAGTTGGCGAAAGGAAAATTTTGGGTCTAGAATTGGTTGAGAAAATGGTAGAAGCGATAGACTGTATGAGATCCAAAAATAAAACAGTGCAAGACCATCAGAAAAGTTATGTCGATCAAAGGAGAATAGAATTGGAGTTCGAGGTCGGTGAGAAAGTTTTTCTAAAGATAGCTCAAATGAAAGGAATTTTACGATTTGGAAAAAAAAAAAAGTTAATACCAAGGTTCATCGGCTTGTTCGAGATCCTTGAGAAAAATGGAAGGATGGCGTGTCATTTAGAATTGCCACCCGAGCTCTCGGCAGTGTACGACGTATTCTACGTTTTGATGTTAAGAAAGTATGTATATGACCTCACACATCTGGTAAATTGTTAGTCGTTAGATGTGTAAAATGTTTTGATTTACGAAAAAGCACTTACGATGGTTCTAGATAGAAAAGTCCATGTTCGGAGAAACTGAGAAGTTCCTTTGGTCAAAGTTCAATGGGAGTAGACATGAAGAGGTTGGGGTCACATGACAAAGAAAAGAAGATGTCTTAGCAAAGTATCCAGATCTCGTAAACCAAGTTAGTTAAATTTCGAGTACGAAATTATTTTAAGTGGAGAGAGTTGTAGCGATTGAAATTTTTTTCGTCTTTCAATTTCATGATAATAAAACTTTTATTTCTTAGCATCACTATGAACTTCTTATTACGATTTAAAATATTTAGTCACGTTAAATTCTGCATGTGTTTGCTTTAAATTTTATTTAACGATTATGGAATATGATTTATCGCCGAGTATCGTTAATTTTCTTAGAAAAATAATTTTTTTGAGTTAATTTTTTGTTTAATTTTGGCCAACCATTTAAATTAAAAACCAAGAAAACATTATTTTCAGCCAATGCTAGTCCAGTTTTTCAGCCAACAAAACTGCTCCGTTTGAAGCCAAAATCGGTCACCTTTTAGCCCAATTCACCCGTAATTAGTCTAAAACCCAGTTGATTTTAGCCTAAAGTTTAGACAATAATCTACCCACCTGGCTACTTTCAAAACCGACCCCAACCTGCAAGAAAAACCACTCACTCAGTCAATAATTTCCTCTCACCCCACTTCTACATGAAAACTGCCCCCTCAATGATCAGCTAGGTGTCCAACCATCTCTCCATTTTTTCCTCACTTTTCAACCACCAAACAAACTGCTATTTTTCTATTAAAAAAAAAGTCCTAGATTTCGGCCCCCTTCAACCCCATTTTTCCCTCACTTTTCAGCCCACAAATTAACTATTTTCCAATCAGATTTTCTCCAAAATTCGATCCCTCCAAGATCTGTTTTTTCCTCATTAATTCAACCTCAAAATCACAACATATTCTCCTCATTTTGCTTTCCAGAGTTCGGTCCCTTTAAGTCCAAATTTTCCCTTCATTTTTTAGTCCCAAAATTTCAGCTTTCAATCTATTTTCTCTCCATATTTTTGGCCAACAAGAGGAGCCTTAGCCTCGTTTCTTCTTCATAACATTTCACAGCAAAGTCCACTTATTAACCCTCTATTTTTGGCTATCAATAGCTTATGTTTCTCAAGAAAATTTAGTTCATAAAACTTATATTTAACCACCCCAAAATAGTACAGATTTCTCTCTATTTTCTCTCTGTAAACTTTCCTACACCACTAGAATTTTGTAATAAAAAAGGCAAGCGTGTGGGTTGGATCTTTGGAAAGGTGCAAATTTATTTCAATGAAGGTGCATCCACATTTTATCTACCAATTCAACTTCTAACAGAAAAACTAAATATTCAAGATAGTTCTTATACTACATAATTTATATAATTTCATGATTTTTAAACTTGAGAAAATATTACGCCATGTGCCATGTTAAATGTTTTATGATGGAGCATTATGTCGGTGGTTGAAAGTAATCACCTAGAATCTTAGTGATTGAAAATAATCACTTAAGAATATTAGCAATGGAAGGTAATGACTTAAGAAATTGTGTGGTGCCGGCTATGAATTTCATGTTGTTGCTTAAGTATATTTTAAAGTATGGTATGTTGCATTTATGATTACATATCATTTTCTCATATGCATGTATAATTGCTAATGATTTTTTCTTTTGAAAAGCTCACACTCCAAAATTTATTACTATTCAAATTGATATGATTGGCAGTGGTGCGCCGGCGTAAAGTAGCGACGGTAAGGAAAAGATTTATGTTTATTATGTTTTGGCGTTGATATAATCGAGCCTTTTTATATGTAAATTGAAGTAGAATGTTTGACTAGGTTTTAATGATGTGAATTGGAGCAAAAATTGATTTTATGTTTATCCCGCCGATTTGGAAATCAAAGCTGAAATTTAGGCTTATGTATTGAAATTTCTAGTATTCTGTCCTTGATTTCAAAATATCATATTTTCCTATATAATGTGAAATTTTGAGTCAAATTAGCGGCATTTGATAGATTTATAAGTTGTCTATTAGTAGAATTTGGAATCACTTAAAATTCACGTTGTATGAATTTATTATAACCGTTTCCCAGACAGCGTCAATTGTACTTGAGGTAGTTTTTAAGGCTACTTTGGCCATGTATTTCATATATCAAACGAGTTGGTTAAGCTCTAGATTGTTGGTATGTTGTTACGTAAGGTGTCAAGTATATACAATTCAAAAAAATAATTTTTTGAGCACATTAAGTGGGTTGAATATGTTTTGGCGATATCTAGTGTTGCCGGTAAAACTTTGAAAATTTGGAAGTCCTTTTTTTTTCTTGTGCGCTTGTTATTTTTCTGCTGCAGATAAATTTTAAAACCATTCAAGGATTTGAAAATTTTTATTTTGAGTTGTCAAGTTATATTTTAAAATTTTCAGTGACCCTTAGGGTTAAAGAAAATTTGGGGTGTTTCATCGAGAGTATAGATTTATAATAACCAACGGAGACTGGACACATTCATCCCCCGAGGCAAGGATATGGTGAATGACGTTGCTCCTATGGTCGAGGTTTCGTCTGCCTACGGAAAGAGGCTATGTGTATCTGATGAGCTTACTGACGAGTAGCTTGTATATATCTGATGGGTCTACAACATATGCTTATGCCTATTCTGTAAGGTAGACATCGGCTTTAATCAAATATATTACAATAAGCTAGAGCTCAAGTCGAAACTCTATACATTAACTTTGACCAAGAACTTCTAGTTTAGTGTGAAGAAATCGAGTCCAATCAACCTTACATTGGTTTGCGTATAACTAAACTTAAATGAGATGTACGCATATTTAGAATTGGACAATCGGATACGTTTAAGGTTCTCAAGCATGAACCCTATGTGTTCGTTAGAATACATTCATGGTTTTAGAAGGCATGACACAATGCTGAGGTTGGTAGTAAAATACAATAAGGTATGGATGACACGTGAGGTGGCCTACAATATTATAAAGGGTACGCCAGAGGACAATTTCTAGAAGCTGTTATTGTACTGCTATGTCCTAGAGAAGAACAACTCAGATGTAGTTGCATAGATTTACACTAATCTGAGCAACAAGTTCTTGTACCTCTTCCCGTCCATTGGAGCATGTATTCGCAAGTTTGTTTCGTACCTGCAACCTATTATATATGTGGACGAGACACACTTGAAGGAAAAGTATAGGGACACTCTGTTACTAGCCACGTGACAAGACGTCAACATCTAAACATATCCCCTTGCATAGGGCTAGAAGATTCAGAGAACTCTACTTTGTGGCACTGGTTCTTGACGCAATTGAACGGGTACATTCCTGACTCGAAAGGTCTTACATTCATTTCTAATCAATATCCCAGCATAGTCAAGACAGTGGATGAGGTGTATCTTCTTTTGCAACATGGCGACTACATGTGGCACCTGGATGATAACATAAAGACATGTTTTGAAAATTCTAGGTACTCGAGGCCATTCTAGGCAGTTGCCAATGCCTACCAGGTTCAAGATTTTGAATTCTAGATGGCTTAAATTGGTCGCATGTACAATGGAGTTTTGGAATATCGAAATGAACTGGGGTACCACATCTGGGTGAGAGCACACTTTGCAGGACATTGGTACAATATAATGACGTCAAGTAATGCATAGTCATTGAATTCATGCTGAAAGATAAACACAAAATTCCTAATACTTCTTTGGTTGAAGGTATTCGGTCCTTTCTTAAAAAATGGTTCTTCAAGCGACGAAGTGTAGCAGTGAAGTGGTAGCTCACGTGGCACTGAAGATCAATGATGAAATACACACGACATTTGATGTCGGTAGGGATATGTCAATCTTTTGTGTAGATGACGAAAAATTTGTAGTGGAAATTGGACCTGAGACTTGCAATGTCAGCCTAGATCACATGACTTGCACTTGTCGTCAATTTGACATAAAACATATCCTTGGTCGCATACAATGAGGGTTTCCATACTTTTAGTGTTGAACTTTCCACCCTTTGTTCCAGATTTTACACGAAAAAGTACTAGAGTGTGGCTTACATCGAAATGATACATCTAGTCGACTATAAGGTACAGTGGTTCTACCTGAATTGTAGTTTTGGAAGATTCTGCCTCTAAAGGTTAGAAGACAAGTTGGGCGACCACCAACATAAAAGATATAGTTTAATGGATAGTGCAGCTCTAATTGTAGATGTTCGAGGTGTGGAGACACATTTCACAGTAGGCAAACTTTTTGGAGTCTGTTGCTATTGTCCAATACAAAGAGCCGTCCAGTGGTGAGGGTCGTTAGTGCACATAACACATGATCACCTTCATTTGGGCCGTCGAGAAAGCCCAAAGAAGAAAATAGTTAAATTTTGAACGAGAAAGATGCTGATAGCTTAAAGCTTTAATTCATTTCATTTCTGTTGCTGGTTTTATATAAACAAAGCAACTATCTCAATGTAATACATACACTATGAATACATTCTATATCAACCATTCACTTATTTACATGTGTCTATCTAACTTGTATAATTCCTAAATTCTAGGAAATGAACATCTGAGATATTTCCATATATAACAGAATATGATATGGACAAATGAAGTTTGTTAGCTCAACCCCAGACTCAATGAATGCTCCAAAACAATCCTTACCTTCAGTGTTAGAGTGGCTAATTGGTCCTAGTCTTCAATCTTAACAAAAAGCTCATCCTTGATTTGAAAATATTAGTGCATGTACCAAAATTTTGATGTGTTGATTTAAAGACGATAGTCTTCGAACTTCGTAACTCTCTCTAAATCCACATAACCACAAATTTCAAACTGGGCATCATTGAGGAAGACTATTACACCACATAGTAGGAATTGATCTTTGAGGAAGATGTAGTTCCTTGAACAGTGATTGCACTCAAGTTATCTCGGATGTTGCATGAACCAATGCTCTGTATTCTTCTTCTGTACTTGATCTAGCAACTACATGTTGTTTCTTTGAAGACTATGATATTAAACTGTCTATGTGCTGTTGATCTTCTATTGTATGGACAAGAAGCCCAGTCAGCATTGCCTGTTATATCTAAATTGTCACATCTTTTAATCATCAAGCCTTGATCAATTGTTCCTTTTAGATATCTGAAAATCCTTTTTAGTACATTCTAGTGAGCATCAGTAGGCATCTATAAGAACTAACTTGCTTTGTTTACAACAAAGGTGATGTAAGGTCTAGTGTGTGACAGATATTGTAAACCTCTTACTGCACTTCTGTATACTAAAGGATTTTCCATCATCTTTCCTTCATTTTTTGAAAGCATTATACCAATTGCTATAGGAGTGTTGCATGGCTTCAAATGTTGGTAATCAATTTTCCTCAACAAGCTTGCTATATATTTTGTTTGAGTAAGATGCAGACCTGAAGTGCATCTATGTACTTCAATCCCTAAAAATTGATGAAGTGAGCCATGTCTTTCAAAGCAAAGCTGACATTTAATTGGTCAATGAATTTTTGAAGTAGAGCAAATGCAAGTTGTTTTTCTCTTACAAAATACAACTATATCATCTACATATATAAGTACAAATACAAGTTGTTTCTATCTTACAAAATAGAACAATGAATTGTCAGCTTTGGACTGTTTGAACTTCCAGTTTATCTGTATGGAGCTTAACTTCTCATACTAGGCTCTTGGAGCTTGCCTAAGTCCATACAAAGCCTTTTCTAATATGCAAACATAGGTTGGTTTTTTTCTATCAATAAAGCCTTATGGTTGCTTCATGTACACTGTTTCTTCAAGTTTACCATTGAGGAAAGCATTGTTAATGTCAATCTTCCTTATATTCCAATCTTTAGACACAACAAGTGTTAAGATAATTCTCAATGTTGATGACTTAATCACAGGACTAAAGGTCTCATTGAAGTATATTTCAGGGGTTTGGAGTAACTCCTTTGCAACTAGCCTTGCCTTAAATCTTTCTATCTTTCCTCCAATGCTATATTTAACTATGTACACCCACTTGTTGGCTATTACTTTCAATGTTGATGAGGCTGGTACAAGTTTCCAAGTTTTATTTTTTACTAATGCATCAAATTCTTCTTTCATTGCATTCCTCCACCTTATGTCTGACATAGCTCTGATACACTCAATGGTCCAGGTTCTCTTTGCTTCTCCACATACTCAATGGCCTGTCCTATATACACTTTTGGTTTAAACACACCTACTTTAATTCTGGTAATCATAGGATGCTCAATAGGTGTTTCTATTCTCTACTGATTCATTTTCCTATTGTCTTCAACATTTTCATCATGGTGAACTTCATTATTTCTATCAAGATTTTCTGATTCCTCATTTTTATTTGATACTTCAAGATTATGTTGATCAATGTTGTCAAGAATAAAATTACCTAACTTGTCTAAAGAAAGGTATGTAGGCATAAATGCATTAGGATGAGTTGTATCATCTAGAGAGTGATTGGTATTATCATGACTAGATTGAGTGTCAAAAGGTAGGTAGGAAATGATTGTTTCTTCATTTTTGGGACTAACCTTTTTGTTTAGAAATCCAGCTTTGAAAAGAAACTCTAGTTCATTAAACACTACATGTCTGGATGTGTAGATTCTTCCTAGTAGACTGAGGCATTTGTACCCTTTATGTTATTCACTCACCCCCAGAAATATACATTTCAAAGAATGGAAGCTAAACTTGTGTTTTTGATAAGGTCTTAAGCAAGGAAAGCAAGCACACCTAAAGATTTTTAATGACTTATAATCAACATCCTTTTTGTATAGGGCTTGAAAAGGTGATTTTAGCTTTAGAGTGTTTGTAGGCATTCTATTTATGTGTGAGTGGTAGTTTGAAATGACTCTCAAAAATAGTGTAAGGACATTTTTTCTTGAACTAGAAGTGTTAGCCCTATTTATGTTACATGCCTATGTTTTCTTTCAGCCTTTCCAATTTGTGCTGAGGTGTATGGACATGAACTCCTCAGCTTAATTCCTAACATTGATGCTATGTGTGCAAAGGTTCTAAACTCTCCTCCCCATTCTGATTATATAACTTTAATTTTTCTCTCAAACTTATTTTCTATAATCCCTTTAAATTGAACAAACATGCTTGCAGCTTCAGACTTGTGTCTCATTGGGTATATCAAAGTGTATCTACTATAATCATCCACAAATAGAATGTAGTATCTAAAACCAGAGATAAAATTAATGGGTAATGGTCACGTGGAGCAATAACATGTGATGTTGATGAATTGAAAGGAATAGAGTGTAATTTTCTATACTGACAAGCATCATAGAAGGAAAGCATTTCATTATTTTTGAACTTTTCATTACATAGTTTAAGAACTTGAGACAATACATTTTTTGAAGGATGTCCAAGTCTCCTATGCCAAAATTCTAACTTAGACATTAATGATTCAACGTGAATTATAGTGTTTCCAGAACTAGAACTGATGGTGAATTTTTGAAGTTGTATTGATGACCTAATTGGTTTGATAGGGTGTTGATGGATTGACTTGGGAACTCTAGCTGATACAACTCTTCTTTAAGCATCCCTTGCAGCATGACCTTCTTCGTTAGCTGATCCTTAACAACATAGGAGTTAGGATAGAATTCCATAAAGGCATTATTATCAGTAGTCAATTGTGATATACTCACTAAGTTTTTCTTAACAGTAGGCTCATGTAGTAGATTTTTCAATAGTATGGATTTTTCATTCAAAGCAGGTAGACATCTAGTTCCAATATGTGCAATATGCATTGAATTTCCATTACCAACTATTAATTTTTCCTTACCATTATACTCTTTGGCTATGATGAGATTATAACATAATGAGTTGCCCCAGTGTCTGCAAACCAAGAAAGATCTGCAACTGAGCTTGGAGATGCAACAAAGGCTGATGGTGATGAGTTATTGTTGCTACTGTTTAGATTGCTTGGTCTGCTACCCATGTACCTTTCATCATATCTATTGAAACACTAGAAAGCAAAGTGATTGCCCATTCCGCAGAGCTGACATGGACTTTGCTGTTCATTAGATCTACCTTATCTATCTCTATTCCTTCTTCTTCCTCCAAAGTTAGAGGATCTGCCATAATTGCTTGGCCTGGTGGTTCTGCTATTATTGAAACCAGTTGTTTGAGCCAAATTTGTAAAGGCTTAGCTGATGTTTATTGTGCTCATACCATTTCTAACAACATTCACAAGTTCAAGTATTCTTTCAAAAGTCATGAGCATTGATGTAAGTTCATACCAAGAAACTATTTATTTGTTATTGATCTAAACTACTATGGTGTGTATTCTTCATCCAAGCTAGCTACAACTTGAGTCACCAAGTCTTCATGAGCAATATTTTTGCCAGCAATTTCCAGGTTATCAACTAATTGCTTCACTCTGGTAAGATATTGATCATTTGACATTGATCCCTTCCTAGTTCTTTGGATTTCACCAGTAAGAAAAAGTAACCCTAGATCTATTCAATATACCTCAGCTCTCATTCACTTCACTCCACAAATTGTTTGAGTTGGAGTATTCCATTACACTCATAGCAATTTTTTGGAGTCAAAGATGAGTACAACCAGCCCATCAGTAATTGATATGTTGATGTCCACTTGCTGTATTCTAGATTTGGTGACATCTCAACACTTTCTCCTTCATTGGTAACAATTTGAGTACCAAGAAATTCTGATGGACACTTCTTTGTTCCCAGTATAAATTTCTCAAGATTTTAACCTTTGATGATGGGTGTCATCATATTTTTCCATAGTAGAAAGTTGTTCTTATCTAACTTCACAGATGGGGTATGAGTTAGATTCATGCTAAAAGGTGAAATGTGATTTGCAGCCATTGATGTGGGCACTATTGTGCTTGACTCAAATAGAGAGAAATCATTGTTTGCACCTACGTTGGCCATACTCAGCTCTGATACCAAGTCAAATTTTGAACGAAAAAGATACGGATAGCTTAAAGCTTTAATTCCATTGTTGTTGCTGGTTTTATATAAACAAAGCAACTTTCTCAATAATATACATACATTATGAATACATTCTATATCAACCATTCACTTATTTACACGTGTCTAACTAACTTGTACAATTCCTAAATTCTAGGATATGAAAATCTGAGATATTTCCACATATAATAGAATCTGATATGGACAAAAATGAAGTTTGTTAACTCAACCCCACACTTAATGAATGTTCCAAATCAGTCCCCATCTTCAGTAGAACAGTGGCTAATTGGTCATAGTCTTTAATCTTAACAAAAAGCTCATCCCCAATTCAAAAATATTAGTGCTTGTATGAAAATTTTGTACTGTTGATTTAAAAATTATAGTCGTCGAACTTAGTAACTCTTTAGATCCATATAACAACAAATTTCGAACTGGGCATCATTTGTTCAAAAATACCCATATAACTAATTATTCGGTCAACCGTGATGACACTTTTTACATGCATGCAAAGACAATAACGGGCGAACATTACACATGCTCGGAAATGGTGCAATTCTAAAAAATTGGAGCCAATGGAGAAGTACATATTTTATAAATACATTATAACTCATACATTCTATGAGGGGTAATGGGGTGGGACGATAAGAGTACTTCCTATAAATAAATTATGAGCTGACCTAGTGAAAATAGGGCAGTGTAAGAGACTAGAGGACTGGTGTGTGGTGTGAAATCAGGGTCTGACGGATAGGCACACACGGGATTAAGTCAATCGATCTTTGAATCCAACATGGGTCTTCTTTTCCACTCATCTCTCAAAATTTTCTTATATCGACACCTTTCATTGAAAATCTTTAGCGTGGTTGAGATTGTTTTTAAGACAGTGTGCATTGCTAAGGTGTTCATAGCGCTACATTTGTTCCTTACACATCTTTTCACTTAAATAAAAAAAATAGAGCATTCGTAACCCGTACATGTTGATGTTAGTCTGTTCAGCATTGTGATGCTTATAGCACATACAATATCCTATCAACAAATTAAGTACATTAATTGTGCCAACTAAGTCTAGAATCCCAATTACTGGCATTTATGTTATCCCAGCTACCATCTAACATCATTGAGCGTATTTATGTGAGTAACTTTACTTAAGTTTCGTAATTAGTAATTACTAAATAGCACGCAGGTATTTAAAGAAAATCTAGTGAAGACACTAGAGAATAATGAAATGATCCCTTTCACATTACATTACGCAATACAACCCATCAACATACATTAACGATGTGATATTATAATATCCTAAAATATTATCTCTTAGCATTGTATGTTTAGCCTAGTCAAGAGACGAGTCTTTGAGGCTTGACCCACGTAAGAAATTATAGCCCAAAGCATAAATTCAATTTTAGTTTAAAAGGCGAAGTTATTTGAAGTTTAAAATCGTTTTATTTCCATTTTTCAACAAGCAATTGAGTTGTTTAGAATAATGGTCATTTGCATGGCTTATCACATAAACAACCTAAGTTCGAATCACCATACATTTAGTTTCAAGTATGAATTTTTATTTTAGCTTTTGAAAATTATAAAATTCTTCAACTTCCATTTTAATACTCTAAAAAACTACGTTTAATCTTACAATAATTTTCACCTTAAAGTTTCATTGAAATGTGAAGTTACTAGAAAAGGAAAACCATTTCCTCTCATTCTCCTCTCCAATTTCGGTCCCATCTCTCTATTGCTCTCTATATTTTTAAATATTTTTGTTGAAGCCAAAACCGATTTTTGGTTATTCAAAGTAAGTTTTTCAATTATCCAATCAAGAAATCAACGTAAGAATATGTGTAGTTGTTTTTACTCAACAATATATGGTTGATTTTATGTAAATGAGATGTTTTCATTAAGCTACGAAATAAAATGTTAATCTAAGGCCATAACGGTTCTACGAGCAAAGTGATTATTCGAATCAAGATGTATATATATATATATATATATATATATATATATATATATATATATATATATATATATATATATATATATATATATATATGTGTGTGTGTGTGTGTGTGTGTGTGTTGCTTTTGTTTGAAGGGATGGGTGTTATTTCAGGCACATCTATCTCTTATATATTTTTCCATTTGTTTGTACGCCTCTTATGTTGATGCTCTTTGAATGTTACAGGTTGTAATGCAGTTCAAGGAGCAAAGGATAAATACCTAATAGAGAAGCAAATTCTTCTCCTACATAATGTCTAGTGTCAGCATCATTCCAGGACTGATTGTGGACTGTAATTAGTGTTCAGATTCTTTTCTTAAGATCATGGCGAGTCAACTAGTGCAAGCAATGATTTAGGACTGCAATCTTGCAATTGATTCTCTGCAATTGATCTCCTCATATTCAACTTTGGATTGATTTAAATCTGTAAATATATTTATGAAATTCTGTATATAAGTCATACATATAGCAATACAAAAATTAACTTTTCAGTAAACTATTCTACTCTTTATGGTATTAGAGCTTTACTAGCTCCATCAAGCAACCTTTTCTTTTTCTTTTTTTTCCTTCCCTCATGGCCAATAACTCTTCTTAACATGCGTCTTCCCCTATCATCTCCAGTTCAAATCCATCTTCACCCAATACAAGTACTCTTATCACAATCAACGTTGCACCTTAGTTACCTCTCAAATTAACACCTTCAAATTACTCATCATGGCGTGCTCAATTTAATTCTCTCCTTATTGGTCTTGATCTCCTCTGTTTTGTCGATGGCACCTATATATGCCATTCTTCTACTGTTGAATTAGATAGAAAGTCTAGCCCAAACCTTGATTATAAAATGTGGCTGCGACAAGACCAATTGATATTACACACCATCTTTGCTTCATTGTCTGAATCTGTGATTTCTCTTGTTCCATCAGCGAAAACCAGCAAAGTTGCGTAAGAGAAATTAGCAAAACTTTATCCCAGCAAGTCACACTCTCGCATTGTTCATCTCCGAGACAAATTGGCAGCCATGGGATGTGGCTCGAAACCTGTGTCTGATTTTCTTCTTGGTATTAAAACCATTGCCGACGTGGCTCCATTCCCAGTAGTTTATCAATTCTATGGCAAAAGAGGACATGAGGCTAACCAATGTTACAAATTTTTTCCACATCTACGACCAACTCCAACAGAAAATCATACAACTTCCTACTCTTCTCACAATGGTAACTAGCTCATGGACTTGGCAGCTTTTCACCATGTGACATTTGATCTTGAAAACCTCTCCCTTCAGCAAACATATAAAGGACCAGATGATGTCGTGATTGGAGATGGTTCAGCCCTTAAAATTTCTCATACTGATTCAGTCTCTCTACCATAAAATTCTCATAATTTCAATCTCTCTAATTTTTTGGGTGTTCCCTCCATAAAAAAGAATCTAATATCTGTTTCTCGTTTTTGCAAATCTAATCAAACTTCTGTTGAATTTTTTTCCAATTTTGTTGTTGTGAAGGATCTAAGCATGGGGCACCACTAATTCGTGGTCAGAATAAGTAAGATATTTATGAATGGCCAACCACCACGCAACTGAGAATATCACATCATTCTCCACATCTTGCTTATGTTGGAATAAAAGCCTCTCCTCATATTTGGCACAATCGGCTTGGTCACCCTTATGTAAAAATCACAAGTTACTTAGTTCAATCTAATCTAGTCTCATTATCATCTAAATTTTCGTCGAATTTTCATTTTATGTGATGTCAATGTAACAAAAGTCATCGTTTACCTTTCGGAACATCTTCTTTACAAAGTAGAAGACCACTTGATGTAGTGTAATGTATGGGGTCCTTCTCCCATTTTATCTAAAGATGACTTTCGTTACTATGTCATTTTCGTAGATCATTTTACCAAGTATATTTGGTTATACCCTTTATGATGCAAATATGATGTTTACTTAGTTTTACTCAGTTCAAATCCATTGTCGAAAAGTTTTTCAAAACTCCTATCATCACAATGTACTCTGACGGTGGTGGTGAGTAAGAAGCCTTAAAATCATTTTTTAGCACCCATGGCATTCAACATCTCAAAACCTCACCTCACACTCCTGAACACAATGGTTCTGCTGAAAGACGTCACATGCATGTAGTTGAAACAGGGCTAACCTTTCTTCACAATGCTTGACTTCCGTTAAACTTTTGGCCACATGCTTTTCAGACTGCTGCATATTTAATCAACGAGCTACCTACAAGCCTTTTAGCATACAAATCACCATTTGAAAATCTGTTTCACACCACACCAAACTACGCTAAATTACGTGTCTTTGGTTACCTATGTTTTCTGTGGCTAAAACCATATGCCAAAAATAAGTTAGAGCCCAAATAAAAACCATGTATCTTTTTGGTGTATTCTACAAATCAAGGTGCATATAAATGTTTTGACATAGAATTCCAGAAAATTTATATATCTCGCCACGTTCAATTTGTAGAGCACATCTTGCCATCCAACATTAAGTCCCATTCAAAAATTCATCCATCATCACATCTTATTCAGAAATGGTTATCTCACTCTTCTTCTCTTGCAGCATTATTTTCCCTATCTCATTTTTTTCCAAATGGTACATTGCAAGCCCCTACACCTGTCCTTCCAGCTTCTGGTCTGGGTTTTGTTGGTGCTGCTACTTCATCAACATCCATGCCAACTTCTGACTGTGATACATGTAGTGCCTTCGTCCCTTTATTCTCACAACAACCCTCTCCTCAACCTTTAGTATCTCCAAATGTCCATATGACTCGTACTCACACCATGGTAAATAGGTCCCAAATTAACATTTTTAAGCCCAAGCAAATAAATCACACTATAACCAAACATCCTTTACCAAAGTCTATTGAGCCAAATTGGGTACTCAGGCACTTATAGATAAAAATTGGCGTCAAGTCATGTCAGATGAATTGAATGCCTTGTTAAAAAATGGCACTTGGGAGCTCGTTCCTTTGCATACATCACAAAATATAGTTGGATGTAAGTAGGTTTCCGCATCAAGAGAAATCCAGATGGAACAATTTCTCGGTACAAAACTCGGCTTGTCGCAAAAGGATTTTACCAAAGACCTAGGTTGGACTATTGAGAGACTTTTAGCCCTGTTGTTAAACCCATTACTATTCGTTTGGTACTCAGTCTTGCTTTTATCCATGGTTGGAGAATTTGACAATTAGATGTCAATAATGCATTTTAACATAGAACGCTTACTGATAAGGTGTTTACGCAACAACCTCCTGGACTTCATTGACTCATCACATCCTTCATATGTATGCCAACTACAGAAGGCAATATATGGTCTTAAACAAGTTTCTCAAGCTTGGTACAATGAGCTAAAAAGAATTTTGCTTGACTTCGGATTTACCAACTCCAAAAGTTCATTTCTTTGTTCATTTACAAGTGCATAGGCATCACAATGTATTTTCTGGTTTATGTGGATGATTTAATTTTTACCGGCAATAATGAACACTTTATTACTTGTTTTCTAACTGCTCTTTCAAACATATTTTCAGTCAAAGATTTGGGAGATCTACATTACTTTCTTGGTGTTGAAGTGGTTCTCACTCCTAGTGGCATTCTTCTTACACAACATAAATACATTCACAATTTGCTTTCAAAGACCAACATGACAGGAGCAAAAGAGGTCACAACACCAATTTCAACAACTCATCCACTAATGTTTCATGATGATTCTGCACCAACTGATGCTATTCAGTAAAGAAATGTAATTGGAGCACTGTAGTACCTATTCCTCACTCGACCAGATATTTCATTTACAGTAAATCGACTAGCTCAATTTATGCATCAGCCCACAAAAATTCATTGGTCAACAGTCAAACGTCTTCTCCATTACTTGAAGAATACCATTCATCATGGCCTATTTCTCAAAAATGCTCAACCATTAACTCTCACTACCTTCTCCGACCAAAAATAGTTTATTTGACCAAAAAATTTGTCTTGATAGTCTGACATTTTTTACTATTCTTGGTCAAATAAACTAGTTTATAAGCTCTACCAAATGGGCTCTGAATAAAGATGATTACTGATCTACAACTGGATATATTGTCTATCTTGGTAGCAATGCTATATCCTGGTCTTTGCGCAAACGAAAATCTGTAGCTCGATCATCAACGGAGTCTGAATACTGTGCTCTTGCTTCCACAGCGGCTAAAGTATTATGGCTTAAAAATCTACTTTGAGAACTTGGCGTGACCCTTTCTATGCGTCCAACTATTTACTGTGATAACATTGGTGCCACATACCTTTCAATCAACCTAATTTTTCACTTAAGAATGAAACATATAGCCATTGATTATCACTTTGTTCATGATCATATGGAAAATTGAACCTTCATTGTCTCGTACATATCTTCAAAAGACCAGCTTGCTGATGCTCCAACAAAACCACTATCAAGACAACAATTTGCTGCATTACAAACTAAGATTAGTATCTCCAATGGGAGTACCATCTTACGGGGGCATAATAGATAAGCAGATTCTTCTCCTACATAATGGCTAGTGTCAGCATCATTCCATGACTAACTGTGGATTGTAATTAGTGTTCAGATTCTTCTCCTAAGATCATGGCAAGTCAACTAGTGCAAGCAATGATTTAAGACTGCAGTTTTACAATTGATTTCCTGCAATTGATCTCCTCATATTCAGCTTTAGATTGATTTAATTATGTAAATATATTCATGAAGTTCTATATAAGTCACACATATAGCAATACAAAAATTAACCTTTCAGCAAACTATTCTAATCTTTAACGTCGAGTTGTATTATGAAAACAAAGAAATGGGCGAGACATTCAATATTGTTTCGACGAGTGCAATTAGGTATCATTTGTTTCTTCACTTTGTTAACACTTGTCAGTTTCTCCCATTTCTAGCTTAGAGTATATAATAACATAAAATCTAATAACTATATTTCCATTTCAATGCGTCCTGACGTTCTGTACCAATGGTGAAGGCATCATTGACTTGTTATTATTGTTTGTTCAGTGGGCTCAAAGAACGATGGTTGAGAAACTTACATACATTAATAAAGTCCAGATACGTCTTCTTTTCATATTTTTTGTAATGCTTTAGAGGAAAGAAGTGTCTGTAAATACTAACAGTGGGTTTGGCTCGATGGTAGTGTACTATTTTGGAGGTTAAGATTATTGAAGGTCATGGGACAACAATTGGTGTGGTGTTAGTCAAAGGCGTGCTTCATGAAGGAGATCAAATAGTTGTTTAAAGAATGCGGGCAAGTATAAGATGCAAAAGTTCTTTAAACTTATCCAAATCTTATCCTAGATTTTACTCATCCTTAGCTTTCTTCTGCTAGGTACGTGTAGCGCCAGTGAAACCCAGCATCTTGTATTTTTATGTATGTCTAAATTTTTCAAGAACCTCCACTACAAGTCCACGATCATGACAAACTCTTGCATGACAAATCTGGACACATTTGCATTAAACATAAACCATCAATGTTTTCAATTACTGCACATAATCATCATTTGAATCAATTCATGCACGAGCTTAGTAGATAACTTCAACTCCACCACCATAGCGAAATCTTGAAAACAAGATCTATCAAATCTCGCCATGTACTTGTGAGTAAGAGTAGACCTTACTGTCCAAATTGTTTCCAACATGCTGCGTTGCATGATCTTATCGTGAAAAGGATGTTTCTTATCAACCCAGTATTTGTATTCCGTCTGCATGCAACCAACCAAAATACAATTTCAATATCGACACATTCTTTTTGTGTAGTTCATGCTATACCAAGATATATTGCAATGTATAATCATTCAACGAGAATTCATAGCAATTGAGAATCAACATGCAGAATAAAAAAAAAACTTATAGTACTGCATAAAGTAATCTTGAAAATAATCCAAGCTGATCGAACCCTCCCAGGACAACATATTCCGTTTCATAGAAGTAGCACCGTTGCCGCAGTAGAACCGACTAACTGAACTTTCTAATTTGTAAACCGAAAATTCTTTTAACAGCAAGATAGATGTTATGAAGAAAATACAGAATTTTTAAGAGAATATTCTACAAAATTGACGTCAAATAGAAAAAAATTGAAAGGCCCTATGTATATGTTTTAGATGTTTCCATTCATCCAAAAGCTATTGAATTTCACAAAGGTCATAGCTCTTGATAAAAAAATTTGGAATTTTATTCGAAGAGGTATCAACATGAAAATGTACAAGCATTGAAAAGAGACAATCTTAAATCAAAAGTCTTTTATACACAACTACTTCAAAAATTTTCCATATCAATTTCTTCTTTAAGACAAATTTTCATTAACATTAATCTTTTTCCAACATTTTGCAACCTCAAGAGACAATCATAAAAGTTTAACTGAAACTAAAATGTCAGAATTAAAATTATTTGAAGTTTTTGTGCACTGTCCAAATTTGTAGAATGTCATCTTCATCAAATTGAGTAATGTCGATACTATGCTTTCAACCTTCCACATGACGAATTGCAAAGGCTCGGAGTTTCAAAATTAAATCGACCAAAACTTTGGACAACACTTCGCTCTAATTCCTATTGCTGAATTATGTTTTAGAAGACCAAGCACCGTGTGTGTTCACACCCTCGAATGCCAACATCATACCACCACAAAATGACCAATAAAATTGAAAATAAACATGTAATAACTGGAAAGTTTTTCTACAAGAGCTCGCGTCACTACCATATATTTTCAACACAACACTGTCGAATATATAAATCATTTTTTAACCACATTGAAAATAAACCATCTAATTGAACTTCAACAATTGACTATAAAATTTCTCTGTACAATTTACAGATGAACCCTGCTTTGAATGAATTCTATAAAAAATCGACCAGGCTTTCGACAACATTTTTGCCCTAATTCCAATTTATGAATTACGTTTTAAAAGCCAATACAATGCCCCTGTTCACACTCCCAAATGCCAACACACTACAAAAAACTGTGGCTTCAGAAACGGATTTTCCGTTGCTGAAGCCACGATATTCGTGCCTAATAGTCGCTACCAACGGACTATTTGCAACGGAATTTCCGTTGCTATTTTGAGGGTCGCTGAAAGTTACCAACGAAAATTCCGTTGGTAATCTTCACAAACGAAATTTCCGTTAGTAATGACCCACACTATTACCAACGGAATTTCCGTTGGTAATGACACACGCTTTTACCAACGGAAATTCCGTTTGTAACTTTCAGCAACCTTCAAAATAGCAACAGAAATGACAAACACTATTACCAACGGAAATTTCATAGGTAATGTCCCAAGCCTTTACCTACGGAAATTCTGTAGGTAATAGTGTCAATTATGGGCTTGAAACTAGACCACCAAAGGCCCGACCCAATCTACTAAGCTTTGTCAATCATTTGTATTATTTTATTAATTTAGAATGGATGTAACGTGATTTGAACCTTTGACCTAAGAGTTGTGAAGTTACAACTAAACCATTGGAGACAAATGAATTATTGTAATTATATTTGTTTTTATAATATATATAAGTTAATTGAGCAACATTTTCTATAATTGCTTATAAAGTAAAAAATAAATATTAGTGAAAAATTAAATTCTACATTGTATTAAAACTTAAACATAAAATATCACATTGCTCGAAAAAAATTTATAGCTGTACAAACTGTATGAAATGATGATAAACATTATTTGCTTTCACATTTAAACACGAAATGCCCAAAATGTCGTACAATAGGTAAACTAGTCCACCTAAGTTTTCTTCGCACAGAATTATAGTTTGAATCTGATTAATCTTCAACTCCATATAGTCAAATCTTTTTTCATTTTCAAAATTTGATTTACATTACTCATGAAAAATATACGGGTAACAAGATTTACTCTTCACCAACATGATTTAGTTTGAATCTGACTAACTTTCAACTCCATATATTTGAATCTTTTTTTATTTTCAAAATTTGATTTACATTACTCATGAAAAATATACGGGTAACAAGATTTACTCTTCACCAACGAATATTCCGTAGGTGAAATGTCGAAATATTTTTTGGTCTTCAAAATTGATTAATATCACCTACAGAATTTCCGTAGGTAATATGAACTACTCTTCACCAACAGATCTTCCGTAGGTGAAAGGTCGAAATATTTTTTGGTCTTCAAAATTAATTAATATCACCTATGAAATTTTCGTAGGTAATATGATTTACTCTTCACCAACGGATATTCTGTAGGAGAAAGGTCAAAATATTTTTTGGTATTTAAAATTGATTAATATTACCTACGAAATTTCCGTAGGTAATATGATACACTCTTCACCAACGGATATTCTGTAGGTGAAAGGTCGAAATATTTTTTGGTCTTCAAAATTAATTAATATCACCAACAGAAATTTCGTAGGTAATATGATCCACTTTTCACCAACGGATATTCCGTAGGTGAAATATCGAAATATTTTTTGGTCTTCAAAATTGATTAATATCACCTACGGAATTTCCGTAGGTAATATGATACACTCTTCACCAACGGATATTTCATAGGTGAAATGTCGAATTTTTTTTTGGTTTTCAAAATTATTTAATATCAACAATAGAATTTCCGTTGGTAATAAGAATCACTTTTCACAAACGGATATTCCGTTGGTGAAAGGTGAAAATTTATTGGTGAAAAACTATTATATATGTCAACGGAAAAACCGTCACTGATTACCTTATGTGAAATGTCATCATTTTTACCAACGGATAATCCGTTGCTGATTACCAACGGAAATAATCCGTTGGTAAATTTCCATTGGTGAAAATGCGATTTTTAGTAGTGACATGAGACCACCACAAAATGACCAATACAATCAAGAATAAACATGTAATGATATGTCGATTCTTCTACAAAAGTTCGTGCCAATACTATATATTTTTCAACACAATGTCGTCGAATGTGTACATCGTTTTTCAACTACAATGAAATTAGATCATTCAATAGACATTCGACAATAAAATTTCTCCGTACAATCTATGGACCCTGTCGAATGGAGAGTGAGAAATAGGGATATTGTCTTTCAAGTCATGTTCAGCGGGAGAAGTACAACTTAATTAGTCACGTCAGGGGTATTTTGGGTATTGTAAAAAATTGACATTTTTCATAAGATTATAAATACTCTTTCCGTCTCACAATGATAGACCTATTTTTTTTTTCATATGTCACAAATTATAGTTTACTTTCCTTATTGCGAGTATAGTTGATTTCTTAGTTACTTAATATACCCGCTATTTAATGTGTATTGTAATCAACAAATATGAACTATCTTGTGGGACGGAGGGAGTAGTAGATATCAAAAACAATTTCCACCGCAATTTCCTCTTTAGTAAACAACTTGAAAAATCCTACATATGATAAAAGAATGTATGCGATTTGCCATGGTTCACCCACATAGTAGACATGTGACGTCGTTTTTTGTTATTTTTATTTTTTGGCCCACCTGCATTGTTTTGGTGGTTGCTTTATCTTTCTCCTTTTTTGCTTTTTCTTTCTTGCAACTTGTCTTTCATTTTCCCCTTTCTCTTCCTTACAAGTCTCTACAAGAACTCGAGAAATCTCGTTTGGGTTGCGAGTTGCGAGGATTACAATCTATCGTTTTGAGAGTAGTCGATGGAGCAATAACAGCTGGTTTTATGCGTAGAGAGTATTGAAGTGAGTATGATCATCTCTTTGCTCTTTGCAGCCCTAATTGATATTTGAGCAGTAAATAAGTTGTAGGGTTTGAATTAAGATAACAAACTAATTGCCTATCTTTTTTTGAAACCATTATTACGAGAAACCAGATAGAATAAATGTAGTTCTTCTCTATTGTTGAAGTAGACAAATTAAAAAAAAACTTTTGCAATATAGTATAAGTTGGTTTATTAACTGATAAAATAGAAATTAAAAGATTTAAATAAATAAAATTTAAATAATATGACATATACTAAAATAATTGTGTCATGATAATTAATTTCAAATATTAATTCCAAGAAATTTTATAGGATATGAAATAAACATAATTTATGAAGATGAGATCGATATATAAGAAATAATTAATGTTTATTCAAAAAAATATGTAGTTTAAACAAAAATACTTTTATATTTATGTAGTCAAATAATCAATTTTATATTCATAGTATTTTTAAGATTCACAATTAAGAGTCAAAAACATTTTAGAAATAGCTCTTCTTAAAAAATTTCAACTGCTAAAGCTTTTTTACAATAGGTTGTACCAAAAAGTTCCAAAGAACTCTTCAAACCTTTTCGTACAACCATCAATACATTAACACCATTAAAGGCCTAATTATAAATGCATGATTAGGGGCGTGAAAAAATCTGTAATTTAGTCATGTCGGACTATCCTAGATGACTTAGAACTCTTTTAGCTTAAAATGAATGGAAGAAAACTATCTCCTCTAAGATTAATGTTCAAGTTGATTTTAATTAATTAATTAGGTTCGTTAGTTGTGAGTTAATACAGTTCTATTAGGACTAGAACTAGGGTTAGCGTAGCTTATATATACTAGATCATAGTTTGTGAAATCACAATATGTCTTTATTACTTGTTAGCACAAACAAGAGACATAACTCAATACAATTACTCTCAAAGTTTCGTTTTTATTTGTTCTTGATCGTAGAAGTTAAGATCTATTCTTGCTGTGTGGATTACTATTAGAGGTTGGACGACAACTGTGGTATTAAAGATTGTACATCCAACTAATCAGATGATTAGATTCCACGATATTTATCAAAATATTTGATACCATGAATTCTATCTAAGTACAAGGTTAATCCGACTTATAAGAATTGTAGATTTAATTTTTACTGTGCATATATATGTCAATTCTTTATATTGGTATCAGAGCTTACCTTATTACTTGTTTGAGTTTGTTAGATTGCTTTTGTGAATCGAACAATAAATTTTATTGAAATATTAATTTGATTTGAGCTATGACAGTAAAAAAATTTGCGAATTTTGAAAAAGAAAAATCTGGAATTAGTTTTAGGATTGTTTGGAACGAGAAAATTTGGTCGGTAACTAGCGGCGGTGATTTGGAAGCCACTGCTTCGGGCAGGTGGTGGTCAACAAATGGCCCTGATACCATAATAACGTGATATACCTAGTTACAATATAATTCACGGTAAAGGGCTACAACTTTGGAATTATAGAGAACAGATATACCACACCATAACGGATCAATGATCAGTGGATGCATAGTTCTGATACAGAGAATCCTCCGGAGGAAGCAACTATAGAGTATACTATATGCTGCCACAAAGGCTTATTTCTATTTCACCATTCTCATATTATTTTGCTATCCTAGAAGAAAAAGAAGAGGGAAAAGCTTAGAAACACATGATGAACAAAACACTCCAAACCTTTATTTCGAAAACAACTTATATCTTACAAAGGGATACAAGCCTCCTTATATAGATAGATGAACAATCCGTCGATCTGACGATGATTCACTGACATTTTAATCGGTCGCATGTCTTCCTCTCTTCAACAAACATGAAACTTTTCCATCCAGATGTATCGATGACGATCTTTGACATGCTTTTCGTGCCTGTGCTAGATAGCTCGTGATGTTCAGAGGCAAATCGCCGGAGCGACGTACTGGCGATTAAACACTGTTACTTTGAAGCTCACAGATACCAGAAACATATCTTTCGAAAGCACCAGTGCTCGAAGAAGAGGATTGAGACACGGATCACATCGTGATGGACTTAACCTCCGGAATCTGAATCCGCGTTTCGATGATCAGACGATCGAGTGAGCACGAGTTTCAGACCACGCTGAGTTTTTACGAGGCTCATGGCTCGGGAAATTGTCCATGATTGATACGAGTTCGAGTTGAGTCAGACAGTCATCACAGTGCACGACTATGATCGATCAGAGCAGATCCCCGATAGCATCCGTGAAGATGATACGGCCGTTCATGCTGATTCAGAAGTCCAACATCTCGCCCACCGAGAGTCGAGTGCATCCGCTCTAATTTGAACCAGCATCTGAGATTGCAATCTCGTTCAAAGCGATGCCTCACCAGAGAACGGTACATTCCTTCGATCGCTAGAACTCGATGACGAAGCTTTATCTCAGAACGATCCACTTTGATCCCACATATTCTTCCTTCTTTCGCAACGCGTCCACAGAACGACCACATCCGTCCAGCCTCGGTGATACGATGAGAACGCTGAGGTTCCGCTCGATCTCTGATGCCTGCTGGCTGGCTCGATCACTGACACTTTCAGCATATCTTCAGAAGTTGACAGATCCTGATAGACGCGTTCATGGTCACATGCATTACAATCGAGAATCGCAGTGCTTTTCGAGATCAGACTCAGAACTCGAGCTGTCCGAACACGCATTGGTCAGCGATCGATACCGCCATTCTGCAGTGAGAACAGCACATGCCATTCGTGAATTTCACGACCCAGCTCGATCTTGCCGAGCACAGCACATCTCACGAGCCTTCAGAGGTCACGGAATGGCATTAACGCCAGAACGTCGACGATCTCGAAGAACGAATCATGACACCGCAGTCCGACTTCATCAGACAGACTGGCCGAAGAGACCGTCCGAGATCGAGCTACGCTTATCACACATGATCCACGACGTCCGAACAACGCATTTGAACACAGAAACCGTTTGCACCTTCGTTCCGGAAGAATGTATCTCAAAACCCGAATCGCATCACCAGATATTTCCAAGAACGATGCAGCCCTCGCCTAGGCAGATCGGAAACTGTCATCGCCGAGAATGATTTGAGAGCCCAACGAAATTGTCATTCGCCGTTCAGCCTGTCGACCAACGCCGAAGCACGAGTTAGACCGAGTTATCAACGATGTCACTCATCCAGATTCCGCAACCTCGTGCCATGCCAGACAGATGTTCCAGACACGCCGCTGGCTCGTATGTCAGATTCAACATCTTCTACACCGATTGACCAATGAAGAAGCTCAGATTTCCACAGACCATCGCTTACGAACCGTCCAGAAGCACATCCCGTGAAAACCGCTGTCCGAGCTGTCGAATGATCTGAGAACATCAGAGGTCATCGACTGCAGAGAAAGCCTTAGATTGCTCACGAGCTTCAGACGCTTATTCAAATAGTCAACCATAAAATCTTCCGAGAACCATCATTTGATGAACGGAATCGACATCGCGACACGTGTGCCTGAATAATCATTCGTTCCAAAGATATGATCACGCACGTGAGTTCAGCGTTGACAACATGCCGTCCACATCGGTCAGCACAATCCCGTCGATACCAGATTACATCATGCCAGCCAAGATTGCACACAGACCATACGCTGGCCGCATTTCATCCCATCTCGTCCACCATCGAGTGTCATCGCATAGTCCGAGATGATTGAGTCCACCATCTCGACCAAGATAATCGTTGACCATCTCTAGCAGTGCCTGTCCACGCATGAACACGATCCCTCCATTTAAATGGAGAACTAAGTTCCAAGAAATGCAGGCCTGGTGTTCCGCCAAACTTCAAAAACCCTTCATGACACATGCGTCTGTCATCAAAGCTTTCATTGCCCGCCTTACTGGTTTCCTTAAAGATTGGTATGATTCCTTTGGACAATACAGGCAATTGCAATATCTCAATACTCCCACAATTGAACAGTTCATAAATGCCTTATATTGGGAATTCTGCGGAAGACAAGACCATTTAAAAGATATTGCCCGAGAAGAATTTTTTAAACTCAAGTGTTGTTCATACAATCCTAAGGATCTTGACAAACACTTTCAAAATGCAGCCAGGCGATATTATTTGATAGGAGGAATGGATGATCCAAACATTAAACAGGCTTATCTTGAGTCCATACCCCAACCTCTTGGACAAGAAACTTTAAGGATGATTGAAATGAAAGGACAATTTCTGGGTACTACATCCTTTGGTGAACTCCATAATATGGTCCTAAGAACTCTCAAGAAACTCTGCAACCAAAGAGCTTTCCTTACAGACATACACACTACAGGCAAGAAACTCGAAAAGGCTTGTGAACGCCCAGAGTTAAAAATCAAGTGTCACCACGACCACAAATCCTGCTCATGTCCAGGAAAAAAGAAATACCATTTTAGAAAATTCAAAATCCGAAAAAGGAGTTCCAGACCATTCTCTAAGAAACGAAGGTTCTTCAGACGAAAATTTTCTAAGAAAAAGGGAGATCGATGTTTCATATGCGGACAAAAGGGCCACTTTGCTAAAGATTGTCCAAAGCATAAGAAGGCCAAAGTCCTCAAACAAATTTATGCTGCTACAAACATAGATGATGATGAGGCAGACCTCGAATCAATTTTCTCAAAACAAGATGAACAAACTTCTGATACAATTTTTGTTCTCGAAGAAAATGGGATAAGTGACACTGACGATTCTCCCAGTGATCCCGATGAATGCTATGGATTACAAGTCATCAATCTGAGCCTTTCGGTACCTATGATTGAAATCAAAATCCTCCCAAGCAAATATGACAAACCAATCATTGTCGCTGGTCTGTTTGATACGGGAGCAACATGTTCTATTTTAAACCCAACTGTCCTCCCATCATCCATGTGGAAATCTCACAGACAAATCTTTCAGGCAGCAAATAATGAGTATTTCTCTACAGAAATCATTAGCAAACCTGTCAACATCCAGTTTTTCTCAAACTGCACTGTTTTCCACAGACTCCTTGGTTCGTCTCTCCCAGGAAAAGACATTGTTATCGGTTTTGATATCATACAACAACTTTGGGCAAAAAGAGTCATCCCAAAGTACAATGGTCTCCAATACAAATCCCACTTTCTCCCCTACATCCGTCGTACCACATATTTTTCCATGACATCCATACATTCTCTCAAGGAACAACTGATTCGAGATTGTTGTGCAGAATCTCACACAGATTTTTTCACTAAATGCACTAGTCCTTTATGGAAAAATCCTGAGTTCTTTGTTTCTCTTCCATTCAAGTTAAATGAAGATGCCAATCCAATAAAAGCCAGCCACACAGGGATGAGTCCAGAACATCTTCAACTTGCAACCACAGAATTGGCAAATCTACAGGCTGAAGGACTCATTGAACCCACTAACTCCCAATGGGCATGTCAAGCATTTTATGTCAACAAAAGAGTTGAACAAGTGCGAGGAAAAATGAGACTTGTCATTGATTATAAACCTCTAAATTATTTTCTTGTAGATGAAAAATTTTCTCTACCTAACAGGAAGGCGCTTTTTGCTAATCTATCTACTGCTAAAATCTTTTCTAAATTTGATCTGAAAGCAGGTTTTTGGCAAATTGGAATTCTTCTAGAAGAAAGGCACAAAACATGTTTCTGTATTCCAAATGCCCATTTTCAGTGGACCGCCATGCCATTTGGATTAAAAACAGCTCCATCCCTTTTCCAGAAGGCTATCACTCGCATCTACCATCCTATCATGAAATCAGCTCTAGTGTACATTGATGATATCATCCTCTTCTCTCTAGATGAATCTTCGCATTCCCAACTGTTGTCTGATTTCTATGACCTCACAAAAAACCATGGGTTGATGCTAGCCCAGAAGAAGATGCAAAATTGGAGTCAATGAAATCAACTTCCTTGGCATGCACATCAAAGATGGCCAGTATTCTTTACAACCTCATGTCGGCCAAGATCTACTGAAGTTTCCTCTGATTCTAATCTCTCAAAGAAAGAAGTACAACACTTCCTCGGAATTGTTAACTACATGGCTGACTTCATAGACCATCTATCCACAGTCATCAAACCTCTGCAGAATATGCTAAAGAAGAATGCCCCACAGTGGTCAGAAGAACAAACTAAGGCCATCCAACAGATCAAGCAAAAGGTCCACAGCCTCCCAGCATTATCTATCCCCACCAGTGGCAAGAGAATTTTACAAACAGATGCTAGTGACCTGTATTGGGCAGCAGTTTTGCTTGAAGAAAAGGAAGGAAAAAGAAATATACGCGGATACAAAAGTGGATCATTCTCTGAAGCAGAAAAACACTATCATTCCACCTTCAAGGAAATTCTAGCAGTCAAAAGAGGAATTGAAAATTCCGGTTCATCTAATTGGGCATCACTTCTTTATTGAGATGGATATGTCTGCATTTCCCAAGATGCTAAGTTTTAAATAGAAGCAGATACCAAACTCCCAACTTCTTCGGTGGGCCGAATGGTTTGCAAACTTTGACTTTGAAGTCAAGCATATAAAAGGCCATAACAATCTTCTCCCTGATCTATTATCCAGGCCCAAGCCCAAATACTCAGTCACAAAATCTATTCCCATTATCTATATGATGAAACCCTCGTCCTCAAAACCCTCTTCATCATCCTCTAGACCCCCTGAAGTCTATCTAAACATGGACAATTTTCTCCCAGAAATACACAACCTCATAAAAGACAAAACTCTCAAAGCCCGGTCTAAAGAACTCATGCTCAAATACCAGTCATTGGTCATCCGTAAGCACGGATTCACATTTTCGCAGGTTTAGATTCCATCCCGATTATCCGCTCTTAATCTCTTCTTCTTCAACCCGCATGCACTTCAATGGGCTTTCTCGAAAGAAATTCGTGATTTCCTATGGTATCTTCTCGAGCTTCATAAAGTAGCTTTACTTTTAATGCGTAAGCCATGGCTACCGGCTCCTTAACTTGATTATGACCTCCGGAAGACTTATCCCGAGCTTTATCCCGAACCAAACCGCCATGCTAAAAGTTCTTAGAATGGTTTCATCCAGTAAATCATTGGATGGAAAATTTTCATGTTTACGTAGAAAAATTTAAAGACATCCGTACTTCAGTTAAAAATGTCCACGTTATCATCATCTTTGATCGACAGGGATATTCTACAGAGACAGGATACTATACTCATTTTTCTTATGTTCGTGATTACACAATCTTGCCTTATAATCCCTACAAAGATTGGGAAGGTTATCCAAAAGAGTTGAGGACATTTCAAAGAAAAATGGTAGAAATTAACTAGACCATCCCTCTAGAAATTTGGCCCAACATTGATGATGATGCTCCATGGGAAACTCTACCTATATCCTATGCAAAACGTCTCCAGGAAGACATTGAAGTCCACATGAAGAAAAGTTATCCCAAGTACAACTATTATCATCTTCCTCGGCCAGATTCCAATAATTTTGATGTTTCATGGTCACAGTTATATTTGGGAAGACCAACTCAGAGTTTGGGATTCACTTTCAAATATGGTGAAAACACTCCAGAAGGACAAGCTCACAGAGAACGACTTTGGAAGATGCTCCACGACAATATCACTGGTTCTCCTCTCACAAGTCCCCCACAAGAATCTACCACCAATTCACAATCAGAGACGGTTGCTCAGCCTATTATCACATCTCATCAGCTTCAAGTCACACAATACATGATGCATGAATATCCAAACATTTCTCTAGTTCCTGAGCCAGCTCAACCTGACCCAAGTGATCCAGACAACATTGAAATAATTTTGGACCAGATGAGGGACAATGAACGAAAGACGGAAAATTTACCATGGTGGAAACAACAGGGTTTACCCTCGGACTTAGATGATTCGGATTCCTCTACACTAGCTGCCAATCTTGGTACACCATGAAATGAGGACAATTCTGATTTCCTTTTGAAAAGCAGATTCTCCTTTTGATAAAGTTTTCACGGGTCTTTACTTTATGTCATGCGTCCAGCTTTTGAAAAGATGTCTGTATAATTATTTGTATGCTTTATGCTTTACCTTTTACTTTATGTCAACCGTCTATCTTTATGTCATAAGTGTGTCTGTTAATTGATTCCAGCTGTTTGTTCCTCCATCAATATAAGGAGGCTTGTATCCCTTTGTAAGATATAAGTTGTTTTCAAAATAAAGGTTTGGAGTGTTTTGTTCATCATATGTTTCTAAGCTTCTTCTCTCTTCTTCTTCTTCTAAGGATAGCAAGATAATATGAGAATGTTGAAATAGAAATAAGCCTTTGTGGCAGCATATAGTATGCTCTGCAGTTGCCTCCTCTGGAGGATCCTCTGTATCAGAACTATGCCTCCACTGATCATAGCAGCGAACTACTGCCGAAAATCAGTGATCGCAGCCGCTGATTTCGTTGCAATTGGTAATTTTATAGATGCGCAAATACAAAGCTAACATAGCTTTCTTAAACGGAAACCCTGATCTAGACACAGTAGGATCAATTGAGTTAGCAAATCTAATGTACGTACAAGCATCTTTTTCCTTTCTTCCAGGTTTAGGCGCTTAGTTTAGGCTTCTGTCATAATCACAGGAGGAGACTGGCTTGACCTATCATATTGATCGTGTACCGTGTGGTGTGTTCATTCCAACAGAACTATGGAGTTCAGGGGTCCACCTGACCTCACATCAACTCGTATAGGGATAGGAATGAATTGAATAAAGAATCTAAACATCATGTGCCGCTGTTAAAAGTAGTATTGGCACCAGACAAAGTCAAACAGTAGCGAAAGCTGTTGTTCAACCCTAAAAGGCGGTGGCCATAATATTAAATAACGGTGCAACCACCGCCAAGTGATATACCAGTGGCATCCTAAAATGGGTCTATGGGAATTGGCCAAAAATCGCCACTATTTAAAAAAAAAAAAAAAAAAAAAGGGGGATTTATGTTATGTGCAATTTTAAAATTGCCCATATATTTTAAAATTCAACAGAATGTCTATGCAATTTTAAAAATTATATAGTATGTCCTTATATTTTAAAAAGGAAAATAGGATCTTAAATACAATTTTAGAATTTTTTGAAAAAATCATAATTATTATATTTTTAGTGCTGGTCAAATATTCATAATTGACTAAAATTGTTTTTAAACAATATTTTGAATTTTTTGACCTAATTAAATTTTGACTTTTTACTTTATAATATTGTAAATTTAATCATATAGTGATTTTATCATTAATTTAGAATATGTGTTTAAATTGGAAGATAAAATAAATTTTGAAATTTTTTATTTATTAATAAAATCGATTGATTAATTAGATTAATTGCTTAATTTTATTGTTGAAAAATTAGTTAAATAATTAAATTAATTATTTATTTCCTCTAGTCCGTTCTGAAATGTCTAAAATTTTTAGACTTACATTGTCAACGTTGCAAATTTAGAAATCAATATATTTTTAATATTAGATATTAAAATAGATGTTTAGTGGATGAATATAGACTCGACTCATGTGATTGGTTGTATGGCTAGTTTATTCTTGTTGATTGTTGGTTGGGTCTGTAAGCCTATTATATATTTAATTGAGTTTTTGAGCTTTTTATTTAATATGGATCTGCGTGCCAACTAGTATAAGATTGTTGTTGTAATTGGGCCACAAAGAAGCTAGTATAAGATACATGTTGCAGTAAGATATGGAAATAATTGTATTTAGCATCAAATGATTGCATGCAACGTCTACTAGGAATTGACCGACTAGTCTTCTTTTTGGCTCGGGAAACTAGATAGATAAAAGTCCATGATCATCCACAATTATTATTATATAAATTGATTGGATGTTGGATGTTAACTGATATACATAAATTTGATGAGACAAACTCCTCTAAATCAAAAATATTAAATTCTTGTTAAATGCTTAATATAACCGTGCTTTTTATTGTTATAGTGAAAAATCATAGTCCATTATCGATGTCAATTTGTTGAGTCGCTCAAGGATGCTCGCTCGTGGATATGTTTATCACTATGGAACATTCGATGTTTCTAAACAATTGATCGAATTTAACTAGAATATTATTTTTTATTGAATCGCTCAAGGAAATAAAATTTTAAGAGCACAATCAAGTAAACACATAAGATGTGTGAGTCAATAAGTTGTCTACTTGATGATCTGATAGTCACATATAGATAGGATTGATAGGACTAACTACCTAGATATTTTATTAAGACTTGTTGAATTGGTCATGGTTCTAATAAAACAAAAAGGATCTTAGCCCACTAGGAATCTAACCAATTTTATTAAATAATGTTTGAGGGACATCAATTCAATTTAAACATATAATTAATTTAATATAAGTCCATGTTAAATTAATCTGTTTGTATTTAATTAATTTTCTATCTTGTTATATCAGTTACTGAATCATGAGTAGCCATATAAGTTTAAGAGGCATACTGGATGTCAACAAACTTACCGAATCAAATTCTCTAGACTGGGCACCACAATCTGAGAATTGTTCTCAAGTATGAAAAAATTGGATATGTCATTGAGCACCCAATTTTAGAAGCTCCTACTAAGGAAGCTATGCCAGAAGAAGTACATGCTTACTATAAACAGAGTGATGACGATAATACTGCACAATGATGATGATAATATGTAACATATGTGATGTTTGCAGCAATGTCACCTGAGTTAAGAAAGTAGCACGATGGTATGGATGCTTATATCATTATATATTATATCAAGGAGTTGTATGATAAACAGTCACGCATTGAACATTATAAGGCATCCAAAAAGTTATTCAGAGGTATGATGGTAGAAGGATCTTCAGTCAGTGTTCATGTGCCGAAGATGATTGATTTTATTGAAAAATTAAATTAGTTGGGTATTATCATGAACCACGAACCACGATCTGAGAGTTGACTTGGTTCTGCATTTCAATAGATTTTCTCAATTCATTATAAACTTCAACATGAATAAGATTCAATGTACTCTGCCTGAGCTGCTGAATAAACTGAAAACTGTCGAGTTATATAAAAAAAAAAAAACAGGAAAATTTTGGCAATTGATACATCTAAAGACACTAAGCAGAAATCAAAAGGACATTTCAGCAATGATCTAAGAAGGCTAAATCTGTTGGAAAAATAGTCAAAGCAAACAAGGAAAAATCTAGTCTGATGATCCATGTTTTTGCTGTAGAAACAATTGTCATTGGAAAAGGAACTGCAAGGTATATCAGCAACCTTGAAGGAAAAGAAGTCTAATAAGGCTTCTACTTCAGGTAACTATTTCATTGAAATACACTTGTCTACTCCTTCAACTTCTTGGGTATTAGATACCGAATGTGGATCTCATATTTGCACAAATATGTAGGGGCTATAGAACAATAGATTACTGTAAAAGGGAAAAGTAGACCTACGCGTTGGAATGGAACAAGAGTTGCTACCTTGGCTTTAGGGACATACTTTTTAGTGTTGCCTTCAAGCCTTGTTTTAGAATAAAAAGACTGCTATTACATTCTTGATATTACTAAGAACATAATTTATATTTTCATGTTTGGACATGAATGAGGTTTTCATTAAGATTAAGGATAAACATTGTTCTTTTTATCTTGATGATGTGTTTTATAGAAGTGGGAATTTATTTGATAGTATTTATATTCTAGACTTGGAACGTCCTATAACGAGTATAGACAACAAAATACATAAAAATGATGGAATTAACAGCTCATATCTTTGGCATTGCAGACTCAGTCATATAAATAAAAGATGCATCACAATGTTAGATAAAGATGGATACTTGGATTCAAATGATATCATTTGATAAATGTGATTCATGCCTGATGGGCAAAATGACCAAGACCCTTTTTTTTGGAAAGAGAGTCAGAGGTGCAGACATTTTGGGATTTATACATACTAATGTATGTAGACCAATGTCTACAGATGCTAGAGGCAGGTTTTATTATTTCATCACGTTTGCAAATGACCATTCTAGATATGGTTTCATCTACTTGATAAAATTCAAGCATGGAGCATTGAAAAAGTTCAAGAAATTCAAACAAGTGGTTTGCTGAGAGGATTTCTTCTCCCACAATTTCTGGGATAAACCATAACTTATCAAAATAGCATTTATCATCTCTTTAAGAGTATAACTTTTGCGTTCAGCAACACCATTTGAATGATGTAAATAAAGAGCAGTAGTTTGATGAATAATTCTAGAGTCAGAAAAATATTCTTCAAATGGTGCTCCATATTCTCCTTATCTATCACTACGAATAACTTTTATTCGTTTTCTAAGCTAATTCTCATCCCCATTCTTGTATAGTTTAAATACTTCTAAGGCTTCGTCTTTGCTTCTTAGCAAATAGACATAATAGTATCTTGTGCAATCATCTATAAAAGTAATAAAATACATTTTACAACATCTAGTTTGAACAAACTTTAAATCACAGAGATCACTGTAAATTAACTCTAAAGTACTTGTGTACCTTTCAACCGAATGAAACATTGTTTTGGCTAACTTTGCCTCTACACAAATTTGATAATTATGATTTTGATCAAATGAACAAGAAGACAATAAATCTAAACTTACTAATTTTCGTAAAGTATTAAAATTAACATGTCATAATCTATCATTTAGTAAATTAGAAGACTTTACAAAGTAAACAGGTGATTTATTTTTATTATTATCAAAACCACTAATTACATGCATTACATTCATTTTGAATAGCCCATTGTCTAAGTACTCCTTGCCAACATATATGCTAACAAATTTGTCATACTCTAACACTAGCCTAAACTCATTCTTGCTATGCAAGGAACCAGATACAAATTCTTGCAAATGTCTAGAACGTGCAACACATCAATAAGGGTTACTTCTTTGCCCGAGGTCATTTTATGTACTATTTTGCGCAATCGAACAACCTTTGATGTTGTCGAGTTGCCCATGAGGAGCAGTTGTCCGTTGATCAGACTATTGGAAGAAAACATTTTCTTATCAGCACAAACATGACGAGTAGCACCAGTGTCTATAAACCACTATCTTGGATTCTCTACTATATTTGCTTCAAAGACTACTACTGATAGCATTAGATCAAACATCTAAGTAGATGGATTGTCTTCCTCAGTCATATGTACATTGTTCTTTTTGTTTTGCTTTTTATGTCAATAGTCTTTTGCTATATGACCCATCTTACCGCAATTAAATCATTATCCTTTGAACTTCATGGTCTTGCCTTTTTGCTTGCCATTACTAAAGTTCTTTATCTTTTTGCTAGCATTTTACTCCACCGAATTGGCTTTAGCCTCTATTTGTAGCTTTCCTAATTTCTTTTCAGAATTCCGATTATCTTTTTGAATTCTCAATTACAATAAGATCTTCAAGACTCATCTCCTTGCGTTTGTGTTTCACAACAAGATCTTCAAGTCCATTTCCTTGCATTTGTGTTTCATGTAGTTGTTGAAATCTTTCAACACATGTGGTAACTTTTCTATAATACCATCAACCTAAAATAATTCACACGCTTTATTCATTCTGCATGTATTTCTTGCAGGATGATTTGAAGTTCTTAGACTTGAATCATTATTGTTTTGGAATCCATTATTTTGAAATCTAAAAATTTGCTAACTATAAATTTCTTTAAACCGACATCTTCAATTTTGTACTTCTTTTCCAAATATTTCAAAAATGATTTGGCTATCTTGACTGAACTGCACTGAGAATCTAGTTTCTGCACATAAAATCACTTTGTTCTGTGTGTCAAAAGATGTTCTCTTTTGAAGATATGTTTCTGTTTCATCAACGGTCTAAGCATCCTCAATCAAAAATCTTGCCAGATTTGGAGTAGTGAGATAAAACATCATCTTTTGTTGCTGTCTCTTGAAATCCACTCCCATGAATTTCTCCGATTTCTCTCCATGAGCTAGAGGTACTTTTACCACCCGATTTTGATAGGACTTCCACGTCAGCATAGGTCCAGTGAAACCAAATTGCGTTAGATTGGCACACGGATCCTCACAAGGAAACCAAATTCTAATCTCCTAAAGATTAGGCAACGTGATAAATCCAAATAAGGACAGTAATATAGGAGATTGCCTTAACAACCAATCGTCCATATCCATTAAGGAAGGAGGATCCGATTAGATATCTAATTGATTATTTTCCAAATCAATTAGAACTCTTGTGCTATAAATACAACGTCTCCAGTTATTCTAAGGTACGCTCTTTTTGTACTTGAATTTCACCATAGTCTCTGTTCAAATCTGTCTACTTGTTTCTCCCATACCTAATTACTTTCACCCCCGATGTATTATTCTTTATATCGACAGTTGACTTGATCGTCAGAGTACCAAAGATTGCTAGATCCTTTTCCTCTAGAGATCTTGGTACCTAATGATTGTCTGAGTGTACAGGTAACATACAAGTTGGCAGAGGAGTGACTGAAGATCTGTTGATACATGGACGGTGCAGGTTCTAATGTCAACAGATTGGCGCCGTCTGCAGGAATCAAAAGACGTTACACAATCTAAAACTTGTGGTAAAAACATGTTTTCTACCAGAAAGAGCATGGCAATCGAACACTCCATGGAAGAAGAAGTCGAATCCCACCACAATGACTTGCGTAAGAAAGCGTTCAAGACCTCCAGAACGTAACCCGCCGCAAGAAGAGAAGACAACGACAAAAGTGGACGGTTGAACAAGAGAACCAGGACCTGAGGCTGGACAATGTCCAGATGAAGGCAGCACTTGAACTGTTGGAGAATTACTCTCTCCAACATGGACCCAAGCGCAGTCGTGCCCATAGAAGCCCTTCACGGTCCAGCTCAATGGAAAGTCGTCGATCTCAGGACGACCCATCCGTTTCAAACAGTCGAAACCCTCAGAACATTGTTCTGAAGCCCTCACAAGAAGATCATAAGAGGAAACCTCTTCTAACATGAGAAAACTGGCCCATTCCTGCTGCTAGCGTGTTTAACAGGTTGGGTGGATCTTCCATAGCGCCACCCCTAACAAAGAAACAACAAAGGAGTGAGCACAAATAAGCCTCGTATCTGAAAAAGAAAAGAAAAGGACCCAAACAAAGTTACGCAAGACCTGAGGATGAGAAGAAGAGGCTAGAATGCTACGAGGATGATGATGATGAGAATCACCCGTTCACCAATTACATGAAGGCCATGGATATACCTGTGAACTTCTGAATGCCTCTTATAAACAAATACAACGGGAGAGGTGACCCTACGGATCACATCAATATATATAAGACGAAGCTTCAAGCCCAATCCCCTGCAGTGAAGTGTCGAAATTTTCACACCACACTCACATCCGATGCGAAGAGATAGTATAACAAGCTAAAGCCAGGAAGCATCCAGAGCTGGCCTCAACTCAAAAGAGAGTTCGTCAATGCCTTCATTGATAATCAAACAATGATAGCTGACATCACCTAGCTCCACGACATTCGACAGAAGGAAGGAGAAATAGTTAAGAGGTTTAGTAACGTTATCAACAAGATTAAGACTGTAACTGATGAAAAAGCCCTGGATGTACTCGTGACTAGACTTCACATGTGCATCTCCTTCTAGAGAGACGTACAGAACAGTCAACCAAAGACTTATAGTCAGTTGGAAGACTTGGTCCAGTACGAAATCTGGTCGATGAGACTATCAAAAATAGGGAGAAGGCTAAAAGGAAGAGAGAAGATCGCTACAGAAGAAAAGGGCGACGCTCCTCTGAACCTTGTTTCAACCACTTTCAGAGAAGGCACTCTCCTGGACTGCCAAGCAACCATTATAGGAGATTTAACCAGACGGATGTAGCCCCTGCCCTCCATCCTAAAACACCCATGGTGGCCCACTTGCCTACGACAGCACCACCAAGTTTTGTCGTATACACAGGACTAGGGTACATAACACAGAGGATTGCTCGGACGTTAGAGAACTGATCAATTGTAGAAACCACGGGTAGGGAGAGGAGAATCGAACCGTGCGATGACGTCGAGGACCGCCCACCCAGATGTGAAGACCTCCTCCTCAATGCTAGGACGATGGACCTCACCGTGATGACAGAAGAAATGACAAACACAGGGATCCACCGATGGCGAAAGGGCCTGCGAGAGCCTCCTCAATCTGAAAAATAAATACGATCATAGAAGGGCCCTATGTCGGAGGGTACACGATGAACTCGTGGCAAACTACTTGAAGGCGGTGAGAGAAGAACCTATGGAGAGTTGGCAGGTCCATAGACACCGACCAAGAGCACTGCAAATCTCGTTCACTGAGAAAGATGAGACCGGTATACACTATCTCCACTGCGAAGCCCTGGTGGTCTGTGCCGTCGTCGCCAGGAATGGACTGGGACATATGTTGGTCGATAATGGAAGTTTCATGAATATCCTATTCGGCAGTACCTTCGATCAAATAGATGTGGATCATGAACTGACGGCCATCTCAGAGCCACTATTCAATTTCACAGGAGATAGCATCGTCCCGCGATGAAGGATTACCCTCGCAGTGGACTTCGAGAGCCCCCGTGTCATCTTAGGAAGTTCATAGAATTCCTGGCAGTAGATACCCGTTCTGCTTACCATGGAGTCCTCAGAAGGCCTACGCTGAAGGACTTGCAGGGAGTCACATCCATCCATCACTTGGCGATGAAGTTTCCGACGTCGGGAGGGGTCGCCAAGATTCACAACAATCAGACAGAGGTGAGAGCCTGCTACATGAACACGTTGTGAAAAGTAGTAAAATGCGAAGGTGTCACCCCAGCAGTAATGACTATACATTCAGAGTCGATGGAAGCGACCACGAAAAGATGGATGAGAAAATGACACTGGACGAGGGCCTGGACCCCTGATTATAGGTTTGGACTCTCTTGCTTCTCCAGCTGAGAAGCTGGAAGCATTTTTGGTGAACTCTTTAGAACTAACCCAGATGTTGCAGGTGGGAGAGAGGCTCGAAGAAAAGATGAAGTAGGAATTGAAGTAGTTCCTACGGGAGAACACTGATATCTTCGCAAGGAAGCATAGCGATATGGTAGGGATTGACCCATCAGTGGCCTGCTACGCCTTAAAGGTGGATCCTAAAGTGCGCTCCAAGATACAAAAGAGGAGACCTTTGAGCATCGAAAGGTATGGCGCCTTGAAAGAAAAGGTTGACAAATTATTGGCCAATGGGTTCATCAGGGAAGTAATCTACCCCCAATAGGTATCCAACCCCGTACTGGTAAGAAAGAGCACCAAGAAATAGAGGGTATGCATAGACTTCTCGGACTTGAACCAAACATGTTCCAAAGATAGCTTTCCGTTGTCGCGCATCGACCAGCTGGTCGATGCGACTGCCGACCACAAGCTACTTAGTTTCATGAATGCCTACTCGGGCTACAACCAGATCCCGATGTTCACGGAAGACAAGGATCACACTTCGTTCATTATGGATCGGGAGTTATACTGTTATAGGATGATGCCCTTCGGCCTAAAAAATGCAGGAGCCACATACCAGCAGTTAGTAAACCGCATGTTCTCAGGACAGATCGAAAGCACTATGGAGGTGTACGTCAATGACATGCTTGTGAAGAGCGTGAACACCGAAGACCACATCGGGCATTTAAGAGAGATGTTCGGAGTCTTCCACAAATATCGCATGAAGATTAACCTCCTAAAGTGCACCTTCAGAGTTGCGTCCGGAAAGTTCTTCGGTTACATAGTAAATCAACGCGAGATAGAGGCTAATCCCAAGAAGATTAAGGCGCTCATCGAGATGCGGTTACCATCTTCTCCTAAGGAAGTCCAGAGCCTGACGGGAAGGTTAGCGGCCCTGAACCAATTCATATCAAAGGCGACCGACCATTGCCAGCCCTTCTTCAAGACCATCAAAGAAGAGAAGAGGTTTGAGTGGAACGAAGAATGCGAGAAGGCCTTCCAAGAGCTCAAGGTCTTCCTCGGAAATTCCCCGTTGCTGTCCAAGCCAAGAATGGAGAAACACTACTCATATACCTCGTGGTGTCCGAGAAAGTAGTGAGTTCGGTACTAATCCAAGAAGAAGGCCCGATGCAGCTCCCTGTCTATTATGTAAGCAAGGCCCTGCAGGACGCGGAGATGAGATACCCAGACATGGAGAAGCTCTTCCTGTCTTTGATTATCACCTCGAGAAAACTCCAGCCGTACTTCCAGTCGCATAGCATCGATGTCCTGACAAACCTCTCTTTGAGACAGATACTTCAAAAGTTGGACACCTCAGGAAGGCAAGTGGTCAATTGAACTCAGCCAGTTTGATATTTCCTACAAGCCAAGACCTTCCATAAAGGGATAGGCTTTGGCAGATTTTATGGCTGAATTAGCCCATATCCACAAAGGCACGCTTGAAGCCCAGCCTCAGAAGGTACCAACATGAAAATTATATGTTGACAAATCTTCGGGCGAGGCCGAAGCTAGAGATGGGATTTTGCTAGTCAGCCCCGATGGTCACAATCTCAACTGCACGCGCTTCGCCTGGAGTTGAAAGTCTCAAACAACGTCGCAGAATACGAAGCGCTCCTAGTAGGCTTGAGGCTGGCACAAGAAATGAAGGCAAGAAAACTCCAGATTCACAGTGATTCGTAGCTGGTCGTTAGTCAAATCAATGGGACCCTCGCGGCCCGCGAACAGTCCATAGTGGCGTACTTGATAAAGGCCAAAGACCTCCTATACTACTTTGAGGTATTCGAACTCCTCCAGATCCCGCAAATGGAAAATGGTTACACAGACGCCCTCTCAAAATTGGCAAGCAGCAGGGACTCCAACTTGATGAGGGCTATCCGGGTTGAAAAGCTCAACCGGCCCTCCATCGACGAGGTTCCAGCACCAAATACCATGACGATATCTGAATTTCCCAAATGGATGAAAAAAAGCATCGCATACTTGACCAACTAGGTATTGATGAGCAATAGACAAGAAGTGCAAAAGCTCTGCGTAGGAAGGTAGCGAAGTTCGTACTACAGGATGAGATCCTATATAAGAGAGGCTTTAGCCATCCCTCTGATAAGTGAAATGATATACCATTGGAAATATAATCGAATTACGAGTCCACCACTTTTACGGATCTCAATTTGGAGCTTTCTACAAGAAGTTATGGCCGTTTGAAAACAGCCGCCCATGCTAACTTTTGGCTGCGGGAATTTTGTTTCCTTTTAATTCTAATTCGATTAGAAACCTTTTTTGACGCGATTTGCATAATATTTTGAGATATTTTAGGGCACAATTAGGTAACTATATATATGAGTTATTAACTCATAACAAGGATGGAATTTTGGAGAGCCGAATTTGGAGAGAAGAACGGGAGACAAATCAAGAACGAAGATCAAGATTCATCCTTTCAAGATTAAAACGAAGATCAAGTTCAATATTTTATCTCCTAATTATTTTCTTCTTATCCGGGTGATGAACTCCATATTTTCATCTTTTCTTTATTTTTGTATTATTAGTATGCTAGGCTAGAATTAATTAGTGCTAGGATCGTGATGAAGTTTGTATCATGAATCTTTAATTCTTCGAACCTAGTTTTTGATATTTAAGCATGTTTCTATTTTTGAACAATTGATATTGATTTTCTCTTCATCTACAATTATATGTGCAATAGTTGTATGATTCTTGTGGCTTGTTTTACCTTCGAGAGAAGGAAAATAGGTTATACATATATTAATTGTCGTAGAGTCCGATAGGGGATAGAAATATACCGCTATGCTTTACGTGATCTCTAAGTATTCACAAATTCTAATGCATTCTTGTATGCTCGCATTCGTCATAGAAATATAGTCGGGTCGCATATAGGAATAGATTTAATTCTACTTGAAAGAGATTATTAAATTAAATTAGGAATATTGATCTTCATAAGTAAATCATGTTATCAAATTTAATAGTTCGGGTTAAAGATAATTGATATAAGTGGATTCGAGATCCTAGTACACTTTTCTTTTCTTTTCTTTTTCAATTTTAAAGTAATTCTTATTTAGTTTAATTTCTTATTTGTTTGATTTATAATTAGTTAATTAATTTTAGTTCATGTTTTAATTAGTTTAAGAAACAAACATTCAAAAGTTCATTAGATTTTGCTAAGGTTAGTATAATTGAGTCGAATTATCTAAATCTTCGTGGAACGATACTTGGACTCAAAAATCCACTTTATTACTTGAGCGATCCGCACTTCATGGAATTATTAAAGATATAAAATCATCGACAAGTTTTTACCGCTGTCGGGGATTTAGTTTTAGTTCTTTCGGGCTATATTAGCACTAATTCGAACTTTATTTATTTAAATTTTTATTTTTATTATTTTAGTTTATTTCAAGTTCAATTTTTCTTTTCGAGATCACAACACAAGATAGAATATCAAGAGAGATTGATGAAGACAACATGTTAGTTGGAGATTTTTTGACTCACAGATCTTTCAAAGACAATCTAGCATTGATGAGGACAAACATGCTTGTTGGAGATTTTTTTCGCGAATGCACAAGGCTAATAATGAGATATGACGCACTTTCTAGATTGATGAAGACAACATGCTCTGCTTGGAGATTTTATCGCAATGCAAAGAAAGCTAAAGAGATTAATGAGGAAGTAGACATTATCACGGTGTTATCTGTACAAATAAATTCTTCGGCACACAAAGTGGAGAACATGTTACAATCAAATCCATGATGCAAACGAAGAAATCAACTTGTGAAGAGCGGGCAAATCACGCGACATCGAATGCCCTATTCTATTACACCAACCCGTGCAAGCTTAATATGTTCAAGGTGGCCATTATCACAAAAATTATGCTTTCCTAATACATATAATCCATGTCATGGAAGATCATCCAAATTTCTCTTGAATGATAATCGAATAAAATCATACCAATTTCAAAGAATTTAAAAGAGAAATTCACTAGAAGACGATTTAATAAATTCATGGAGACAAATTGATCAAATACTGAGGATCTAATAATCAATACATGCAAAAGACAGATACTAATATTCAAAATCAAGGCGTTAATATTCAAAATCAAGCGCTGTAATCAAGAATCTTGAGACACAACGGGTCGATGGCAATTGCTTTATCGAGCAGGTGAGCACCGTGTACTTTGCCAATTAATGCAGTAGGTAAATCCTAATGAAAGTGTTACAAATTACATTACTAAAAGTGAAGTTCAATTACTAGAAATCCATGTAAAGATGCCAGCTGCGGTAAATAAAGAAAAGATACCGCCCCATCGACGAGAACGATGTGAAACAAACCGAGAAGGACATCGATATTAAAGAGAGTTCGACACACCACAGACATTACGCTTCTACCATTCCTATCAAACCATATGAGCCTCCGATCCCACTTCCTCGTGAGATTACAAAAGCACGAGTTAGATGGCAATTCTCAACTCTTCTATCTCTTCTAAAATTGATTTTGTGATCAAGATCGATGCGAAGAAGTTGAAATTTTCGTGGTTGTGTTCGAGCAATGTGCTACACTAAAATCTTATTTTTATGGGGATCACAAATTCAAAATTTTGAGGATAAATGAAAATGGCAGCAAAGTCAATAGATACAAGCAAAGAAAGTCCTCAAAAGCACTATTTAGAGTGCCGTGAGCAATCGAGACAATAAGTCAAGCTAATGACTATAAATAAGCGCTTAATGGAAGGCAAACCCATTTTCTAACCCTTTTATTTACTTGTTTTATGTTATAGTAGTTTTAATCGGCTTTAATTAATTTATTAGTTTTTTTATTTATTATTTAATGCCCTTAAAAGCTTCACTATGTCAATCGCAGATGTCCCACTTTGCAAGAGTCCCACCCATCTCGATTCCACTTCAACCGGACCTTCACCACCAGATCCATCTTCTTCATATCTATCTCTCGGGAGAAACTCGACCTTTTCCATCCTCTATTTGCTTTATTTTGTTATTACATTTGGGACAATGTAATGTTTTAGTTGTATAACGCAAGAGGAAGCAATGTATGTGATGAAGGAGATACACGAGGAAATTTACTGGTAACCACTCGGGAAGAATGGCTCTGGTAAAGCACCGAACCAAGGTTATTATTGGCCGACCATGAAAAAGATTTCCATAACTACGCGAAAAAGTGCGACAGATGCCAGAAATTCGCTGCTATATCGAAGCTCCCAGCTCAGAACCTTACTCCCGGTCCCTAGTCCTTGGCCTTTCACCTATTTCGCTTTTGGAGTAGAGGATCAACCTTGTTTTGACGCGATTTGCATAATATTTTGAGATATTTTAGGGCACAATTAGGTAACTATATATATGAGTTATTAACTCATAACAAGGATGGAATTTTGAGAGCCGAATTTGGAGAGAAGAACGGAGACAAATCAAGAACGAAGATCAAGATTCATCCTTTCAAGATTAAAACCGAAGATCAAGTTCAATATTTTATCTCCTAATTATTTTCTTCTTATCCGGTGATGAACTCCATATTTTCATCTTTTCTTTATTTTTGTATTATTAGTATGCTAGGCTAGAATTAATTAGTGCTAGGTGGAGGATCAACTTTATAGGTCTCTTCTCGACTAGAAGGAGTGGGGTCAAATTTGTGGTAGTAGCGGTGGACTATTTCACCAAGTGGTGTGAAGCTGAACTGCTGGTCAAGATCACGAAGGAAAATACATAAAAGTTCGTGTGGAAGAATATTAGCTGTCGCTTCGGGATCCCCACTCACTTATTTCCGACAATGACACATAGTTCGCAGGAAAGAAGTTCAACTCAAACTATGAAGACCTGAGCATTTGAAGGAATTTCTCTATCCCTTATTATCCCCAGTCTAATGGCTAGGTGGAGGCTATAACAAGATCATCAAGCACACCCTTAAAAGAAAATTAGAGTCCGCCAAAGGAGGATGGGCTGAAGAATTACCCGAGACTCTATGGTCGTACCAAACCACTTCTCGGACGGCAACCGACGAAACTCCTTTTGCCATGGCGTACGGGGCGGAGGCGATGATTCCTATCGAAGTAGGGATACCCTCTCCCAGACACTTACACTTCGAGGAAGTAACCAATGATGATTTACGCAGGATGAACCTGGACTTGCAGGATGAAAGACATGTAAACTCGCAGCTTCGTCTCGGGGTCTATCAAAGAAAAATGGCTAGATACTACAACTCTAAGGTCAAAGGCAGGAGTTTTCACATCAATGACTTCGTCTTGAAGAAAGTGTTCCAAGCTAACAGAGAGGTGGGAACTGGAACCCTCGGGCCCACCTAGGAAGGAGCTTACAAGATCGTCTAAGAAGTCCAAATGAAGAAACGCGTCTGATTAAAAGATTCAGAAGGTAGAGAGACGAGGCACCCCTGGAATATCGCCCATCTATGACCGTATTATCAATAGCTTTTTTTTTGCATTTCTAAGTTCTCCAGAATTGATTCCGACGTCCCTAGACACTGACGTTCTTTTAATAAAGTCCATTTTTTTCTGAACTAAAAGTGTTCTCTATCCTGCCATGCAAGTAAAGGAAATTTGGCGCAAGGGAGGGAGTGTAGTTTGTGGCCAACTCTGTCAACTCGTTGGATAAACATTCAATGCGCATGTAAAAATGTAAAGAAAATTTGGCAGAGAGGGAGTGTGGTTCGCAGCCAACTCTATCAACTCACTGGATAAATATTCAATGCGCATTCAAACAACTAAAGAAAATTTAGTAGAGAGGGAGTGTGGTTCGCGGCTAACTCTGTCAACTTGCTGGATTAACATTCAACGCGCATTCAAACAAGTATAGGAAATTTGGCAACGAGAGAGTGTGGTTCGCGGCCAACTCTGTCAACTCGCTAGACAAACATTCAACGCGTATTTAAACAAGTAAAGAAAATTCGACAGCGAGAGAGTGTGGTTCGCGGCCAACTCTATCAACTCGTTGGATAAACATTCAACGCGCATTCAAACAAGTAAAAGAAATTCAGCAGCGAGGAAGTGTAGTTCGTGGCCAACTCTGTCAACTCGCTGGATAAACATTCAACGCGCATTTAAACAAGTAAATGAAATTCAGCAGCGAGAGAGTGTGGTTCGCGGCCAACTCTGTCATCTCGTTGGATAAACATTCAACGTGCATTTGAACAAGAAAAGAAAATTTGGAAGCGAGGGAGTTTGGTTCGTGACCAACTCTGTCAACTCGTTGGATAAACATTCAACGCGCATTCAAACAAGTAAAGAAAATTTGGCAGCGAGAGAGCGTGGTTTGCGGCCAACTCTGTCAACTCGCTAGATAAACAGTCAACGCACATTTAAACAAGTAAAGAAAATTTGGCAGCGAGGGAGTGTGGTTCGCGGCCAACTCTGTCAACTTGCTGGATAAACATTCAACGCGCATTCAAACGAATAAAGATAATGCATTTTCATTAGCCTAAGTGGTAAAATAAAACAGTTTATATGAAAATATATGTCGCAAGAGACTTTACATTTACAAATCAAAAGACAACGATGGTAAGAACAAGCAAGACTCTTTAGTCCTAGTCGGACCCTTGGGATCTGCATAACCTGGGACCCCGAGTTTAGCCAACAGATCCTGGGCCTTCGACAACTCAGTCAACGCCTCAGTCAATTATTTATCTTTGGCATGGATCATGTTTTGACAAGACTTCAGCTGTTATTCGACCTTCTTCTGAGCCTGAACACATGCCCTCTTGATCGTTTTAGCTTTGGTAATGTCATATATGGCACATGCCCTCGGGTCTTCAGAGAATGCGAGCTGTTCTCGAAGATCTTTGTTTTTGAACGCAGCGCGTCGACATCCTCATCTCTCCCAACAGTGGAGCGCAATTCGTCAACCTTCATTACCAGTACTTTGTACAAGTCGTAGTTAAGCACGTGACTCCGAGAAGTATACATTTTGGCCAATTTCAACAACTCTATCAATTCCGCGTTATCTGCAGCTTTCCCAAAGGCCGAAGTCTAATACTTATGAACTGAGGTCGCCGCTATGGCGGCCGGAGCTGGCAGTTTTCCTAGAACCATTGGGTCTAGCTCGTCCCGACGAGACCCAATATTGATGTATTCGTATCTGCCAACAGGAGGAGGAATAGGGATTCAGGACGCCTCCTCCTTGCAATTGGTTCCTAACTTCCTCTTGCCTGATCGTCTAGAGTTTTCTAACAGAGGCACAGGTCCCACAAGAAACGGAGCAGAAGGTACTCCCGATGTCACTTCTGGTGCTGGAAGGATAAAGGAGGAGCTACTTACCATTGTCTCCGGTGTCTGCTATACGGTAACCCCCAGAACAGACGCCGCAGAAGGTACCGGAGGCAGAGGAAGAATATCATCCACAACCACCACCACCACCACGCCTTATCTTAAGCTTTGGCATGCTGGAAAAATAAAAATCCGACATGACTGACGACAATTGAAATCTAAATATTACGGTAGGAGAGCAAAGTCAGGAAAATAAAATGAAGTTCTGCAAGCGTGTATATAAGCACTAGAGAATACGAGCAGTCAGATAAACCAGCACGTGGAGAGGGGGTGAATGCACCTAAATAAACTCTAGGAAGATGTAAAAGGTATGTGAAGATACGAGCCTCGTGGGTTGCACAGTTATTACTGTATGATGACACTACCAACATGTATCCCACGTGGAAACGTAAAGTGTGAGAGCCTCGCAAGGTTCGCGAAGGCGTCTTGACCCACAAGCCTCACAATGTAGAAGCGAGGGCAGGGGTGAACGCCAGAACTTCAGAATAACGTGTCTGTAGCGACTATTCTTCACTAGCCGCCGAAGTTGCCTGGTCCAGATATCACAAGCCATCTACTCAAACAAGGCAACAAACATGGAAATTCTAGCACAATCTTATGTTATTCACTGTAATCCGAAGTACAAGGCAAAAATAAACAAGCATGATTATTGTCCTACTACCCCGCCATCTCTTTGGGTCGATACATATCGGGATCTAGGATCAACTGAGTCTATACATTGGTCTTCGTCACCACGAGCCTCATCAAGGGTAGAAATCTGATTTCACCATGGTCGGGAGTCTCCCAAAATCAATACGAGTTGATTTGGTGACTAATTAGGCCATACTGCTCAAAAAATATCGTTGACACCTTTTGGCAGATGGCCTCTAGCCCCATCATCCAAATCAGGATCACCGAGGTGTTAACCACCGATGTCCATCAGGGAAGCACCGTTCGGGACATGGTCGGGCTAAGGCTACTAGGCCCAACCCTCCCGTACGTTTGGTCCTCTGAACGTTGATTAGTTGGACATTTGGTCCTCTGAATGTTGATTCTCCAATTGTTAGGTTTCCTAGACGTTAGCTCTTTATTCGTACTTTTATAGCGTGTCTGATACGAAAGGTAGAATCACATGTACCAGGAGAAGTCGTACCCATGGGGGCTGACTCACGTGATTTACCAGTGTTGCACATGCGTGAGGAACACAATCAAAGGCCATCGGTGTTTTTATAGAAGCTACATGGGAACTTGAGACAGGGCTATAAATGAGACAGTTAATGTACAACTATCGAAGGGTCATTTGGAACGCCACACGACTGTACTGCCTTCCCACTTACTGGGACATTAAAGACGCTAACTCTTTGAATTCTACAAAGGAGTCAGCACCATTAATGTCCAAAGAAATGTTTACTCAATTTTAGGAACAACTACCCATGCCTGGTAGGTGCAATCGATCATAAAGTTATCACTCTGATTTTCACAACAAAGATGATACGCTAAGAAAATAAATTTGATAGTTAATGATGGAACATATGCAAAAGAGAGAAACAAAGTTTTAAGTTTAGATGCCCTGCCGCCTCTCTTTGGGTCGGCACACTGTGGGCCTTCTTCCACAACAGGTGAGGTGATTTGAACATCAGCTTCGCCTGGAACAGTGTCGGGCGCTAGAGCCTCGGTAGGAGCATGCCGAAGGAAAGAGACGTCCCACTCCATATGGGTTTTTGCGATTCGCTCCACCAGCTGCTCACTATCTATAGTCATCAAGCGATGGGTGAGGTTTTGATACTCGGGCGTATCCACGAACGCGTCCTGATACGCCTCCACCGCCCTGGCCTCGGCATCCACGTGCTCGGCCCTGACCCTCTCCACCTCCTACCTAGCAGTAGCCAACGACATATCCTTTTCCACTACGACGATCTCTAGGTTGCTGTTCGCAATGGCTAGCGCGGTCTCAGCTGCGAGGGTCCAATCTTCGGCCAACTTCAGAGCCCTCGACAGCCCTCTTCTGATCTCGAGCTTGTCTCAAACTCTCTTTGGAGGCCTTCAGCTCGATTTCATACTTGCCCTTCGTGTCAGCCTCCTTCCTCACAACCAAGTCCAGCTTGAATTGGAGAGCCCTCTTCTCAGACTCCAGCTGCGCCTTCTCAAGACTCATGACCTTCAGGTCTTCGAACAGCTTCCTGGACTTGGCCACTTCTTCGCTGCACTGGCCATCAAAGCTTTCAAGGGTACTAAATAACTCTTTAGTCATAACCAACCCCAGTATCAAGTTCATCTCTGCCAGTTGCAGCCGTTCGCGTATTGTGGCTTCCTCCACCGCTTTTTTCCATTTTTGGGTCCAGTATTTGTATACACTTGCGGCCATTATCGCAGATGAGCGGGGATCAGTTCCATCATGGAAGTTTCAAACTCTGAATGGCGCTGAGAAATGTGAACACGACTTCCCTGACCAGTCGAGGAGCCAGAATTCCCTGCACCCTCAGCCCCTCCATCAGGGTGTGGCGAAGACTTGTGCCTTTCCTCAGCCTGCCTCGTCTTGCGAGCATCCCTCATAAACCCTCCCTCGGCTGTGGGAGCCTTCCTCTTCTGGGTGGCTGCCTTACCCGTATCCTCAGTGATTCTCTTTTCCTTATCCTTGGGGGGAGCGGGGTCGGGTAGAGGATGAGAAGACGAAGGCGAAGGCGGGGGCGGAGGAGGAACAGCCTAGCTGGGAACTGGAACATCAGAGGCTGGAGGATGGACTGTCTTTAACGGCGTGGCATCTTGGACCTCTTGCGACGTACAAGACACCTCCCGCGGAGGAGCCTGTGCCGAGGAGCCCTCCCCGCTGGCAGGACATGAGAGGCAAAGCGCTGGGATACCCTTAAACCTGAAAACTGTTAATATAAACACCAAGATACAACTCATTAAGGCAGCCTTTCATAACAAAACCAATATATTGCAACTTACGAGACTCACCCATCAGTCCGTAGTAGATCAATAAGTTGTCGTCTTTCAACAAGTTGTTGAGACTCCTGAAGTCGCTGTCAAACGCTCGCACCCTATTCCACTTTGACTTCAACTCTCCTTGGTCCCTCTTCAGGATAGGTGGCTTCCCGCAGTCTGCAAAAGTAAGCAAGACATTAAGTCAGGGACTATGATCAAAATCCGCACAAAGATAGCAATATGTACCAAGTTCTCCAAATTGACAGGGAATAGACACGTGGAGAAGATGGTCTTCTGGCATAAACTTCCAGTCCTCCTACGAAGATGAACCTCTCCTTCCAGTTATGCTCTTTATTGGAACTGTCGGTGGCTGTTCTCTATTTTCGACCTGGTCGATGAGAGATATTGTACCAACCCGCGGACCGGCAGGGCCAGTATATATATTCGAACTCCCTCGGGGTCAAATTTCCTCCAGCATCGGCAATACCCCACAATAGGAACGAGGCACCATTTGTCCCCATCCATTCGACGTTATCTGACAAGGGGCCAGATTCCAATCTCTCAGAACCTCGTGGAAGAAATGGTGCATGGGCAGGCAAAGGCCTTGCTGCATCGCAGGTTCGTAAATCGCAACAAATCCTTCAGATAGATCGTCGGTGCGCTCTCGAGACCCAGAGCCCTGAGTGTCACAAACATAGGAATATCATAGGATAACCGTATGTCTTCCAACTCTACTTCAGTGATCCTTCAACGAGCCATGGACACTTCGGTGGCCGAACGCTTGAGCTCCTCGTCAAGCACCTGGGCTGCCGGGGCATCCCTCTTATCAAGTGACCCTTTTATCTCGGGTACCCCAGTGGCCCACCCGCTTGGGGACGACATAGACAGGTGGGCAATGGAAAGCGTCCACTTCTCCTACACCCTCGGTCGAGGGAGATGATGATGAATCACCCCGAATACTAGGCTTTGTCTGAGCATCCGACAGATTCTGGGAGTCATCGTGTCCGGACGACATTACAACCCCTCTCAACTCTAGAGGAAGATATCCCTACTACCGCTCGGAATGTATGGCAGAGGAGGGCCTCCAAATTATGAATTCAAGAACTAAAAACAAAAGCACACTATGAAGAAAATCACAGCAACTCTTGCAGCGCTTACCTCAGAATTGCAGTCAAAACAGTGCATGCGCTTTGAAGTTGCTTGATTATCAGTGGAGCATTCCACAAAACACAATATTCACAGAAGCAAGAAAAAAGCATAAATGGAGGGGGCACCAAGCTTTATAGATTAAGGCACCTTAATCTCCACCGTCCAAACTCCTAACGTTACATCCCAAACCGTTGATAAGTGGACGCGTGTTCAAAATAGAGCAGCAGGCGCGAAACAGAACTCTAAGCGTTCATTGAAACACAGATATGCACCTCACGCGCGCTCCCATTATCTCGTCACGCCCCATTAGCATTAAATGCGCACACCCTCTCACTCATGATTGCTTAGCCACCGGATTGACAACTTTGATTGACAGAATCACACCAACCATGGACACGTCACCAAATGTTTAATCAGTTGAAGCCCTCACCCATCATAAATGTTCAACTTCGGACTTTGGGGACTATACTGAGAGATATTCAATCTATACTAGATAAGCAATTCAACGCACGAAGACCACACTTCGCGGAATTTGCTGAATTCGCCGAATTCACCTTCAGCAAATTTTTGTCAAAAATTAATTTTCTTCTCTTAATTCCAAAGTCCCATGGCCACTATAAATAATAGGCTTGGACTTGGGTGACTATTGTTACCACCTAATTTTGATAGGGCCTGCACGTCAGCACAGGCCCATTGAAGGTTCCGTTTAGGCCCAATTCAAGCCTCATTAAAGCTTTATAGGCCCAGCGAGGATCTCCCAGAGTTATAAAAGTCCCATAGAATCGGCGAAGGCCTCGAGGCCCACTAAGGGCGTTGTAAAATCTCAGAAAGCCCTGGAACCCCATGAACGTCCTCAAGACTCACGGCTGACCTATAAAGCTCTCGCCGGGCTTCGTATTTATTATAACTGACAGACAGTATGGTATTTTGGGATGACCAGAGAGATAATCAAAAGCATATTGCGTTAGATTGGCACACGGATCCCCACAAGGAAACCAAATCTCAATCTCTTAAAGATTAGGCAATGTGATAAATCTAAATAAGGACAGTAATGTAGGAGATTACCCTGACAACCAATCATCCCTATCCCATGAGGAAGGAGAATCCGATTAGATATCTAATTGATTATTTTCCAAATCAATTAGAACTCTTGTGCTATAAATACAACGTCTCTGGTTATTCTAAGGTACACTCTTTTTATACTTGAATTTCACCCTAAACTCTGTTCAAATCTCTGCCTACTTGTCCCTCCCACACCCAATTACTTTCGCCCCCCCCCGCCCGCCCCCCGCCGCCCGCGATGTATTATTCCTTTACCAGCAGTTGACTTGATCGTCAGAGTACCAATGATCGCCGAACCCTTTTCCTCTGGAGATTTTGGTGCCTAACGATTGTCCGAGTGTGCAGGTAACATACAAGTTAGCAGATGAGTGACTGAAGATCTGTTGACACATAGACGGTGCAGGTTCCGACGTCAATAGGTACAATAGCAGAAAAAGATGATGCCTTCTAATAAACAAATAGAAGTTGAATATATCTAAATATTTTACATGTAAAAGAATGTTAAAAAGAAATATAAATTAACACGAAATTATCGTCTTAAGATTGTTGGACACTTTATTAATAAATAAGTATAAATTAATTTATATTCAGTTAATTACGTGCAAAAATTTGGACAGAGTTTTGATTTACTTGAAAAAAAATATAAGAACAAAATTAAATTGGACAAGGCGCAAGAGTTCGTCTCTTTTTCTTTAAAATGATAATGCCTCGCACTAATGCTGACGATTCTTCGGCACTCGTCTCCCAGAATACAACGACCATCTTTTGTAATAGTAGCACTCCAAATTACAAGACTAACGAACCTACTAATATTTTGATATCTCTGAACTGAACTAGAAATAAATACTTCAAGTATTCATAAGACAGTATTTGGGACTCAAATGGAGAACATGGAATAGTGCAGGGAAGAGGACAATGCTATATTACAGGAGAAAGATTTGGAATTAACCAAATCCATAAACTAGGGTCTTTTATACAGGAGTTGGAAAGTTGTGTCCCAAAACACACAACTCCTTGAAAAGTTGTGTCTGAACAAACACAACTCGTTTGGACAACAATGTTGAGGCAGACACGTATGTCTGAATTAACTGTTAGGTTTTCTAAAAAGTCGGACACGTGGCGAAATCCTGTCAGTCAACTTGTCAAAATCTGAAATTTTGAAATTGATTTTGGAAGGTAATTAAAATTAAATAAATAAATATTTAATTATATATATATATATATATATATATATATATATATATATATATATATATAGCCCAAACACGACCCTCGACATGTGCCTGGTCACCATGCGTGTGCTCGACACTAACATGTTTTCCTTTCAAAACTATTGGTACTGCTTGAGGCTCAAACTCAAGTGTCAAACTTGACCTTTTTAAAGTGAACAAAATGTTTCTAGTTTTCTAAAGTGGGATGAACAATTTTTTTTTTTCATTATTTTTAATTCCAGCTTATCCAAGTTTAAGGGCCTTAATTTGACTTTAATTTTTCGTTGGCCCAAATTTAGTTGTGAACAAAGATAAAATATTAAGTTACTCTACTCCCAGAGTACAACACACTCAACTAAACAAATCTTATATCCAACCAGCATGATCTACTCAAATAATTAGTTAAAAGTTGATTAAACCAACATATATAAACCAAATTTTCAAGAACATATGATAGTTGGCAATGATGCTCGGATTGGTGAAGATAAAAATTAAATAAATACTATGAATCTTCGTGAACAATTTAAATTTTAGATTAAATTGTTAAAATTATATAAAAAACAAGCAAAATAGGTTCAAATCTTACTGCTATCAATTTATGAAAATTGTACACGTGATATGTTTTTAATAGAAATTTAATTCTAACCGTCAAAAAAATATGTTGAAGACTAAATTTAAATAAATAAATACCTCTATAACAATTTAAAAATGCTACGGTTAACAAACTTACGCCAGCATTTCTCTCAGGAAATAAAACTCATCCAAATATGACGTAAACCACAAAGACAAGATAAGCCTACCCAAGCATATCTTCATTTTCCCATCACACTATTGCTGCACTTAATCTTCAAATTAAGAGTAAAAGAATGGAACCCACTCTATAATTGTAGCCAAGTGGCATAAAATAAATGGGCATTTGCACCTTTATGGATTGGATTTTTTGCTGAATTGGAGAACATTTTGGGGATAGATTCCCATACAAAATTAAAGAATCATTCATTTTCCAGAACTTATAAGCTTTAAAGCCAGGTGGATTAGACTATGACACGTCAAAAGACAAATCTGGCCCTCATGCAAGAATCATATACATAGAAAATTGCACCAATGGCTCACAACTTTTCATTATATAGTTGCACGATTATGAAACTACAATGAATATTAAGGACCAACTTGCTACATTTAAAAAAGAAAAAGAAAAAGGTTAGGGATCAACTTACTACAAAAGCATTATATTGCGGACCAGTGGTGCAATTTTTCCCTCAATTAATATAATACCTGATAAAGGCTCCCTCTCTCTAGTACAAATTATCTGTTAATTTTCATTTAAAAAATATTGTCTAACAGTTATATTAATGCACAAGTGTCCCATATTGTTTGTATATAAATAGGTACCATAATCATTCATTATTCTCCATCAGAATTCAGATAGCTAATAATATTTTCTTGAAGTGTCAAAATTTGCAAGAGGGAGATGGCAGTTTTCTCTGGAGACTGGGTTCTTGCATTTGGTCTACTTGGTAAAACCTAGTATTCCCTTAATTACTTTTTAATTGTTACTAACACTACAAGAATATTTATTTTTATTGACACAATTTTTTGTTGTAAAAAATGATTTTTAGATTATTTTGTCAAAAATTGTCATCGAAAAAATTTACAAGACCAAATTTTTGTCGTTAAAAGTAAAAAATTTTGTAGTGTAAATTAATGTACTAATTAATTGTGTTCCTTAATTTATATTAATTAGTGCATTAATTTGTAGTGTAAATTAATAGTGTTGGTCAAAATCATCCTTCAAATGACACGAGTGTCACTACTTTGTGTACTAGGTAATGGACTAATAAATTTATTGGCAATCATCACATTCAATCATTAACATGCATGACAAAATCAACTGCATGCAACTTCTCATAATCTTACTTTGAAACGTAGTTCAATTATTTGATTCCATGTCAGTTTTAATATAACAAATATGTACTAGAAATCCTAACTATCACGATATTAAAATTTTTCTTTAGATTGTATTTATATATGTTACAAGCAGGAGCAGAGCTACGAATTTTTTGAGATTAGGCTACTACGGAAAAAAAAAAAAAAAAAAAAAAAAATGCACTTCAAAATCTAGATATTACTAAAAAAAAAAATTACAATAATTATTTTTTTTACACTATGAAAAAATTTTTTTTTCCGGTCCGGACACGAGGGGCGAGAGATGGGGGCGGGATCAGAAAAAAAATTAATTTTTGAAATGCAAAAAAAAAAAAAAAAAAATCATTCGCAGCCCAGTTTTAAAATATAATTTTTTTTTTAAGTAATAGTCCCCCTCTAAAAAAAATCATGGTTTCGCCCCTACGTACAACACAACATTATATATACATATGATTGCTACAAGTTACACAATTCAAATTTACAATCGACTATTACTTCTATGCATTATAACTATTTTTTCCCGTGTTTTTGTAGGCAATATCATATCCTTCATGGTCTATCTTGCTCCATTGTAAGTTTTATTATTTTACGCGAGTTAAATGTGATTCGATTTAAAATATATTATTCAATTTTAATTTTAAATTACTGCAGGCCAACTTTCTATCAAATTTACAAGAAAAAATCAAGTGAAGGATTCCAGTCAATTCCTTATGTGGTTGCTCTATTCAGTTCCATGCTGTGGATGTACTATGCATTTCTCAAGTCCGATAATACCACACTTCTTATTACCATAAATTCTGTTGGATGTTTCATTGAAACTATATACATTTGCTTCTACCTCTTCTATGCTCCTAAGAAGGTAATAAACGTCTATATTTGACTTATTATTTTCTCGACATGTCCCTTTGTGCATCTACACATGCACAATTTTTGTAAATGATGGCAACACTTAATGCAAGATGAGTTTATTTATTTAAATTATACTATGATTGTTGATCGATCAATCAATTTATCGGACTTTTTTGAAATGCAGGTACAAATAATAAAGATAATTCTTTTACTAATAGTTGGTGGGTTTGGTCTGATCGTTCTATCAACACAAATTGTGGTGAAAGCTTCGGAACGTGCCTATGTTGTTGGATGGATGTGTCTAGTATTTTCATTGTGTGTTTTATTGCCCCATTAGGCATTGTGGTAAGCATAAAAAAACAAAGTAGAATACCAATTAATTTTCAGTATCGATTTTTATTTACTTTTTTTTTTTTTTGTATTTTCATTCGTATTTCCGGGTTATACATTCGATTAAATTCACTTTTATTTATTTGCAGAAACAAGTTATACGAACCAAGAGCATCGAATATATGCCATTTCTTCTGTCATTTTTTCTCACAATTAGTGCTGTTATGTGGTTCTTCTATGGTCTACTACTCAAGGATTATAACATTGCTGTAAGTTCTTACAAACTTACCCACATTCCTTTTTTAGTCATAACCACCCATGATTAGGTGGGGTTTGGCGGCTACCCGTTGCACAATATCAAGGGCGGAGCTGGTAGGGGCGAAACAGAACTGTAATGCAGTCTTGCTTCAAAAAATTTTAGGACACGTTCTCTTTGCGTTTCAATTTTTATTTTTGAATTTTGAATTTATTTTTAGTTTTATGTTTTGAAAGTCTAATTTAATATTGTTGAAAATGCATTTGGTGTTATTCTTAAAAAGTATTTTTGAAAATAGAAAACTAAAAAACACGTTTTGTTTGGAATTTTAAGAAATTGTTTTATATCTTTTATTCAATGATTTTGATTATTCAATAAAATAGAATAATTTTATGTTAATATATGATAAAATAATATATATGTTTTAAAGTCAACGGATCTTACAATATGTTTTTTTTTACAAAAATAAAATACAAACAAATATTAAATTAACAAAATAGGAAATAAAAAAATAAATATTAATTATGTGGACTGAGAATTTTAATCTATTTTTATTTTAATTAATTTTTATAATTTTTTTTATTTAAATAACCAATAATGGCTTGAATTATTTTTTTAGTATTTAGTATTTTCATTTTTATAGAATTTTTACTTTTTTATTATTTTATTATTTAATTTTTATTTTTTATTTTTTATAATTTTATTTTATTTAGAATTTTTATTTTTAAGAATTTAGAATTTAGAATTTTTTAGAATTTTACATTTTTAGATAAATTTTTATTTAAATAATTTTTTTTTTCTTGTTTTTAGTATTTTTTTATGTTTTCACTAAAAGCACTCAAAACGTCAAAAATATATTTTGAGTTTTGTGTTATAAATTTAACTTTATTTTCGAAAATAAATTTCTTTTTTTTTTTTTTTTTTTTTTTTTGAAAAGTAGTATTATCCCCTCCAAAAAATTCCTAACTCTGCCCGTTCAAGAAAATTTATTAATTTTTTTTGAACCATTTATGAACTAATCAAATAATATTTATTTTACTTTGTCTATACAGATTCCAAATGTTCTAGGCTTCAGCTTCGGTATTCTTCAAATGGTGCTTTATGTAATGTACAAAAATGCAGACAGAACAGCCATGAATGATAAGCAAAACCTTCCTGAATTACCAAAGAAAATTATAATGTTGGAAGAACACAAAATTCCAGAATTAACTGAGCAAATTATTGACATTGGGAAAATAAGTGCACTGTTAAATGCAGAGAAAATTCCAGTGGTTTCACAGCCAATTAAAGATGGAATTGAAGAAGCTCATCATCATCAGAATTTGTCCAAGGAAATTGAAGTTAAAATGTAAATTTTCTTTGTATTCTCTAAATGGGCCGGGTCCCCCCCCTCCTTTTTTTTTACTTTTGATTTTGTTTCTTGTTCTATATATATAATCTAAATAATGTGTGTTGTGTGTTTTCTTTTATCCTTTAATTATATATTTATGAATGAGAAAAAAATGTTCAAGTTAAATGATTGCAAGAATGAGTTCTAATTAATTCATCATGCAATTTATCATAGCATATCGTTAAATATTTAGTACGCAATATTAGACTATACTGAAAACTACCATGCACAAAATTGTAGCCGTATTATCTAATGCACGATGAACCTTAACAAACTTGCCATTACCGTTTTTATTCTTAGATGATAAAATTTAATTGAACATTAAATATGATCTCAAATTAATTGAAAAATACTTGATTTTATTATCTCTTTGAGATAAATAAACAGGATTTCATTAGAACATCTCCAATGTATTATATGGATTGCTATCTAGGTGGCGCAAATATTGTAAGACTTTCGATCTACATGGCATTAATATCTAATGAATAGATATTAAAGTTCAAATTTAGTCTCCAAATGCATTATATGGATTGTTATTTATATGTATTTTATTTTATTAAAATAAAATCAAAATTACATTTAAATATGCATAAAAATTTAAATTTTGTTGTATAAGCATATCTAATGGAACATCTAAATTTAGACGGAGCTTTAGACATTGTTTATTTATTTCTTGCCAAGTCATTTTGACATAGTCCTTGTCTCCTTGACAACTTGCATTGGAGAATAAATTTTTTAGACATTGTCTATTTTACTTATATACAAAATATTTATTCGAAATAAGCTTTCATTTTACATATTTTATTATTCTTAAATACTTAAGTGGGCTGAGATTATAAATTGTAGGGAAAATTGTCAATAAGTCATCTATAAGTGACTTATTCTAAATTAGGTCCAAACACTTTCTAAAATTGTCAAAATATCATATTAATTCAACGAATACCGTAATTAGCCCTGAATCCTTTTAAACCAGATTTTCATCAGCTTCTTCCACCTCCACAAATCTCATCCACCTTCGGCGAGTGCTTTTTCTCTGCCGTGCGGTGGAAGCCTTCTTCCACCTCTATAAATCTCATCCACCTCCGGCGAGTGCTTCTTCTACGGCGTGGTGACAGCCTTCTTCTCACCTCCACAACCTCCTCTGCAGCTGTAAATGCAAAATTTAGGAAGTGTAAAATGGCATAACGTGAAAAAACAAGAAGAAGAAGCAATAGTCGGATGTGTAATTTATTTCACTCCTGACTCTAAGTAGCGTCGAGATATATCCCGATTCCTCTCTTTCTTTTGAGTTATATATTTATTTATTTATTGTTCTTTATTTTTTGCCTCAATTTGGTTAGAATTTTCTGAATATGGTTTTCTACTGAATAACCTGAATTAAAGAGAGCTTAGACATGGGCATGAATTTTTCTTCTTTTAACTCAAATAATGTACCTGATATGATGAGTAAAATTGTTTGATCATATAGTTGAAAGATTGGTTACCAGTTCGTGGTGCATACATGCAAAATATACCAATAATATACCTGGTGTTGCTTATGAGATTTTATGGGTTCAAGACTGGGTATCAAACTCCTAGGTAAGAAGAGCGAGGGAGAGTGGATTTGGCTTCGGAAGGCGACAGAGACGGCATCGAAGTTAGAATCGAATGTTTAGGAAGTATATTGGTTGTGGCCATGATTTGTTCCTGTAAATAGCAGATTGATCATGTATTATAGAAAACAGCTTGATACTGTATTAAGTTAGCCATTAGATTATTTCAACCTATATACTTATAATTCAACCTATGGCCACAACCAATATACTTATGTTTCAACCCATAGTACTATTTCAACCATGCTCTTAATATATCATGTAACAAATAGATTCTGTATTTGCAATGCAGATATTTATTGTGGTATTATATCTTGTGGAATTCTGTGTAAAATATGCAGAATTGAGGTAGGTATGAGAATTGAAAGGGTTTGACCCTTGTGGTATGAAAAATAGTATTATAAAAATATTTGTATCATGATACTGTATTATAAAAAATATTATAGAAGATTTGTTTGATGAATTTATATAGAGTTGTCATAATTTGTTGCTGTAAATAGCTTCTATAGGAATGAAAAAGTTTGATGTGATCATTGCTATGACGAAAGCTGGCCATTAGATCATTCTCTGTGTTGTTAATTATTCATGTGTATTGTTTGATACTGTATTATAGAAAACAGTATCATAGAAAATAGTATCATAACAAAAATGACATAGAATGATCATATGTGCTCAGAATTTTTATTATAATATGTTTTTAGAATCATCTCGACGAGCAGGTCAAGACTAGTCACTTTACTGTGTACGATGAATTTTAACCGTTTAAAGTCGTATCTTTAGTTTAAATTGGCAATCTTTAATTTTTCTTGTCTAAACAGTATCATACATACTAAAACAGTATCATAGATAAATGTATCTTAACATATTAATAGCATACATGAAAATATTATAATAAAACAGTATCAAAAACTACAACCTAATAAAATAACATTACCATAGATTAAATAACAGTATCATATGTTGAAACATTATTATAATAAAACAGTATCAAAGATAAAAGTACGGTATAAGTGTATCATATCACTTTATCTAGATAAAAAAGTATCATAGATATAACTAAGTAGAGATGTTTTAATGGTTGAAGTAATGATATCATAGATTGAAAAGTATCAAAAATAAAAACATAAATAAATTAGTATTATAAAAAATAGTATCATAATAAAACAGTATCATATAAAACAGTATCACAACAAAACAGTATTACAATAAAACAGTATAACTAAATTAGCATTTTTTTTACAATTACAGGGGTATGTTGATCTTTTAGTGCTAAAATGTGACTTTAATTTAATTAACTTTTGACCATATGACTTTAGATCCTATAAGTACAACAATAGTGACTGGCCTAGAATTTATCTTAAATTGTAATCAGAGATAATTAGGCCTGACCCTATCCCCTAAATTTTTTTTGGAGAAATCATCTCATTAATAAATATTTTGGAAAATTAGATATTTAAGGAATTATTAATCTAAATAAGCATACCCCTAATGTGACGTGTGATGTTCGAATTATGAATGTGACTCTTCTTTCCAATACTATTGTGGCCTCTATTGTGTGGCATGCAATTCTTCTTCCCTCTTATTATGTAGTTCTATATCTAACTTATGATGATGTTCGGTAACAAAATTTCGTGTGTCTTGTATTGGTATCATAGGACATTTGTTACGTGACTGTGAACGTCTCAATTTCAAGTATGTGTGACCCATATTTACATATTGTGACATTTGTTGTGTGGTTGATAATGTGACACTGACTTCTTTACGAATTTATTTTTTTATAATTTTAATATTTCTTTAAACTTTCAGCACGTGACTATGAATTTCATTCGTGTGACCCGTATTATTATCAAAGAACATTTGTTGTGTGATTGTAAATACTTCAATTTCAAGCATGTGTGACCCGTATTTGTATATTGTAACATTTGTTGTGTGATTACTAATATAACAACTGACTTTTTTATGAAAATCTCTTTTGTAATTTTAACATTTCGATAAACTTGCAGCATGTGACCATGAATTTCATTCGTGTGACATCTATTATCGATGCTATGAACTTATTGTAAGGAATTTGTGTCCTAATATGTGCCCAATGTAACGCTCAATAAGTTGTTTTGTAATGTGAGTATATTCGTTAAACTTCCTGCTAGTGAGTACTCGCGCAATTCAAATTGCCACGAAGATAGTTTTTATGAGAGAAAATAACTAATGAACGACATTCTAAAGATATATTATAGCGAGAAAAAATAAAATTATAGATATTTCATATTATAATCTTATAAAACCATTAAATTAGGACACATACTAAATATGTTACGTAACATAATCTTTTTAAAATTAATCTTTTTCTATGACTTTATTTTTGCAAATTGTAAAATATTTTGTCATTTCTCAAAATATACGATAATTATCGACACTTACCGGTTTTTCCGTTGTAATTATTGTTTATATAATATGATCTTCCCTTTCTTTTCTTTTTCTTTTCTATTTTTCCTTTTTCTAGACATGATTGACATTCTCTTTTTAGTAAACAGTTCGGATAAATTCTAAAGAAAAAGCGTGACATAATATATTTTCATCAATCACTAGCATAGTATATTCTAAAAATTGTCCAAATGGCCCTATAGACTACAATTAACTTTTTAATTAATTGAACTTTTAGTCAATTAATCCCCACGGAATCCTCTTGTATGTTAATTATTATTATTTTTTAATCAAAGTTTTACACGTACAAAATTTTAGCAAATATGTTGCAACAAGACTCGATTCGCAGACGTCATAAAATGGCCACCTCGCTTAATCTGATGATAACTTTTACTTTTTTTCTTGTCTTTGATTTTGGTTAATTATCAAACAAAAAGGTGTCATAAGATATATTAATTATCTGTGACTGTCCCATGTTTATGTAAGTATCCACTTCATAGTACAGCATCCAAGTTTCTAGAGATAATGAAAATGTCAAACTCATGCACCAAGAAGCAAGAAAATGGCACAACATGGGATCGAGCCTCTTTGATTTCAATAGAATCTCGAGAATTGATTACTTAGTACTTGTTTGATAAAGAATTTTGTAAATTATAAATAAGAGCCTAAATTTTTTTTTTAGAGAAAAGACTACTTAAAAAAATTATACTTTAAGATCGATCACTTCTTAAAAAAAAAAAAAAAATGAATTCAAAAATTGCTTTTTCCGAACCTCCCCCCACCCCCCCCCCCCCACCCCCACCCCACCGCCTTTGATTATAAAAAGTGTATGTATAAAATTGTAGGTCTCACGAAATGTGTAGATAAAAATAATATTTGACTAATTTATAAGTATTTATAAACATTCTTAAATAATATATTAATGTCCGTTAATTCAAATACTAAATACTAACAACTCATTAAAATAAAGATCTTGTTAACATTAAGTGACTAACGTTAATTAATTTGATTTACAAACTCGTTAAATCAAACTTGAATATATACCACAATTACATAAAAAAGAATTGAAAAGTTAGATTTATAATGTTATTCAATTAACTACTAAAAGATGAGTGAAGCCATATTTAGTACTTTAATAAGAATATTAAAGGGTGATAAATAATTATAATTTTTAATTTAAGTTAATCTAACAGTCTAGATCTATACAATATTTAAATTTTTAATACTCACATCTAAATGCATCATAATAAAGGTTTTAATACATATAGATCTTTAGATTAGTTAAAATTGAGGGCTATGATTATTTGTTAAATTTATTTTTCAAATACATTGGTAGGAGGAATTGTCTTCTAAGAGAAAAATAGTAATTATATTCACACTAGAGTTATTATTACTTACACTATATTTTAATTTCAACGAATGTCCCCCAACTTTTAACATTTTGGCACTTCTGTCTCTATTTTTTTTTTGTCGCATTTCTATCATTAACTTTTAATTAATTTTCATATATTGTCTTTGATGACGAATTTTTGTCTAAATATTTTACTAATGTGCATTGAAATGAATGAAGAATATTTTGTCAAACTTTTATATTTGTTATTTATTTTGTTTATTAAAAAATATGAGAGGCAAAAAAAAAAAAATTTCGCCCTTCCTAATTAACTTTTTGAATAGAAATTATCATTAAAGACAAAGATAAGATTTATAAATTAATAGGTTGGTGATAAGAATGTGATTAAAAAAAATAGTTGATGATGACATAAATACAAAATTGAACAATAATTAGAGACTTTCATTATAATTAAAATATGACATAGTTAAAAAAATATGATGTGAATATAATTATTTATAATAAAATTTTACGATAAATAAAATGACTTAATTGTCTACTAAAACAATTACTTAAAGAGTGTTAAAAAATTACAAAATAATCACCAAATCATAATGTCTCTTACTTTCAAGATATCAATAACTTTATGCTGATGATCACCAACCTCAGCCCCACCCCACCCCCCAAAAAAAGGGTGAAAAAGCATGTTTTGATATTATTAAATATTAATAACTCTAAGTGCAAGCAAGTTTATCTAATCCTATGGAAAAGTTCAAGCATTCTTATCTTTGTTTCTCTATTATTCTCTCTAAAATTAATTAAGGATTGGATAAATTGCCAAATTCTCTGTTGCCAAATAGTGATTATATAAACACCTCATTTTAATTTCATCACAAATTCTTAATTTTTATTCATTCTCACATTTATCATCTTAACTTTTCTTTCATACATTCTTATCTTTAACAGCATATTAATTAGAACATATGGTCCTAACGACGCTTTTCATTTAAAAATTCTATTAGCATTCTTTAAAATGAGAGAAAAATATTTAATCATAATTTTGTATTTATTTATTTTTTGCTTATTTTAAAATACAATGGGAAAATGAGTCTTTTTATTTTTTTTAACGGAATTTTTGGATGGAAACCGTTATCAAAGACAAGATATGTTAATTAATAAAATGTTAATGATAAGAATGCGATAAAAAAATGTTAGAGACATAGGTGTAATATCGAGTAAAAATTATGAACATTTTATGCAATTTCAATATAGTGTACTTATAGAAAATGTGGTGCGAATATTTTAGCATTTAGTAAAATGATAATTATATTCACACTACATTATTTGTTAACTACATTATATTTTAATTGTAATAAAAATCTTTAACTATTATTTATTTTTGTATTTATGTCCTCAACTTTTACATCATATTTTTATCACCAGCCTATTAATTTGCACGTCTTATCTCTATATTTGATGATGATTTATGTCTAAGAAGTTAATTAGGAGAGCATAAAAAGATTTGTCTTCCTCTTTATTTCAAATAAACAAAATAAATAACAAATAAAAAAGTTTGACAAATTTTTTTTTCCCTCATTTCAATATACATTAGCAGAATATTTGAACAAAAATCATCATCATAGACGAGATGTGAAAAATAATTGAAAGTTAACGAAAATAATGCGACCAAAAAAGTTAGAGACTAAATTGCAAAAGGAAAATTAGCGCAAATAGTCCATCACCTTTGTCCTCTGTAAAAATCATTCTTAACGTTTGTTTTTGACACAAAACTCATAACCTATGTGTTTTGATGCGCAATTAGTTCTCATTTGATGAAAAAGACAAATATGCCATTAGTTTTAATTAGAGAAAATTGTAATTAGATTTCTAATCTTTGCAAAAGGTGCAAATAGGTCCGATAATTTTATTTTTTTATAAAAAATTAAAGAAAACTAACGAGTTCTTCTTTTTTTAATTAACACTTTATTGACCAAATTGATAATATACTAAATTATTTTATATATTTTATGAACTATTATAAATAACTAAAACTTAAGCTCATAATTATTAATAAATATGTTAAATTAAATTATTTTATTATTATTAAGTAATTATATTATTTAAATTTAAATTTTTTATTTTATTGTTACAACATAAAAAGAAAAATTATTTTGTCACAAAATTGATGCTCAAATACTTCTATTTAATTGAGCAATTCTTTTATTAACTACGAATGTTAGAGCTCCAATTATATTCTTTATATTTTAATAAATTTATTTTTATTAGTATTTTTATGTTAAAAATAAATATTAGTTCAATATCATAAAATTATATACGCTATTTTGTTATTTATTTAATTTATTTATATTCGACAGGTTATTTAGGGACTATTTGCGCCAATTTTCTTATTTTTTTTATAAAAAATAAAATCATCAGACTCATTTGTACTTTTTGCGATGATTAAAAATCTAATTACAATTTTCTCTAATTAAAACTAAAAGTATATTTGCCTTTTTCATCAAATAAGGACCAATTGCGCACCAAAATACATAGATTAAGGGTCTTGTGTGCAAAAAACAAACATTAGGGATGATTTCTGCACTGAGGACAAAAGTGATGGACCATTTGCGCCAATTCCCATTACAAAATATCAAAGGTTAAAGGACCTTTATTGCGATTAAAATGTTGTGTAGATAATAAAAAGTGTAGTGCGAATATAATTACCCTTTAGTAAATTCACGCATATGGTACTTTAGGACAATTTTGCCCTCTAACTTAAATAGACTAAAAACCAAAAAATAAATAAAATAAAATGAAAAAATTATAGTTGTGGTCTCTAACTTTTTTAAAAGTGCAGATAAATCTTCATTTTTTTTTTTTGACAATTCTTCATTTTGAAAAATTAAAATAATTAAAATAAAAAGAAAAAACTTGCAATTCTTAATAGTCTCAGCCTATGAAGGCAACAATTATTTATTTATTTTTTAAAATTTTGTTTCATTAATCTTTTGTAAAAAAATTATTGCTATTTTTTTTTTCAAGTGTAAATGTTTTGAAAATGGAAAACTTGCAATTCTTGATACATTAATGGGATGATCAAAATATATTTGTCTTTATTAAACCAACTATTTTTGCGAATAATTACACTTTAAAGGGTTAATTTTAGCAACGATCACTAGAATTTGTTAAAATTTCAAAATAGTCATTAAAATAATTTTTTTTATAATAGTAGTCACTCAAGTTTCTAACAGTTATGTTAATACTCACTCGACTTAAAACGTTAACTTAAAATCCTACTTGTCACTTTTAATTTTTAACTTGGACACAAACAGTGTTAATTACTATGTCACGTAAGACAAATTCATGTTAATTGTAACTAAAAAGACGAAATTGTTAAACGCGTTTTTTTTTTTTCATATTTGTTCGATTTTAATAAGTTGTCAGTCGGTGTAACTTCGCATTTTTTTGGCCAATTTTTTAAGATGGGACATGTTTGTCTCATGTGGCATACTAGTTCACTTTTTTTGTGTCCATGTTGGAATTTAATAATTACACGTAGGATTTTAGTTTAATGTTTCCACCTGAGTGACTATTATTGTAATTGTTAGAAATTTGAGTAACTATTAGTGTAAGAAAATTACTTCAATAATTATTTTGAAACTTTTAACAAACTTCAGTGACCGTGTGACTGAAATTAACCCCACTTTAAATCGCTAATTCATTTTCTTTAAATAAAAGTAAAACTCATAATATTTAAAGTGTAAATAAGGGCAATGATATGGTCTACATATTGTTTTTATTTTATTTCTATTTTCCACAAATCTTATATGAAAATATGAAGAAAGAAAAAAATTATATTTATTAATAAATAAGATTGTTTATATTGTTTTTCATATCGAAAAATAATCAAACTTTAACACATGCGACGTGAAAAAAGTGTAACTATTATTTATATTACTTTATTCATCATTTCAATATACCTATTAAAAGTCCAAACCCTAGTAGAAAAAATAAAAAGAAAAATCAGAAGTGATAGTAAAGGCCGTTTTGTTCCCTGTCAAAGCCCGGCCCGAACCAGCCAACAAAGTAGACTTGTCCATGACCACCTTCAGGGCCCTCCAACTGTTGCCATTTCTGTCCAAACCCTAGTAGAAAAGAGAAAAAGAAAATCAGAAGTGATAGTAACAGCTCGTCAAACCCAGCCCGAACCAGCCAACAAATTAGATTTGTCCATGACCATCTTCAGGGCCAACCATCTGTTGCCATTTCTGCCCTCATTACCTTCCCTTTTATTAAAGAGATAATGATCAAACCTGGTTGAATGAGGACAAAATTCATACAAAGTGAAAAGCTTAAAGACCCAAAGTGTAATTTATCATTTAAATATCGTTTTCAACACATTCTATTGTAAATTTCATAAATCGCTATAGCATAGAGATTTAATAAGGTCGATAAAAGTCTTAACTCTAATTTGGCTAAGCTTAAAAAGTTTACTTATAAATAAATATATAAGTGAATCTGTGATCGATCAAAATCGAAAGTAATTTTGAAAGTAGGGTAGGAGATATTTTCAAAATAAGTTATTTTTTTATTTAATCTAAAGAAAATAAAATAACTTATTGAGTTATTGGAAAAAAATAATTTATTTGAACATGTTTGGAGAGTGGCGATCTAATGCCCACCATGTGGGCAGATGAAATCTTGCACATGCCGCCACATTGCATGTGGGCACATGGTGGGCGATAGATCGCCACTCCATGTTTGGAATCACAACATTACTTAAAAAATACTTTTACTTATTTCATCTTAACCAAAACATTATCAATATAAACTTATTATAAGACTAACGCCTTCTATCTTGTTATGACAGTTGAGCTTAACATATTGTTGTCAAAACATACCAAGTAGATCACATCCATGGCGAGCCACCCTGTTATCAACCACGAAGAATATTGGCCGGGTTAATCCAATTTATTAAAATGAAGAAAAAAATAAATGTAACATTAAAAGACTCGCGATGCTATTTTCAAGTACCTCTCTTTCTTGATCAACTAGAAAGACCACATAGGTTAGGCATATGCTCTCTTTCAAATTGAAAGAGTTCTCTCTTTTGACTTTCAAACAGAGTTGTTACCCAAGGGCCTAGAATAGGTTAGTTTATTAATTAGTAGTTGGGATTTCATTTTTAATAAGTCAATCTTGTTTTAAGAGAAGTAATCGAAACTTTTATATATTGGTTATAGTTATTATATTCAATCGATATGGAATTTATTTCTTAACATGCTCCTATAAAATGGTAGTTCGTTTTAGTACACCAGTCTTGGAACTTGAATGCTCGTTTGAGTAACGATATTAAAACTTAGAGTTTCATTTTAAAAAGTCAATTTTATTAAAAGAGTGATTCAAATCTTTATATATTAGTTAAAATTTCAATATTTAACCGATATGATTAGATTTATTCTTTAACATCCTCCTCAACCTACAATATTGGTAGTTCTGCACGGAGATCTGGTCCATAGATTAGAAGACGTAAAGGTGAGAACCAAATCGTCTTTTTAAATGGAAATAAATACAAGTGTATGAATTTGAATCACTCACCTTTTTTGACACCTCTGTCCTAATACCATCCGGACAGCAAATGGTGTACGGGCTAAGGCGGAGAATGCAATCCAGTAAGAGAGTCTGGCCTATCTGCTTCACTATGAGTGGAATCAGATTTTTTGGACTGGCGGCAATTTGTCAACTTCACATTATGTATCCCTTTTCCTTAATATGGTGTGGTAGAATATTCTTTGGCCTTTCTTGTTTGTCCTTCACTGTATCTTTCTAAAATATTTGAATAAAACATATATATAAATCATTCTATGTACCAATATATTTGATAAATAATCATAATCCTTAATTTCAATTAATCTAAAAGTCTAAATGTATTAAAATTTTTATTTGAATGTGTTTAGATGTAGGTATAAAAGGCCCTTAATTTCAACTAATCTAACGATCTAGATATATTAAAATATTTATTGGAATGTATTTGGATATGAATATAAAAATTTTAAAGGTACTAATACATCTAGACTGTTAAATTGATTAAAATTAAGAACCGTGATGCTTTGTCAAAGATATTGGTGCGTGGAACGGTTATATATATACACACTATACCTCAAATCTTTTAAATCTATTTTGAAACTATTTAATCAAAATTAAACTAGATAAAAACAACTCTTAAAAGGGTTGTACTTAAAATGATTAAAGAAGAAATATATTTGAGAAAATGGTTAATCGTGCTCTTAAATCAATCGTTATTAATGTTTTTAATTTTAATAGTGCACTTAAAACACCGTTTTATGAGCTTATTTATATACTGTCTATAAGAACTGAAAAAGTCACTTTTAAACGGAACCAAATATGCTATTAATATGATTCGACTGCAATCACAATTCTTATAGACTTTTATATAACAACAAAACTAATATATTCGTATGAATTTAGAAAATGCCTCATTGTCATCTGGTAATGCTGAAAAGAGGTCATCTAATATGTCAATAGGCCAATGCTGGAAAAGTAGATTATTGCATAATTTGATTCAAGCTGCATAACTCAATGAGGCAATAATTAAACTCATAATTAAACAAAAAGCGCATTAAAACATATTATTGCGTTGATGTAGTATTGATGCACTTAAAACATGTATGGTTAAGCTTAAAAGTAACTTTTTTAAAAGTACACAAAATGTACTTTTTAAAAAAGTTAATTTTTAGTACTAATAACTCTTAAGCTTAACCAAACATCCTCGAAAACGAATAAATTCATGAATAAGACTTCCACTTCATTAATTATGTGCTTATGATCTCATTCTAAATATTTTTAAACAAGTGTCCAAAGAAACTCTCTAGTTACATTAATTTTCCATGATATAGAGACCTCCAATTAAAAACGTGCATCATACTTCCATTTCACACCTTCTTTCTTTTTTATTACCTTATTGCATATGTATATAAGACCGAATGTATTTGATTTCTAAAAATGAAAAAATAATCTTTAAATTTTCGAGGAATCCATCATTAGTAGTGGTTGTGAATGACTGATTTTTTCAAGCTTTACTACATTGTTCCATAGGAGCAAGTCAAAAAGACTTCTCTTCTAGATCGAACATCAATTGCAACAATTCAATAGATGGCTCATTGGGGTAGATGTAGAAGAACTATACCCCATAGAAATATATATATATGAATTTTTCTCCACATACAGCTCAAGAAAAAATAATTTGATTCCAAGTTTTGTCTATGTATTGAATTCTAATAAATAACAAATGGTCCTAGAAAATCAATTAAATAATCAATTTGGTCGTTATGGTCAGACTTTATTATTTTTTATCACATTCTCCTTAGGGCCTTCTTATATCTTCCTTCTTCAAACTCAGGTTATGGAAAAAGGAATCAAGAAGAAGATATGACTGGGAAAAAACATAGTTCTTTTTTTTTTTTTTTCCAATTTTTCTTTTTAAATCATACCAACGCAAGATCAAAATGTTTATCATAAAAATGTATAAAACGGAATATAAGGGAGACATACAACCCAATCTCTAACCAATAAAAATCCAAAGTCCAACTGGTTAACATAATGTTAAACGAAGTTGCCATATGTATTATTGGTGATGACATGGCAAGAAAGTATTGGTCCCAATTGCCTAGTACTGGATTTAGTTTTGCTGAATAGGAATACATCTAGGGTTTGAACAAAGAAGCATCAAACTGTACCAGAATCTCTAAGTATGAGTTGTAACCCTTAAACCCAATTGGATGGGTGGGTGACACATCAGAAAGAGATTGGATGGGACCCATTTATTGGGCTTGCATCCTAAAATGAGCTGAAAAAAGAAGTCTGTGCGAAGGGTAGAAACCTCTAAATTAGGTTAAATGGAGCATTAATGGTAGAAAAAGCATTTTGGGTTGTGATAAAATCATCACTTCTTTTGTCTTGAACAACTGTAAAGAATAAACAAGAGGATTTCACCCCACCCCCACCCACTCAAATTGGCTTCATTCCTTGTCCCACCCTCCTCTATATAAATGGATTAAATCAACCATTGTTATCATGTGTTTCTAAGTGTTCTTACAACTAATCCTTCTTGCAGTTTGTATAACAGAGAGAAGAATTAGTTTTTCTATATTCAATCGAGTTCGAAAATGAGTCGCTTGGCTTTTAGCATTTGGCCTTTTAGGTATATAATTCATCTCCTAAATTGTTGTGTTTTCAGATATCAGAAGTGCATGGTTTTACACTATAATGCTTATACGTAATGCCATGCAATGCATGCCGTAGCATGACCATTAAGGCCATGTTTCAGTGTTAAACTAGACTCGACAGACTGTTTAATACTGTCTAATTCATTTTACAGTATGTAGCATAACTAATATAACCTTATATTTGAACAATTTTGCAGGAAATATTGTTTCATTCATGGTTTACCTTGCCCCAGTGTGAGTCCACTGTTTATTTTCATCATATTCTTTGGAAATTAATTAATTTCTAGCTAGGTTTCTTGATTTTTTTGAAGTTATATGATAATTAATTACTTATTAATGATTTTTCTTTTTTTTTTTTTTTTGCAGGCCAACATTTTATCAAATTTACAAGAAAAAATCAACTGAAGGGTTTCAATGTGTTCCCTATGTGGTTGGCTTATTCAGTGCAGTTCTTTGGATATACTATGCATTTCTCAAGCCAAACACCACTCTTCTTATTACAATAAACTCAGTTGGCTGTGTCATTCAAACAATATATATTTGTTTCTACCTCTTTTACGCAACGAAAAATTCTAGGGTACTAATTAAAATAAGTAGAAATTTTATTTCAACTTACAATTAATTAATTTTCTTGTAACTGAAATAATTAATTTATATCTTAATTATAACAGATGCAAACTGTGAAGCTGCTTCTTCTGCTAAATGTCGTTGGCTTCAGTCTGATTGTTCTGCTAACTCATTTTCTAGCAAAAGGTGCACAACGTGCCCAAATTGTTGGATGGATTTGCCTCGTCTTTGCTCTATTAGTATTTGTCGCGCCTTTGGGAATTGTGGTAATTAATTAAGCACTTACTCATAAGTATAAAGCATTTCTTCTCTATATTATGATTAATTAATTAATGGTTGATAATATTAACATCGCTTTTTGGATTTTTGACATGCAGAGAAAAGTTATTCGATCCAAAAGTGTCGAATACATGCCATTTCTTCTATCATTTTTCCTCACTTTAAGTGCTGTTATGTGGTTCTTCTATGGCTTATTGAGCAAAGACTATAACATTGCTGTAAGTATATATTTTGTTGAATTACCTCGTCTAATACTTGAGTACATACAATTCCAATTGATTTTTAATGGGTTTTTTTTTTTTTTTTTTGGTTGGTGTGAATAGATTCCAAATGTGCTGGGGTTCATCTTCGGTATACTTCAAATGGTGCTCTATGTAATATACAAGAATGCGAAGAAAAAAGTTGAGGAGAAAAAGCTTCCCGAAATAATTGCATTGGAAGATCACAAGCTTCCTGAAGTACTAAATGATCAGATTATTGATGTTGTGAAGCTTAGTGCAATTATGTGTTCAGAAATAATCCCCGAGGTTCTTCGTCTCAACGACAATATTGTCTCCAATGTGGAGGAATAAGAAAATTGTGGAAGCCTCTAATTAATCATCATCTCTCTAATTATGTCATTAATTTTTATATATAATTAAGTCCTTAATTTGTCAATTTCTGCTGTACCATTATTAAATTCCGTGAACTGAAACATATTATAAATCTAATTATCTAAGTTATTCAATAATCAATAAATCTCTCTCTCTCTCTCTCTCTCTCTCTCTCTCTCTCTATATATATATATATATACACACACACATGTCATGCATGCATATTTATTCAAGGTGAAAATGGTGACCCATGAAAAAGGGAAATCTCAGTTTTTTTGTATGTGATTCTATAGCAAAAATAGATAGTATGTTATGAACAGTTACGGAAATAGAAAGTTGACCTCAAGAATGATGCCCCGTGCTTGTTTGGTTTTACTAACAAAAAATTGATAAAAATCTGAGTTAAAGTAAACAATAGATTTTAATCACATATTTCATAGATCCGTAATTTTTATCAATTTTTCAACAACACATTTTATCAACTTTTATCAAAATCTACTTAAAAATATGATTTTTAACAAAACCAAACATACCATTTTACGGCATGAACATAATATATTTCTAAGGATTTTAAGATAATTCAATAAAGAGTTGTAATTAAAATGAAAATTTAAAAAGCACTGTAGGTAAAGTATATATATATATATATATATATATATATCTCTCTAAAATAACATATGTACATAAACCAAATCAAAAATCGTGTTCCATTCTTTAAAAAAATGGAAAAATTAGGTACCCAATGTGAAGCGATATATATATAGTTAATAACATTTTTACATATGACATGAAAAACATTAATTAGTTAATCATGGCCTACTCATCAAATCCCATCCTAAATCCTAACAAATTGGAACTGGAGAGAAATTTTTAATGCAAAGAAATGCAACTTGAAAGCTCCAAGCACGCTTTTCCTGATTGAGATCAACTTTTTTAAAGCATAAAATTGTGAAGACTATCGATCAAAAAAAAAAAAAATTGTGAAGACTAGCTTGTGTTATAGCTTGGGCCTTAAATTATTTTAGTTTGATAATTACTTATTACATTAATATAGTTTTGAGTAATTATACTCCCAGCTACCACACATACCAAAAATCAATAAATTAACAATCTTTAGGTATCTCAATGGCGTTGGATTATGTACAACTTAATTATATGGTATATATATCTTCTCGATACTGACTCTTTTTTCTTAAGATATATTTGCCGTATACGTATACAGATTCTCTGAGGTTTATGACTGTTGGAGAAAATAGTTCACCGGATCTTTGTTTCTTGCAAGAACAATTGACTGGGCTCAAATTAATACTGTCCAACTCCACAAAGGTAATACCAAGTTAAAGGACAAACTAAGAATGACCTATTTTACCAAAGAAAATAATGGATGGTAGTGGGCTGCAATTTTCACAAAAAAAAATGTCAATAATAATGGCTGGATTTTTCTGGTTTGGCTTTGGCTGAATTCTCTAACGCCTTTCCGTGTGGTTATGTAATGGTAATTCTTTTCTGCCCAAAACCAAAAATATATATAGTGTAATATATAAATATTATATGGTATGGAATATATATGTATATATGGTAATTTGGGCTAACACATTGTAGAGTGGACTATACAATTATCATTCAATCCCGGGCTCAAAGCCTATGAAGATATAACGGGTTTATTAATCATCACTGCCCTGAGTTTGTTTGAGATCACAAAAATTTCAACAAACTTCTACCTTGATCCAAATATACCTGCAAACCCCAAAAGTAAAAATAGCTTAGTAGTTGCTAAAAAAAAAGATTCCAAACAAATTGGAACTTTACATACCTTTACCGAAGTTTAGAAGTGGCAGCCAACTTCTAAATTTTACCATTGTGAGCACCTTAGTGCCTATATTTGCAAGGTTATAAATATTCAAATATCTAAGCAACAACTTTAAAGCTTCCCAATATTTGGGACCGAGATCAAACATGTACCTGCTTAAAACACTGACAGTAAAGGCCAAGACTGGCTTAGTGCAAACTATCAAATACATAACGGAGCTAAAACATTTGAGTAGGAGTTTCTACTCATAAACTCCTTTTTCTTATCATGTTCCTCAAACAAGATAAATTGGTTACCAAGAGGCAAAGAAGTGGGTTTGCAATTAACAATGCCAAATTTCTTCAAAATTTTAAGCACATAAGGAGTTTGATGCACAAATAAGCATGAATTTGACCTACCTCTATCAATCTTCATACCAAGGAACCTTCTAGAATGTCCTAGGTATTTCATGTCAAGTTCTTTACTTAATTCAACACTTATCTTGTTTACCACTTTCATGTTGGGTCTATCCAATAACATGTCATCCACATAAAGTAATAAATACACACAATCATCATTTGTGTTGTGATGCAGGTAATATAAGCAATTATCAAACTCATTCCTCTTGTAACCAATATAAAAAATACATTTGAATCAAACATTCTATATCACTGACCCTTGGCTACTAGCCTAGCCTCGTATCTTACAAACTCACTCTCAATGGTACCATTTTTCACCTTATAAACCCATTTGCATCCCACTATAGGTTTATCCTTAGGTTTAGGAACTAAATCTCAAGTTTGATTCCTAACAAGAGAACTCATCTCTCCTCTTATGGTACTAAATCATTCTACTGACTTCTCACTCTTTATAGCCTCCACATAGGTATTTGGCTCCTTATCAACTAGTTCCTGATAACTAGCATAGGCTATAGTGAAGTCGGATAATCTATGAGGTTCTCTACATGGTCTCCTCTCTCTATCTCTGGCCAATTGATAATCAGCCAAAGGATTTTAGTCAACGAGATTTTCCTCCATCACATCCCCGTTACCTTCTGCATCTATGTTCTGCTGGTTTTGATGTGTGTCACTCTCCACCTCACTAAGGCTGGTGGTGATGTGGGTACTCACTTTCTCCACCTCAACTAGGAACTCTTCCCTAATGGTTTATTATTGTTTTTCACTCTCTAAACAAGGCATATCTGACTCATTAAAAATGACGTCCTGACTAATGATGATTTTCACACCCTTTTGCCTCCTATCCCACAACCTATACCCCTTATCACCCTCTGGGTATCCTAAGAAAACACATTTCTTAGTCTTGGGATCTATTTTTCCTTCACTCTGATGAAATAAAGCAGCACAGCTAAAAGTCTTAAGTATGAAATAATCAGCACATTTACCATACTATTTTTCATGCGGTGTATCACTATTTAAAACAATAGAAGGAGTCATATTAGTCAAATAGCAAGCAGTCATAACAGCTTCATCCCAAAATGATTTAGGCGTACTATAACTCAGCATCATACATCTAACCTTATCAAGCAAAGTATGATTCATCCTTTCAAAGAACCCCATTCTGTTGGAGAGTGTAAAGCACAGTTTTATGTCTAGTAATATCACACTCATTACACAAAGTTTCAAAGTCAGCATTGCAGAATTCAAGACCATTATCATTACGCAAATATTTTATTTTTCTACCTGTCTGATTCTCCACTTGAACTTTCCAATTTTTAAATTTAATGAAAGTTTCACTTTTATCTTTCAATAGATAAACCCACACACGTTTGGAGAAATCATCAATAATAGACAAAAAATATGTTTTACCATCAAAAGTGGGATTGCTCCTAGGACCCCACAAATCAGTATGAATGTATTCTAACACTCTACTTGTCTTGTGTGTTCTAGATAAAAACGATATCATACGATGTTTTTCAAGCACACAATGATCACAAAATGGGATGTCAGCCACCTGATGCTTACCAAACACACCCATGTGTTAAGAAACTTAAGTTCCTTAACACTAACGTGAGCTAACTTATTGTGCCACATTTGTGTGTGATCAGTGTCAATTGAAGAGATAGTGGAATTTAGACCACTCATGACTTCAGCATGTGTAATATATATGCCATTTCTCCTAGTAGCTTTAAAAGCTCTAAGTGCACCCTTACACATTCTAATCATGCCATCACCAAGCCTACCTATGAAACATGTACTTTCTAACTCCCCTATAGAAATCAAATTCCTACCCATATGCAGAACATATATGACTTCCCTTAATGTATGCACTAAGCTACTGTCAAATTTAACAGTTACATTACCAACACCAGTAATTCTATAAGCAACTCCATCCCATGCAACTACATGTCCATAATCAGCCTCATGCAAATGATCAAACCAAAATGTATTAGATGTGACATGAAAAGATGCACTGGAATCAAGAATCCACTCATGTATATAAGAGTTCATAGATAGGTTAATCTCACTAGGCTCGGAATTTAAAAGCATGTAAACCTCACCAGACTCATCACTAGATGTCACTACATTTGTCTCTCTTTGATCTTCTCTTCTCTGTTTATTCTTCTCTTTATAACATTCACTAATGAAATGCCCTATTTTCCCACACCCGTAACATTTCTTTCCTTTTGCCCTTCCATGTGACTTAGAACGACTTCTACCATTTCTATTGCTACCACTGTTTTGCCCACCTCCACTTCCACTCCCATCCCCCTATTGAGGTTTACCCCTCACAAAATGGACTTCACTATTTTTTCTCTCATTTTTCTCGAACTTCAACTCTCTCTCCTTACTTTTTAAAGAGTCTATGACAATGTCAGGTGTAAGGGTCTCCCTCCCATACTTAATGGCATTCTTGACTTCTTTATATGAATAAGGAATGGCATTTAACAAAATGATAGTTTTGTTAATTTCAGGGACCGTTTCACCACAGTTTGTAATATCTTGCACTAGCTTATTAAAAACATCAAGATTGTTACCCAAATCCCTTGAGGGATCAATTTTGAAGCTGGAAATTTTTCAAGGAGATAAAATTTATTTGGAGTGGATTGGATTAAATAAAGTTCTTCTAATTTTTTCCAAAGCTTTTCCGTAAAATCAAATTTTCCTACTTTTCACAACACATAGTCTGATAAATACAATATGATAGAAGTGTAAGCAAGTTCATCAAAATCCTTTTTCTGATCTCAATAACATTAGGACAATAAAAATTATCAATAGCTTTCGAAACCTTTTACTGAACTAAAATACCTTTCATTTTCTGTTGTCAAATAGAAAAATCACATTTACCAGTAAAGATACTCAAGTCAAAACGATGTGCAGACATCTTAACAAATAAGAATACACACCAACAAGCACCTCAAGATAATCACGCAAACCTAAAGGCTTCAATATACACCGTTTTAGATTCCTAGGGTTTCATGAGATTTGCTATCTCAGATCAAGGGAATTGTTAAACGGGTAAAGTCCAGGTGACAGTTCTAAATAATAATGTATAAAAAAAAAGTATCGCAAATAATGAGCACCAAAACAAAAGCTAACACAAGTCACAATAATGGACACGTAAATTCCTAGCAACAGGCAATGTTTACCCCACGCCGTAACCCCAAACCTAATGGTCACCCCACACAATGACCTGATATTACATAATGTAAAAGAGATTAGCCAATTTACAGAGCAGACCAAATCTGACGGTCCGTATTAAATAGGAAAGATGCGAAACAAAGAATTCTAGCAGCAACATCAACCACACAAGATGGAAAAACCACGAAGGTTTTGCAAACGCCGAATACGTTCACTATCGAACCGCTATCCAAGCTGTCCGGACCACCAAAATTATAACTGACCACCACAAAATGTCAAAAATAGGATGGGGATCACAACGCCACCATCCACTCGCCAGAATACCCCATCACGCGCCTCCACGTGCCGCTTGAAGAAAACTGTAGCTGAAAATCACGCACCACCCACGCGCCACCTCTTATGCTTCACGCACGCACGCGCGGCTCATCCTACTCCGCCTCGACGTTAGAAACCGGAATATGGTCTCCATTCACAAAGATGATGTCTCCTTCGGCTGGAAAATGGATGGACATACTTCTTTTTTATTTATTCGACAACCCAAAATTAATTTTCTTGCACTACGGAATGCCACCAAGGCTCTAATACCAATTGTTGGGGAAAATAGTTCGCCGAATCTTTGTTTCTTGCAAGAACAATTGACAGAGCTCAGATTAATACTCTTCAACTCCACAAACGTAACACCAAATTAAAGGACAAACTAAGAAGGACCTATTTCACTAAAGGAAATAATAGAGGGTAGTGGGCTGCAATTTTCACAAAGAAAAATGTCAATAACAATGACTGACTTTTTCTGGTTTGGCTTTGGCTGAATTTTCTCACGTCTTTCCGTGTGGTTATGTAATGGTGATTCTTTTCTTCCCAAAACCAAGAATATATATAATGTAATATATAAATATATATGGTATGGAATATATATGTATATATGGTAATAATATAATAACTCATATTATATTATATCCCCTAATATATATATATATATATATATATATATATATATATATATATATATATATATATATATATATATATATATATATATATATATTCCTAAACCTAAATCCCACTTTTAAATCGAGTCAAATACATCGTGCACCACGAAAGCAACGAACCAAATGTACATTAAAATCTTCAAGTGACCCACACACGTCTTTCATTAATTTGGACTGACACATTGTGGAGTGGACTATACAATTATCATTTAATCATGGGCTCAAAGTCTATGAAGATATAACGGGTCTATTAATCATCACTGTCCCGGGTTTGTTTGAGATCAAAAAAATCCCAACAATGACAATTATAGAAGCACCAGTTCCGTTTTCAAAAATTACATAAACTTACCATGAGCTTTACTTTTCGTAGCAAGAGTGGGTTGGCAAAAAGTAAATATATTTTTTCCATTTTACCACTTTGAACTAAATTTTTTTTTATTCAACACACTATCACATTCCTAGTGTGGTTGTCAAGCCTTCACCATGAAAGGATTGGGGGAGGGGACGGGTTCGAATACCCCAACCATATATAAAGAACTCATAAAAAATATATGGGAGGGGGCATAAAACATAACCTCCAATCATAAAAGCCAAAACAACCAAATAAATGAATAAATAATGAGGTACTACTTCCTAAATAAATAGTCTTAAAAAAATTCTATAGACTCCTAACTGTAGGAGACCCATGTCTATCAATCTGAACTAAGATGCGGTAACGTCGCGAGTAAGTCATGATCGATGTATTCAAAATAGCAACGACGATCCCAACCCTCTAAAAGAAACAAGTAAGTCAACCAACTGATTACTCTCGCGATAAATATGAGAAATAGTATCACAGTTGAAGGCAATGAAATGTCTGATATGGTGAAAAGTGGCCTGAAAAGACCAAGGTCCTCCACATCTGGTGATGCAGTGAATGGCTAAAGTAGAGTCGAACTCAATCCATAAATTTGAGAGTACAATCATCTGAGCAAGAATGATACCGTCAAGAATAGCCATGAACTCAGCCTTCAGAATAGGGCACTCGACATATGAAGAGAAGAATACGCGAACACACTGACATGATGAATCCCTAATAATCTCCATTCCACTTGCAAATCTATCTTTGACCCATCCATTAGTGTTGACCTTGTAAGATCCCACTGGTGGAGTACGCCAATAAACCAAAACAGGGAGAAGAAATGATGTAGTAAGAGAGATACCAAAAAGAGGAGCAATATCTATATCTCACCGCCAATGAATAATACGAAATAAACGGCATGTATGTAGTAGGGAGATAGTATGGTACACTCTCCAAATGATCCGTTTTGGATCCATAGAAATATCTTGATACTTCACATCATTTCTCACAGTCCAAATAATCCAAAGAATCAAAAGATGAATAATCGTGCGAATATGACCCTGCCTGACAAACTGACCTGATAAATGCCAAGACTGAAAGCGATACTGAAAACCCTTCATAGACTGAAAGGTTATATGAAAAATGTCAAAAAAATAATGCCAAACCTGGTTGACAATACAGTTGTCAATAAATAAATGCTGAATAGTCTCAATAGCACTTTGTACTATTTTGAAATTTTTATCCACTATATTTAGGGTTTGTTTGAAAACAATTAAAAATTTGCTAAAAATCTGAAGTCAAAGTCAATAATTAATTTTAACCATACATTTAAAGGAACTCACAAATTTTTATAACTTTTCAACTATACATTTCATCTATTTTATAAAAAAAAATGATTTAATCAAAACCAAACACACCTTTAAACTATAAATTTTTTCTTTTTTATTATTTCTTAAGATATACTCTTTCATACTTTTGATTTAGATGATATTATTATAGTTAAAAAAATTATCATTATAAATATTTATAGAAAATTAAAAAAATTACAAAATATGATTTTCTTTTTACAAACACCATTGGTTTTAAAATAATTTAATAAAGCTAATTGAAAATTCATTTAATTTTTTATATTTCTTAATTTAGTTTTTTTTTTTACATGAGAAATTAATATTCACAAAAATATGATTAAGATGAAAGGACTATTTACAAAATAATAAATAAATAAACTTTTTTAAACTAATTTTTTTTCTAAATTATAATTAACAAAAAGACAAATAGAAAAACATATAATTCCAAATATAGCATAAGAAAGAAATGCAAAATAGAAAATTTATGCTAAGAGAGGATGATTCTGTAATTTTAAAAATATGAGGGGGTGTTTCTAAAACTATCATAAACCTCAAGGGTGGTATTTGTAATTTACTCTTCCTATTATACAAAGAAATGTTTAAGGGATTGAACATGGTTTGGTTTGAGAAGTTTGTGATAAATTTTCAAACCAAACCATTTAAAGCGTTTTGATATTTTTTCAAACCAAACCAAACCACTTCACTTTCGAAACCAAATCCACTTTTTGTGATTTAGTTCGATTTCAAACCACAATTTAACAAACAAAAATATATCGAACAAGTTAAATCATGAATATTAGTTTACAATCTCACGATAAAACATAAATATTAGTATCAATACAAGACAAAAAATGTAATAGCATCACTACCAACCAAAACAAGATATTTCAAACTAAAGTTCTACACTTTCACTTCTAATCATTATAATACAATAATATGATGACAATAGTTTATAGTAACATCTTAGTCGATATTAATTAGCACATATTTAGTTGTAACACATGATTCATTTCTCGCATAAAGATAAGAACATAGTAAATGTATTAATTAATTATAATTAAATGATATAAAGCTAGTAATAAAAGAAAATGAATAGAAATATCAAATATGATAATACCTTCTGTAGCTTTCTGAATCATCTAATATCTCTACTTCATCCAAATATTGACGAATTACTATAGGTTTCTTGTTACTATACAACCAATTCTTAGTGCAAATCACCGCCTCAACCATCTTTGCACTCAACAAACTCTTAAAGGAATCAAGAATCTAACAAATAGTAGATAATGCACACTCAGAAGCAACAGTTGATATTTGAATGGCTAACACATCTTTGGAAATTTGGGAGACAATCTTGTACTTATTTACATTCAATTTCCTCAAAAGTAATATGTCGAAAAGCTCATTGGTCAAATCTTCACAACGATCATTTATGTAATCTACCAAATCATTCTTCTTTGCTTGAGCTTCTCGAACAAGTCTAGCTTTAAAAATTGATGGAATTAGTTTGGAAATATCCAAAGGAGTTTGTGAAGGACTTGGACTACCAGATTGAGTTGGGTTTTTTTATGGAGCTAATGATAAAGTCATCATTTCCTTGTAACAACCACAAATTTGACAGAAAATAAACTAAATCGCTACAAAGAAAATAGAAAACTTGCCTAAATTACATATCGAATCACTCATCAAAAACAACATAAAGTTTGGTAAAAGAAAATCAGAGTATAGTGGTTCCTTAGGTAGAGGCGATTCAAGGGTTTCAAGAGCGGCAGTCGGGATCGAAAAGAAACTATAGAGAAAGAAACAATAATATGGATAATGGATTGATGGGTCTAATATAGATAATGGATGGATTTAGTTTTAATTGAGTTGAATAAAATTTAAATTAATTTATTTTTATTTTTATTTTTATTTATTTTTAAAATTATAAAACGGTTTGAAAAAATTGAAACATAAATCAAATTTCTTCGAAGTGGTTGGTTCGATTCAAAATCAAAATGTTGATAGATCCACGTGGATCCAAACCAGCAGTTTCAAAAAAGTGGTGTCGATTCGATTTTAAAATTTGACGATTTCATTGTTCCGTCCTAATGAGAATTGTGAAAAAACCTTTTACTCTTGTTTATCTACTATAATGAATCATTGCGGTCACTAGTGGACATACGTAGCTCTCACGCACACTCATCAGAATGAACCAATATGTATCTCTATGTTTGCTTGTACATCTAATTATATTGGTCTCCTAATATGGAGTAGGTGGTAGGGCTAAGCTTAATCCGTAACATTCCAATTATTACAACATATATCTCCGATTGTAATTAATCAATAACGGGATCAAATTAAGAAATCAATCGATGTGATTTTTTTTTTTTTTTTTGAATAATCAATGCATATGCCACCAATTTTTGGATTCGCCAAAAAAGATCAAACTCCACTAACTCTTACACATATATGGATAGCAAAAGGAACACATAAAAGGGTTCATTCAATTTCTTGGATTCTTGAAATTGTTTTACATATATTGAGTGACCAATTTTGGAAATAGCTCTCGATGACATTCAAGTGGGTTTATATATTTTTCGCTGTTTTGGCACAACTTTTGTAGGCCAATATCAAAACCAGAACAATTATTCGGATAGATTGAGATTCTTAGATTGAGATTCTATGTTGTAGTGTTCAATGACTAGAAAGCAAAAATAATTCAACTTCAATTTGGCCCACCATACAATTGTGTAATTACATAAATATATGTTCGATAACTCCAATTCATGTTTGCATTTTTGGAAACAAATACCTACAAATATTCTCACTCGTTAAGATTAAATCTTACATCGATTGCATATAAAAATCTAAATCAATGTATAGGATTTGAGACACTCTTTTTTTTAACATGATTGACTTTTTAAGATGGAATCACAAGTTCGTAATGCTCAAAAGAGACAATCAACCTGTTTAAAATCTCAAATGAATTATCGGATTTTAAAATTGTTGTTTTCAAATGACCTACCATCATACAAGGGTATGTTAAGGGTAAAATTCGATACCAAATAGATATAAAAATATTAATCAATATATAAGTGATTGAACTAATCCTTCTAATAAAATTAACATTTTAAGATGAAAATTCAAATTTTAATATACGAAATATTTACTTGAAATTATGAGAGTTATGTAGAATAAGTAGAAAAGGAAATAAATACAATATTGATGAACTTGTTGAATTTCAATTAAAAAAAAAAAAACAATCCACCCTAGAACGGATGCGAGGAGTTGGAAAAAGCTCTCATTTCAATTAAAATTCATCAACTACAAATACAACCTCAAAACTGTTGTCACAGGCCACATAAAAGTTTACTAGTCAAATTAAAAATTGCACTTTAAGTCTCTAAACTCCAAATAAAAAATAAATTAAGCCCTGGCCAAATTAAACATAATAAGTAGTAATCAAATTACGAGAACCGAATCAAACCGGCCATGTGCCTCTATGTTCTGGACTGCATTGAAGAGTTTTAAGGCACATTTGATACATAATATTAAATATAAATGAACATTATAATAAATAAAAATTTAGTCCATTTTTCTTGTTGAATACTTTTGAATACTATCGAATCCACTTATCAAATATGTAATTAATTAATGCACTGTCTCGATTATGAGTCATCTATAAAAAATTCCATCACCACATATAATTTAGGGTGTGTTTGATTGCAAGTGGAAAATTTGAGTGGAAAGAAAATATTTTCCATAGAAATGAATTATCAAGAAATCATGGGTTGGGAAAGGTTCACGTCTTTTCCATGAAAAATAAATGGGTTAGAAAAAGTTAACAAATTTTCCATAGAAAATAAATTCTCAAAATATTTTCTTTGAAAACAAGGAAATGTGGCCAAAAGTGAGAAAATGAGAAAAAAATTTCCATGAAAAAAAGATGTTGCAATCAAATAAAACAAGGAAAATAGGTGAGAAAATGCATTTTCCATGGAAAATTTTGGACAATCAAACATACAAGTTAAAAAATAGACAAAAAATCTTCATTTTCTATGAAAAATTTTGCCAAATCAAACACTCCCTTAGTGATGATCAAGATTCTAGAGTGCTTCTCTCTTCTCCGTATCGGGAATCCCGATTGTCAGAGACCCTAATTATCCACCCCACCCCACCCAACCCACCCACCCACTCCATTACTTAATTCAGCAAACCTCAACCACCTCTCCCACTAATTCAATTCATCCCACCAATTTTATTCCACCCCCACCAAAATTACCTCCAAATTATTAATATAATTAAATTTATTAAATTAAAAATAAATAATTTCTTATTATTATATTAATGTTCCAGACCCACAATACTCAATCACAAACAGTAACAATTTTGAAGCAATCCCTGACCCACAAGAGTATGATGCACGCTTTAACCCTCGTCACTAATTTATTACTTCTAATGTAATAGCACTTTCTTCTTTCTGTGCATAAATTATTAGTTAGAGCAAATTTATGATGCATGCTTTAACCTTCAACCCTTTAACCCTTTTTCTATTTTTACTCTTCGAGCAAATCTTTTTTTTTTTTTTTTTTAATAATAAACTCAACCAAATCATTAGACTAAACACCAAAACTAAATTTGTTATCCAAGTATAAACTAATTAATTATCTTTGTTGTAACCTTAATAAAAAAAAATTAACGTTAATCGTATTATTTATTATATGATATAATTAATATTTAACTCAATAAATATTATTATATATTATATTTATTAAAAAATATACAATGAATATAATAATAAAAATTATTTATTTTTAATTTAATAAATTTAATTATATTAATAATTTGGAGGTAATTTTGGTGGGGTGGAATACTGGAATGAATTGAATTAGGGGTAGGGGTAGGGGTAGGGGTTGGGGGAGAGGGAGGGAGGAGGGTGGGGTGTGGTGGGGTGGGGGTGGGTCGGGATGGATTAAATAATGGGGATGGGGAGGTGGGGGTAGATTAAATAATTGGGGTCTAGACAATCGGGATTTCCTATTCGGGGAAGATAGAAGCTCTCCAAGAGGTTCTATATCTAAATTAAGAGCTATTATACCACAACGCATCTAAATGAAGAGTCAAGATATGTAGTTCCAGTCAAGAGCGTGTGGCGAGTTGGTAAAAGGCATGGCACAGGAAACCGAGTTAGCTTCGACGAGAGTTCAACCCACGCTTGAGACATCCGCCTTCTTCTTGGGGAAGATTTACTGGTTGGTGTGGTTATGGGTCTTGTCCACCTCCGGGTTTACCTAGTGCGCCCGTGGTGGTCGCCTCCGCTTTAAGAGTGGTCGAGGCTCCGTCGATGGCGGTATGGGTTCTGGGTCATCAAAAAAAAAAAAAAATATCTTTCCAATTGTTTCCATCAATAGAAAATATATACATTATCAAATAAATATAATTATTTAATGTGTTCACACTTACTGTTAAAATTAACTTGTATTTATCAATGTTTCAAAAAGTGCATTTTAAGTTTCGCTTTATTCGCCTGAAACGTGAAGCCTGGTCTCCACGCCTAGCCACGTCTCACGCTTTGCCCTCGTCTTGTCATTGTCTTGCTCTTGAAAAGCTTGAAACTCAACCTCCACCTCTAACCACGCTTTACGCTTTTTATAACATTGGTATTTATTTGATAATGTGTACATTTTCTATTGGTAAGACAGCAAAGATGACACACAATTGAGACATATTAAATGAAACATGTTAAATATAAGTTCAGATCTGTTGTCTCAAATGTGTGTTTCTTTGACTATCATATCAATAAAAAATGTACACATTATCAAATAAATACAATTATTTAATGTGATCACATTTACTGTTAAAATTAATTTGTATTTATTTGATTATGTATACATTTTTTATTGGTAAAACAGCTAAAGGGACACGTATTTGGAAAAGCAATTCTAGAGTCGCTAAATATACACAAACAGATTGATTAAAAATCAATCAACTCGAGAATATCCATCTGAGAAGAAGCCATCCGCACCCACAAGTTAAGGAATATTTGTTTCTTTTAATGATATTACATTACTGGATTAACCTATTATCTTTGTCCCCCTTCGATATAGTTGTTTTCATTAAGTTTTTATTCCACTGCTTTATAAAGCTAAAACCGTTCCTTAACAACTTTCATTTATTGACAACGTTAACAAATTTGTGAAAGATAAGGATTCCGATAAAAGTTCGTCACCAATCATTTATATGGATAATCAGTTAAAAATACTTGAATAGTTTCTATACTTTATATTTTATACAAATCAAGTTTCTAAATTTTAAAACGTCTTTCAACTAAATATCGTGATTCTCGTAAATCTCTCCATTTGTCTCTACCATTTCAACTAATGGAAATGATGAATTGACAGATAGAATTACTTATGTAACAGTTAATTTCATCTAATTCAACATCTAAAAACATGGTTGATTTTAAACTATACTCTTTGCACGCAAAAAGTCCTTAAACTTTAACAATATGAATATCGTTAGTCCATTTGTTTTTTCACTTAGATAGATATATAGATACTTTTTTCTATACTAAAAATTTTATATTTAATTAATTAATCTTATTATAATCAGAGGCGGAACCAAGAATCTTTACACACCAGTCTGCTATTGAAAAAAAAATTGCATTTCAAGACTGACCGGATTGTTACTGGAAAAAAAAATTCAAATTTTTTTACACTATAAAAAATGATTTTTTCCGGGACGGGACCAAACCATGATTATAATTATTATAAGATTTTTTTAAACAAAAAATTAATAATAACATGTACAAATATAGTAAATCGAAATATCTATATTATCATAATTTTCAATTTTTCCTCTACTTTTTGTGTTTTAATAAGCCTAGTATTTTCATCAATTGCAATGACTTATTTATCTCTTCATGTTTAAAAAACAAGATTGTTTAGATCCAATAGGAGCCAATCTAGTCCTTTTTTTTTTCAAACTACCAAAAATAATTAGTAAACAGACAAAATTACTTACTTGAAAAGGTTAATTTTGTTCAATTCAACATCCACATTGACCAAAAAATAAAATTAAAAATTAGACAAGAAAAAATATTTAAAAAATCTTAATATAAACAAAGAAAAAAAATGTTGCACCTACGCCTAACCTTATCGTTGGTACCATTCGTCACCTTTTGAACCTTACGAAGCCCTTTTATCGCCTCATAAGTAATTCCGCTTGATAGTCAAAATTTTATTCTTTTTCTTCTTTTTCAAGATAAATATTAGGGGTGGGCAAAACCCAATCCAAACCGGTCGACCCAAACCGATCGATTTCTGTCGGGTTTTTATCTTGTATGGTTTCGTTTCAGTTTCTAAAATGTAAATTTTAATCGGTTTGGGTTGGGTCGGGTTTTGAAAATCAATCACCCAACCCAAACCAAAAATTTTTTTAAAAAATTTTAAAAATAAAGTGATAAGTTTGCCACATACTTGATTTAATTACTTTTCAATATTTTAAATTCTAAATGTAACAAATGTAACACATGTAACACATATTTTTATATGAAATGTAACAACATGTGTTACAAAAATAAAAACAGTATTTTTTGAATAAAAAAAGCTAATATTTTTTAAATTATTTCATATTTTGTGGTGTATGGTGAAACTATTTAAAAATGAAAAAAATCAAAACAATCCAAATTCGGACACAACTCAATTACAAACCATCATAAATTATTTCAGATATACACGCACAGAGATGAAGAGATTGCCGATCCCAAATCTCTCCACGATTGCCTCCCCACAACTGACCAACGCCAGTGAAACCACCACTGCCAGACGCACAGCCACACGACATGACCCATTATTGCACACACTTGAACGACCTGATTAAAATCTCTCTCCACTCTCCATTCTCCATGCTCCATTCTCCCTTCATTCTCTTGATTCCTCTTCCTCCTCCTCCTTCACCCTCCTCCTTGAACTCGCGCACACAATTCGACCCAACCTACTGGTAATTTCTTCCAGGTTAACCTGGCCAAACATTTATTTAGAGTTTTTCCTCCTATATGTACTTCAAAATTTGGATTCAATTATAACATTTGTTAGATTCACGCTGATAATATGTTCACACTGATTTTGTCGACTACTGGAACTAATAATTTACATTTATAATTTTGCAAGAACAAATAACTTTTTGTCCACTGCTGGTAATTTTGCAAGAACCAATAATTTTTTGGGCTAACCTACCGCCAACCTAACCTATTTGTGGGTTGGTTTGTGTTGGGTCCAAAACTGACCCAACTTAATCCACGCTCACCCCTAATAGATACTGAGTTGGACGAAACATCACGTAAGTAATTTCATCTGTCAACTCATCATTTTCGTTAGTTGGAATGACAGAGACAAACAAATAGACTAACGGAGTTCATATTATTAAGTTGAAGGATTAAACATGTGGGTTGTAAAACTTCAGGGACCAACTATGTTTTCTAAATGCTGAATTGGATGAAATTAACAGCCACGTAAGCAATACATTATGCCAACTTATCATTTCTGTAAGTTAGAATGGTGGAGACAGTCAGAGGGACTAACGTGGTTCGCGATGTTTAGTTGAAGAACTAACGAAGTACAATATAAAATTTAGGAACTTTTATTTGTACAAGGTGTAAAGTACGGAGACTATTTAGGTTTTTTACCCCATAAATAATATATGTGGAAGATAAGGATTTCAATAAAAGCTTATATACGTGTATGCAGAGGCAAACATAGAATTTTGCTCAATTGGTACTATAAAAATAATAAGTAAAAAATATCAAGACGAGAATATTGGTCATCTGCAATATAGTTGGTGGATATTGATCAAATAGCTCACTATTGAGAAGTCACATTTGGGGATTATATGAACAATTTTTTTCAAAAAAGCTCGTGATGGAAAAAAAGAATCACTCAATTTCACTCAAACCGTCTCTAGCTAAAAATCAAGTTTCTCTTTAAATTAATTGTTAATAAACATTATATTACGAGTCAAATACCCTTTAAAATTCTAGTATCAACAAGTACATATGCTTAGAGGTGGCAAAATGGGCCAGCCCAGATAGCCTTGGTCTCTAGGTCAATGGCCCAATAAAAAATTGGACAAATTTAGTCTGGTACAACTAATCCACCGAGCCAACCAGGCTGGTCCGATAATTTTTTTTTGCCCAAGTCCCTACCCCACACTTCAAACACCCCCACCTCAACCACCCACCCACCGTGAAATGTGACTGCAAATGGGAGAGGATTCGAAACGAGGGGGATAAATCCTCCCTCGAGGCAAATAGGGGGATTTCTCTCCCCTCTTCCTACCGGTACATCGGCGGAAAGAGGGGGGCGAAATCCCCCCTCCCCCTTGCTAATGAATTATATTTCCTACATGTATTGAGGTTTGATATCTAACAAAATAAAAAACTTTTCTTTCTTTTAATTAAGCAATTATGCGAAGGCAAAGTTAATTTTGGGTATGATGATAATAAAAAAATTAAAAAAACTATTTATAGACTGGGAAAATTGGGTTTCAAGGACAAGAAGTAAGACAAAATTTCATTAAGCATTAGATTCCCACGAAATTTTTACATCTGCAATTACAATTTTCAATTTAGACCTCAAAATTAAAGATCCATTAAACTTCCACCCATTATAATTTACAAAGTAGGTACAAAGAAAAACATGAAAAATGCATACGTAAAAATTGAGGGGAGTCCTGGGTCCCTATAAGTCCGCGTTTGCGTGTATCTATGTATACAAACAAAAGCAATCAAAGTGCATCCTTGAAATGCAACAATGAAGCTTTCTTATTTAAAATTAAAATTGTAAACTCTGTTCTTATCTTATATCTTACAATATTTTCTCTCATAAGCTAACCTTACAAAATTGATCGTGCATCACGTCATCTTTCACAAACTATACAAAAGAAGGTTAGAGATGGTAATGCGGTGGATTTGGGACGGATCATTAGGGGCTCCCCCCTCCCCTAGACCCGACAATTTGTAGGACGTGACAAGTCACCTCGACCCGCCCAATGCTCCAATTATTTTTATTTTTATTTTTTATTGTAAATTAAATCAAATAGCAAACAAAACAAAAAGGTGCAAGATTGGTGTTGTAGTGTAGTGATTAAACTTTGTAATTTTACACTTTACACCCAAGTTCGAATCTCATTGCAAACAAATTGAGTTTGATTTTATATTATTTGAAAGAAAAAATTTATTATCAAGGTGCAGGTCCACTTAGCCTCGGACCCACCACAAAACGGGACAGATAAATCTATCTTGGACTCATCCCTATTACCCGATTAATCGGACGGACTAGCCCAATACAGAATCGAGAGCCGGTCAAATTGCCATGCTTAAAGAATGTGTAGTCAACAACAAAACTTTTCTTTGATTGATGGCCAAATTCCACGAGTAAAAGTCATCACCGACGGAAATTTCAGATTGGAAAATCAGTCGTAGAAAACCTAAAACTTAACCGTTGAAAAACAATGGGTGATTTTTAATTTTACCAACGATTAGAGAAATCAACAATGGGTAGTGGTAGAATTGTGTGGTAGTTCTATTTTTGTTGCCATGTTTTTCTATTAGAAGTGGTCCGTTTGGTTGATAAAACTGTTTATATAGGTAATAGTTATCCGGATAATAAGTTTATCATTATCTTGGGGAGTGGGGGCAGATGACGGATGACGGAAGAGAGGTGGCGGACGACGGACGTGGCGATTATCCTAGGATATGAATGTCCAAAAATAGAATTATTCTATATTATAAAGGATAAGTTCGTCTTTTAAAAAATGTGTGAATCTTTATCTAGATAAAAAAAATTTGTTCTCTTTTTTTAGGATAAAACTTTTTCTCATTTTTGGCTTAAATTGTTATTCGGATAAAAGTGTATTTGGATATCAATTCCATCCAATCATGATATGACAAATTTTATCTATTATCTTTAACTATTGACTATATACCAAACGGGCCATGAGAGATAAAAGCTAAACTTGGAGAGATGAGATCAATAAAATTAATTTCAATAGGGTAACAAACATGAATGGTCCTCGTACTTTACACTTTGTACGAATAAAGTCCATAAACTTTAAATCGTACTTTGTTAGTCCTTCAACTAAACATCATGGAACCCATTAGTCCTTCCGTCTATCTTTGCTTTCAACTAACGAAAATGATGAGTTGGAAGATAGAATTTATTGCATGACCGTTAATTTTGTCCAACTTAACATTTTAAAAACATGATTGGTCCCTAAACTATACCCTTTGAGCACAAAAGGTCCCTGAACATTAACAATGTGTACCTTGTTAGTCTCTTCTTCTATTTTTGTGCTTTAGTAGGCCTAGTATTTTCATCAATTGCAATGACTTCTTTTATCTCTTCATGTTAAAAAAAATAATATTTTTAGATCCGATGAGAGGCAATCTCATTTTTTTTTTCAAACTACCGAAAATAATGAGTGAATAGACATAATTACTTACATGAACTAAGAATCCACCTTGACCCACATAATAAAAATAAAACAAGGAAAAAAAAAAAATAAAAAATCTTAATATAAACAAAGAAAAAAGTATGATGCACCTACGAAGCCCTTTTATCGTGGGTACCATCTCTCACATTCTATGCCTTATGAAGTCCTTTTACCACCTCGTAAGTAATTCCACTTAGTTGGACAACTCAACCCTTTTAATTTTTGTTTGTTAGGATAGATGTTGAGTTGAACGAAATACCACGTAAGTAATTTCATCTATCAACTCATCATTTTTATTAGTTGGAACGACGAAGACAAACGGATGGACTAACGGGATTCATGTTGTTAAGTTGAAGAACTAAACACGTACGTTGTTAAAGTTAAGGGACCTTTTGAGCGCAAAGTGCATAGTTAAGGGACCAACATTGAATACTGAGTTGGACGAAATTAATGGCCATGTAAGCATTTTTGTTTTCCAATTCATCATTTCCGTCAGTTGGAATGGCAAAGACAAACGAGGACTAACAGAGTTATTGATGCTTAGTTGAAGGACTAACTAAGTACGATTTAAAGTTTAAAAATTTTATTCGCACAAGGTATAAACTATGGGGACCATTCAATATTTTTACCCATTTCAACACCTATAAACTCCTTCCGATTCTGCTTATAGGGAAATTCTCTTAATTATATCCATGTGCCTATGCTCATATTTGACTTTAATTTATAAGATAGGTCATGTACAACTTAAAACATCATGAATCCGCAGTTGAAGTACCTAAACAAGAATTTGGTGTGTTTCTAGTAAACAATCAAGCAATGGTCCTTATTGTTGTAAAATAAGAGCACCGGTTATGCCTATTCTACTCTCGAGACTCTTCTACTAATCGAGCTCGAGAATTGATCAACTTTGCCAAGGCACACCCCACTTTACTTAGTAGGGCTTGAAATGCTGGACTATAAACGATTACTTTAAGATAACAGAGCATAGAAGGAAGATTAGAAAGGGACAAGGAGGTTTTGCTTGGCACGAAAAGTCGCTAGTTCGAGGATGGAGCTTCAAGCAAGATATTTGTCATAATCGGTTCTCTTGTTCTTGATCTACATGTATATTGTCTAGTTCCTCAATAAGAAACTTATCTTGACAAATAAACAATTATCACCGATAAAAAGTTCATAGAATTTTCTCAATAGTCTAGCCTTGTAAAGTAAAATAAATAAAAGTGTATAAAATTTTGGGTAGTGTGTAGGAAATCATTCGAACTTTATAGAGTGAATATATATTCTAAAACGCTCTGTTAAAAAATATCTTAGATATTTTAGTAGAAGAGTCTAGAGAGCACTTAACATGGATATTATATAAAAATATCTTAGATATTTTAGTAGAAGAGTCTAGAGAGCACTTAACATGGGATATTATATAGATCTCCATCATTCATTCTAACAAGTTATATTAAATAAATCTCCAATGTTCATACTAAGAAGGTAACATTCATTCTAATAAGTTGTATTAAATGAATCTCAAACGTTTATTCTAACAGGTCAAGCTATAAAAAGGAGCAAGACACATTATTCAAAACCAAGAAAACAAAGCTAAACTAGTATGCAATTTTCTTTTATCCCTTATTAAACTCCATTCTCTGATCTAAAAGTTTTAGCCTAAGAAAAATTCATTTTTGTTTAACATAATCCATCTTAATTTTCTACAACAAAACTCTATTCAAATCAAATTTCCATCAATGAATATAAAGTATACATCAAGCAATGTTAAATTTATCAAACCAAAAGGGAGGATGGTGTAAGACTACTTTGATATTAGTGATCGATTTCAGTTGGCTTGTACTTAACTAGGCAAGCTTATTTACCAAAAATGAATATGTGAATATTAGACATTGAAGTAGTTGAGGAGGATTTTCCAAGAATAGGAGATGTGGATGGGAACTTGAGTTATTTAAATGGTTGAATCAGTAGAAACTCCGAATGAGATTGTTTCACATCCTAGTGGGAGTGTACTACTAGAAACTGATTCCCAAAATTTACAATTGTATAGATGCAAACGTGGAAGCATCCAACATCATCATTTTTAGATTGAGGGTGAAAATGTATTTGCTCCGCAAGATGAAGATAAGCCCAAAACCTATCAATAAGCTCTTTACCTCTCACTTTTGATAAATAGAAAGTTGTAATGACGGGGTCCATGAAAAATAACCTAGTCTAGAATTTGGTTGAGCTTGTGCCTGGGTTAAAACTACTGGGAACAAATGCAAGGCAAATGAATTCATAGAAAGGTATAAGGCTCGACTTGTGGCAAATGGTTAAACCCAGAAGAGGGTGTTGATCATGAAGAAACCTTCTCACCATTAGTGACGTTTGCCTCATTTTGTCAATGTCATTGTTGTTCGCGTAATGAAACTCCTCAATCCGCGCACGTGAATCGTTGACAAGTAATAGTAAGATGATTTAATGAGTATCATCTCCTTGACGAGGACTTCAATTTCTTTTCACTTAAATTCAATCAATTCCAGGTGTAAGTTGAATACACAATTCCATAAGTTGGTCAATTGTTCTTGGTCATTTTATTTTATAATACTAAGCTAATTAACTAGTTAAATGAAATTCACGTAATGATCATTGTAGAAAAATTCAAATAGAATCCACCATTAATGTCCATTTTAATCCCCGAATATCCACTTTCCAATCATATTTGTGTTAACAATGACAACCGATAATCTAATTTATCTAGTAATATCTTCCGAGTAGAACTAAACTCATTTTCATAGATGACCCAAGATATTTTTGAATGCGAATATACAAAATTCTTTCAACCTCAAGAATGTCTAATTTAATTGCAATAAGCATAGTAAATTATTTCTAATTTCTATAGGATTTAACGTTTAAAACCATAACAAGCTAACTTATTTTGAACCTCCCAAACACGAAACCAAGTCACACTCATGTTCACACGGTGATCAATCATTCAAACAGACATCCAAACCATGGCATAAATCAAAATAACACAAATTTAGATTAAGAACGGAAATTTTTGAATTAAAATATCAAATAACAATTTACAACATCATCCTTAGCATAAAAACATTTAGTTTACCATTCGTTGGTTACAAATGCAAGAAAATAATAGAGAATTCATCACCCGGATTATTGGATTACAAGAAGATGGGAGAAAATATGGAATTTATCCCCATTGAAAATCTTCAAACGAGGCCCCCAATAATGTTCAACCTCGTTCTTGTGGTGGATCTCACCAAAAATTAATCAGAATGAGCAATCCCGTGTCAAGCTTGTCCCTTCATCCTTTTTTTTTCTCCAATTTTTCGAACCCCAGCTTTCCCTTCATTTCTCCTCTTTATAGCCTTCAAAATAGGGTTTGTGCCCCAATAGTCTAGAAACTACCTACCGAAAATAGCTTCACGGGTAGATAGAATGTCTGTCCGTGGTCTATCCACTCGAGCTAATGGTCTACTCGTTTGAAAAGAAAGAAAAAGGAAATTTCTTCATTTGGCTCGCTTGAACAACCAGATGGGGAACATTTCTCCTTCTTGGCTCGTTCGAGGGCTAGAGGGGGTCATTTCTCTCTTAGCTCGCTTCGTTTGATTTTGGTTGACTTTGATCTTTTCTCAGTACTTTAGTTAAGATACTTGGACGACTTCCACTAGTAATTTAAATTCCATTGTTCGTGGTTTAGTTTAATTAAGTCTCCATTTCACCTTATCTCCATCAATGCTCTTCTTTGTCATTGAATACATAAATTTCGATAAAATTAGCGTATGTAGTGTTTCATTTTATTTGAATTATACCATAAAAGTTAAATCAAAAGAGCTTAAATAAATGTATAGAATACACTTATCAAACTCTTAAAATTGAACTTTTGTTAGTCCCAAGCAAAACAAAACAAAACTAATACTAGAATACATATGAGGGTATAAATTGTGTAAACGGGTGAAATTTTTTCCTCATTCACTTAAGAAGATATCCTCAAATTCAATTCACGAAACATGCATACACATTGCTACATAAAAGATTTTAATAATTATCCGATACTTGACTTGTTGTGTGTGTGAATAACTATTTTCAATCATTACTCTAACTCAGATAAGGTTATGCGAACAAATGGACTTTTAAGCCTTTTTCCACCCCAACCCTAAATGGTAATTTTTTCCTTTCTCCTCTTGTGAATTTTGCACATACTCAGGTATCTATCACTTTTTCCTAGAGATGCTCAACTGAGGTTATAGCTCACTTCATTAACTTCACTATCACTTTCAAGCTAGAGGGATTTGACCAATAAAGATGATGATTTAGATAGACAATGATCCACCATGATGTCAAGCATTCTATTATCTAGGTCTTCATTAAAAAATCAAACTAACTAGGCATCTAAATTCTCAAATTCGCGTCTAAGACTTAGTCAGGCCACTGCAGTATTTTTGTTATTTTCTTGTTACTGCTTTTCTTTTATAATTTTCTTTTTCTTTTTTTTTTCTTTTTTCATCACAATGGATAGTTTACACTCTAATATTGAGGCAACCATCTTACCTAGTAGATCGCATCCTACATATTGTTGGTACAATAGGTCAAATTACTCAAGGTTAGTTTTCACACATCAGTATAAGCAACTTTTTCTACCAAATGCCTTGAGTAGTGTAGTATCTTTCATTGGGATTGAAAGATGGGATTAGAATTCTAGCAAATAGCCAATGCATATCTTCAACCCGTCAACTAAAACTACATATCTAGTTTATCAATAAAGGCCGAATTATTGATTCTCTAAACTATCATCATTACTAGCTCAATCACTCCTAAACTTATTCTCAGATGTTGGTTAGGTGTAGTTTTCAACAAGTATTTAAAAATTAAAATCACTACCTAAAGTCTTAGACTCAAACCTCCAATCATATCACAAAACCCATTGCCAAGCCTAAGTACCAAGAGGAATAGCTATGTGCTCATAATCGTTGTAAGTCTCACATGGATAAAAAAAAATTTAGCAAGCAATGCATAATGTAGCACTCATCAATCATATTTCACAAATTAGTTTCGGATCAATCATACATAATCATAAGCCGACAACACATTCACCTATGTTACACAAATGACGACTTCTAAAATTAATTTTTTTAGGATTGGTCATTTCGATGACTCTGACAAAGTATTATATAATTCAGATTAAAGAATTCAATTGCACACGCCCCAACAAAAAATTCTACATTGTCTCCAATGTAACTAGGCATGAAAAAGAATATGGAGGATGGAGGTGTACTGAACATCTCAATCATTGGGAAGGCAATGATGGGTAGAGACTAAGGTGTCCGATGAGCTGCATCAGCTAAGTGGAGATCGCCTCGTGCTCCTGCCTACGGGTTATGGTCTCTTGTATCTAGACTTCTCAAATTTTTCTAACTTGTGCTTCGAGCTCGGCATGTGAAGTTTGCCAATCCTGAAGCTCATCATAAATGGACTACCTAGTCATTTTTGTAGCTATCTAAGAGAGAAGTCCTCATCCATATGATCTTCATGAGCAAGCTCGAGATCTTCGGCTAATACTTCCGGACCACTGATTAGAACATGTCCTCTTTGCCCTAACAATCCGGCCATGTGGCGCTCAAATTTTCGTATCACCATTCAATCTATCTGTCATGTACACTTTACCATGGTTATCTCCTGAGATAAATCAATGATGTGCAATTCACAAAGCCCTGTAATTAGTGACGGGAATGCCAAGTTTCATTGGTTGTTCTGAAAGTGCTATACATTGTAGAAAATATATGTGTTGACATTGAGTGTCCAGGTTTGGAACCAGTATAATAGGCATACCCACTCCATAGTGCTAGTAGAGGTGTGCGACGTGGAAAGAATGTTGGCATTCACCACCTATCCAAGGTATGGACTTGATGGTGAAGAGTCATGTAGTCTAGTGTATTACGTCGTTTAGGCCATTGGTCAATACCTTAACATATGGAGGCTACCACCTCATGGGGATCTGTGTGCTCTGCTTGAAAGATGTCGGCTTATGTGTTGTCGAGACCGTAATAGTGAAGAATGGCCAAAGAAGAGAATGAAATATACTATTTGTACACGTATATTTGTCGATATCTTGGATGCTCAAGGTTGTTGATGTTGTTGTGGACATTGGTGTAAAATTCCTTGACGATTTTTACGTAGGCGATGCGCGGAGTGTCTACTAATGGTTCCAATTGATTCCTTGCAACCTGACCAAGCAACTTATTTTCAACCCCACATCATGTGTTGGTTTCTTTGACTTTGGCATTGTGCCTATCAAGAGTGAATGAAATAACATTACAATCATGAACAATTCAATACGTAAGATAGGTGAAGACACGACTCAAATATGATATACCCCTCGCGTGGATAGTGGTGTGATCATGGTAGATGTGGGATGGAATTCGTTTGTGTGTGTTTCGTTGTTAAACAACGATGTCATATTTGTTAAATACATTACTACCTATAATGGATATGCTCAAGTGTACTAAGGAAGCAAGAAAAGTGAGAATGGCGAGTTAGGCATTTTATCGAACATGTGGTGGGCATCTTTTAAAACTAATATAGAGAAGTGATATGAAGGTAGCCCAATATCTAAAAATTTACTCAACCGACACAACCCAATATTTTCATAATCAAACACACCATGAAAATAAAGAAAAACCCAACCTCCTCAAGTAAGCACACTTGTCAAAAGAGGTGAACTCTTTCAAATAGAATCAAATTAACATTGAATGAGAAGGTTAGCCATGTTACCTTTTGGGATTGGAGATGTTTGACCCTTCATTTGGATGATGAATGCACTTAAGATGGCGAATGTGGGACAATTAAAAAGGGGAGAAGTATTGGGCGTAAGAGGAAATGGGGAAAAAAAAGTGAATTTTAGAGTCCAAGTATCGTACCCACAGAGATTGTGTTAGTCTAATTTCGAATTAACTTAGCCTTAACAGAAACTATAGAATTCAATGGGTTTTCTAAGATTTAATTATCAAACTACTTAACTATCTACTCATTGCAAGACCTAAATTAACTAAAATTAATGTAAAGTTGAGATGAATGCGAATGTGATATAAATTTAATAAAAAAGAAAACATATTAGGATCACGAATCTACTTATATCAATTTTATTTAACTCGAACCGTTAAATTTGACAACATGATATAATTATGAAGATCAATATTTTTAATTTGTTTAACAATATCTCTCGAGTATAATAAAACTTATCCCTATACGTGACTCAACTATATCTCTATGACAGATGTGAACATACAAGAATGCATTAAAATTTGTGAATACTTAAAGATCGAGTAAAATATAGATGTATATCTCTATCCTCTATCGGACTCTACAACAATTGATACTACGTTTAACTTATTTTCAATCTCTCAATGGTAAAACAATCCATAAAAATATACAATCATTGCGCATATATTTGTAGATAAAAAAAATCAATATCAATTGTTCAAAGTTAAAAACGTGTTTGAATATCAAAGATTGGATTCAAAGAATTAAAGTTTCATGATATTAGTTTTATCGCAATCCTAACACAAAATAAATCTAGCCTAACTTACTAAGAAGAAGAAAATCATAAGAAAAGATAAAATCCATCTCCCTGATAAGAAGAAATGTGTAATCCTTGTTCTTCGTTCAATCTTGACCGGATGATTCTTCAATCTTCGTTTTTTCTTTCTCCTCTTGAGATCTCCCAACAATTGACCACCCTAAATTTGGGTAAAGAACTCATATATATAGTCTCTTAATAGTGTCCAAAAGATTCCAAAATATCTTAAAAATCGTGGTCCCATAAAGTTTTCTAGTTGGAGTAAAACTAAAAAAGGAAACAAAATCGTTAATAGAAATTGATGTAAATATGTGTGTACGCCCAAGATAAGAAAATATGTTATGTTGGATGATTGTGACACTGGGCGTTCGCCCTTCTTAAATGTTTTATTTGCACATTTTAGTCTTCCAACTTTGAATTTTGGCTTCTTTAGCCCTCAGATCTTTCAACAACCTCTAATGTGGTCCTTCAAGCTTTAATTGAGTGCAATTGTATTCTTGTACTTTCTAAACATCTTCCAATTTGTTGCTTTTTTCATCCATTCTTCACCACTTGCTTATTAACTGTGCAAAACTAAAATAGAAAGGACAATACACTAAATTAAGTAGAAAATCTATAAAATTACAGGACAAAAACTTAATTTTAATCTTGAATAAGTGCACAAAATGCACTTATCACTGAACACACATGATTCTAACACCCTAAACATGAAAACAATTGCAACACACTTTCCACCAACACGAAGTCTTAGAATGCAAGTGTAATCCCAATTTGTTCAACCTCTTCCAACATGACCTAAACAAGAGGACTCAAGTCTAACTAGTGGTTGGGTTACTCATGAAGGCACTCGATAATGAGTTCAAAATATTTTATGCTACCGGATGATGATGACCTAATACTAACGGACTTTGAATGTTTTAGTGCCATCCTAGATTAATTCCACAACCCCTTAAGGATCAAAGAAATGGCTAAAATATTATGCTAGTGATTGATGAAAGTACATAGTTGGAACAATAAATTTTAGTTACGTTTTTTCTAATATACCCCTACAATAATATCATATCTAATTAATGTATTTTATATTTGTTGATAACAAGACACATTAGAAAATTAAGAAATCAACTATATTCTCAACAAGGAAAGTATACTCTAATTTGGGATAGATGAATAAAGAAAATAAGCTTATATTCGTGGGATGGATGGAGTAATAGATAAGTAAAACAGCTAAAAGTATAATTTGAGAAGCTACTATTTTATTACTTCTCAAAATCTGCTGGCAGATGATATAGATTCTCCTAGAATCACTTTTTTTAAAATTTACTAACGCCTAAAATAACTTTTGATAGTTTGACAATTAGAAGTTGAGCTCCAAAATCAATCTCAAACGGGACCTCATTAAAATTATATAGATATGCATTTTATTTTTTTTGGATCGCAAAATCAAATTCACTTTTTCGTGAACCCAAACTATGACATTTAAATTGAACTACATTTATTGTCCAATATAGATATTAATTTTTACTCCTTCAAAATCTAAATATATTAATTACATTGAGTTTATAATTTCACTTATAAGTCTATAAAGGCTTAATTGAGATTCATTTCTTGAAAAACTTAAATAGGCGATCACTCTAACATGTGGGCTTTTATTTGACTGGCTAAGCCAACATTATTAAAAAAATGCTTTGAAAAAATAATTTACGGAGTTACAAAGGTTAAAGTAGATATTGATAGAATAATATCAAATTAATTTTTTTTTTAATTTAAATGTACCTATACTAAGTAAAATTATGGATTTCAAATTTAAACATTTACATTTTGTACAACTTTAAAATATTATGGAGTGATTAAAAAATTATGGATAATTTGCAGCCGTCGTCCCTAACCTTTGAACTTTTGGCACTTTTATCTTCATTCTTTATTTTTTGGCACCCATATCCTCAACCTTTCTTAATTTGGTGGCTGAAGTCCCCAACCTTTGAACGTTTGCACTTTTATCCTCATTCTTTATTTTTTGGCACCCATATTCTCAACCTCTCTTAATTTGGTGGCTGAAGTCCCCAACTTTTGAACGTTTGGTACTTTTATCCTCATTCTTCATTTTTTTGCACCCATATCTTCAATATTTCTTAATTTGGTGGTTGAAGTCTCCAACCTTTGGACTTTTGTATTATATTTTTTAATTTTTTAATTGAAACTTATGAAAAGTCTATTTAAAGCCAAATTTGTGAGTAATTTTGTCTATAAATGTTGGTTTATTTAAAAAACTTATTTTTAAAAATTTTATGAGATTTTTAGATTAATTTTTAATTTTTTAATTGAAATGGGTTGACCTTAGTTCGACCTAGTTCAATTTTTTGACCCTTGATCCGTTACTTTTTTCGAGTCGATGGCGATCCCCCTGCTTTCTAAATATTATATTATTCGGATAAATAGTTTTATTTAAATAACTATATTTTGATTAATGCTCCATTTGGAGATATGGGTGCAAAAAAATGAAGAATAGGGATATGGGTGTAAAAATTGAATTTTAATTAAAACCGGGTCGACCTTGGTTCAACCTGGTTTGACCTTTTGACCCTTGACCCTTGACCCGTTATCTTTTTTGGGTCGATGGCTAGTCTTGTTTTCTCAATATTGTATTATTCAGATAAATAGTTTTATTTAGAAAACTATATTTTGATTAATGCTCCATTTGAGGATATGGGTACAAAAAATAAAGAATGAAGATATGGGTGCAAAAAATATAAAAAATCTCATAAAATTTGTAAATATAAGTTTTTTTAAGTAGATCAACATTTATAGACAAAATTACTCACAAAACTTAGCTTTAAATAGACTTTTTATAAGTTTCAATTAAAAAATTAAAAAATATGATACAAAAGTCCAAAGTTTGGGGACTTCAGCTACCAAATTAAGAAAGGTTGAGGATATGGGTGAAAAAAATGAAGAATTAGGATAACAGTGCCAAAAGTTCAAAGGTTTATGACTTCAGCCACCAAATTAAGAAAGGTTGAGGATATGGGTGCCAAAAAATAAAGAATGAAGATAAAAGTGCCAAAATTTCAAAAGTTGAGGACGGTGGCTGCAAATTACCCAAAAATTATTTATAGAATGATTGTAGAGCTGTTTGATATACTATTATTTTATTATTTCAAAATTTTGATAGTGGAATTAATTAAATGCATTGAAATTAGATAAAATTCAGGCGCGTGGCAAGTGCACACAACAAGGATGATGGGAAAATTCTTGCCGGAGAATGCTGAGGCCATTGCAGAAGAGAGGTGAATCAACATTAATTTGGCTGAGTGTGAAGTGTGGTAGGTTGTTCAAAATGTAAAGCCGATCAGTAACCTTGCACCAAAGGATTGGTTTTGTTTGATATTATAATGCTCTTGAATGGAGTAGGATGTGGCTTTTGCAGCTTTGCACCCCATGAGGGTAATAAAGTGATTCTCAGAACATCCTAGATTTTCTCATCCAGGAGGGTCACTAAAATAATCTCTAAAATATATTTGACGACTCTAAAAATTATTTTCCGTGCCCTTGGATGATTTTAAAAATAATATTTTGCGGAAAAATATTAAGTGTGCAAGGGAAGAGGAATTTACTTTACAATTTTATAGTTTTTCCTATACCACGATAGGTGTCGCCACAATTTATTTGACTAATCAAACGAATTCCAAAAATTACGAAATATTAACTGTAGATACTTGGGACTACATACTAAAACATATTAAAATTTCAAACCTTAACTACGTTGTTTGATAGGTGAAAAAGATAGCCGATGTTCTTGAAAATTGTTTCTATGACTGCTTAAACGTACATAATAAATTCATACGATGGAATTTTTGAGTGATTCTAATTTCTGTTATTAGACCACATATAGGCTTTCCATAGTCACTGATTTCACTCAAAAACTCCAATAGTAGCAAAAGTTATGATATTTCAAAAAGGAGACAGTAAGCTAAAAATTCTAAAAAATGAAACTAGGCAAAATTCCAATTTAAAACTTTGAACGACAAATAAACCAATATCTTGTTTCCGTACATATTACATCATTAATTACTGAATAAAATACTTAAAATATGGTAATTACATCATAATTGACTCGATCATTTTGACGTCAAAACATAAACTAAATAAGACTTTTCATGACAAGCTCGTTAGCCTACCGCCATCGCATCAACGCCAATTAGTTCAATCTAAAAATTTATTCGTTTTAGGGGTGAGTATTTCATAAGAAACACTCAGTAGCAATACTTATAACATGTGGAAAATTTTACTTAAACATGAATTCGACATGCCATGATTTTTGAAACATACATAATATCATAAACATTGGTAGCCGGCACCACATAACGTCATACATGATTACCTTCAATCACAAACATGTTAAAGTGATTACCTTCAATCGCTATCATAAATTCCTTCATAAATAAGTTTGCATGGCATTCATATAACATCATAATTTTTCCAAACTTCATTTAAAAATCGCAGTAAAAACATTAAGTAAAACTACATTGAAAATTCGTAGCTTTTGGTTGAGTTGAAATGTGAACAATGGATGCACGTTTCCTCAAAATAATAACTCAGTGTCCGTGCCATTTTTATTTACAAAGTCCATGTGTTGTGTGGTTTGAGTGACTAAAATAAAAGGAAAAATGAGAAGGAAAATATGATCTTGTCTTGGCTAAAAATGAGGGTCAAAAACAGGAGCAAAATTGACGCAAAAAGGGCTGCTGATTTTACATTGTTGAAGCCGGGTTTTTGACAAAAAGAGGAAAAAATGATGAAACGAAGATAAGGTATTGAAAGCCTACTTCTAGAGCCTGAAATTTATAAGAAAATATATGAAGAATTTGATACAAATTTCGAGTATGGAAGGCAGTCTTTGGGACTTAAAATTTATAGAAAATAAGGGGTCAACTAGATTATATTTGTGGGGACTGAAAAGAGGGGAAACAAGAGAACTTATGGAGGCCAAAATCTGGACAAAAAGAGGGCAAAATGATGAACGAAATGGGTGTTAGTTTGCTGAAAATAAAAGGAGGAAACAGAACTTTAAAATGGCCGAAAACTAGGAAAGAAAATGGACAATTTGCTGGCTGGAAAATGAAGACCTCAGGCACGGTTTTTCTTCAGTAAAAAGGGGCTGATCAAGGCAGTTTTTTGGCAGTAATGGAAGTGGTTTTAGTGGTGTATAAGTGGGAGGAAAATGGTCTGATTAGTGGGGCTAAATGGGACATTTTCTGTTGGATTTTTGGGGCAGCAGTGGGTTGGTTTTTCTATCTACTTGGGAGAGCTCTTTTGAGACGGTTTTTGGTAGTTAAGGGGGGTCTTGGGACGATTTTTCTTTAGCAAAAAGGAGGAGAGAATGGATGGTTTATGGAGTGGAAGAGAGGGCTGGAAGTGAGGTTGAATAACTGTAAATTGGTGGCTAAAAAATGAGGGAGAGAAAGGGACTAAGTGGCTGATTTCATCACTGATCATGGAGCAGTTTTGGGGAGCTCTTGGGCACGTTTTTGGCGCTTAAGGAAGGGTACTTGGGACATTTTTCGGGGTATTGAAAATGGAGGGTGGAAGATGTGGGGAAAATAGGTAGGAAATGGGGTGAAATGAGAGAGGTCATGGGTGGTTAAAATTTTGGATTTTTGAAATGTTTTTGGGCTGATTTTGGCATGAGAATTAGGGATGTTTGGGTGTTTAATTTGGCATGAGATTAGGGATTGTTTGGGTGTGTAATTAGCATAAAAAAATTGGTTTGGTGATTGACAAAAATTTCTTTTTTTTGACACAAAAGATATGGCAAATCACGAAAAAAATCTAACGCGACTAAATTGTTTGAAATGCACTAGGAAGTTCGCAACGACGCAAAAAATGAAATTTATTTTTTGTGAAATTTTAAATGTCAACAAAAATTTTCAGGTCGTTATAGGTTCATCATCTTGCTTCATTTGTTATTTCTTCCCGCTTTTTCAAACGGGATGGATTGTACTCCACTCTTTATTGTACAATTTGTTGCTAGAGATTTTATTTAATAAAAGTTTTTTGGTAGATTTCTCAAAAAAAAAAAAAGTCTCATTCAAACTATCTTTGTACAAACTCTAGAGAGTCACTCAACGTGATATATTGAATTTAATGTGGAACTATGAATATATACTAAATTGGAGTAAATTCATAATTTATAACATAGAAATTACAAACAAAATTAGTATACACTATGCAATACAAATTTCCTTTTGTTACTTGTACTTGTTTGGTGAAGCTTTTTAGTAAATTTTGATAAAAAGTTAACAAAATATATTGTTGTAAAATTAAAAAAGTTGTGGATCCTATGAAATATATGATTAAATTTAATTGTTGACTTTGACTTCAACTTTTTAGTAGATTTTTAAATTCCACCAAACAAGCTCTTATAAATCCAAAAGTCTATACTTCAATCTAAATTTTGAGCCTAGGAAGTAATGCTAAAGTTATAACCAAAGTTATACGTCAGAGTATCATCAAATTAGAATCGAAGATACTTATAAGAGTCATTATGGTGAACTTCAATTATGGGTGGCAATTGGACCGAGTCGCCCGTGGGCCCGATATCTTGGCCCAAAAGCTCAACCCAACATCGCTCGAGCTCACTAAGGCCGAGTTGTCGCTTTTATTCAAGGGCCATCAACCGTGAAAAATGACGGGTCGGCAAGTAGGGATGCACAAAAAATCGCAAAATCAAGCAAACCAAACAGAACCTAGTTGGTTCGAATCCACGTAGACCTGCGATTTTTTCCCCTTAAACTAAACCAAATCGTTTTAAAATAGTTTGGTTTAGGTTTCAATTTTCAAAAACTACACAAAATCGAACCGAGCCACTTTTAAATTTTTAAATTAAAATTTAATTTTATTAAATTATAAATGTTACAATTTTCAGAAGAAAAAAAATATCTCAATTCACATTTCACATGCTACAGTAATACAAATTACAAAATGATAATTTTTAATATTAAAAAGGCTCAATTCTTTAAAATTAATATGTTCAGACTTCAAAATTAAAAGGCACAATTCATTAACTTCAAACTTCAAATGCTCAGAGTTCAGACTGAAATCTAGTTTGCGACTTTGCCTTTCCAAATTCCAAGCGATTTCACTCCCAAAGCTTCACATCTTCAAATTTTCCCCAAAATTGATTAAATTTCCTCCATAAATCTTCAAATATTCCTTTGGGGATTACTTCACAACACTTTTTTTTGAAAACTTTTGAACCAAAACTCATTAGTTTTGGACCATTTCCCACCTATTCTGCAACCACACCTGTGCTGCTCTGCTCTATTCTTCAACTCGTCGCGCTGCTGCACCACCACCACTGACCTCCCATCACCCCCAAAATTCAGGTATTGTTTCAATCTTCTTGGTTCTTTGAATTTTTGCGTTTAATTTCAATCTTATTAGTTCTTTGAATTTTTGCAATTAATTACAATACATATAATCAATTATTTAACAATTAATTTTATACCGCTGATTTTAATATTTCTTATCAGGGCATTTGTTGAAATATGGAATTTTGGAGCCATAATTTAAGATTATGGAATTTTGGAGTCGTAATTTAAGATTGACAGTTTGACACCATAAAGAAGAAGAAGAAGAAGAAGAACTCATTTTGATATGCTAAAATGGACTAATGTTCAGGAACATGAAAAGTTTGTTGCACAAATGCTGAAATGGATTAATGTTCTATTGACTATATGCTTATTAACTATTTTAACTATTTGAAATCAAATTAACTATATGTTTGTTCTTTCCCTTTGCTAGTTACCTGTATTACCCTATTGTTTCTTTTCCATAGCTTAACTTCCTCTGTTGTTTCTTTTTTCTTTTCACAGATATGGATCCAATTCTAGAAGAAGCTGATGATGCAATTTCAATAGAGGATGACCTTGCACATATGAAAATGGAAGGAAAAGGCAAAAAGGAAAACAAAAGGTCCGAGGTGTGGGATCATTTTAAAATTCGCGGAGATGAGAAGGCGGAGTGTAATTATTGTGGACAAACATATAAGTATCATGCTAAAAACTGTGAGAACTAGTACGTTGTGGAATCATCTCACGCAGTTGTGCAAAAGGTATCCATATAGGGTTCAAGATAAAAAGAAAAAAATAGAATGACCGGCTATAGTATTTATAAAAGCGGTGAGCTTTCATGTTGGTAGTTGTAAACAACCTATCAACTTTGTTCAGAAAGAGGTTAGAGAACAAATTACAAGGTAATTCATATTGTCTGAGTTACATTTTCGACATGTTGAGGATGAAGGTTTTCAATGTTATAAAATGTATTTTTTTCTCAAAATGTGTATTTCTTTCAAGGATGACAATGGCAAAGGATATATATAATATGTTTTTAAATGAGAAGAAGAAATTGCAGAAAGAGTTGGGTCAACATAGAGTTTGTTTGACTATTGATTGTTGGACGTCGATACAGAATGTTAGTTATTTGTGTTTAACTGCTCATTGGGTTGATAATGATTGGAGACTTCAAAAAAGGATTATAAGTTTCATTCAAGTCCCAAGACATAAGAGAGATGTGGTGGGAAATGAGTTAATTTCTTGTTTTAAAGATTGGAGAATCAATAAGATTTTTTGTGTGACTGTTGATAATGCCTCGTCCAATAATGTAGTATTATTGAGATTGAAGAGTTGTTTTGAGGAGAAGGAGAATGGTCTAGTACTGGGTGGAGAAATGCTTCATATGAGATGTTGTGCTCATGTACTCAATCTTATTGTTTGTGATAGCTTGAAAGAAATAACCCATGCTATTTTAGCTATTCGTAATGCAATGAGGTTTGTTAGATCTTCCCAAAACGACTAAATAGGTTCAAGGAGAGTTGCAAGGAAGCAAGTATTGAGTCTCGAGCTTTGTTGTGTTTGGATGTAACAAATGGATGGAATTCCACATACTTGATGTTGCAAGTTGATATGAAGTTTTAAAAAGCATTTGTTATTTTGGAAAGCGATAGAAACACTACAAACTATTTTAATGAAGACAGATCCAATGGAAAAAATTAAATGGACCATCAATACGTGTCGATTGGGATGAGCAGAAGTATTTGTTAGGTTCTTGAGGACTTTCTATGAAATGACTTTAAAATTTAGTGGTTCAAAGTATGTAACGTCTAACTCTTTCTTTCATGAGATATGTGAAATTCATGCAGAGTTGAATGAATTAGGTAAAGAGCCTAACACTTTGATGGGGTCTATGGCAAATAGTATGCAAAAAAAATATGATAAGTATTGGGGCAATGTTGAAACGTTTAATCAATTGTTGTTCATTGCAACAGTTCTTAACCCAAGATGCAAGTTGGAACTTCTTAAAGTAGGGTTTGAACTTATTTACGATGTAGAAATTGCAAAAATATTGTTAGAAAGAGTTCAAGATACACTCCATAGGATGTAAGCATTCTATGAAGAAATGGCGACTCCAGTCACTCCACCATCAGCTTCATCAAAGGAGACTACCAAAAGTAGTAGCCAAAGTCCTTCACAACATGCTTTAGGTCTTTCTAAACCCATTCATTCTATTTTTAAAGCTAGACTTATGCAAAACATTCAATTTGAGAAGAATGATTTGGTTTCTTATTTGTCTGACCGTTGTGAAGATTTGACCGATCCCAATTTTGACATATTGCTTTGGTGGAAATTGAATGCGCACAAGTACAAAATTGTCTCTCAAATTCCCAAAGATGTATTAGCAATTCAAATATTCACGGTCGCTTTGAAGTCGACATTTGCACGAGTGGTCGAATTCTTGATTCCTTTAGGAGTTCATTGGGTACGAAGATGGTTGAAGCATTAATATGCATGCAGAATTGGTTGCATAGCAACAAGGAACCTATAGTGCTTCGTCAATATTTGGATGAGATAGAGTCATTGGATGACTCGGAGAAAGCTGTTGAAGGTGACATTTATTTTCTATTATCAATTTTGATATTTCTATGTGTATTGTTTTTTGCGCAATTGCTTGTCAATATCATTAATAAGACTAATGAATATTTTGATATTTTCATGTTATTATTTTTAACCTTTCAGAGCAAATGGTCCCTAATCATGTGTTACAACATGGGATATTGATCCAATTATTATCAAATGAGATGTTAGAACGCATTTTTTACACTCATGTACTTATTACTAGTTTAAGTGCATATTGTATTTCTTTCACATTTATTAATTGCCCATTTTTGCCGTTGAATATTTGTTGGCAATTTTTTTACGGGGTTCTATTTTTCTAATAAGTGTGTTTCTTTAATAATGTGATGCGTTAATTTGAAATGATTGAATGTCTTAACTATTATTGTAGGATACTTTTTTAAATACATATTTGATCTTTTTATTTTTATTTTTTCTTTATTTGGGTTGTTTCATGTGTAGCTCAATTTGGGTTGTTTCACGATTTTATTGTTTTCGCTTTTTCTATGATAAAATTCTTCATTTATAAAGTGCCTATTGGAATTATAAACTATGAATCTTTTGTAAACACTGACCACCAATTGAGGGGGAAATCTCAAAATTTGAGGATAAATGGAAAGTGCGGGTTATATGTTTGTTGTTTTAGTGGTTATCCTTTAAACCTACCTTACTTTTTGTTTTTCATTTTGAATAGATTAGTCGGTAATCGATTTGGTAATCTGTTGGCTATCCCATTTGCTAACCATGAATGTTTGCTTACTTTTGCTGATGAAGGGATATTGTGGTGTTGCTGCTACTTTTGCTAATGAAGCGAAGAAGGGTTGCTCTTACTTCTATATTGTTGCTTGTAAAAGTTTTGAATGGACAAAGCTATTGGAATGTTGCTAAATGCTAACTTGCTACTATTTTTTTTTGGCTTTTTGTTTTAATTTTAATTTTAGACAAATGTAAATGTAATTTAATATTTAACATTATTAATTCTCGTTTAAACTTATATGTTAACTTGTTTTAAACATATTACTATAATATCAATAGGTAAATAAACCAAACCAAACCGCAAATAATGGTTTGGTTTAGTTTGGTTTGGTTTGACTGAAAAATTCTAAACCGCATGAAATGATTTGAGTTGAAAATATGGCACAAACCACCCAAATTGAACCGCGTTTACCCCTATCGGCCAGTTTGATCGGCTCGTAGATCGATCCAAGGGTCAACTCGTATAACGCTTGTGGACTATGCCCATGAGCTGGCTCGTGGCTTGTGGGCCAACTCCACCCTTTTTAAAAAAGCTGAGGACCTAACGGTCACAAATGTGACTATTAGGAGTCACATTTTGTGACAGTTGGAGTCCCAACGGTCATAAAAGTGACCGTTTTAGTTCCTGATTTTTTTTTTTTAATAACGGTCATATTTTTTCTATATAAACCTCCCTTCACTTTAATATTCATCACAAACTCATAACTCTCAACTTACTCAATTTAAAAATATTATATTGTCAATATTAACTCTTTTATTGTGCAATCTACAGTTAAATTTGCTTATTTTAGTGATTTCTTCTATTCAAATTCTACATTTCTACATTTCTTTTTCTACATGGATCATTACACACAATGAAGTGTGGGCCACTAAATATATAATGATTTCAATTGGCTAAATAATATTTCAATTTCTGATTTTGGTGAGGATTATTGGATCACGGATCACATTAATTTGGAAGATATCGATGAAGATTAGACTATACTCATACAACAACTAGTTTGAGTACCAAACAACAAGCCAAAAAAACAAAATGTTTGGTGTTAAGAAAATTTTAAATTAGTGCAGATCGATACAACAGCAGACGGACAACCAGACTTCAAGACAATGTGTAAATACTGTAAACACAAATTTTCGTGGCAAAAGGGTGGTGGTATGAACCATCTAAACCAACATTATCCACAGTGTTTGTAAAAACAAATGTGAGTGGATATAAATTAAACTCAACTTTAGTTCGGATCTCTCGATACATCTTCCAGTTCTAGTCCAAATCTAAGCAATTGAGTGTACTCGAAAAATAACACGTGCCAAAAAGCATGACTCAATTAGTAACAAGTGGTGAATTTCCGTTTAGCATAGTAGAAGGCCTTCACTTCACCAAGTTCGTACAAAATTATCTTCAATCAAGTTAGAAATATTCTTCATGCAGATACTATTGTTTTATTCAATAAAAACAAAAAAGCATGATATATTATTTAAATAAATATTCTAATGTTGTATCATTTACTTCAGACTTGTGGTCCATTAAAAACCATAAATGATATATTGGTGTCACTTTTCATTATGTTAATAAACAATAGATTATGCATAAAAAAAAATTGCATTTAAAGTAATTGATTACCCTCATAATGGAATAAATATTTTTAATGTTTTAATTAGAGAATTTGATTGCGAATCTAGAATTCGCAATTTCACATTTGACAATGTTACACCTAATAATATTCTAATAGAAAGATTAACACAACAAAATAGAAAGATAAATGCAACAATTAAATTCAGGTTTTGGTGGCATTTTATTTTCTATATGTCACATTTTTAATTTAATTGTCCAATAATGTTTAAAATTTATAAACTAACAATTAGAAAAAATTAGGTATGCCATAAATTATAGGGTTAATTACACTAATCATCCTCATTCTTTCAAGTTTGTAATAATATCATCAACATTCAATTTTTTAGCAGATATTGTTCCCATCTTTCCATTTATTCGTATAGATGATCCCCAAATGACTTTTTTGACATTTTTAAATTAAAATGTCCCTAATTTAAATAAATTAAAATGATAGAAAAATTTTTACTTAAAATATAATAGAAAATTATATTCACAATTTGGAGCCTCTATCTAGTGATTTAACATTTTTTGAAATGAATGTACAAATAAATTATATACCTTATTAATATTTTTTTAATAAGAATAAATTTTCACTTTAAAATAATAAAAAGAAATTTGTCATCAAACCGCCCCAAAACTTCTAATTATGTTCATTTTTACAGAAGCGAAGAATATTTGGAGTTTCTACAAATTTTAGTAAGTAGATCACATGCTACTGCTGAAGAAGAAATGAGAGTACATAATTTTTTTTTTTTTTTTCAATTAACAAACCACTGTGGAGACGATAGAAAAATTTGTAGAAACTCCAAATATCCTTTTTTTGGTGAACATAATTAGAAGTTCGAGATAAATATAATTAGAAGATGACACATTTTTTTATTATTTTAAGTGAAAATTTGTAAAAAAAAAAAAAAGTTTTATAATTTATTTATACTTTTGAAAATGTTAGGGTCCGAATTACAATTTTTTTATTGTATTTTCTTTTCTCTATCATTTTAATTTATTTAAGTCATGGACAAAATTATCAAAAAAAAAAGTCATTTAAGGACCATCTGTACAAATAAATAGAAGGATGAAGATGATATCTGCTAAAAAAATTGAATGGAGGATAATATTCTTACAAACCTAAAAAATGAGGACGATTAGTATAATTAACCCTAATTTATATTATTGTCTCACCAACTCGAAAACAAGTATTTGATAAATTATGTGTCAAAAATTCTTTTCCAACAAAATGTTTATGTACTCTGTATACCATAGATAAAACTCTACTTATTTAATGCTTCAATCTTGTTACGAAAACTGTATTACTGTATATTATAATAGCCGACACTTACACGGTCCAGATTATGATTTGCAAACATATGATTGGAAAATCTAATCACATGTGAGAAAAAATTTAAAAGTTTTTTTCGACGCCACAAACGCATGTGTTGGCGTATATTATCCTACCAATCCATTTGTTTTAAATTATTTTTATTTATTTATTTATTTTTCTTATTTTTATGTTTTATCAAAAATTGTACATGTAACAACTTGTTGTGTGTATAATTTTAACTCCGCATACGCTAAAAGTATCGGGTCCCAATCCCAGATAAAAAAAGAGAACGGTTTGAAATGTCAAATTTATCAAACCTTATTTCATTTTAATTTTTGAAAGTCCAAAAAAAATGCATTTAAAAAAAATTATTACTAGCCGAGCTCGTGGGCCGGCCCATCTCGGCCCACGAGACCCACGAGCCACGAGCCGATCCGAGTTCTATTTTTGGGAGATGAGCCTCATAAGGGCCGAGCTCGGCCCTTCTTGGCATGGGTCGAGTCGACCCTGCTCAACCCATTGCTATCTCTAATTTTAGTCGGCCAGTGTATGAATTGAACAAGTTTATTTACCCAAAAAATATGAGTTGATAATAGGTATTGAAGAGTACAATGAAGGAAAAGAAAAATGACGGTGCCTCTCAAGTCTCCACCGTGAAAAAGAAAGAATCCACCTAGGACCCATCATTTGGGAACTCAAATGCAACAAAAGTAAAAAGGGTTGGGGACCCAAGTATGAAAAATAGAAAATTGGCGAATTAAATGCTCTATTTTACAAAAGTTATGGATTTAATTTAAGTGTTATTTTCTCTATGAAATAAGTAACATTTTAGAAAGTTTAAGGCCTTCCATAATCTTCATTCTTAAACCTCCTCTTCTCAAATCTCTACTTTGCAAAAAACTGTAGAGAGAGGGTCAAATTAATTTATAAAATTAATTAGGAACTTTGCCCAGTGTCATAGCATGGTAGCATGTTTGCCAATACTCAGAGAATTTCCAATGCACCATCGTATATTGTAGTACATTTGACAAATGAAATAGAAGGTAAATTATAAAAAAAAATTAAATAAAAGAGACATTATCATCCATTTCAATAGAGATAAATTATAAAAAATTATAAATTAAAAAAAAAAAAAAAAAAAAAAGCCTAGAACACGTTTCAATGAACATAAATTATAATTATAATTATAAAAAATTTAATGTGGATGGTATTCTAAGTATCTTCTACTTTTTTTTTTTTTTTTTTTTTGCCATGCAAGCAATTTAAGAGTGATGTTGCAAACTTTTTACGCTACGGTTGTATTGAAAAAGCCCTTATAAATACTTATAAGTTGATCAAATGTTATTTTTATTCACACATTTCGTATGACCTATAATTATTATCTATTGTAAAACCCGAGCTTATAATCTATAAAAAACTTAAACAAACAAGCAATGTCCGATATTTTACTGCACATCACGGATTAAAGAAAAGAAAATTGTATAGCATACGTATATTTATTCTACAAACCATGCTTTGACAGTATAATAAGAATGCAGATAATATGGCATACTATTTGAAGTTCTTCGAAGAGTAAGACACAAATCTTGGTTTTAAAAGAAAACATATTCGAGCAGTATTACATTGTGTCATAAACTTATTAATTTTTACTTCGCAATGCACAAAAGATTTCATCTGCTTTTTCTTTCAAAATCTTGTCAAGTGTTGTACAATTTATGTTTGGCCATAAATGTTATTACAGATGGAGAAAGAATACAGTTTCTGAGATTTATAAACTGAAGACTAAAGAAAAAGGTCAGAGGGATACCCATGGTGGATATGGGCATTCATAAGTCCAGTCTGGCCCAGCATATCTAACACAATGTAGCCATAAACCCTCTTCACGTCCATCATACCTGCAAATAGACAGTTTATCAAGTTCTTTTTTGCAAAGAATGAATTAATATACAGCACATAGTCCACATTAGGTCAGTGGTGTCAACCGGCAAGGAAAATTGAGGGTTTTTGGACCGGCACGGCCCAGCTGTAGGTGTGGTTGGGCATAAAGCATGGCGGGCTGCCCAAGCCTATGTGACCCAGCACATATTGTCACCCCTACATTAGGTGCATGATAAATCTTTAAAGGGAGGCTACAAGATTCAGAAATGAATGGCGGAAACTCATATATACAACACAAATAACTAAATGTCAGAGAGCAAATGATGGAATACCAAAAAGAGGAACTCTATACCCAACAATGCATATTTCGAGATAAAAACCATCGTCTCAAGTGATACAGAATGCAATACTGCTTGAATATTTTTCTTTAACAACCAAGACCCATTAGAATCCAACAATGCATACTATAAATCCAATTGGATTGCCACAGAACCATTAGAATCCAACTTTCAAATGAATAACGAAATCAAGAGCAACTCTTGGAAATTGTTCTGATCAGATATTATAAGATTCTAAATTTGTTTTCTTAACCTAGTTTATAGCCTTAGTTAACACATCATTGGTAACTTTTACTCCCTAAAACCACACATCTCTAATACTTTATTATTCAGCAAGCTGCCATTATCAATCTGTTACTTAAAGCAACCTCTTTCATTAGATACAAGATATATGGGTACGCGTTTTCCAAAAAAAAAAAAAGATATATTGGTACGAAAGTCCAAGTTCTTCACTGATCTCATCAGGATTGCCAATTACCTAAAGCATCATTAGTCATGGAATGTTTCATCATGTGAAATATCAACTTCAATAATAAGCATGAACAAATTCTTCAATCCAGTGGAAAAGATGAAGTTGATAAATAATTGTACATTGAATTATATTCCATTATAAATTCATGCCACTGGAGAAATGTTTCTTACCCTTTAGGAGCCAAGTTCGGACAATTAGTACACATTGGATCTATGCTGAAATCGACACTGGAGTCATCTTGAGAGTCATCCATACAAGTTTCACAAGGATTGGGTTGTAGGGGAAGCCCTGACTTAACTGCAGCTCTGTCTGCATTCAATCCTTCGGTAGAGCGTTCAGTAATGCATTCAGATAGGTAAAGCATGTCGTTAGCTATAGGATGCCCTGTATACTGAAGATGGACACGTATCTGCACAAGAGAGCAAAACTTATACAGTAGGTTATCTTTGCTAAAACATTACTTAAAATAATTGTTCCATGCTTATTCTTCTAAATCCATCAAGCAATAATTCCAATGGGTAAAGCTATTTGTCGTATTACTTGAAATACAACCAAATCAGGCTGATAACTCCCAACAAATGTTAATGGAGATTTAAAAAGAAAAGAAATATAAAAAATCTATGAGCATGGAAAATAGAGGAAAACATCTGTCATTATGAAAGCAAAAAGTTCACAAATTCCACAAAAGCACTGGGAACAGAATGGATTTTCACCTGATGTGTCCTGCCAGTGATTGGTTCACACAAGACAATACTATGTTTTCCATTCGTGCCAATCCTAGTGAATTTGGTACAAGCAGCCTTTCCCTTTAAAGGCGTGTTACCATTGTGACTGCCTTCCTCCTGCATATGTGTCACATCTTAAGTTACTGCTAGGCATGACATGCAAAACCATATTGAGAAAGGCAAATAAAGATGATTGGCTGTTCATCACAATGATTGTTGATGAACCGAATGCTAGAAATGCCAAGAGAGTTCACTAGCAGCAACATCCCCAGAAAGCCTGCATAGTCAAGGACTGGATCAAGTGCTGACTGTGCTGCCCCTGATAGCAGATAAGCATCCCGTTTAACTGCTTTTTGATTGACTTATAACCGGTTGATCACAAAGATCACCTGTATATTTCATCGTGGATCCCAGAATGGGGAAGGGGAGAGGTGGGAACCTAATTTCTTAATGATACTTTCTTAAAATTACAAAGTTTAAAGGGGTAATGTTGCAATTAGATGCTGCCCCCACCCAGTCCCACCCCCCAACAACACACACACACACACACACACACAAAATTAATCCACCATCGTGTACATTGTAATGCTCACAATGAGTAAAAAGATTAAAGTAAAACAATCTAAAGAAGGAAGGTTCATATGAATTCTGATCACAAGTGCTGTAGCTGAAACGTCTGTTCAAAGGATTATGCTACGTTCAATAAAATTGCATATGGGACAGAAGATAAAAGTGGAAACCACTTTTTTGCCTCGGCCTGGGTACCATACCCTAGTAAGACAACCATCTTGCTGTTTGACTATAAAGTAACGTTGTGAGAGAGATGGGAGAAAATTCAGGGGGGTGTACATTCAAAGATAGTGTGAGAGAAAATTTATTTATCCTTCTGCATGTCTTTTCTGGTAAAAAGTTAGAATCTTGGGGTGGTTAGAACACATCAGCATCATGGTATCAATAAAATGGAAAGATGGATGGAATTCCCATAGTGCATTTTTTTGTCAACTACCCATGATATTTTAGTTATCATAAACAAAGCTTTCTACCTAGTAAATACTTGATGTTCACATAGTATGCAAAAGAAAATCCCATCCCGCAGTGTCAAAACCAATACGTGAGAATGCATGTCATACCACAACCTTAAAGCAAAATATAACCAACAAATTCACACAAAGACAAGGCAGTGAACGGAATCTGTACCTCCACTGTGCTCATCCCTTCTCGAGCATTGTAATTGACATTTACATTAACAACTTGCTGTGAAAGAAGAATTGAAAAGTAAAGTGGAGCGAAGAAAAGGAAAATTCTTTACATGTAGAAACAGTTCATAATAAGTACCTCATTCTCAGGAAATACTCCAATAACCTTCGCAATATATTGTTTCTTAACTTTTCCTGATTCAATCTGGAACGAAGTAGTGCACTTCAGGAGAGCGTGAAAGGAATCATTTATGCATTCATCTATCTTTTTATGGGCGGGAGGAGGGAGGGAGGGGAATCTTTTAAGCAATGGGCACTCATGCATCTATAATTGGAAAAGTGGTGCACTTCAGGAGGGCGTAAAAGGAATCATTTAAGCATTCATCTATCTTCTTTTTTTTCATTTGTTGAAGGGGAAAAGAGGGGGGATCTTTTAAGCAATGGGCACTCATGCATCTGTAATAGGAAAAAATGCGTCTACGAAATATAAATAATGTAAATCAATCGTAAAGACATTGATCAATTATTTCTTAAATGAACCCTTCATGTAATTTAGCGAGAATGATATGTTATGTCTTGCCAGATTGTCAAATAAATCACTGAATGAATTTACCTGTTGCCTGAAATTGTCAGCCTTAGTAGCGGTTCTGGCTAGTATAAGAAGTCCTGAGACCAAGCGATCTAATCTATGAATAGCTGATAAGTGTCAAGGATACAGAGAACCGTAAAAGTCGCACAACTTCAGTTTGCGGGGATATTAGTTTCAAAAATAGATGGTGCAGAAAAATCAGATATGAACTCCGCTACAAATTCTGACACAACCTTCAATTAGATGAATATGTATGCTCTTCATCTCTACCAAAAAGAGATAGGATACGAAATAATGGCGCCAAGTCATACTCTGCCTGAAGGATACCTACAACAGTGTTCTTCCGATATTGTCCACACGGATGCACCTAATTTAATAATATGGCAGACAAAGGAGATCTGGAAGAGGTCAGGTGGTCATTCAGAGTAAACATACTTTTTTGCAATTGGTCCAGCAGACATGGAAGCTATGAATCATATTTCTAAAGGGAATTTGTAACACTACATTAATAAAGCCATACAAAGCAAACCTATTTCTTAAAAGAAATAACTTCATAGATGTACAATAGAAAGGGCTACCAGACTGCAAAATCCTTTGATTTTACCATACAAAATAAATGATAACTTGAGGATTCAGCTGTTTTATGATTTTACACCCCGTTACAGCCAAAAATAAATTTTTATTGATACAGATAGAAAAAGTAAATGAATAAAGCAACGAGCAAAGCCCAACTTAATTATCTGAATTTACTTACCGGAACTGATGCAGGCTTACAAACAGTTAAAACATCTGATTCTTGATTGAGAATCTCAACGTCCAATGCCATCACTGGTGGTTCATGCCTACAACCTTTAGTATGTCAATAGCTCAAATTTTCAACTTCATTTTGCCATTGATTACTTTGAATAAACATAGAGAATTGAAACTTAAGAATACAACACATTTTAGAAATGCATGAAAATCACTATAAGAGAATAACACAAACATAAAAATATCTGGGGGACTCCGTACAGAAAAATAATAAGATCAATTAACCTGTGCAAAAAGTGGCTTATTTTTTGCGATGGCTGAACTATGTATGAAACAGGTACTATCTGTCCATCAACTTGTATCCGTCCAGCTTTCACAGCAGACACCTATTATTTGTGAATCCATGCATCAACTTTTACATTCACATAATTTTACACTAAGTAAAACGTGAAAGATGATCAAAAGTTTAAAAATGGTTCGAGTATGCAATGTACTAGTTTGAATTATTTGTCTTTGGAAAAAAAGCTCGATTGAGTGATAAATTAACACAAATGCCAGTGTCCGTTCCTGCTATACTATGCAACTATATTTTTAAGCAAAAAGTTGAATCACAATGTGTCCAAAACAAAGTAATTTTAAACAACCCACATACATAATAATCACGCGGACGGCCTTTGAATTCCTCGGCAAATAAATCTACAATCGTCTTCCCTGCCCACCTATTCTTCGCCTGTACATAAAACCCACATCTCATTTCGTCTTTTACTTCAATTATTCACTTAAATAACCATAAATAAATTACCTAATTAAAAACAAAATTGTATACCCACATGAGATATGAATTCAAAGTAGTAGGGTCTAACGTATCTTATCCCTGCCAAAGATTGAAAGAAAATTAACAGAATTTAAGAAAATAATCAACAAAAATCATTAAAAATTGCTTATGCAAATAATCAACAACAATCATAGTGGGTGTTTATGAATTTCAAGAAAATGTAATCGTGGCAGAAAATTTTGTTTTCTTTTCTCTATGTGTTTAAGGTGTTTATGAATTTCGAAATTTAGGTTTGTCAAAACGTCTTGGAGATGTAATCGTATGTCAGTCATGTCCTCAATCTTTCATTTCATTTGGGTGAGGATTGATGTTAAATTTTCAGGTGAGTTTGCCACAAAGGATAAAACTATCTCCATGTTTTCTTGTTCATCTCTCTTTCGCTTCATCCTCTGTTTAAGGTTTATAGTTGAGGACATAAATGTTACACTTATGAAAGATTGAGAACCGTTTTTATCCTGTCAAAGGAACTTTTCCACATTTAAAAGCAATAAACTAAAATAATAAAGGGAAATTACAGTGCTTAAAATATTTCAGTTTAGAGCATTGATGGCTATGCTTAAAAAGTTAACTTATGAGTAAACAAGTGAATTTTTTTAAATAAATAAGTTTTTAATTGATAAAAGATTAGCAAAGTTACTATGTAAGAGTTATTATAAAAATATTTTTAGTTTTAATTTAAAAATAAGAGAAGACAACGTAATTTCTTCGTTTGAGAAGATAAAAGTTTACTTATAAGTAATTTTTATTTACTTTTACACTTAAACAATGACGTTGTTATTGAAGTACATATTCGAGTAAGAAAGCTTGTTTTCTTTACCCTTGTTTCCAACCCCTTCAGGTTTTTCTTTCCTTATATTTGATTAATTCCACTTGCTCGATTCTCGTCAAGCATTAATAACAAGGATAGATAATTTTTGCTCAAGTATATAAAACTTAGGATAATTTGTAATTTTGGTCCACAACATTTTAAATTTATTACTAATCTACCTCCAACTAATTTTTTTAACACCAGATATCTCGAACCTTTCAGTTTGTTGCGAATCACGTCCTCATTGACAGATTTGCCCTCCTCTTTAAATAAAAAAAATAGAAAATAGCTAAAAACAACAAAAAAATAAAAGAAATTTGTAAATGAAATCTCATAACTTTTAAAAAATACAAAATAACTTCATCTTCCCGAAGAATCAAAAGACTTAGCCACATTATCAGTAAATAGCTTGATGGGATCACTCCAATCTCATGAGCTTATATTGAAGCAATTTGATATTGTTCATTTAGAACAAACTTTTCAATCTCAAGCTTCTTTTAGTCAAAGTTCTAGAGAAAGGAGAGGTGAACGTGGAGGTGGAAGAAATTTCGAGTCCCGGAACAACAACAATGAAAGCAAAGAAGAATCGGGTTTTTCTTTAGGCCGAGGAAGAGGGAGAGGCGAGGCAGGGTCGTGGTGATTTCTTTCATATTCAGTGCTAACAATTGCAATCGTTTTGGCCACACTAAAGCGTATTACAGTTGAAGAAGCATGGTGGTGACAAAAACAACTCAAATGTCATGCACAAGGAACAAAATAATGATAGAGGTACTTTCTTTATGGCCTGTAGAACACAAGAAGTTGTCGATGAAGATGTCTGATATCTTGACAACGGTTGTAGTAATCATATGACTGGCAACAAAGATACTTTTACAATTTGGATGATTCTCTTCAAAATGAAGTCAAAATTGGTGATGACAAGCGACTTCTAGTAAAAGAAAATAGTGATATTCTTGTTCAGAAAAAGAAAACTGTCAAATGAACACTGATGTGCTCTATGTTCCCGGTCTTAAACATAATATGTTGAGTGTTGGGCAGCTACTTCAAAATGGACATAATATTATTTTCAAAGATGATATGTGCGATATCAAAGGCAAAAATGGTGCTCTTATTACAAAATAAAACCGTCTCCAAACAAGATGTTTCCCTTGAATTTGTCATATGGCCAAAGCTCTTGTTTCAGCACTTTGGTGAATGATGTTTTATAGCTGTAGCATTTTTGGTACGAGCATTTAAGTTTTAGCTCATTGTCTCATATGTGACAAAATCATCTGGTGAGAGAAATGGCAAACATTAGTCAGAGATATCATCAAGTTTGTGAAGCATGTATTATCAGAAAACATCATTGTAATCAATTTCTAGTTGGCAAAGCATGGAGAGTGTTAAATCCACTTGAATTAGCTCACACTAATTTATGTAGACCTACACACACACTGTCAATTGGAGGTAATCATAACTTTCTCACTTTTATTGACGATTACAGTAGAAAGACGTGGATTTATTTGCTTAAAGAAAAAATTTGAGTTTTTGACTGTTTCAAAACCTTCAAAGCTTTTGTTGAAAATCATAGTGGCTATACAATAAAAATTTTACGTTACGATCGTGGTGAAGAATTTGTTACTTTGGAGAGTTTTTGAAAGAGAATGAGATTCGACATCAGCAAAATGGAGTAGCTGAGCAGAAAAACAGAACCATCATGGAGCATGATGAAAGCAAAAAATATGCCTAATAAATATTGAGGTGATGCTGTTACATGTGTTGTCTATCTACTAAACCGAGCTGCGAGTAAAAGTGTTCAAGGAATGACTCATCAAGAAGCTTGGAGTGGGATAAGTCATAAAACCATGTGTTAGCCACTTAAGAGTGTTTGGCAGTATAGCTTCCTCTCATATTCCAGATGAGAAGAGAGGTAAGCTTGATGATAAATCAGGAAAATGTATCCTAGTGTGTGATACTGTAAAAATTCAAAAGCATATCGTTTGTACAATCTCATCTCAAAGAAAATAATCATAAGTAGAGATGTGCACTTTAATGAAGAAGAGTCTTGGAACTGGAATGTTGCTGATCAAAAACAAAAATCAATATCTGTAAATATTGAAGACAATGAAGGTGCACAAGTAGATGTACCATAAGGTGTTGAACCATTATCCTCAACTTCTAGTTCATCATCAAGTAATGAAGAGTCAAATTTTTCATCACTAACGAAATCGTTCCAACCACATCAACCATCTAAAAAGTATCATCCAAATGACGATAGTTACCAGTAATGAAATGAAATTTGCATTATTTGTAAATGTAGAGCTAGTAAGTTTTGAAAAAGCATCCAATGAAGAAAATTGGAAGATTGCCATGAATCAAGAAATAGATGCAATTTAAAAAAACAAGACATGGATTCAAATGGTAAAATAGACAAAAAAAAAAAAAAAAAAAAAAAAAAAAAAAAAAAAAAAAGCAAGACTTGTTATGAAATGTTACATGCGAAGTTTGGTGTTGATTATGAAGAAATTTTTGCTCATGTAACTCGTTTAGCATAGTTCGTCTAGTTTTATCATTGGCAACTCAAAAAAGTTGGAAGGTGCATCAAATAGATGAGAAATTGGTTTTTCTTAATGGCTTCTTAGAAGAATAGGTCTATATCGAACATCCCCCGAGTTTTGAAAAGAAATGAGAAGAACACAATGTGTATCGCTTAAAGAAAGCATTGTACGACCTAAAACAAACTCCAAGAGCTTGGTACAGTCAAATTGACAATTTCTTTTTGAAGAATGGATTCAAGAAATGCCCATACGAGCATGCACTCTACACTAAAGAAGGTGAAAGTGGTAATTTTCTTATTATTTGCTTGTATGTTAATCTTATCTTTATAGGCAATAATGAGAAAATGCGAATGAATTTTAAAAAATCCATGATGGAAGAATTTGAGATAACCGACTTGGGACTTCTTTCTTACTTTCTTGGAATTGAAGTGAAAAAAAACAGATGAATGAATCATTATTTCTCAACAGAAGTATACAAAAGATTTGTTAAAGAATTTAGAATGAATAGTGTTGTCCCTTGCAATACTTCTATGGAGGCAAATTTGAAGTTAAGCAAAGATGATTGGAGTGGAGAAGTTAATGCTAGTCTTTATCGAAGTTTAGTGGGAAATCTAATGTATTTAACAACAACAAGGCCAGATTTAATGTTTGTTGTTAGCATTTTGAGTAGATTTATGACTACCAAAGAAAAGTCATTGGTAAGCTGGTAAAAGAATTCTTCGTTCTGTTGTTGATACTATTGACCATGGGATTCATTACAATAATCAATCTTGATTGGTTAGATTGGAGAGTAGTTACAGATAATCACAAAAGCACATCGGAGTATGTTTTCAATATTAGTTCAAGTGCAGTTTCTTGATAATCAAAGAAACAATCTGTTATTGCTCTTTCTTCTAGAAAAGTGGAGTATATTGCTTTGTGTGCAGTTGGTTGTCAAGCTCTATGGCTGAGGTGGATGTTGAAAGAATTCAAATGCTCTCAAGAGAAATAGATGGTGTTGTATTGTGATAATAATTCAGCAATTGCACTTAGCAAAAAATCAATTTTTCATTGAAGAAAAAATCACATCAGGATTAAGTATTCAAGACTTGATCAAAGAAAGAAAAGTAGTGGCCAAGCATTACAAGACACAACATCATATTGCAGAAATTTTCACAAAGGCATTGAAGGATTAAACTTTTGTCAAATTGAAGGAGAAACTTGGGGTTACTCGAGTCTAGATTAAAGGATGATATTAGAATATTAATCTAGACTCAATGAATCTTGATCTACATGAATCTAAAGTTTATTTGTAAATGAATCTAGTTCTATTCATATATCTAGAAAATTTAAAAGAGTGTTTAAATTCATAACTAAGTTCATGTATTAGCAATTAATTATTATATGCCAAATGTAGTATAAAAAAGGATTGATCAAGAAAGAAAGAAATGTAAATTGAGTTAGGACAAGATAAGGCTCATCGACGCTTCCAACAAATATGTCATGTCACCGGTGCTTAGCACAAGATAAGCAACTGGTACTTGAGAAATCATTCATGTGTATATATATACACACACACACAACTATTTGAAATAAACAATATATTGTCCTCGTCGAATCTAGTGATTGTAGTCTAGATAATAGAAATAAATGTGCATTGTGTAAATATAACCCACCCCACCCCCAATTGCCAAAAAATCGTATAAGAGAAAATAATAATTTTGTGTATATATTAAATAATTAATATGATGAGATTTAAATAATAAAATGATAAATATAAGTCAAAAAGAAATAAGATTAGTTTATGCCAAGCAATATTGACGTTGCTGATCAAATCTTATTAAATCTAATTTAGTTTGTATTTTTTTTCTACATAGCAAGGAAAGACAAAATGGTCTTAATTTCTATAATATTGACCAAGATAATTTTGAAGACTGGATTTTTTATTTAAATTTCGTAGTTTTTCTCATAAAATCAATTTTTTCCGTTGTATGTACTAGTACTATTGTTATCTTTTGGTTTTTGGGTTTTCTTCAAGATTATATTTTTATCTAAAGTGTGTAAAATACATGATATGTTTATCAAGATTTTATTTTTATTTTTTTAAATTACCTCATTCAAACAATTTTTCTATTTCTCTTTCATTTTCCGGAGATAAAATTTTATTTAGCATGAATGAAGAGACTTCAATTCAAACATTTACTCATCAAGTTGCATAGGAACGCAAAACCTAAAGTTGATCAAGAATTTGAGTCAATTGAAAGAACATATGAGTTTTATAACACATATACAAAAAGAAGCTTGATTTGCTTAACACTAAGAAGAGGCCGTGCATGATGACTCGTTTGGAAATAATTTGTTTTCCATGAAGAAGGAGAAACATATGAAAATTATCAAAAAAAATAATTAAACATACATTTCAACAAAGTGGTGAAAGAATTCGAAAAATCATTCGTGTGGATTGCAAGGCTATAACTTAACTGTGGTTGGATGAAAATTATCTCCAAATTGGATTAGTAGCTTTGTAGAGTCTCATAATCATACTCTCAACTCCTACGAGAGTTCACTTATTAAGATCTCATCGGCATGTTTCAAATGCAAGAAATCAAGAAGGCTTTGTTACAACAATTATTTGGAGTAAATGTATCAATTACTAGTTAACAAATAACTTTGATGGAGATTGGATATGGGGGTCCTCAAAATTTTGGATTTGCAGAGAGAGATATTGAAAATTATGAAAGAGATTTGAGAGGAGAAGTGAAAGTTGATTGAGACAAAGGAAGACGGGTGGTTGGTTAGGTGTTTTAGGGTTTATTCTTACTCGAGGCGAGCGTGCTACTTTTTGGGTGATGTAGTTGTTTTTTATACTACATACAACTCAATTAGATATGAGGTGCTATTTACAAGAGTTAATAAGCATGGTCAGACAATAATATTTGTCTTTGAGTTCTTTTAAGTGACAAGACAATAGAGTTATTTGTTTGGTTATTTAGTCATTAAATGATCATCACAGACCAAGATCGTGTAGTGATAAGAGCAATTGCCTAACTTTTTCCAAATGCTTTTCATCGCTATTATATATGGCATATTCATAAATAAATGCTTAATATAATAATTTATCAGAACAACTACCATTTCGTGAGGAACATTATTTAAACTCAAATAATAGTGAAGAGTTTGAAACAAGTTGGGTAAATATGTTGCAGTCAACTAAATTGGAAGACAATGCTTGGCTTTATCAAATATATGAGATGCATGATAGACGGGTTCATGCATTTGTTAAGCATATTTTTGCAGCAGGAATGTCAAGTAGTCGAAGAGCACAAAGTTTTTATTCATTTCCTAAAATGTACATTTCAAAGAAAAACACATTGATGGATTTTATTAAATGCTTTAATAGTGCACTTGGACACCAAAGGTATCAAGCGTTGATGGCTAACTATTATCATATTAATTAACAACCAAGATCTTTATGATCAATAGATGCACAAATGGCAAAAGTTTATACAAGAAATTTTTAAAAAAAACTTTTCAAGATGAGATATTTGAAAGTCGACTATATCATAAATACCTTATGTAAAGATGAAGCAAGTGTGACACCTTATGTGAAGATGAAGCAAGTCATCTTCACATAAGGTGACAATTGAAAAGGTATATGGATCTTCTTCGTTAAGATTTCAAAATTCATTTGTAATAAGTTTTTAGATATTGTATGTTAAGTTGTCAACAATTTGAATGTGAAGGAATTTCATGTAGATGTATGTTGGCATATTTTAGGATCAAATAAATTTTACAACCGCCAACTAAATGTATTCTTCAAAGTTGGACCATAATTGTAAAGAATTGTCAAGTTTGGAACAAGGATTGTGGATATTGCAAAATTTGTTTGATCCTAAAACATGCCAACATATGATAAGTCTACTTAGAATTCCTTCACATTCGAATTGTTGACAACTACAACATACAAGATTCTAAAACTTATTATAAATAAGTTTCCAAGATCTTAATGAAGAAAACCATCAACCCTTTTAATTGTTTAAGTCACATTGCTTCACCTTCAAATAAGGTATTTATGTTGTAGACTTGAATCTCAAATATCTCATCTTGAAAAATTTGAAAAACTTTCTTGTCATTGGTAGCTCTATAGGCCATAAGGAATTCAACTTTGGTTGTACATTAATATGACAATAGTTAGCCATCAACTCTTGATACCTTTGGTCTTCAAGTAGTCTATTAAAGCGTGCAATAAAATTATTCAATGAGTTTTCTTCGAAAAGTATTTTTAAGAAATGAATGAGAACTTTATACCCTTTGGCTTATTGACATTCGTGCTGCAAAATATGCTTAACAAATGCATGGACCCATCTATCACGCATCTCATATATTTGGTAAAGTCAAGTAGTACCTTCCAATTTAGTTGACTACAATATTCCACCCAACGTGTTTTGAACTCTTCACTATTCTTTAAGATTAAAATAATGCTCATCATCAAATGGTAGTTGTGCCAATAAATTATTGTATTAAGTTTTTCAGAAAATTTATTTTGAGTATGTCATATACAATGGTGATGAAGAGTATTTGGAAATATTTGGGCAATTGCTCTTGTCATCTTAATTTGTGATAATCATTTTGGGTGTATCCTTAGGTATAGCATTCATCTAATAATTAAATAACCAAACAAATGACTATATTGTCTTGTAACTTAAAAATTGTCAACCAAATATTATTGTTCTGACCATGATGATTAACTCCTATCAAATTATCCTACATCTATTTGTCTTGTATGTAGTATTGAAAACAACTACATCATCAAAAATTTATATGCTCGCCTCGAGTAAGAATCAGCCCAAGAATACCTATCAATTTGTCTTTGTTATTTGGGTAATTTGTACTTTTGGTCTCCAACCTTTTCAATTTGTAACAAATATACCCCTAACTTTTTTTTTAGCACCAGACATCCCTAACTTTTCAATTTTTTGCAAATCACGTCCTCATTGACATATTTTGACGGTTTTGCTCTCCTATTTAAATAAACAAAAATAGAAAAAAACCTAAAAACAACAAAAAATAAAAGAAAATTGCAAATGAAGTGCCATAACTTTTAAAAAATACAAAATAAGTTCACCCCACCCCACCCCACCCCACCCCACCCCATATGCAAATGCATCCGACCACCGACCACATGGTTACAGCCCATAATCTATGTTACCACTGTTGCTAGTCCGGGATTTTCGAGGTGTGAGTGACGAGTCAAGCACGAAAGCTCCCACAATATACTTGGTGGTAATCACCACCGCTCATTTTCCTCCCACCACCTTACTCATAGCCACGTGTACCGTCACTCCCACAATCAGTAGGTGTGTACATATATTTATTGACCCATAAGATGCTTCCATACTTGAACCTCGTTGCCAAATTATCTTTATGCAAACACAAAAACAATACACAGTTCGTGTGAAAGATAAATCGCAAAACAAAGCAAAAGCTCAAGAAATAATAATAGATATCAATTCTTTGTCTTCAAGGTGAATAATATATACATCTTGTTTATTGTTTTAATTTGTCAGGACCGAATTTTTTATTCTCATAATATTACTGTAGATGGTGTTGGAAACGAGCAAGAAAAAGGTCATACTGTAAGAAGCGGCGGTGGCGGCCAAGAGAGGAGGGAAAGCGACCACGGCTGCGGGGTCATCTAAGGTGGCAACAGCACCCAAAAACGTAAGCAAAAGCAATAATTTGGTGAACGGAGTTGGGGCGCTTCAGAAAATCGATCGGACATGTACAGAATCTTATGTTCGCATCCTTTGTCCGAGATATATGGGTGAACTTTCGATTCTTTTTTGGAGTCCGATTGATTAAGTCAGTAATTTGTTTATAGTGGATATTATGTGAGGAATTCTCATTTTTTTTATGATGGAGAAATGGATGGAACATAGGCGTCGTCAAGAGTGGTGGCAATGGAGGTGGCGGCGAAGATGAAGAGTGAGATGAAAATTAGGATTAATAGGAGAATGAGGAGTCGGAATCGGAGGGGAATTGCCATTGTTGAGTTGATTTTGGTGTAGAGACAGTATGGAATAGTGAGTGATGAATTTTTACATGATTGGCGGTGATTTGGGGGTGGGGTGGGGTGGGTGGGGTGGGGGTGGAGTTTTGGAGAAGATGAAGTTTTTTTGTGTTTTTAAAAGTTATAGGACTTTATTTAGAATTTTCTTTTGTTTTTTGTTGTTTTTAAGTTTTTTCTATTTTAGTTTAATTAAAGAGGATGGCAAAATCGTCAAAATATGTTAATAGGGACGTGATTTGCAAAAACTTGAAAGGTTGGGGATGCTTGGTGCTAAAAAAAAGTTATGAGTAGATTTGTTACAAATTGAAAAAGTTGGGGATCAAAAGTGCAAATTACCCTTGTTATTTCTATCAAACTCAAAGTAAAAATCAATATTTTTTTCTTCTATAAGGTAAATAATTTAATCAATGACTCATCATCAATTCTCTTCATTTGTTCTCTCAAATCTCTTTCATAATTTATGATGTCTATCTCCATAAATCTAATATTTTGAGGACCCCATATCCAATCTCCATCAAACTTATTGGTTGACTAGTCGCTTCATTTTTCTCAAATAATTGTTGTACCAAAGCTTTCTTCAGTATTTGAAACATGCAAATAAGATCTCAATAAGTGAACTCTCATAGGAGTTTTACAAGGCATCCGTAAAATCATATTGAGCCGAGTTGAAATTTAAAATAAGTCAAAATACAATTTTGTTATATATAACAAAAATCTAGTTACTGACATTACTTATTGAAGTTGTGTCCGTCGAACTTTAACAACGTAAATTTCATCTATTATAGAATCTACATCTATTTTCGCATCAAATTTTCATTATACATAGTGTCATAAAATAGGGGCTTAGAACATCTCCAATGCAACAATGTCCAGCTGATGTGGCAATAATGTGGGGCGGACAAAACTGATGTGGCAGCATTTATTGTAGAAGGCCGTCCAACAGGCCGTTTAGTTTTAGACATCCTATTAGACAACTTTCACCTATTTTTTCATTAAATTGTGTCTATCTCTCTTATCTATTTTTTCTTCTCTTTCATCTTTCCACACTCTCTCTCCTCATTTTTTTCTCTCTCTTGCTACATAGATTTTTTTAGAAGGTGTAGCATTGGAGATGCTCTTAGTAACAGTGTCCAAAATCTAAATTATATCAAGCATTTTGCACATATAGAAAAATATTTTGAATTCAATTTCCTTTTAAGTTCTAACCAAAATTATCTAAATTCATCAATAAATCGATAAGAAAGTGTAGTTTCGCATACAATGAGAAGAAATAACATACACACAATGGGAAACTGGCAAAATTAATGGGTTATGGTCAAAGAAAACCACACGTTTTTTCTTCTTCCCTACAGTTATTCACTGCGAGTTTTGCATGTATATTTCTCTATCCCTTTGTTCTTGAAAGGGGATGAGAGAGATCATTTTATTCATGTGTGTATAATTATAAATATACATGTGGTGGTGTGCCATTCAATTGCAATTACAAGATCAACTCGTAAATCTTAGAAATCTTATTTCTCCTCTTTTCCAAGTTTGCAGAGATCTTTATATCACTTTATATTTCTCTAACTCTCATGAAGATCGACCTATCAACGTCTTCCCAAAATGCAGCAAATCCAACATGCTAAAAAAAGAAAAAACAAAAGAAAAAAAGAGAAGACGATTTTTCTAGTCCAAAATTCTATTCCAGATTTCACTGCATCACGATTAGGATTCACTGGTGAATGGCAATTAGCAGGGGTTTAGGTTAGGCAATTGGGTTTGGGGCAGGTGGGTTGGGATGGTAATGGATAATGAATTTGGGTTAAAATTGGCCCATTTAAAAAGTTAGGTTGGGATTGGGCTAAAGAAGGTGAGTAGTGGGCCATTTTAATTTTTAGCTGAGCTATTATTTTTTAAACGAGTTCTTTCATGTGAAAATTAGGTCCTACACTAGCTTTAAATTAATTTTTTGATATTTACTGGTTTATATTTTTTTAATCAATATTACTATATATGATTTATTTTATCGACATATTTAAAATATTTATTTATATATATTTATATATTATTCTATTTATAACTGTTTGAGCTAAATGTTAGGGACTAATTTATCTAATCTATAATTATGGAGAAAATCACGTAATTAACCATTTGAATATATGAGTCTCCTTCACTGATACGGCTCTTACAAACTCAACTAAATTCACAGAAACCCAAAAACCCGGTTTCTTACCAATAGAGGAGAAATCGTTCCATTTTCATCCCCATTCAAATCAGATTACTTGGTTTCATGTTGAAATTCATTATATTCCATCTTATTTCCAATCGTTCTCTTAATTAAAACCCACTCTTCGTTAACAGATAATGGCTTCTTCACGCAGCGGCTCGAATTCTAGACGCAAAGCTAAAAGGAGACGAAATTTATCTGGTTCAAAGAGGAATCAGGAAAATGGTATTGCTAAACCAGAGAAGAAGAAGATTAATATTCCAGTGTCTGAAGGACAGACGGTAAAAAATTTCGATTATTTGTTTTTTCAATACAAGAGTGCATTTGATTTCATTCATTTTTTGATGTTCTGAAAATGAATCATTGTCCGGGCATTGATTAATTTTTGGGTATTTTCCTATTATTGGACTTCACTTCTGATATATTGTAATCTCTCACTTAATTTTGAGTTTTATCTTTTTTTTTATGACATTCTATCACTTTTGTTCCAACAAAAATAAGGTTAAAGTACGTCCAACAAAAATAAGGTTAAAGTACGTTCATCAGGACCTTTTGCGATTATGTTTTTAGTAATGTGCATTTTGATTATGATTCCTATATTTATGTTAAATTAATAAGAAAATGTTCACTGCATTATAGGTCCATATTCTGATACATCTTCATCCTGATCAATGTACTTCTGCATATCCTTCAAAGTAGGTTTCTTTCTATGACCATATCAAAAGTTTAAATTTTATGGATAGATCTTCCCTTTATTGTTAGAGAATCATATATATTTCTGTGTTTCTCCCTTTTTTTATATAATTGGATATCGATATCCAATTTTGTTGATGCAATTGTTTTGTTAATGTTATATGATAAATCGATATCATGGTGCGTTGAATTAAAAAAAAAATCGATATCGAATTCTGTTATCTTGAATATTGTATTCCATTGAACTTCAATATCATAGACAATGACTTAAAGTTGTTAATTAGCTAAATGTATTTGGTAATATTCATTGTTAATGTAAGTTGATACAGGCACTCATGTGTGATAATTCTCTTTTTGTTAATGTTCATTAGTAATATAATTACCTATAGAAACTCATGTATGATGTTATATCTACTTTGTGTTGATAATCTGGTATGTTAAGTGAAATACACGTTACTCAAAACTATTTTTAATATTTGATACTATTCTGCTTCCTAACTTCTATATTGATTTGAACAGAATGGACTGTCTCATTTCACCCGACAAGTAGGCACTTGGCAAAGTGAATGCGTTCTCTAATACCGTTATATTCAGCTCATTCAAGGGAAGGATGAACGATTTACAGAAGAAAATATTTCGTGAAACTTGCTTTGCACACTTCTTGGATGTAGAAGATATTGTTGTAAATCATCAACTCATACATCAAGTTCTACTAAGGAAAGTGAAGTAACCTAATCCAGACGAGATGTGGTTTAAATTTGGTGACAAGATAGTAAGCTTCACGATGGAGGATTTTTGTCTAGTTACCGAATTACGAGTCGAATGGGAAAACAAATGATCTATCTTTGATTCTAGATACTCGAGGATAAAAAATGAGTATCTCACCATTTATCAAGCATATCAACATCAAACATTTCTCGCTTTTTCATCAATAGTGCTTATCTATGCGACGAGGATGTTGTCAAATTTGGATTACTATATTTATTGACCAGTCTTATTATCACTTCAACTTATAAGAGATCGGTTGACGAATCGTTGATGGTACTAGTAGACTCTCGTGAGTTTAATTCGAATGCATGGGGCAAGGAATTATTCAAGATTACTTTGTCATCACTCAAAGCTGGTTTAAGGAACAAATCTTTGATAATCGAGGGTGATGATATACCATACCTGGCATATCGGATTTGCGGTTTTGTAATTGCATTCCAAGTCTAGATTTATGAGACTATTCATACGCTAGATGGAAAAATATGTACCAACATCGGTTCCCGCTTTCCACGTATACAGAATTGGACTTCAAGGGTCAACGGGACTTTCAACTATAAGCTAAATGTGGGAAAAGATATTTTCAGCCGTCCAGATGTAAGTGTATTTGCTTGATCCTTGATTTTGTTATTTGGCTTTATTAGATTGTTTTGAATTTGATTTAATATTTTTTTCATTAGTTAACAAAGCCCAAAAATCAAGGCCCACATTGAAGAGAGGCGGCACTTTACACTCATGGTTTATACGTGGACACCCCTGTTCAAATGATGTTGAAGATACTCGACGATGAATTTGTTCCTCCTCCTCGACACGCCGTCCTCCATCCAAATCCAAAAAATAGGCCAGAGATGCTTCAAATAGTTAGACTTTTACGGAAGTAGTACAAACTACACAGGTCATTTTACTGTTCACGCCCTATAATGAATAATATATTTGTATATTTGTACATCATGTGATTATGATGTCTTCTATTGTGTAGATGGTTACCGTTGATACTCATATTAACTTGGAAAAAATGATTGGTAATGGTTCGAGTCACAAAATCAATTTCAATGCAAAATCAGTTGAAGAAGAAGCTGCACTTCAGAAATATTTGACTAACAGCTGTGAACACGCAATTAAGACTATCCAAACTTTAGTAAATTTATCAACCAACAGTCGTGGTGAAACCTGGATAAGAATGTATGAATTAAATTATAGATAATTGAAAATTTTACAAATTAGTTGAGATACAAATATTGATTGACATGATTAATGATGAACATTTGTATCCCAAAACTGTTGCTTTTCGAGTGAGTCGATCATGAGGAGTATTGATGCATTACAATCTAAGCACGAGCAACTGGTTTCTGACCAATTAACAATGAAGATGGAAATTTATATTTTGTTCATTGATTTTGCAAAGTCAATCGTCGATGGTATTGAAGCATTAACTTCAATTATTGTTGTTAATCAATTCAACCATTCTGCCACACCTCAGTCTGATATGAAAAATGACGAGGGTCATGCAAGTCCAATATCTCTATTACTTTGTGTATAAGTGTTTGTTACTAATTTAACTATTACCAATTTTTAATAATTAGTCCATTTTCATGCGTTCACAAACAAAAAAAAAAGCAATATTCCAAGAAAAAGGTTATCAAATCAACATATTTTCATGCTTTATTATTAGGTTATTGAGAGGAATACATCACTCGGTATGTGACGATCAGTAATAACTCGAAGTGCTACGAATCAACATCAACACACCACAAGTCCTAAGATTGACATTCCTAGCTTTGATCTGAGAATTAAATCGCAATCACATGAAGCTTGTGTTTTGTTAGAAGATGGATTGATCCTTACTGCAAACAACATCAAGAAGATAGACGACACCTTTGCAACAACGGTAAGGATTATACATTTTACATGTTGATAACTTTCATATTCCGATTCACAATGAAATATGTTAATAATTATAATACCTCTTCATACAATAGTTATTGTACAAAAGAAAAGGGCTTTCTTTATTCTTCTTCTTTTCCATTTATATATTTGGTGTGTTTAGGAGATTGGTATGAATCTGAATTTTTGTTGCGTTTTATAGTTGATATTTTTTCTGGGTCATTTTTAGCGATTTGTTGGATTTTATAGTGAATGAGAATATGATGCTGAATAGGACAAATTGGTCTTGATTATTTGTGTAATTTGTGCTTTTAATGGTAGTGATATATGCATTTTGTGATATTATTTTGGGTTGGTTTCAGCACTTCTTTAGATAAGGAGAATGTAGTCCTGAAGAGGGCAAAAGGGTTTTGATTAATTGGGTAATGTGTGCTCGTAAAATGTGTTTTTCAACTCTACATAAACATTAGTTAAATACTAAGCTTCCATATTTGGATTTATCTCCACCTAATGATATTTCCGCTTCCTATTTTCCATATTAGCGAACAACTATGGAGTCTATTCAAGATAGTAGGGCCGATACTCTGGAAGGAAGGAGCAAGAAACGTAGAACGATAAGTGGAGATAATGAAAGTAGCGATAAATGTAGAAATGAAACCAGTGCAAGTGCATCAATAAGCCTGCTGGATGACGAAATTGTATTCAGTGAAGAAGACTTTAGGCACATGGACGAATCAGCGGAAAGAAATCAATGTCGTGCTCAAAAGCGACCTACTAAGGTAATTTTTATTTACATATCTAAATTGTTATTCATAACTTGTCCACTAAACGATTGTACTATGAGATAACTTTTTCTCTCTCGTCATTTTCCTATGTGCAATTATCCCAATTCCAATTAACTTTGAATCTGGTATCACACATGTACCGCAAAAGAGAACTACCAAACCAGCAGCATGCATTAGATCTCCATTTGTCAGAAGTTTTCATTCATAGCCTGGAAACTCGTCACAGCAACTACCTACTTCATTTTAATACAAGATATGCATGGAGTCTCCTAACTCTTCAAATGTTCAAGCCTTTTTGAAATGGTATAACATTGGACTCCGGCCTGATAACAAGTGAGTAATGCATTGTTCTTTCATAAATGTACCCCTACTTTTAATGTTTGAAAATGATTTACCAAGTTTGTCTTCCAATGTAGATTGAAGAAATTTCACAAAGACGATCTCATGATACTTCCACCATAGGAACTTGGTCCAGTGAGCATTAGAGATAAAATGTGGTAGTACAGCTTGAAGCAGGTCGCAACACTTTTAAACACCATGGTAATTGTTTATCAAATATATTATCATTTGTCCAACACATTTCATATTTCCTAAGTTACTTATACCGTGCATTTTGATACAGCAGATCGATGCGATGTTTTTCTTCTTGAAAATGAGGTTGAAACTCAACACTTCTAGGAGAATTAGGGCAACATGTATCGATTGTTACTTTGATTTTAAGGTTAAGAGCATGAATGGGAAGTTCAGAGCTGATTCCAATTCAGTCGACAAGTTAAGCCCTCTCATCGTATGCACCAATGGGCATAATAATAGGTTCAACTCTAATTGGGAGGAGGTTGATCATGTATTTATTCTAGTTTTCATGGACAAAAAAGCTCACTGGATATTGGTTGATCTGGACATGTCTAACATATATTTGGATGTCTATAATTTCTCGTTCAAGACTATTAGAGATGTTGATGTACTGGATATCGTTGAGCCAGTGCGTCAAATGATTCTGTACATAATTCACCATTCTAAAGTTTTGCCCCATGACATTCCGTATAAACCTATGTCAATCACATTGTGCAAGGATATTCCACATCAAACAAATGGGTGAGTAATGCTTTACCATCCATTTTATTTTTAAAATTGTTGTTAATTTTAAATTCTTCACGATACAATGGACTTACGCTAAATTCTTATCCAAAATATAACAACCCCATTTAATTCATGTATGTAGTGGGGACTGTGGAATCTTTGTGATCAAGTTCGCGGAGTACATAGCTGAGAACAAGATCAAAGAGATGCCGAAAAACTTCGATACCAAAGTTGCACGTCTCAACATGGCTACCCAATTATACAAGTTTGCTTACGAGAAGCCGTACTTAAACATTTCTGTGTAGTTCGTTATTTGCGTTATCTAAGTATATATATTGTTTATTAATTTTGTAACTTTAGTTGGTGCAGTACACATCTCATTGTCAGCTTTTGGGATTGGTTTTATTATCGTTTATGTAGACATATTTTCATATCGGTGCGGGATTGATATGTTTTGTGGACCGCGTTGTACTTGCACTCTATAATTTTGGTATTTATCTTTAAGGCATATATTTTAGTTTTTTCATTCCACTCCCAATGTCTTTGATCATGTCTTTCAGTTTTTATTTTAGCACTTAATAGCATTGGATGATATTTTAATTAGTTAATCTTATATTGATACTGATGTTTATTGTTAATATTAAGGATTATTATTTCAGTCAAACGATAACGCAGATAGATAATTCCAAATGTTATTGTGTATGTGGTGATAATGAATGTTATCGTGTATGTGGTGATAATGAATATCGATTCACTTGTATGAGACGACATTAATTGTCTTGCAACCATTTTTCATTCGATTTCACTTTGCATATTGGCTGCCATATTTGTTAAGTTATATTCAAAATTTTCATTTTATTTTCATTTTGCTAACAATGTTACTGGTAAGTGAATTGAGTATATAATTCAGCAATATTTGTCAATAAACAATGCTTCAACTCGCCTCGTGGGCCTTCTCGCTCGAGCGGACTTGTTGTCCGCTCGAGCGATAAAAGGAAAAATTCCCTTCTCTTGTCTCGCTCGTGCAAGCATATTGCCCGCCGAGTGGACAAAAAGGAGAATTTCCCTCTCTTGCCTCGCCGAGCGGGTAATAAGCGGACATATTACCCGCTCAGCGACGTAGAGGGAAAATTCTCCTCTCCTCCGAAGCGAGAGCATATTGCCCGCTCAAGCGGACGAGAGAGGATTTTTCCCTCTCCTACCTCGTCCATTTGCCTTTGTTTTGGTTCCGGTTGACTCGGGTTGGCTTTGGTCTTCTCTTGGTAATACATTCAATTGCATGAATGAATTTCATTAGTGTTTCCCATGTCCCTAAGCTTAAATATAAGTAAAATGTAACTCTTGGAGTTTCATAACATGTTTGGATATGTTACTTCTTTCTCGGGTGTTCGGCTTGTCGTTAAGAATATATTATTAATCATGTTATTAATGCATATCTGTCTTAAAGAGTTCTAATTTTTCCACGCCATCCAGTTTGTTCACAGGCGCACAAGTTGTAGTGTAGAGTAATATGCCATTTTATGTGCTTTTATCTGCATTCTTTAATGCTCCACCTGCTCTACATATACCAATCATCCAATCAACAATTAATTACATTGCACAACAGATGCTTAGTCTTCTAATCAAGATCAATAACGTCGTTACCAATTTGACTGCAATACTCAGCTATTTGCATTACCATCCGAGTGCAATTGGGACACAAGAAAAAATTGAATCTTAACTCATGTACAAGAAGAATCCAGTTTTGCACTTATGTTGAATAAAGCAATCAGATGTCATTAAAAACATAGATGTTCAGTTGCACAATTGAAATTGAGGGGTGACAACTTCTGTGTACCATCATTGACAATTACATAAACCAACCCCCAATAACATCAGCAATTACATGATGAAATTCAAGTCACAATTTTCAAACAAAACACTGTGAGAATTCAATCAATTGAATTCTGAGAATGCAACCAGCATTTTTTGCCAACCATTTGAGTACTCACTGCATAACCGAGTAACAATATTAGGATATGATATTAAAGAATATGCAAAACTTCACATATGCAATAATGTAACACTTAAGCCAAATATATTGATGACAACCTACGTACCTTAAAATAAGGAAATGAATAGTTCTAGATCAGACCCATGTTGGAACAAGTTCGAGTTCCATTATTTACCTGCTTAATAAGGAATATATTGGGAATAAAGCCTAGCAAATCCAATATATTTTAATTTGAATTTCTAATTTTGAAACTATACTTGTTAACTTATAACATGTATATTTTCCATTTTTGTTAATCATTAAAAGTTTCAAAGATTTACCATGTAACTTCAATCAATGTTTGCCATTCTTTTCTTAGATTCCTTCACAGGTGCACGAGGTGGATTTTTACAGTTAGTTCTGTTGTGACCGTACTCCATGCAACGTTCACATTTTGATCTTTTCTTTAACTCGCAAACTGATCGAAATTTCTTCTCACGTGGTCTACCCGACATTCTTTTCGAGAGTGGAGCATTAACAACCATATTTTCGACATCATTCGGTATGTTCTAATCGGACTTATTACCTAGAGGATACACTTTGTTCCCATATATGCCCCAAGATATGAATCATTGCTGAAGTAGGATGAGCAATAGTCATACACCGATAAATTATTTCTTCCCATTATTGCTATTGCATGAGAACATGGCATTTCATCAAATTGAAATCGATTACAAGAGCATGTATTGTCATCCATCCTTACCAAAAATGATGAGATTTCATCATTAACTTGATATGTACTCTCAACAAACATAAGATAAAATAGTTAAACACTTACCTATATTCATTTTCATATATACGATTGCAGATTTCACATATTAATAAATGCACTCACACGTATTTACATGTATAAAATACCATTAACGTGAATCGTTGATTTAAAAATTTGAAAAATCAAAACTAGAAGGATACATACATCCATTCTTATTGATTCTCGAGACCGATTCTCGAGACCTCTCTCTCATCATGTTCTCATATCTTGATTCGAGTCTTGTAAATGTTGATCGCGCATCGCTTAAATTTTTGAAAACCACTTTTGTACTATACAACATAAAGACTCAAACAACGCCTCAATTGGGAAGTATTGGCCTATCTTGTTCTTGAATTAACCGATTCTACAATGTTTGATGTCATGGTGTTGAACCTGTTCGATGTCATATATGCCCTCGACCACTTTTGATAACCAACTCGTTCTGTATTATAATTACCATATTAAGAAAATAGAAAACAATCATATATTTAAGTAAGAATACAAATACATAAAATATGTTTACATACCGAGATATCTTCATGTGTCTTTATCTATGTTATCAAGATGTCTCATTTGTATCTCAAATTCGATTTTGTATAAGCTCTTGTTGCTGCGTTGAACGGTTGCCTTATGAACTTAGTTTTTTTACTAAACTTCTTTTTCAAATTCTAGTACGGATGATAACGATATACACCATGCATTGCATTCGGTACACCTTCAATATTGCATTTTCTATACCGCCATGCCTATCTGAAATGATTACCAGACCACCACGTTCACCGTAAGCCTTTTTCAACCTTAACAAGAACCACTCCCATGATAAATTGTTTTCAGAATCTCTTACTCCAAATGCAAGTATGAAAATATTTTTATTTGCATCTTGTGTGCAAGCGGTGAATAGCGTGCCACCATAGCTACCCGTTAAGAAAGTACCATCAATCACGATAATGGGCTTGCAGTATTTCCATCCTTCTATTGATGCTCTTATCGCAATGAAGCTGAACATTAACATGTCGCACACATCTGCTTCAATTCTTGTGTAGGAACCTTGATTAGATTGTTCGATCATGAAAAAATAAACCGTAGTGTTCTATAAGATTTTTCTGGATCACCTCTGACTAACTCCAAAGCACGCTCACGAGTTCTCCAAGCCTTCTCGTAACTAATAGATACTCCTTAAGTTTTCATCATGTCTCTAACAACGTCAGCTGGTGTGTATATTGTTCTCGTAAAAGTAAATTTGTACTTAATGCAGCTCGCAATCACAGAACATGTTGCTTGTCTATGATCACCTAATACTATGTCAAGTAAACACGTGTTATTATTCTTAATCTTTCTTAATTTGAACATTGCCGACCTTTCGATAATGGAACATCTAATCCCCCATTCGCATTTTCCATCTACGCACTTCAAAACGTACTCACTCTTGTCTGATTTGTACACCCTAAACTGATATCGATAATGAATTGCATGCAGAGCAAGGCTTGTTGTCAACAACTCCTTATTCTTGAAATTTGCATTAATGTTAATACTTTCAATACTAGGTTGGCAGACGACATTACTATCAGATTCTTTAATTATTTCATCATCACATGTCACATGTTGACATATTTCTAAACCTATTTCTTCTATCGTTGGCAACTTCGAATTCAATGAAATATCGATAGACCTTTTATCATAATACGTAGCCATTATATTCAGAGTCGATTATAATGTATCTGGTGCCGGCATCACACTATCTAAGGCCATTCTATTGTCATATATATAGGGTATCGTGTTGATATCAACACACAATGGAAATTTCGTCAAGTCTGATTCATTCTTTTTTATCCCTTTGTAAAATGATACCGAACTATCTATATTATTATGAGGGGTCCGTTTGCTATAACCTGGTATTGTATTGTCACATCATAGTGTGCTTGATCTCTTTTAACTCCTTTATTATCAAATCAACTAGGACTACATAACTCGCAATCTATTGGTATAACTATTCCCACAACAGAATAATCCTTGTAGTAACAAGACTAGTTCTAATTTCCATCGTAATAAACCAACACATTAATATCATCCATTTCTGCATAATAAAGTTTAAGTAACAAACTAAGAAGTTGTATTATCATTCAAGATTTGTGCTAATTGCAACGAAAGATAATATCAACACTCAAACTAATGTAAAATGTTATCATGTTCTGATAATTAAAAAAAATTATATGAATTCAGATTCTATATTACATATTTTATTATTGAATTTCTTAACTAATTCATTCACAATCAACCCTGGATTTAGACATGATTACTAGAAAATATAATCAGTATTCATTAACAGTTTATGAATGAATTCTACAGAATACATATAAAAATTCTAAATCCAAACATAGTGTTCTTTCATTCCTATCAAGGTTGATTTAATTCTATCAGATTTATTAACACGTTTGTGTAATTATTAGAATGGATTAACACTATCAAGATAACTGTCAATTCCATCTTTTTTTCAAAATCAATAACAATTTCGATTGGAGATATAAACATTTGAAATTATTTAAAAATAGGATGAATCTTTGTATATAATGAAAATATTTTTTATTCCATACTATTATTCATGAAGAAAACACACTCACCGTGAAAAAACTTATGATGCAACATGTATTGAACTCTTCAATGGTAACAGCAGTTTTAGTTTCTTCGTGAATGAGGATCACCGTTTCAAATCCCATAAAAACACTGGTAATCCTAAAATTTCTCCAAGTGTTACAACATCCCATTATTCAGACCCCAAATTGATAACAATTCTTGATTCTACAGTTTGAATTTTGAAATTTCCTCAATTTTTGTTTCTCACGTCATGTATTACAAATTTTATCTGGAATGGTAAGATACCTTTGATTGTGGTTTCTATTTATCAAATGACTATAACAACCCTTTTAGTATATCCAGTAATTTTGGGTTAACAATCCAATAAAATTCCTTCTTTTGCAAATGGCCCAGTACTATTCAAACCCAATATTGATACACACCTTCTTTAGTTCTTTTGCATGTATTATAAAACTCATATGCATCTTCAATTGCATCAAATTCTTGACCAACTTTAGGTTTGAGTTCCTTCTTAACTAGGGTTGTGAATGTTTGAATTAAAGTATCTGCTTTCAAATTAAATAAAATTCAGTTTGTGATAAAAATAAAATAAAAACAGAAAAAAAAAATTGTTTTGGCGAGGTAATTTTAAATTAAATAAATCAATCTTAATAAGCATATCATGTATTTTACATATTTTGGATAAAATATAATTTTGTAAGAAGGAAAATGAACAAACAGAATGGAAAAAATTTGTGTTTATGAGAAAAATATGAAATTTAAATAAAAAATTCAATCTTTGAAACAATCTTAAACAATAATATTCAAATTAAGATCGCTACCAACTCCATGAAAAGCTGTTGGAGAAGCATTCAAGAAATGAACAAGATCACTGCCACTAAAAGCATCTCCAATGCAACAATGTGGATGTGAACAAAAGTGTGCCATTTGATAGCTACTAATAAGACTTCCAATATACATGGCGTAATGTCTAATAAATAGACAGTGAAATTCAAAAATCATCTCCAATACATTATGTCTACAACCTAGTAGTGTTTCTTATATGGCATTTATTTTTTAAACTTAAACTAAAACAAAATATATTATATAACTGAATCATTACCCAAATATTAAGTTCAAAAAAAATTTAAAAAGGCTTAATGGATTCTTCAAGAGCAAAACCCATCATCTCCAAATTAATTTTTTATTTTATTTTATTATTGAAGCTAATTCTACGTGTTGTCGGTTGACCTATGTTTCTTTACGGTAGACCAAACTTTTGAAGAATTTGAAGCAGAAATGTTTTGCTTATTCGGATGATACTTCAGACGATTCATAGATCGACCGACTTGTTCATAACAAACTCATCTTCTCCAAATAATTTTTCTCAAATTGACCCATTCCTCAACCATCTTCAACTTTCCCTTCATCATTATCCCCAACAATGGAGTATTCGCTTTCATCTTCTCCACTTTCTCTTTACTATCACATCATTTTCACAGCTTTAGCATTCAGTTTATCAGATTTAATTTTTTTGTTTACCCGTAAATTCAAGACCAAAAAGCTCCAACTGCTGCTAGAGTGGACGGAGGTGGGCAACCTAAAAGAAAGTTGAAAATGTATGCCATTATCTCGCTTAGGCAACACTTCTTTGCCCCATTTCCAGATCGAGGAAAACCACAAAATCAATCATGGAAATGAATTTATGTCAAATGATGGTGGACGTGGAAATCAACCTATTGCACCAACGCTGCCTTCCATCAACCACATTATGAACCAGTCTTGTCCAGTGTTGATGTTGACACCAGGAGTTAGCAAATGGAGTACAGAGATGTGAAAGTTTACATGAACATCAACTTCCTTTCTAGAAAATTTGAATATCAGCTCCAAATTTACTTTGAACGCTCCGACAAGCAGAATTTTTTGGTAGCCGGAGGTGGGCAATCTCTTCCAACTCAACATTTTTTTCTTCACAATTGATGAGTCAACATGTTAGACTGGCCTAGTAGAAGTGAACAATGGCTTTGACAATATTTGTTTTTATTTTTGCCATATTAGCATAACATGGTTCAAGACAGAATGTATTGGAGAAGAAAATATTTAGACATTGTCTATTTTGATGATTTGGCATACTTATTTTCACATTGACAGTGTTGCATTGGAGATGTTCTAAGTTTTCCATTGTGTTGGGGATCTTTCAAGATTCACCAATTAATTTGACGCAAGAGAAATCGTTTCATCTTCCCTCGTGACGTAAAAAGAAAATACAATGATAGAACGCTTGTAATATTAGAGAGGGCTCTACATAATAAATTAAATTTGACCAGATTCCATCTACACGTCAGCGTTACTTAATATAAACTAAACAACGTGGCTTAGTAGATGAATTATATCATTATATATAAGGTACATACAAATATATGTATTTAAATATTAATTAAACCATATAATTTGAAGGTTTAAAGATTTTAAAAGTATTTTGTTTCAACAATTTATTGTCAAATTCCCCACTACACTACTGGTTAGGAGCTTAAAAACTCTTATTTCAGCAGAAGTAGTTTATCTGGAAAATAATAATAATTTATTGACATGTTTGTCATTTGCTGTATTCGTGTTTAAAGATTAATGAACAAGAGTCTTGACAAAAGAGTCACAACGCGATGTCCAGACTTGTGTTATTGTAAACTTTGATCTTTCAAGTGCTAAATATTACTTACAAGCTCGCCCAATGATGTATAGAAATGTATATAGCAAGATCAAATAATCTACGTAGGGATGGCAACGAGGTGGGGTGGGGTGGGGTGGGGTGGGGTGGGGTGGGGTGGAGGGCGGGGCGGGGCGACCATCCCGTCCCGCCCGCTGGGGATTTCTTACCCCATTACCCGCTTAGGGCGGGCGGGCGCTAAACCCGCTTACTACCCCGCTTTTTCTTTTTTTTAGAACTATGATTTGTTAATGACATTCATGTCTATTGTGACCACAACACATTTGTAAAGAAAATTGAACGTTACAAAAATACAAAATACACATTGTTATCAAAATTTAAAAAAGTTTCAAAAACAACAATCCAACATAATCATATTTCATCTTCTAGAATAACCGTGCTAGCCGCCTGAATACTTGATTCCTCCTGTAAAACAAGTTTTTATTGTTAATTTGATAGATAGTTAATATATTTATTATTGAAGTTCATGAAACAAAAAATCAATTTACCTCTTCGTCAATATCTGTGTCACATAACTTTGTACAACACTCAGAGTACGACGAATATTCTAACAACAAAATAAAACTAGTTAGCAAAAAAAAAAAATTAGACATGATAAGAAATATAAACATAAATAATTGTATTTCTTATACCATGAATTTCACTCCATAACCAATCTTAAGCACACATCAAAGCATCCAAAGTCTTTGGGTGAAGCCTATTTCTGTGTGGACTAACAAATCTACCACTTGTACTGAATGCAGACTCAGACGCCACTGTAGATACTGGGATGGCTAAAATATCTCTTGCAATTTTTTGCAAAGTCGGATATTTTGTTGCATTTTCCTTTCACCACGCCAATATATCGAAATCATTTGATCTGGGCAATATAGGCTGGTCCAAGAAAATATCAAGCTCTGATTTCGTACTATCAGTACTAGTGCTAGTAGTAACAAATACATCAAATTGTTCCAACCGATCTCTTTTGCTTGCATTAGTAGATATATGAGATTGAGAAGATGAAGCTGAAGATAGAGACACGTTCCTACTAGACCTATGTTCTGTTGTGTACTCAGTTAGCAAAATTTTGACACAATCTTCGAACATTTTGAATCTCATTATCTGAAGCTTCATTTCCATAAATCATTGGAAAATAATAGTCAACCAATTTCACTTTAAATCTCGGATGCAACACAGTAGCTACAGCCAAAATTCCATGAATCTTACTCCAATATTTGTCAAACTTTTCAATCATAGTTGAAGCCATCAATTTGATTTCATGATAAGGAGATGTCATCCAATCGTAAATTGACAACTTTATCTCACAAATATTTAGAAAATAAAGATTAGATGTTGGATACTTAGTCCCAGAAAAGAGTTCAGTAATTTCAAAAAAAACCTCCAACCTGTCACATATCACTTTTGCCAAATCACAATCTTCATCACTAGGCAAACATCTATATAGTGTCTCTCGTTGCTTTAGTCGAGGAAAAACATTCTTATACTCTAAAGCAGTTTGAAGCATTAAGTACGTAGAGTTCGACCTAGTTTTGCAATCAAGTACTAACTTTTGACACAAGAGATTTTCAACCGACGCCGGACATCTCAAATTTTTCTACTCTTTTTGTGTGTTCTTGACCAATATGCAACACTCACACGAATTTTATCAACACTCGAGTGAATGATCTCCAAACCATCCTTAACTATCAAGTTCAATATGTGAGCACAACATCGATATGAAAAAATTCACCATTTAGCATAAGCGAACTCACGGAAAGCTTATCTAACAGAATGTTGATCATGACATCATTCGTAGTACAATTGTCAACAGTCAATGTAGAAAAATTACCATCAACATTCCAGTCCAATAAGCAGTCCATCAATGCTAAACTCAGTGACTCAGATGTGTGAGGGCACGGCATATATATGAACCTGTATTTAAAAAACAAGAAAAATACAAAATAATTAAGCTTAAGCAATACATAAAAAGAATGTAAATTAAGTTCTAAAATATCAAATTACCTCATAATTCGACTTTGAAGTCTCCAATATTCATCTACAAAATGTGCAGTGATAGCCATAAATCCTTTTTTATTAGAAGTCCACACGTCCGTGATGATTGCAATTCTACTCTTATTCTTCTCCAACAATCTCATTACTTTCAATCTCTTGTAATCATATATTTGCAATATATCATTTTTTATAGTATTACGAAAACAACCTTAAATAATGGTTGAATTGCATTCACGAATCTTCTAAACCCAATATGTTCAACCATTGAAAGGGATACTCATGCAAAATGATCATATGTCCAAGTTCTTTTCAAGCATGCTCTTGATCAAAAGCATAAGTACCCATTGAAACATTTCCACTAGCTTCAATTTTGTGATTCAACATTGTTTGCCTAATGTCTTTTTGATTTCAAGAGGACATCTTTTCAAATGTTCGTGTAAATGTTTTGTCCCGTTCTTGCTCTCACCCCCTAATTTTTTGTGGCAGTAGTTACAAATAGCTTTGTATACCCCATCGATCTTCTCGCTTTTTAAAGTGTTCCCAAACCGAAGAAGTCAATTTTCTTTTCCTAACTTGTCTACTGTCCTCCTCTTCATCACACAAGTCTATTGGAGCTTGCTCTGTATATATTTGCATAAGTGAGTCTTCATGAGTACAAGTAGTACTAACTCGTGCATTATCTTGTGTAGCTTGAGTACTTCCAATGCTCGGTATCGGTGTAGATTTATCTTGTGCAGACATCTACAATGAAACACAAAAAATTGCATACTTAATTATACGAAAAACCAAAATACACATTAAAAGAAGGTAGAACAGCAAGGCAAAGAACTAATAACTTATTTGATGAGTTTGAAAATAACTTATTTGATGAGTTTGAAAATAACTTATTGGAAATTCATGTCATTTAAGCAGTGTAATTAAATTCTACATCAATGGAGTGTCAAATATCCAAAGATGGTCCAAAAAATAAGGTATCACTCCTCAGTCCTCATCTCTGTCCGCTCGAGCGGATAGCCTACGGGCAAAAACGCGCGGAGTCGCGGAGACGGAGTTGTACTTGTGTACACTACAGTTTGTTTCAAAATACAAATCCCTAATATAGTAATGAGCATATTGGACTCAATGAGAAGTAATATAAATACCTAGAAATTTGCCAAATAATTAGGAGAATTGAGATTGCGATTTGTGACTTCGATTGGTAAATGGAGAGTTGGAGACGGAGATGGCGACTGGCGACTCAAACTTCTAGGTCTGGTCGGCGGCGGCACTCATTGGCAGCAGCTGAGGCGGTGTCACGGACTCACGGTGAAGATTTTCGCAAGCCATGGGAATGTTTCAATTTGGGAAAATGGAAATCAGGAAATGGCCAAATGGGTTTTGCCGTTCTGCTTCTATAACTTATGGGTGAATGAAGGTTAAATTATTAATTTAAGAAGATATGTTTAGTAAATCAAATGAAAAAAAGACAAATAAATGTGTTGTGGCATAGTGGTTGGAATGGTTTTGGAAAATTAAGAAGACATGGGTTTGACTCCTCACGCGGCCACCCCCTTTTCTGCTATTTTTTCATTTTATTTTTTCACTTTTAAGTTTTAAAAATAAAAATAAAAATTATTCATAAACAGGGCGGGTACGGGGCGGGTCACCCCCGCCCTAGGGCGGTTTCATCTCCCCGTACCCGCTCCGAATACCCGATTGGTCGGGGCAGGTAAATTTTTAACGGGTCGGGAGTGGGTCGGGGCCTAGGTCTCGGGTAATTTTGCCATCCCTAAATCTACGGGAGTCATTAACATGATCCGGTTGTTAGAAACAAATTGCTTACTTTATCGAAATAAATAAATAAATAACCCTTTGTTTTGGTTGGCTCTTCATTTTAAGTTATGAAAGACTGGTACTAATCGTCTAGTAATTATAATTTTAAATTAGTTATAAATTATTATAAATTCGAGGTTTCAAAGTGAAAGGTTTCAAAGTGAAAGGCACCCGTGCAGGCCAGCAGGCATGGCCACTAATCTACAATTTCTCAAATATCTAGCTAGATTCAGATTATTTTGTATGATTGAACAAAATAAAATATAAACATCAAATTAAGAGAGAGATATAATGAAATTTATTATTTGTTTTGTCTAATTTAATTTATTTAAAGCGAGTTTAAGATGGAAAAATTAGAGTCGAGCACTTTCACTTTTTATGTGCAATCTTCAAAAGTGAAATTTTGGGTCCCCAACCTATTTAAATCTGTAAATTTGAGCCTCCGCATGGCCTAAACCGTGAATGTTTATTTTAAAATCGCACACAATTTTCACGTGTCTTAAAGTTGGAAGACAAAAATATCAAACAACTTAACATGTTTCTCTAATTCAACTAAAAGTTGCATATAATTTTAACGTTACTATTTAGGATAGTGCTTGCGTGGAGACCTAAATTTAAAATTTAAAATATATTATTTAAAAATTAAGAACTCATAATCACACACTACGTGAAATGTCGAGAATTTCTTACAATGTGATATTTTGATGAGTTAACTATTATTGAATAATGTTATCAAAAATGCAATTTGTCCACGGCGTCTAATTCTCAGAAAGTGGACATCTTTTTGTCCATTTCATGGGCATTAAAATAGAATTCCCAAGTGTTACAATGAGTTAATTTTATTTATATGTTTATTTAGAACATTAATTGACCAAGTAAGATCAAAATTGTCAAAGCATGTTGGCTGATTAATCATGGTACAATGTTAATTTACGTCAAAATAATCACACGTTTCTTGAACAGACATCATCATTAGCCCACCACTTTAACAATAGGTATAGCGTCACTATAATTATTACTTTTTCTTAATTAAAGAAATATTTAGAAAATAAAATAGTAGTACGAAAATGAGAAATAACTCCCAATGTAGAATTGTACAATTCAATTCAACAATTTGTTTGCTTTGTGATTCATTGTGTAACAGTACTATATTTCAAATTAGGTTTATCGATGGATGAAATTTATTGTTAATTTTGATCTCGAAAAAGATGGTATGTATGGAAGCTAGTGTTGGGAAAAAATCTTATCAAACGTGCAACTAACACAGTGGAAACAAAAAACGAAAAACAAGCAATGTTGAGAAATCTCACTCTCACGCAATAAGAAATATATCAAGATTAAGGCAAAAATTAAAGGAACGTCAGATTTTCTGCCACTAAGGGCTCGAATTCTCCTAACCTTTGACTACGTCCTGTTGAAGCTCCACTTTTAGTGGATCTAGCTTCAGTTCATTAAATATCTCAAGAAATCAAATACAAACAATAGTTCTTAGTACAAAACAATCACAGATCTAAGGCCTTACATAACAACAAGGGTCAGCCTCAAATGACCTACAAACAAACCCTCACAATCTTACAAAGAGAACATCCACACTTGAATTTCTTAACTCCTAACATAAAAAGAGAAGAAGAAGAGACAGAGTGTAAAAGAGATGGACGCAATTTTCTGGACAAAGAAAAGAGAGAATTAAGGTTAGTTCATCCTCCAAATGACCAATGGAAGATAGACTTTATACTCCCAATCAACAGCCCCAAATCAAGTCTTCAAGAATGAATGGATCATATTGCACCTTGGACAAAATCGCATTTCCAAAGTGCAACTTATAAAATAGCAAACACGACTTTTGACCAGAGGTTTGAATAGTTAATAATTTTAACTAAAAGACTAGGATCACCAAATATTCATAAGCAAGAAAAGAAAGACAACGCAAATTAAAGTACCTCACTCTCTTAATTTCTCCTTACACAAAGTTAAACACTCAAAATACAACGTGTACACAAGCCCTATGTCGTGGACTGTTCACGACACAATTGGAGCATAACTCGTACTATAATAATGTTGGAAAATAAGTTGAATGAAATTTTAAACTCTTCATTTGTTTGAGACCTTCCAACTTCTCAACCCTTTCATGTTTTGTAACTCTTGTAACTCTCTTGTTAATAGTGAATTTGGAATTGGAATGTCACTTTAAAGCCTATATAAGCATGTCCATTTTCCTCATTCTACACACAACAATTCAATATTTCTTCCTTAGGTTCTTTAGCATTCGTTTTCCTCTTTGGAATTTGAATTTCCTCGCGGTGATATTGTTTGGACAGTAGGCTTGGTTCGTTGGTACAACCAGTTCTACCGTTGTATCTTGAGAAACAAACGTTCATAACCTACGGTAGGGGACGAATTGTTTTAAGAAAACTGTACTTGTATAGGTCTCGGTTTGCTTTCTTCTTCAATTTTTTATTCTGAAATTTCCTTACTCCATTTGTTTACTGTTCATTTTAATTATAATATGATGTTTAACGTTTTTCAATTGACGTATGTTTAACAATCTTAAAACAGATTCTTGCTAAACTCATATTACCTAAAAAATGAAAAACAGTGAAATTCATACGTGTGAAACTAGTTTGTTCATAAAATTGAGTGAAATTCATACGTATGAAACTAGTTTATAACTATCTTTTGAACTAGGAGAATTTATACTTTTAGATGCTTTTATTTTATCTTATGGTTGGAGTTTTCTTGATTTGTGTATTCGCAAAATTGGAAGGTTTTGTCAAAAGGACATAAACTATCTAAAGAGAGCTTGGAATTTAAGTGGTCCACTGGTGACCCTCCCCCCCTTCTCACCGAAGCCTTTTAGTTGCGTGTTATTCAAATCAACAAGACGAAAAGAAATGGGTTAACAATTGTTTTCTGGGAATAGATTTTTCCAAGTTCTGTTCTCGTGGAAACTGTTTCTATTCCAAAATTTCATATTAGTAGCCTGGATAATTTCATAATAGCAAGTGTAACTAAACTAAAAAACATATTTGTTTATTAAGTTTATTTTAAAAGTGGAACTAAAATTTTTCTCTTGTTTAGAAAATGGCAACTGATCCGATTACTGAAGTTGTGGCTACTGAAAATCAGACTGTGGCACAAGTGCCAAGTTTTGTTGCGACCCAAACTGTGGCTCCAATTGGTTATGTAACTGTTCCAGTTAATCATAGAGAAAAACCTGAGAAGTTCAATAGATTGAATTTCAAAAGGTGGCAGCAGAAAATGTTATTTTATATGACCACCTTGAATCTTGAGAGATTCTTGATGCTCCGAAACTCAAACAGGGTGAGGGAGACATACAAGCTGTCAGCGTTGTTGAAGCTTGGAAACATTCTGATTTCTTATGCCAGAATTATGTCATGAATGGATTGGCAGATTTACTATACAACGTGTATAGTACAATGAAAACGGTGAAGGAATTATGGGAGTCTCTAGACCGAAAATATAAAATCGGAGATGCAGGGGCTAAGAAATTCATTGTTGGCCATTTCCTGGATTATAAAATGGTGGACTCTAAAACAGTAATCAGTCAAGTACATAAACTTCGAGTAATCTTGCATGAGATTCATGCCAAGGGATGGTTTTAAGTGAAACTTTCCAAGTGGCAAAGAATGATTGAAAAGTCATCCGGGTTGAAAAAAGATTTCAAGAATTACCTAAAGCACAAGCGAAAGAAAATGAACATCGAAGAACTGATTGTCAGACTTCGAATTGAAGAAGACAACAAAAGTTCTGAAAAGAAGGGGTTCAATCCTCCAATAGCCAGAGCAAATATTGTGGAGCATGGTCAAAGCTCTAAGACAAACAAGAACAAGTTTGGGTTGTCTGGGAAAGGGACAAAGCTGAGTCCAAAAGGAGGAGTTTCCAAAAAGAAATTTCTAGGAAAATGCTACAATTGTGACAAAGTAGGTCATAAATCTTCGGAGTGCAGATTGCCAAGAAGAAACAATAAAAAAGAAGCAAATGTTGTTGATGACATCACATGATGTGTTTGAAATAAACCTCACTACAATTATTTCTGAAGTGAATTTGGTGGGATCAAATATAAGAGAATGGTGGATTGACACCGGTGCTACCCAACATGTTTGCTCGGATAAAGAGATGTTCAATTCTTTTGAAGCAACTGAGAATGGAGAGAAGCTGTTTGTGAAAAATTCAGCTACATCTAAAATCAAAGGCCAATGCCAAGTGGTTTTAAAGATGACTTCTGGAAAAGAGCTAACTCTTAACAATGTGCTTTTTGTACCCGAAATCCGTAAGAACCTGGTGTCTGGGTCACTGCTGAACAAGCATGGTTTTCGTATGGTGTTTAAGTCAAATAAAGTTATTTTATCTAAGAGTATAATGTTTGTTGGCAAAGGTTATATGTTTGATGGGCTTTTTAAGCTCAATGTAATGACGGTTAAGCCGAAAATTAATAAAGTGATTAATTCTTCTACTTACTTGCTTGAATCTTCCAATTTGTGGTATGGTAGACTAGGACATGTTAATTATGATACTTTGCGTAGATTAATTAACTTGAATTCCATACATGCATTTCATATTGATTCTAAACACAAGTATGAAACGTGTGTTGAGGCAAAATTGACAAGGTCGTCATTTCAAACTATTGAAAGGAAAACTGAACCACTTGATCTAATTCACACTGACGATTGTGATTTAAAATCTGTACAAACAAGGAGTGGCAACAAGTACTTCATTACTTTTGTTGATAATAGTACAAAATATTGTTATATCTATCTACTTAAAAGTAAAGACGAAGTTATAGAGAAATTTGTTTTTTATAAGAATGAAGTTGAGAATCAACTCAACAAGAAAATTAAGGAGTTGAGAAGTGACCGAGGTGGTGAATATGAATCACCATTTGCTGAATTATGTGCTCAAAGCGGAATCACATATGAAACAATAGCACCTTATTCACCTCAACAAAATGATGTTGCTGAACAAAAAAATCGTACCTTAAAAGAGATGATGAATGCAATGCTATTAAGTTCTGGGTTACCTCAAAATGTGTGGAGAGCAGCTGTTTTATCAGCTAATTACCTTTTAAATAAAGTGCCCCGAAAAAAAGAAGAGAAGACCCCATACGAGTTATGGAAAAAAAGGAAACATTCCTATAAATACTTGCGAGTGTAGGGGTGTCTTGCCAAAATAGCTATAACTACACCAAAAAAGGTAAAAATAGGTCCAAAAACTGTTGATTGCATTTTTATAGGCTATGCACATAACAGCATTGCTTATCGATTTCTTGTGCATGAATCCAAAATTTCAGACATATACAAAAATACGATAATAGAATCGAGAAATGCTTCATTTTTTGAACATATATTTCCGTACAGAACCATAGAGAAAGCAAGCTCTTCTAAACGGACACATGAAGCAACGGACCAAAAAGAACAATCAGAAGAAGAATATGAGGTTCAACCAAGACGTAGCAAAAGAGCTAGAACTTAAAAATCGTTTGGTCCAGATTTTCTAACTTATATGCTAGAAAGTGAACCTCAAAGCTTTAAAGAAGCTGTGAACTCTTCTGAAGGACCTCAATGGAAATAGGCAATTAAAAGTGAGATATATTCTATTCTACAAAATCATATATGGGAGCTAGTGGATCTTCCTCCGGGATATAAACCACTAGGCTACAAATAGATTTTTAAAAAGAAATAAAAGTAGATGGAACAATTGAAAAGTATAAGGTCAGACTTGTTATAAAATGATACAGACAACGAGAAGGCCTTGATTACTTTGATACATATTCTCCAATAACGAGAATAACATCCATCGGGATGATACTTGCAATTGCAGCGTTGCGAAATCTCGAAGTACATCAAATGGATGTGAAAACTGTATTTCTAAATGGAGATTTAGATGAAGAAATCTATATGGAACAACTTGAGGGTTTTTCTACTCTAGGGCAAGAGAACAAAGTCTGTAAATTGGTGAAGTCATTATATGGCTTGAAACAAGCTCATGATGGAATGTGAATTTAAAATCAACGAATGCGACAAATGCGTTTATATCAAAGACACTGAAAATGACTATGTCATTTTATGTCTTTACGTTGATGACATGCTTATTGTTGGAAGCAACGATAAGATGATTAAATCTACTAAAGACATGTTAAATTCAAGATTTGACATGAAAGATATGGATTTAGCGGATGTGATACTTGGGATTAAAATTTCAAGATCATCAGAGGAAATTGTCCTAAGTCGATCATACTATGTGGACAAAATTCTTGATAAATTTAACAATGATGATTCTGGCGTTGCTAGAACACCTATAGGTACCAGTCAGCATCTATCAAATAACAGAGACAAGAGTATCTCTCAAGTAGAATACTCTAGAATTATCGAAAGTCTGGTGTACTTGATGAGTTGTACAAGACCAGACATTGCCTACACAATTAGCAAACTGAGTAGATACACGAGTAATCCAGGAGCTGACCACTAGAAAGGAATAATAAGAATACTAAGGTATTTGAGATATACTCGTGATTATGGGTTGCACTATACCAGATATCCGGCAGTTATTGAAGGATACAATAACGCTAATTGGATATCTGATATAAAAGACTCAAAATCTACAAGTGGATTTGTGTTCACACTGGGAGGTGCAGCTTTATCATGGAAATCCTCTAAACAGACGGTTATAGCCAGATCCATTATGGAATCTGAGTTTATAGCATTGAACAAGTGTGGTGAAGAAGCTGAGTGGTTACGTCACTTCTTAGAGGATATTCCTAGATGGCCAAAGCATGGGCCAACAATTTGCATACATTGTGATAGTCAATCTGCAATTGGTAGGGTACAGAGTAACATGTATAATGATAAGTCTAGACACATATGTCGTAGACATAATACTATAAGACAACTACTCTCAACTGGAGTTATCTCTATTGACTATGTGAAGTCAAAGGATAATATTGCGGATCCACTAACTAAAGGTTTGAATAGAGAGTTAGTTGAAAAGTCATCAAAATGAATAGGACTTAAGCCTTTGGAAGAATAAGTTAATACAATGGAAACCCAACCTAGTTGATTGGAGATCCCAAAATCTAGGTTCAAAGGGACAACCTAATTGTAAATACTTAATTAGATCACTGTGGGGGTTCTCTCCTATCCATTCCTATGATGAAACAGTGATACCCGTAGAGGAAAGGATAAGCAATAGGCTTTTAATGATTCTTACGCGCGGAGTAGAGCAGGCTACTCTTAATAAGAAATCACCTATGTGAGAGAGAAGTGGGGCCGCTTCTAATAGAATTGTATAAGGCGCAATTCTTAAAAAATCTCGCAAAATCAAACATATGTTCACGGCCATAAATGAACATAACAATAAGAACTGAACTATGTCATGATGAATTCTGTGTGAGGTATATTATCGTTTACACAAACGGCAAAATAGTTCAAGGACATCACGTCTACTGATCAGCTAGTAAAATAAATATACTTTCATAAGGGAATATTCAAAGGGTAACACCTACCTATCCTATGCAGGCTTCAGACGTTGAACTTTATCACCAAGTCTTCCGTATCTCTATCAATTTTCATTCATGTGAGGGATTGTTGAAAATAAGTTGAATGAAATTTTAAACTCTTCATTTGTTTGAGACCTTCCAACTTCTCAACCTTTTCTTGTAACTCTTGTAACTCTCTTGTTAATGGTGGATTTAGAATTGGAATGTCACTCTAAGGCCTGTATAAGCATGTCCATTTTCTTCATTCTACACACAACAATTCAACATTTCTTCCATAAGTTCTTTAGCATTCGTTTTTCCCTTTGGAATTCCAATTTTCTCGCGGTGATATTGTTCGAGCAGTAGGTCGGTTCGCTGGTACAACCAGTTCTACCGTTGTATTCTAGGAAACAGACGTTCATAACCTATGGTAGGGGATGAATCTGTTTTAAGGAAACTGTACTTGTACAGGCCTCGGTTTGCTTTCTTCTTCAATTCTTTATTCTGAAGTTTCCTACTCCATTTGTTTACTGTTCATTTTAATTATAATATGTTGTTTAACGTTTTTCAATTGACGTATGTTTAACAAATAATAGAATTGGTCCCTCAAAAGCATGGTAAGTTTGATTTTCTTAATTGCATTGCAAGTCCTTTTTCTTTGTGGAAAAGAATTATTTTTCCTTATTACAATATTTAGTTATCAGCCAAACAAGAATTCTTTACCTTTTTTTTTTTCAAAATTTGGATCAAACCCAACAATCTCCACCTTGACCCAAATTCTCTAAATCATGGTACGTCTCAATACCCATCTTAGCACGTATGTATTGGTAGGTGTTACTGTTTTTCAATCAGTTGTAATAAACATGAATTGAGTTTAGAGATTTGTTGAACCTAAACGCTTTTGACTTCTTCGAACTCTATTCTTCATTCATCTTGTCAATAGCCAAAGAATCTTGGTCACTACAAAATCATGGCAATAGTGGAAGACCCCACTCGGTGCTACTCGATCATCACAACTCCACCTCGATACGACTTGATCAACATAGCTCTACTTGAAACTATCTTCCCTATAAACCTGTACAAATTCCCAACACTTTTTTCCTTTTATTGTTGTGGAAGAATTACTAACTCTACCAGCAAATTCATAACCCAAACATGTCTAATGCTCCCAACGATTTCAACTTCGCATTAATCTTAGGACATGTTTGACACCTATCAGTTGTCTCACTGTTTTGTCAATCATCTTCACGTTCACGATACACATATCTTTAGCTTCAAGTTTCTGATTATCATCCGTCATAATATTATGCGCACCATATGGGTAGACTAGACTTCCATAATTAGGAATAGGACTTCAAGACAATAGTCATTATCAATCACCTTTCTCGAATATGAAGCCTCGTAAAAAAAATTATTTTGCTTCTCCTCAAGATGTTTCTTCAACTCTTTATTATTTCCCCTAACATCCCCTTCTTATGATAGTAGTAACACTCCACATCTTCCCTGGAAAGAGATTGAGAACGATCATTCCTCTGACCATAATTAATTTCTCGCGATTCACCTCTACCATGCATCGTGTCACACTTTGCCAAGAGAACTTGATCGTCATTCACAATATCACTTGGCTTCTTAATATTGATTGTCTCTAAAAAAAAAGTAGATACTTCGTCCACCGTCAAGGTATTTTTTTCCATCCACTAGCCTTGTCACCAATGTCTCATATGACTTACACAAAGAAGACATCAAAATTTTTGCTTTATCTTCATCCTTAATTTTGATATCAATATTTATGTCACAATTATTAAACTTACTCAAATCCCTAACATCAGTACCATCGTCCATCTTCAACTCATATAATTGTTTCTTCAAATATAACATATTTATTAAGAATTTAGCCATAGACGTGTACAAATCTTCTAGTGTTTTCCATAACTTAGAAGAAGTCTTATTTAAAACAATGTACTTTATCTCGAGAGCAAGAGCAAATTTGATGGTACTAACTATTTTTGCTTCCAGTCTTCCCACTCTAATATTTTGTCCCTTCTGGCCTCTTACCTATAACGCCTTGTAAAACCCTTGTTGTACGAGAACATCTTGATCAGTACTCGTCCAAATACTAAAATTATTTTTTCCATTTAAACTCTCCACCCCAAACTTTGCACTTGCCATCATCTTCAATGCAATATCCCAGAGTTTGAACCGTAGGCTCTGATACCACTTGTTAAGAAAAAAAAATCCCACAAAACGTGCAGCTAACACTGGAAAACGCAAAATGAGCAAGAAAAGAGAGAACGCAAAATTAAACATAATTCGACTAATCGTCGAACGATTACAAGCGAAAGAGACTTAGCACATGATTGGTAGTGCTGAAATTATTTTTAAGTGCTTATATTATAAATTGTTAGTGAATGTGTGGATAAAAAGTAGATTTTAAGTTGTTGGTTCCATAAAATATATGAATAAAAAATATATTTTTTCAATTTGACTAGTTAAAATTATAATTTAAATATTATCAAACATGTGCTTAAGTAACTAAATAACCTTGACAATACAAGAGTTTATTCACCTTCTCAACTTCTCTCTACATAAGAAGTTCAAAGAACGATGTACACACGTAACTTTTTTATCTCTTTCTCTCTCTGGACTCTACAATTCTTCGATGCCCATTTGGGTGCCGTGTACTATTCACACCACAATTGGAGCATAAGAATTGGTCCCTTAAAAAATATGATTAGTTTTCTTTTCCTAATTCAATTGCAAGTCCTTTTCTTTGGTCGGTAATAATTATTTTTCCTTATTGCACTATTTACTTTTCTTTGTCAAACAAAAATTCTTTTTTTTTTTTTCAAATACAACTCTTCTATTTCACAAATTTGAATCAAATCTAACAAATAGAACGTGATCGATCAACTATAATACTTTAAAAATCAAATAGGTTCAATACATGGTCATTACATTAGGGTCTTTTAAAATGATTGGTCGAGTTGTTCTCAAGAACCAGAACAACTTATTTCTTTCGCATCAAACTAAATTATTTACTTATAAGTTAATTTTTAGCTTAACCAGATATCCTCTAATTCCAACTACTTCCAATGATAGTTAGACTATTATGTATTAAATTGCATGTCTTAAATTACACATAATATATGATATTACTCATCAATTTGAACTTAATAAATTCCATTTTAAGATAGAGGATCGATCATACTAAATACATTGAAACTGCAAAATTTAATAATTGTTAGCTGTTTGAGCACTCCACTAGAGGCGTTGAATTCACCAGATTTGACCCAAAGTTTTTTTGGATAGTGGCCACTTACAAGTAAGAAATAATTAATTATTTTGTTCATTTGAAGGCTCTTTCTGCGTTGACAAATAGCTTCAATTTAGGAGTATCTAATGGTATGGGACTATATAAATGTTGCCTGCCCAGTTGTAAACTTAAGTCTCAAGCTTATCACTTGTGGGAGTTTTATCTTCTCTTTTTACGACTTTGCATGTATTTTTTGCTTATATATATATTTCTCTGAATCTTGAATATATCCATGTCCTATGAATTCAAGACTTATTTTTCGACTTATAAATTTTTAGTCGGAAGAATCAGTCGAGTGCTTGAGAGGCGGTGTGGTTTCATTTTAAAACATGAGCAATACAACAAAGCCAAGAATGAGATCCATGTTCAATTTGGCTTATGATAGAGGTTGAAACAATCCCACAACAATCAAAAACTGTAGAGTTCATTTCATTCTTTTTTTTTTTTTTTTTTTGGCTTTTTTTTTTTTTTGGCTTGTCTGTGGAAGAAAATATGGATGTTGGAAAGGGGAAGGAGAAGAAAAATTTTATACTCAAGAAACTGGAGAATTATCTGTCTAGGAATAGACGGGCAAAATCTTCGACTAAAAATATGTTTTCCAAGAGTAGATCATGGAACTTCAGCACTGCCAAGGCTTCATCCAAAGATGATAAAAGGCTCAAAACGAAGCGCCAAGTGGCTCCAAATGGTTGTTTCTCGGTGTATGTTGGACCCGAAAAACAAAGGTTCGTGATCAAGACTGAGTACGCGAATCATCCATTGTTTAAAATGCTGCTCGAGGATGCTGAATTGGAATACGGATTCAATACTGAAGGCCCTTTAATGCTTCCATGTGATGTTGATCTTTTTTGGAAAGTTTTAGCTGAAATGGATAGAAGTGAAGAGATTGATCATTCTTGTGGTGGTTTTGCATATGGCTCGTGTAGTCCCTTTAGTCCTGCTCGTGGCCTAAGGAGAAGCTCGTATAGCCTTCTTACTCCCCCACGATTGCTGAAGATAAATCACTTTTGAATGTGACTAATGAGTAATGTCATGTGTATATAATCTGTGTGCTTAAATTGCTGGTGCATTAGTTTTCTTGTTTTGCTTAATGGCCTGTTACCAGATGAAGTTTGGCATTTTATAGGAAATAGTATTGGGAAATTATCGCATTTCTCTTCGTTCTCATGACCTGTTGGACTTTACAGACGGGATTAAGGAAGAGTAACATGTGAGATTTTTGTCAATTATCCTGTCCAATCCAGCGTATTGAACATGCCCTTATCGTATTATCCATTAGGACCGGATTGCTATGATTTTGTAAACTGAATAATGAACGAGAGATGTAAATAACTTTGTTGATATCTCAGAAAGAGAAACAACTAACTGCAAGGTGGGAACAAGATCAAAGTTAATCAGTAAAACAATACCACAGCATAAGCCAAGTCTTATACACTACAAATCGAGGTGCGTTAATCCTGATATCGACTTAATTATCGAAATAACGAAGAGAAAAGTTTGTTGATTATTGTTAAATATTTTTAGCTGAAAGAATGTTTGTCACAAGGGTTGAAAAATTAGATTTCAACTCTAGATACCATTAATTTAGACAGTGTTGAATATGTGTATGTTGGGAGTTCTTTTGCAGGGTAGGTTTCATAGAAAGGAAAAATATTATATGATGACAGGACAACCTGAAATAATTTTTTAAGAGTTGAACTGGACCAGTTCAAAATTTATTACAGATGAAAATTTTGAATACTTGGTCATCATACATGTCCAAGTGACATAAATTAATGACTTTTTCCTTGTTGTTTTTCTACTCAGTTCTTTCATAAACTCATATTGGATAATGTTATCCATACTTTGATGAGCAGATGAGAGGGTTATTTAACTTTCACTACATAAGCTTTAATTCAATCAATATAATCACACCAGTTCAGTACAATAACTCCAAGGGATGATCATGATCTGTTTTAATTCAACACAAGGCCTCTACTGGTATATTCTAGAATGAAGTGCGTTCGAGATCGAACGATAAATAACACACAATCAATCACAATAATTTTGAAGAAAAATGGTAAACAATTTATTCCTCGTTTCCCTCGATCTTCATAAGTAGTTCGAATTTCTTCATAGCAGGAGCAGGCAATCCCAGAAGCACATTAATGCTTTTCCTTTCTTTCCCATGAGAAAGAAACAGAATCACTTCCTTTTCAGGCAAAGCCACAGGCCCTGATAGAATCGGCTCTCCCCACCCGAAATCTGTAGTGTGGAACGAAAGCCGAGACCAGGTAGTGATCAGCAGCGTAGAAGCCATTGAAGGCCTAGCTCGAGTCGCCTCAAAATAGTCGATGGCTGATCTCATATAACTGTCTGTCACCATATTTACAGCCTCCTGGACTAGTTTTACAGTTGACGAAAGGTGATTTTCAACTAAATCACCTGCACTGCAGATTGAATTTGTCAACACGATGGCATTCCCAAAGTATCCTTTTGGAATAGGTGGATTGAATCTGGACCTTCCATCGACTGCAAAAAGAAGCTTCGTTTGTTGATCAGGCTTCAGGTCTAACGCCTTGCAGCGTGCTTTCCATACGAATGCTGAAAGGGCTTCAAATGAGGAGCACTTTTCGAGACTTCCATCTTCCAGGGATTTTTTCCTGAGATTTTCAAGCTTCTTCGGGTCAAAACAGAAGGATCTGTAAAGCATTTTTTCATTGTAAACGTCACCAGCATTGGATATGTCTTCTATTTCAGCAAATTCATGGTGAGGGAAATCCGGCTTAGGTGGATTTCTGGCTTCAAGAATTCTTCTGTCCATAAATGGAGGGACTTTAAGTGGAAGGCCTCTGGCAGCTTCACCCCAAGAGTTCACAAATTCCATGGCACCAATTCCATCAAACATACAATGGTTCATGCACAATCCCAGAGCAAAACCTCCACATTTGAACTTTGTAACCTGAAAGGGATAAATTCTTCTGATAATTTTCTACAGAAGTTTTTGTTAGGGACTAGGCCCCTAATCCTAATTCCAAGAGCATTAGTGAATGAAATGAAAACATACACAAACACACAGATCTGTAGGGGTTCACCCTTATTGTGAGAGTATATTTTTCATTATAATAGAGGAAAACAAGTTTCCTCGCACGTCTGTCTTATCACAGAAAAACGGTCCCCTCAGATTTCTTTATATAATGTAGGAAACTTGGACGGAGATAGTATAATTAGGCTCCACACAATCCAAGAGTCTTGACCTCAGAAGATATGCAAGGATGAAAAGGTGCAACAAAAGCAGTTTTTATTATCCATTTATCCAACAAAACATCATCTAGTGCAAATGTGAGACATTTTTCTTATTAAGAATGTGAAGCTGTTTATCTGTGAACGTAAAGAAATCTACTTACTTTAGCTGTAACAGGAGGAATTTCCAGTATGTTTTTCGCCCCAGGAATGTCGTAAACCAGCTTTCCAAGGGTGATGGCATCAGGCTTCGTAATGTCACCTAAATCTTCGAGTTTACAATCAGCCTCAGCCTCAACAAACACGACACCTTCCCCAGTGCAATCCACTATAAGCTTCATATCCGGGCTGATTGTCAGGCGGCCTGCAAGCGGATAATAATACACGAGAACTTCTGATAAGGCATCCTTAATCAGTTCCGTGGCACTCTCATTCCCTTTCTCTTCAGATTTAAAACAGTAAATTGTACGAACTATAACCGCAATATTCTGATCAAGATTGGATAAAAAGTACAAGCCCTTTGTCGTCTCCTGAGCCGGAGGAACCAGAGTTGGTTCTCCTTGTTTGACATTGAGTTCAAACAAATTGCTGTTTCCATTCTCCATTTCTTAATTTTCAAAAGTTACAAACCCTGAATGAAAATGGAAATGCTAGTGAGAAATAAATTGTGACCTCTTCTTTTCATGCAAAATGCAGCATTAGGAACACAAAACAACTGATACATACCTGTTGAGAAGAAGTTTTCAGTTACCGTCACCTGGATTTGAAAACTGAGATTAGTATATCATTCAGGTCGGGATTATGAGAAATATATAGGGAGAACATAGTGTAGAAATATTGATGATTTGTTAAGTTTTGGTTAACAAAGATGTACTCTTGAAAGGGACTGTTGAAAAAGTAGTTTGAGGCTTTTTTTAATTCGCAGAAGCAACCTCGATGGAGGAAAATCAGAGAATTGTTTGAACAACTTGTTAGTGAAAGATTCTGCAAATGTTGTCATATAGATGTGGTAGGCTACTTGCCTTGCAACCAAAATATTACCAGTCTGAAAACTTCTTCTTGTTTTTGGAGTGAGGGGGTGAGAGAGACTAGACTCTGGGGAAATTTGGTAGGGTAGGCATCCAAAAATATGATTTTTCTTGCTCTACTAATAAATATTTGTTTATTTAATTTATATTTATTACTAACTTCAAATAGATTATAAATAAATTAAGCAAATTGTCGTGCAAGCATATTTAACTTTGGAAGAAGGGGAAAAAAAAAAACAATAATAGAACTGTAAAAAGAAAAAGAATAAACAAAAGGTTAAACGTAAATGAAAAAGCATTAGTATTTCTTTTTCTTCAAATATTATTGAGCTAAAAAGAAACATTGTATAATGTTCAAAATGAATGAATAAATAAAACTGGCTACAGAAAAGAAAATCGGCAAATTGAATACAAATTATCGAACATAACATCAATACAAACCAAAAATATAAACGCAGTAACGCAAAACTTCAATCTCAAGAAAAGAGCTGTAATGGAGAAAATCTAAATTCCAAATGGACATGTGTAACAGAGCCAAAAACATAGAAAATTTTCAAACTGCATAAAGGCAATGAAACGATATATATCCTGAAATTTTCAAACGAGTTTTAAATAAACAGCTATAATAAAACATCGACTAAATCCAACTACAAGGGTTGAGGGCAAAAAACATAAAATCAGTTGTAGCATCTAATAAGTAAAATCCTAATCATACAGACAAATTCCTTTCTTGGTGTCTATCTGCAAAAGGTCAAAAGATAAACTAACAATGTTCCTTTTGTTCACATACACAGCTGATCAAACCCCTTTACATTTCAGAACAAATTATGCTGACATGTACTAGCCCGGGTAGATCAAAGCCTAGTCATTTATTTCATCTTTCTCAGAATTGTCCCCAGTGTCCGCTGTCTCCTCACCTTCCTCGTCAGACATGTTATTTATTACTTCAGTGATTATAGCCTTCACGTCTGCTTTTCGATGCATCAGATTTAAACCGAAGTGGTCTCCTGAGATAACTCAAAACTTGAGAATTAGCAAATTGAAACCAAAGTGTTAGAAAGTTCTAATGTAGCAATGAGTACTCTCATAGGAAAAGTCATACCAAGTAGTCTGAGAATATCGGATAATGTTGCCTGCATTTTCAGAAAGTGCAAAGGTTGTCAGCAGCAAATCCATAATTGAACATTCAGTATAACTTGCAATAGAAAACAACAGGTCCAACTTACAGTATTAAAATCTACTTCCTTCAGTATATTTACTACCACTGCATGCATTTCTTCAATAGTTGGTTCGGTGACTTCGGTCTTGACCTTCTTACTGCTTTTTCCTTTGCCTGTGGCAAATCAAGAAACATGAGCAAGCATGACAAATAAAGAAAGTCAATTCCTGGAAAGATTGCACAAAGACGAACAAAACTCTCTAATCTATCAAGTCATTTCCATTCAATGAACATTACAACATAATACAATTTCAAATCCGAGGGGGAACTTCACCAAATTATTGTGCATTATGATAATTATTCAAGTGATAGTTGACTGTGACAAATTTAATTGACCATGAATTGGAAATAGACATACATAGCGTCAAAACATAAAAGAAAAACCTTAAACTGGAGGGATCCTTCCTAGGTTTTCAAGCATCACTTTTGGAAGAAAAGGAGTGCCATATATGAATATCAAGGAGTAATACCTTGATCTGTTGAAGACTTGCTTGACTGTTTCTTGCTTGAAGCCTTTTCCTTTGCAGGTGCACTTGTATCCTCTTCAGTTTCCTTTTTAACCTTCGTCTTTTTCGTCGAGGAAGCCTTAATTTCATTCTTCGATTTAGCTTCAGCAGCATCTTTCTTTGAAGCTGAACTGGAAGATTTATTAGTAGATTTACCAGAGGTTTTGGAAGATTTTGAAAGGCTGCCTTTACTAAGAGGCTTAGACTTCTCAATCATCTTGCCACCGCTATTTTTTGTCACACTCTTCTTTGAAGAAGATTTCTCTACAGACTTCTGCTTTTTGGGTTCATCTTCCTCTTCCTCCGTGTCTTCCTCTGACTTTTTCTCTTCCTCCTCACTTTCTGCTCCAGCAGCTATGTCATTGTCATCTTCTTGATCATCTTTGCTCTGTGAAGGTTCACTTTTATCATTATCATTATCTTCTTCCTCAGTTTTGGATAAATCCTTGCGCTTCTTTCCCAGTTTGGAGTTTGGCTTATTTTTCTACACGCAATAAGAACGGTTAAACAGAATCCAAAGTGCATTAAGAACATTCCATAGAAGAGACAAAAAGGCACAATATTAATACTCCATGGTCTGCCAAATGCATATATTACTCTTTCCCTCCCACCTCAACCCATAAAGTAAAGAGTAAAACACTTAGCAAAATGGTCAGCACGAAAAATGTTTTGCTGAACAAAGCAACACAAAACGTTAACAAAAGAAGTAACACTAAGCACCATCACAAATCCTGGACCGCATGGGGAATGAGCCATTATTAGACTCAAAACATAGTAAGATCCACGTGAGTTTTCATTACAGCTATGAACCCACCAAGCATAAAAAGGATAACACCAAGGTTGCAACCATTTATCCAAAGAAGTAAACATTCCAGTGCTAAATAAATGGCTGAAACTAGAAAGTATGGCCACAAAAGCAGAACTACTTTTTCCTTGCTCGTTAGAAAGATGAGACAAGCGGGACAAGTATGAACAAAGAATTAAAACAGACAAGACAAGCAGGACATGTATGAACAAAGAATTAAAACAGACAAGACAAGCAGGACACGTATGAACAAAGAATTAAAACAGACAATTACTAACCTTTGTGGTTTTTCCTTCAGCCACATCAGAAGAGCTTGTGGTTTTGCTTGCTGAGTCCTTACTCTTTCGCTTCTTACCCCTCGACGACTGTCATGAAAGGAGCTATTATTTGATGACTCAATGGATAACTTTGCATTATAGAAATGTAAAACATACACAAACAAACTTTAAAAGAATGAAGGGGAAAAAAAAAAAGCAAATCTACCTTCTCCTTGTCAGCGAGCAATGTGTCTGTTGTAACTTGAGGAGATTCCAAGAACTCCAACAATTTTACAGAGAGTTCTTCCTGAAAAACACAACTATTATTGTTCAGGTGATTGAACATTTATGAGTATCATAATAGTGTCAATGGCAAGACTAAGACCTTACCTTCTTTACAGCAGCTCTACTGACTGGAATATTAAGTACATCACAAAAGTCCAACAATTTTTCTTTAACACATTTGTCAAGCTTCTCCTTGACTTTAGCTCTTTGCTTCTCCTGCTGAGGACATGAAGCAAAAATGAAATTTAAATTCACTAATTGAGTAATTTATGCCCCGATAATCAAGTGCAGTGTACATACCTACTGTATGTTACTCATGCCTATTTGCATGGATGGAGCTAAGCTTTGTTTTGAAAATTTTCAGATGTTTGAATGGTTTAAACTTTCAAAATAATATTTCACCTAAAAAACCATTGTATATGAGCATACTAAACTTAATCTCTCGTGATTGAAATGCAGCTAGTCATTTTCTGCAAGGACTGCAACATATGTCCATTCCTCCCCTCCTGCCCTTGTATTAAGAGTTCAAGATCCTTTACTAAGGAGCTTTCAAGACTGAAATTTGAGAAGTTTCGCTTACAGCTACTTTCTCCCCGTGTTACACCTAGATCTCTCAGACAGCCTCCAACAACCAATTTTCTTGCAAAGTGCATAATATAATTGGTGAGATTTAAACCTATATTTCATAACCTTTTACCTTTTTTTTAGGTTTGCTTCGGGAAATAGTAGGTATATTGATAATATCCCCGTCACGATCAATTCCAAGACTCCATATGCAGGTTGCAGAAATGGATCTCTCACATATTCCTCATGAAAATATTTTCTTTCAATGAGAATGACTATTCATTTCCGGAATCTCGAAATGTTAAAAATTCCACTTTAATTAAACACCACATTTTTCATATCAAATAGAATTTGTACTGGTGTGATTGTATAATTTATTATTACCTTGTGCTCTCAAATTATATTCACATTATACTGTACACTATATATGTCCGCAAATGTATGGTATAGAGGATATCTGCACCTCATATGGTGTTGCAGCACATCACATAAAAGCCTTTTAAATTCCCTTAGTTTATTTGACAAGCCATATTGTCCTCTATATAAGACCCTTTATGAGACACAAGTTAGGATTCTTTTGTAAAACCAACCTAATCAGCATCCGTTGCTGTAGCTTTTCCAGAAATAACAAAAGCAGACAAAATGTCTTTCCCTAGAAGAATATTTTTCTTCATAAAAGTTTCTTACATTACATTAAACATCCAACAAACTGAAGCCTTGACATATGATCTAGAACAAAACGAGTTAAGAGGACTTAGAATTCCAAGTCCTCAATACCAACAAAACAAAACAAAACAAAACAAAATAGAGAAGAGAGAAAAGAAAAGGACACCATACCTCATTCTCAACCCATACAAATCCAGAAAAGAGGCCAATATTTCTCTTCAGAGTATGTACCTGCACCAGAAACATGATTGCAATTTTACAAGATGATCAAACCCAATTGGGCTTCTAAACAATACAATGAACATATCTAAACAATATATACTTAAAGTGTTAACCATAAAATGCTAATTCAACTAACAATGAAACTGCAGGTTTTGAATAAAATGCTTATTCAAAAGGACTGTTCAAGATGTAACCTTTGATTTTTTGCCAAAAAGAATGCTGTGAAGAATCTGCAGGTTTTCATCACCCTTTCTCTTGGACAACTTGAAAGCCACTGAAACATTTGTAATACAAGTGTGAGGAAGAGGTACATGTTTTTGTGTAGACAAGTCCACTAAACAGTACAAAATACCAGCAAACTTGATGCAGACTGCAGTAGTGCAAAAAATCTGATGGAATCACTTTAAAACAGTATCCTGTACATTTATTGAACTTTGGCTTCATGAAAGAACCAGAACGAAAGGACCTAACCTAACCCATAAAAGAAGACCTTTTCATGCATCCCTTTTTACCCCCAAAGAGGCTTGGATATAATGAATGAAATAGCAGATCAAATGCTCTATGTATTTATGTTACCATGACCTTTGATATGAATTTCACATGCTGAGCAACTTGATTGAATAAAATAGTAATACAATTGAAGAGGCATTATTAAATACTGATTGTACTCTATGTATCTAAATACTAAGACAAGACTGAATATCTAGCTGAGTAAGTGCAATTTGTAAATAACTCATTAGCGCAGTGATACTGCATGTTCCATGATATCAGATATTTCCGTAAGCAAGATATTTGTATGGGACAAAAGAAATTAAGGATATCAAATAAACCCCTCCAGTTTTTCTTTGTCAGATACCACGCAATCACACTAAAGCGATATTTCCAACAAACAGCTTTTTACAAAACAAATACAGATATCATGATTTGATGCTACAAGTTCCAAAAGTGATGTCAAGCCATAGCAAAAAAATCAGACTTATTGAGAAACCAAATTCAGAAACAAATGATACAGTATCACAGGTATTGAATGAAATTATGAAATCATACCGTTTGGGATGTCCTTAAGCTGTGTACCTCGACCCTGTAGTTATGCACCCAATGTCAATAGAATCATTTGGTAAGTACTAGTCACAAATTCCATAAGTACCACAGAAAAACTAAAACATGCACGGTATCATTCAGGCCCCACTTGAGATCTTGATTATTGGAAAACAATAAGGAAATGAAAGCAGTGTAAAAGCACTCCAATATCTTTAACAATTTCAACAAATTAAATGAGAAGTTAAACACCACTAAATCAACAGATATCTTTTGAACTAGACATTGCTTCCCTTCAATGCATCATCATACTTGTAATATATGTTAGAATTTTTACGGTTCAATAGCTGAACATGGAATTGTCTTGTTCCACATTAAACTCAAACATCATCAATATCATCTTTCAAGCTCTAATAAGATCACAATCGCATATTGTGAGAATATGTGGGTCACTAAATCCACTTGGCACATGTCCATTGGACAAGTTGGTTTATTGAGTGTGGACCGTTAGATGAAATAAATGGATAAGATCTTTCTAGGATTATATATATTCTAGGTTTTCTTATTTTCTAGGTTGGAATAGTGAGTGAAGAACAGTGAGGAGCCATCTTCCATTCTTTTCTCAAAAGTGAGATTGGATTGAGTGTTTAAAAATCTTGGTCATCTCTGGTGGATTGGTTAGTGAACAAATCCGATTGTCGTTCCATTGGTTGCATTGCAGTGTTCTTTGTGGCAAGAATCTGAGCCCACAAACTTAACCAAGAACAAAGAAACAACAAAAGAGAATTTTTCTTGTATTTTTAAAATTCAAACGAGATTGTAATAATTGTTATTATTTTCAATCTCAACAAATAGTATCAGAGCCTAGATTATTGATCTAGGGGTGTGAAAAATCAAGAAAAGTTGGTGGGTCGAGAGTTGGAACCGGATCCGCGAACAGTCAATTCACCCGAGACTTCAAACCAAGATACCGCCAAACCACTCATCGTCCGGGATATCCGAGACCATATTTGGGTTCACGACGACGAGGCGAACAAAGCCCATCGGTGCGTAAGGCGCGTAAAAATCTGGCTGGCAGCTACTATTTCCGACGCGTGCGGGCTCCTTTCCGAGCGTAGTTTGCGGCAGACGACTCCCCTAGCTGAGACACACAACCTGGTGGTCCGGTGGTTGCGCGTGAGACTTTTTACCGCTACCGCTGCGTACAACGACTTCGGGGCGGCGCGAGCGCGCGCCGCTTTTCCAATGACCGTGTTTTGGAGCAAATTGCTTACTGGTTTGTTTCTAGGTGGAGCAACGGTGCAGCAGATTGGTTGTTCAAGAGGTGCCTTGGAACGAGGAAATTCATTTCGTCTCTCCTATAAATACGCACAGCAGATTTGTCCGCTATGTTAAAATTTCTTGAACCCTATCATTTAATTTTATACTTTGTTAATTGTATTTGAGGTAAAAACAAACTAGGTGGCTAGAACCTACATCTCCTTAGTGTAATTTGTTGTTTTATTGACTTGTGCGTTGATAAACTGTGTTTCCATGTATCTTAGTTAGTAATTTGAAAAAAGATTGTGTTCTGTGTGAGTAAGTTTTTTTTATAAAACTTTTTTAAAAATTCTCACTCATGGATTCAACAAAGGGTTTCTAAAGCCCTTGATGATCCAGAGAAATTTTCTGATGCATTAAAAGTTAAACCTGATCAAATTGACGAGATGAATGAAATTGCATACAGTTCTATAATATTGCACTTATCTGATAATATTGTTAGACAAGTTGATGATGTTAAGACTGCTAGAGAATTGTGGGAAGCTCTTGACAAGTTATTTTTGACAAAAACTTTGCCAAATAGGATTTATTTGCTAGAAAAAAATTTCAGTTTTAAAATAGATTCGAGAAAGGATCTTGAATCCAATCTGAGTTTTAAAATGGACTCGGGGAAAGATCTTGAATCCAATCTTAGCAATAAGAAATTTGACGATGAGGATCTAGTTGTTATACTTTTGAATTCTCTTCCTGATTCTTATAGAAATGTTAGAAATGCGATTAAGTATGCTAGCGATGTTTTGACTCAAGCTATTGTGATAGATACTTTGAGATCAAAGAATTTAGAAGTCAAAAAAGAGTAAGAGAAGCACTAGAGAGGAGAGTTTGTTTATTAGAGGGAAAAATGAAATGAAAGGAGAGAACAATTACCTGTGTAAGAAGGGCAATGGAAAATCTAAAGGTAGGTCTAAGTCTAGAAATAAAGGCAATAAGAAATATTATCATTGTGGAAAGTTAGGACATTTCAAGAAAAATTGCTATAAGCTTAAGAAAAAAACTAAGCAACAACAGAATGAAGATCAAAATGTTGCTGCTGTTGGGGATGCCCTAGATGGTTTATATGTTATAACTGTGCCTAATGGTGAGATTAACTATGAGTGGATATTAGACTCAGGTGCCACTTTTCATTTGTGTCCCGTGAGGTCTTGGTTTTATAACTATAGAGAAATTGAACGTAGGAAAGTATACATGGGGGACAACAATTCTCAAACAGTTGAAGAAATAGGTGACATTGCTATTAGGATGTGATGGCATTGTCCGACCTCTTCTTAGTGTTAAGTATGTCCCAAACCTTAAAAGGAATCTAGTTTCTTTAGGAGTTCTTGAAGATGAGAGTTGGATGTTCAAATCTAATTTTGATACTTTAAAGATTCTTAAAAGTTCTCTAGTAGTTATGAAAGGTCCCAAAAGGAATGGGTTGTATTACCTTCTAGATGAAGCTTTACATGTCAAAGATTAAGAATAGGTTTTAATCAATACTAATAGATCAGATCTATGGCATAGGAGGATAGGACATATTGGGAATAAAGGGCTAAAATATCTTAGTGACCAAAATTTACTAGATAAAGACATTGTTGCACCTTTGAGCTTTTGTAAGACGTGTGTTCTAGGAAAGTCACACAGAGTCAACTTTAAGATAGGTCAACATAGCACTAAGAGACCATTAGATTACATTCATGCAGATTTGTGGGATCCAGAAAAACAGCCTACACATGGTGGGAACAGGTTTTTCCTATCCATTGTTGATGACTACTCTAGAAAGGTTTGGGTTTTCCCACTTAAGTCAAAATTTGAAATTTTTAGCAAGTTTAAATCCTGGCATACCTTAGTCAAAAATCAAGTGGAAAAATGTGTAAAAACTCTTAGGACAGACAATGGTTTAGAGTTTTGCAACTTTGAAATTGATGAGTTTTGCAAAGAGGAGTATCACAAGACATAGGATTGTGAGAAATACCCCCAACAAAATGGGTAGCTGAGAGGATGAATCAGACTTTAATAAATAAAGTCAAATGTATGTTGATTATTCAGGGTTGGCCAAAGATTTTTGGGCTGAAGCCTTATATACTGCGGCTTATTTGATAAATAAGTCACCATCTAGTTCTGTTAACTTCAAAAGGTCCCAAGAGTTGTGGTCTGAAAAATCTCCAGATTTGTCACACATTAGAGTATTTGAGTGTGCTACTTATGCACATCAGGTTAAGGGTAAGTTAGACCCTAGGACTACTAAGTGCGTCATGTTAAGATACCCAGAGATTGTCAAAGGGTATAGATTGTAGATTTTAGGTGTTAAGAGTATTAAGATAAATAACAGTAGAAATGTAAAGTTTAATAAACTTGATATGCCTTGCCTAAAAACTCCAGACAATCAGGTTAAACAAAATGAGGAAGAAGAATCTTCTACTGGGAAGAAGATTCAAACTGAGGTGAAGAGATTAGAAGTTAATCAAGAGGTTAGAGAACCTGAAAAAATTGATCCTCAAGTTGAGACTGAACAAGAAGAAGTCTTAGAACAACATGAACTAAACTCTTGAAACTGTGATCCCTAATCAAGAACAACTTGAAGATACTAATTTGAGAAATTATCAATTAACAAGAAATAGGGAGAGAAGACGAGTAAGACCAAATTTGAAATACACTTCTTCAAATTTGATGGAGTTTGTCCTAGTTTCGAGTGAAGCCTTAGAGTCAGTTGAACCTTTTTCTTATGAAGAAGCTGTTAACTTAAAAAATTCTGAAAATTAGAAGAAGGCTATGAGAGAGGAGATTCATTCTTTAAGCAAAAATGATACTTAGAAGTTGGTTGAGAGACCAAAGAATCTAAAGGTAGTCCATTGTAAATAAATCTACAAGTTGAAGGAAGGAATAGAACTTAATGACTTTTTAAGATATAAAGCTAGGTTGGTAGCTAAGGGATTTACTCAGAGAGAAGGGATTGATTATAATAAGGTATTTTTCCGGTGATTAAGTATAAGATTATCAGGTTAGTATTGGCCTTAATTGTCCAATTCAATTAAGAATTAAAACAACTAGATGTTAAGACTACTTTTCTTCATGGTGAGTTAAATGAAGTCATTTATATGTCTCAACCTCAAAGTTTTGAGGTGAAAGGGAAGTTTGAGCTTGTCTGCTTGCTTAACAAGTCCTTATGTAGTCTTAAACAAAGTCCTAAGCAATGGTATAAACGTTTTGATGTTTATGAGCTTAAAATTGGTTTCAAAATAAGTGAATTTGATGCATACTTATATTATAATAACACTAAGATAAGCTCTGAGGTTTATTTATTGTTATATGTTGATGACATGTTGTTTGCTAATAGTAGTAAATCTGATATCATAAAAATGAAAAACCTTTTGAAATCTAAATTTGACATGAAAGACTTAGAATGTGCAAGAAAAATTATTGGTATAGTTATTAAAAGGAATAGAGCTGAAAATAGGTTGACTATTAATCAAGAGTCTTATTTGAAAAAGGTAATAACCAAATTTGATATGAAATTTGCTAAGTCAGTCAATGTACCTTTAGTTGCACACATGATTTTATCATCTACTCAAAGCCCTAAAACTGAAGAAAAAAAAAGGAAATGAATAGTATCTTCTATGCTAATGTCATTGATTCTGTAATGTATTTGATGATTATCACTAAACCTGACCTAGCTTATGCAGTTAATTTCTTGAGCAAATTTATATCTAACCCAGGTAAACATTATTGGATTACTCTTAAATGGCTGTTGAAATACCTAGCTGGGACAGTTAAAAGGGGTTAGTGTTCGAAAAGAGGAGTGATAAGCTTGAGCTTAAGAGTTATGTAGATTCTGACTTTGCAAGGGATAAGAATCAGAGAAAATCTACCACTTATTACTTCTTTACATTAGGTGATAATTGTATCACTTGAAAATCACAGTTGCAATATTTAGTTACACTCTCCAGCACTAAAGCTGAATATGTTACACTAACTGAAACTTTTAAAGAATGTATATAGAAATGCCTCTTATGTGAATTGAACTTCTTGAATAAAAATGTCATGATTTTTACTGATAGTCAAAGTGTTTTAATGCTATGTAAAAATCCTGTGTATCATGAAAGATCTAAGCATATTGAGGTTAAATACCATTTCATTAGAAAAATTAGCTTCTGGTGAATTTAAATTGCTTAAAATTGCAACTGATGATAACTCTACAGATGTTGAAACCAAAGTGCTTGCTGTTGGTAAGTTTAATAAGTGCATATCAATGTTGAATATTGATAAGAGTTAACTTATATGACAGGTACTTGCTGCAGTGGAGGATTGGTGAAGCAGGTACCGGGCTGGAGAGGACGATGATGATGAAATAAGACCACAAAAGGATAGCACTTGTAGCCAAAAAACTTAGTAGTGGATTTGTAATCCAAGGTGAAGTTTGTGAAAATATATGGGTCACTAAATTCACTTGACACATGTCTATTAGACAAGTTGGTTTATTGAGTGTGGACCGTTAAATGAAATAGATGGATGAGATTTTTATCGAATTATATATATTCTAGGTTTTCTTATTTTTTAGGTTAGAATAGAGAGTGAAGAAAAGTGAGGAGCTGTTTTTCATTCTTTTCTCAAAAGTGAGATTGGACTAAGTGTTTAAAAATCTTGGTCATCTCCAGTGGGTTGGTTGGTGAACAAATCCGATTGCCGTTCCCTTGGTTGCATTGCGGTGTTCTTTGTAGCAAGAATCTGAACCCACAAGTTTAACCAAGAACAAATAAGCAACAAAGGAGAATTTTTCTTGTATTTTTTACATTCAAACAAGATTGTAATGATTGTTATTATTTTCAATCTCAACACATATAACAGCTAACACGGAAGAGTGTGTGAAAAGGAGGTTGAGAGAGAGAGAGATGTGAGCATTAGGAATATTATAAGTCGAAAATGTTTGTAAGCATTTGGAAAACCTTTCCGGTTTTCTTTTCTTTTTCCTCGAAGATACTAAGTATTAAACGCAGAAACAAAACGGTCCACCATTAAAACTCCAAATTCTTAGTAATTATTAACATACCTTTTCAATGGCCAAAGGTTTGGTGGCAGAGCTGCTGGGTGTTGCATTCACAGTAAACCGCTCCACCGTCTTCCTCTCCCTCATCGGCCTGTCGCCTCTAGGAGTCCTTGGTGATGACAATTCTTCCTTCTCATTTTGCACTTTAGCCCCACTTTTCTCTGTTTTCAATCCTTTCTTCACGTTTTTCTTCTCACTCTTTCCCTTCTTTTTTCCCTTTCTCTCGTCTTCTTCTACTTTCTCACCCTCTCCTTCATCTAGCTCTTTTTCTTCATCTTCGTCTCCATCTTGACCCTCCTCTTCTTCCCCTTTAATTTCCTCTTCTTTTTCCTCCTCCCCTTCACTTTCTTCTTCCCCTGCTTTTTCCTCCTCCCCTTCACTTTCTTCTTCCCCTTCATTTTCCTCTCCTTTTTCGTCTTCCTTTTCTTGTTTCACCACCTCCTCCTCCTCTAATTTCTCCACTTTTTCTTCATCTGGGTCTTCCTTGACTTCACCTTTCACTTCAACTTCAGTTGGGTCCTTCTCCTCACTCTCTAGCTTCTTGCTCTCCTCTAAAGATTCCTTTTCCGAAGCCATGAACCCCAAATCGTGAAAGCTATAAACCCCCGAATATCAGTGTATGTGTGTCTAAAGTAAAATCAAGGGTTTGGGGGGCGAGTATAGATGCAAAAATAGTCCGTGCAGATGTTGATTGCAGGTGTGTGAGTGAAAATGAGTTGCAATTGAAATTTCAGGGCAAAATATTTAGGTCAAGGGCGCGTAGATTTGGGGTTTTGTGATTTTGAAAATTTTCGATGAAAGGAAGAGGATTCATTTAACGGGCTCGGTGGGTTCGGCTCCATTGCACTCAGCTGCTATAATACGCGCGTGACATCATGTTTCGTGTTCGTTTTAAATAAATTTTAGTTATTCCATTGAAATGAAGTAATGATATTTAAATGAAAGTATAGTTAATGTTTGAACATATTTATTAGTTTATTATAAATATTTATAAGTTAGTTAAATATTATTTTTTTTTATATTTTGTGAAATCTAAAAAATTAATATAGCCGACCCCTAGACCTGCCCGATTTTGGACCGAGACAAGTGAGACAATCGCGCCCAAAATCAAAAGGAGCTTATTTTCATTAATGAGTTTACAAACACCCTTTTTAGGCAGATCTAGAACAGTTAGTGAAGGAACGTCCAGACCAAGTACATCTAATGTAGATAGAACTTTGTTAGATAGGTTGTTAGGAAGAACATAGCAAAATGATCAAAACATTGAAGAAATTTTATATTCAGATCAGGATTATGAAAGATTCCAGACTCATGGCTTAAGATTACTTAATCCAGAAGTTTTATATAATAGAGGAATATTTAAATCTAGAACCCAGTTCTTTAGACATAATAGGCAAGTTCCCTTACAATGCATAGGAAACCAAGTTAGGAAAGTAAACTTAATGAGTAGTAAAGGTATAAATATAGTTAAGCCAAAAGAATTTTCGGTAGAACAATTAGCAGGATTAGAATGGGACATGGATAAATTCTTAGAACAAAAAGATAAGACAACCATAGCCCCTACAGAATCTTTAACTTACAAAGACATACATGGTAGAACTAGTTTAAGGTTTATAAATTACGATCAGATTGAAAGACAAACAGAAGATACTGAAGAAAATGAATCAGTTAGCGAACCATTTATAGATAATGTTCATATAGAATTATTAGGAGAAGATCTTGATAGAATCATCTTTCCTAAAGAATTAGGAATAGATCTTAGTAAAGATGAACTTCTTAAATTAGAAGATCAGATGTTTTTAAATAAACAGATTCAAGAAAATGAGTACTTATATTATGATTCAGAAAAGAACATAAGATTAGGAATTACTCAAAAGAACTTAATGATAATAGTTCAGAAATAAGTTATGAAAAAGATTTTATGGATACACAAGCTTATAAAACTATAGACGATACTCCTTTTGATAAGACTATTAAACATGAACCTTTTATTTACGGACTAGGCTTTCCCCCTAGAGGAGCATATGATAAGTATAGCGAACCTCCAGAAGACTCTAAATATATACCTAAATGTAGTAAAAGACCATTAGAAAATAAGATAGAATTCCAATATGTAGCAAAGGCACAAATTTTAAATTTGATGCACATGACCCTCAGATGTGGACTAATGTCATAGATATTTGGAAGTACACTATTATAGGACATTATATTAGAAATTTTCAAGAAATAGAACCCTTACACATGTATAGATATTTAGAAACTTTTTTAGGAGAAAGTACTAAAGCAATGTGGAAAGCATATAAGAAAGAGAAGAAGGAAGAATTTGATGAGCTAATTAAACTAGGAAGTAATCCTTATAACTTTGTTAATAAGATTCAAGTTTTAATTACTGGTTCAGACCCAAATTCAGGACAGATGAGTGTTCAAAAGAAAGCTATGAGAGACTTAGAAACAGCTTAGTTTATATAAATGGACCAAAGGTAAATATGTTAAGAAGTTTTTAAATGAATATCATTATTTAGTTTCAATATCAGGCAACACTTTTAATCAAAAATAGGACAAAAGTTATTTCATAAGTTACCAGGCCCTTTAGGATTAGAAATAATAGAACAATGGAATAATTTAGCTTCAGTAAAAGAATTTCCAGACAAGAAATGGAGTATAGGACATAGAATACAACATGTAATCAGATGTCTTAAAGACAAATGTGTTACTTTACAAATACAGAAACAACTTAAAAAGACAGATTATAAATTCTGCAAAGACATTTTTACACCTCAGACTTATGGTGCTTCAAAACCCATAAAAAATAAGAAATATAAAGATGATAAAAGAAGTAAGAAAAGACCAATTAAGAAAAGATATTTTCTTAGAAAATCTAATAAAAGAAAGCCTTATTTAGAATAAGCATGTTAGAAAGTTCAAACCAGATAGAACTTATAAGAATAAGCTTAGTTGTTTCGTGTGTAATAGTAATGAGCATTTAGCAAGGACATGTCCTAAAAGACTTAATAGTTATAATAAAAAGAGTACTTTAATATAATGTACTAATGAAGATTTAATTCAGTTAGATGAATATATTTCAGATAATGAATCTATATATAGTATAATATCTATAGAAGACAATATAGAAATCCAAGAAGATTCAGATTATGAAATTTTAGATGAATTTACAAATTTCAAGATTACAGAAGAATCAGAATCTGAAGAAGAATTAAATTTAGTACAAACTATATTAGAAGATTGTAATCATAATTGGTAGAAAAGAACAGGTGCAGATAGTACAACATGTTTTTTATGTAATTGGTATCCAGCCAGAAAGCTTAGAGCTAAATGTTTAGAATGTTATAAAGAAGCATGTATTAAATATTTAGAAATAAATAGTTTAATTGAAAAAGAAGAAATTAAACCAGAAATTACAACAGAACAAATTGAGAATTCTGAAATTAGAATTCTTAGAAGAAGAATTGAAAATATATAAGATATGCAGAAATTATTAGTTCAGAGAATAGAAATCTTAGAATCTAATAATAAAGGCAAATGAATAATGATAGAAGAACCAATTTCAGAAAATCCAGAATTAGTTCAGATAGTATGTAATTCAGAAAAGCTCAAGAGTATTAAAGTAAAATGCCAGATTAGGATAGGAGATTATATTATTAGATGTTTAGGATTGATAGACTCAGGTTGTAGCAATTGTATAATTAATAAAAAATTAATCCCAGAAAGATATATAGAAAAATCAAAGAATCCAATAGATACTCAACAAATGGATGTAGACCATTACACTTATACAGATTTATTAAGACCAAACAGTAAGATTAGTTTTGAAACAAATTGCGGATTAAGTATAGAATATACATTACCTAGAGATTCAACATGGGTAAGACCGTTAAATCTTAAAGATACAGACTTTATTTTAGGGTTAAGTTTTTTATTAAAAGACAATGGAAGTGTTACAATTACTAAAGACTTTATACATTTCCAGAAACATACATTATTTAGTCCTACACAGACTATTTACTTTCCATCAGAATGCGCTGAGAAGCGTGGTGGTAGTAGTAAAAAAGAATGCCCCTGTAAATCAGAAAGAGAATGTCAGTTAGTAGAAAATCAAAATCTAGAGGAAGACGAATTAGAAAATGAATTCAATAATCTTGAAGAATTTGATTTTGGCCCAATAGACCTTTTAGATAATGAAAAAATTTACTATACTTTAGTAACAGAACAAGACATAGAAAGTTTAATCTCTAAATTAGAAAAAATGGAAATTTTAGGAGAAAATGTTTTAAAGTATTGGGAAAAAGACAAGGTAACATGTGAGCTCAAGATCAAGAACCCTGAATACATAAGTAGATGCAAAAATATAGAAGCTACAAATTTAGATTTAGAAGATTTTAAAATGCACACACAAGATTTACTCAAATTAGGAGTAATAAGAAAATCAGATAGTCCTCATAGATCAGCAGCTTTTATAGTTAGAAAGCATTCAGAAATAGTTAGAGGTAAAAGTAGAATGGTTTTTAATTATAAAAGACTAAATGATAATACAATAGATGATGCCTATAAATTGCCAGATAAGACTGTTCTTATTAACAGAATTCAGAATTGTAAGATTTTTAGTAAGTTTGATTTAAAATCAGGATTTTGGCAAGTTAAGATGCATCCTGATAGTATAGAATGGACAGCATTCACTTGTCCAGAAGGACACTTTGAATGGCTAGTCATGTCTTTTGGTTTAAAAAATGCTCTAAGTATTTTCCAGAGAAAGATGGATAGTATCTTTAATAAGCATAGCAGATTCGTAGTAACATATATAGATGATATTTTAGTTTTTAGTAAAAATAGAAGAGAACACAGAGGACATTTACAAATCATTTTTTCAGAATTTATTAATCATGGATTAATAATTAGTAAGAAGAAAATGGTATTATTTAAAGAATATATAGACTTTTTAGGAGTAAAGATAGGACAAGGGAAGATATCCCTTCAACCACACATAGCACAGAAAGCCTTAGAATTTCCTGATAAATTAGAAGATTTAAAAAAAATTCAGAAATTTTTAAGGTTAGTCAATTATGCTAGACCATTTATTAAAGATTTAGGAAAAATAGCAGGACCATTGTATTCAAAGACTTCTCCCACAGGACAAAGACACTTTAATATAGAAGATGTCAAACTAGTCCAAGAAATCAAAAATAAAATTAGAAGTCTTCCAGAATTAGCAATGCCTTTAAATACAGATTTTTTAATTATAGAAACAGACGATAGTATTTTAGGATGGGGAGCTATTCTTTTATGCAAACCCAATAAATACGCAGATAAAACTACAGAAAGAATTTGTAGATATAATAGTGGTAGTTATAAAGAAAAAGGAAATTTGAGTAGTATAGATGCAGAATTATTAGCAATTAATTATGCTCTAGACAGTTTTGAACTTTTTATAGTTTCTAAGAAAGAAATTTTGATAAGAACAGATTGTGCAGCTATAGTTTCATTTTATAATAAACTCAAATTAGATTCCAAGAAAAGCAGTAGAAGAAGATGGTTAAATTTTTTAGATAGAATTACAAACACTGGAATTAATATAGATTTTGAACATATTAAAGGAGTAGATAACAAAGCAACATATATTTTAAGTAGAATGATTTCTACTAAAGAATTTTGATCTAACTGTTTTGTGTTCCTTTACAGATATCCAGACCTCCATTAAGACCAGGAATTCCCCCTGGGAATTCTTTAGCTTCTACATCTTTATTACAGACTTCGAGTAGTCAGAACAGACCCTTTTACCAAGAACGTTTAAGGTTTGGTAATCAAGAACTTTTATGTTTTCCTAATAGTATTATTTCATTTAAAGTTTTACCACACATTTCCATTTCTAAGGAAGAAAGATGCATTTTAGATAATTTATGGATTTCTTATAATAAGAACCCTAAAGATTAGAAGTATTTTCTTGCTTCTTTAAATGTACTTTCAGAATATTTTAATCAAGGTAAAAAATATAAGTTTTATGTTGTAGTCAAAGGTAAAACTCCAGGAATTTTTCATTCATGGTTAGAAGTGTTAGATTGCATTAAAGATTGTAAAGATCCTCTTTACAAAGGATTTTCTAGTTACCAAGAAGTACTAGATTCTGCTAGGCAGTTGATAGGATTAAATTTTTATGCTTTACCTACATTAAAGAATTTTCAAGATCCTCCATTAGACTTTTCTCCTAGTAAAGACAAAAAGATTGTTTGCACTCATTACGAATGTATGCAAAACAATTTTAAGATTATCAATGAATCTAATCAGAATCTGTTAGCTGAAAGAACATCTTTACAAAAGAAAATTTCTTCTTTAGAACAACAAATTGTGAACTTGAGAATGACTTATCCAAAGAGTACTATTGAACCCAAAAAATCAATAGCTAGTCTAGCCCAAACGGTAGCTGGTAAAGATTCATCAAATCCGTTGATGGCTGTGGACTTGCCAAAAGTCCAACAGACTCAGGGAACTGTTGATTTCCCTACAAATTTAAAAAGAATCCAATCTGGGACACTCTTGGCCAGCCCAGTGGCAAATTTGATCTTCTTGTAGATTATTCAAAAAACCCATCTCAAGAATTTTTACCCCAGACTCAAAGCTCAGAAGCCCAAAATACCCAGACCTCCAAAGGAAAAGAAATTCTCCAAGATAGTCAAGACCCAGAAGATGATGAGATATCTATAGAAAGACTTCTTTCACAAATTGAAAAATTCCAGAAAAATGAGAAAGTCTTAAAAAGAAAAATTGTTGCAAAAAAGAAGAAAAATAAAAAGAAAGAAGAAAAGAATCTTGAAGAAATAATCGAACAAGCATTAGAAAAAGTCATTACAAAGAAAGAAAATAATAAAGAAAAAGAGATTCAATGTCAAGACAGAAACAACCCAGAACTAGATGACTCTTTTCAAGGTAGTGGTAATGGGTAGTGGTAGTGAAGACAGGTATGAAGGAGAAAGAGACGGATACAATAATTCAGACAGTGGAATGTCATTTTCCCCAACAGCTCTTCACAATCTTGACACTTAGAAGATTTAATTCGTGATAGATCTTTGCTTTTCCAGAAAGATGTCCTTTTTCTACCAAGATGCTCTGCCAAGAAGAAAATCCAAGACTGATTCTAACAAAGATTTCTGCCAGACAAACATGGAAAGAGACAGGCTCTTGTTACAGAAAAAACAATGAAAGAACTGTGCAAATTTTGAAAATTCTGCCAAGACGCTGTAGAACTTTTGAAAATTTTCAGACTCTGCCAAAAGAAGATTTTGAAAAATTCAAAGATACCCAGACAGACTACTGTACAACTTTTGAAAAAGAGACAGCCAGGTACATTTTCAGAGAAATTTCAAGACTTTAGCCAGAAGTTTTTCGGTGAAACGCGTGCCAAAAGCAAAACAGAAGAAAAGACAAAAAGCAGGAACGCGTGGAAAGAAAAACGAATCTTGCTTTTTCAGATTTACTTTTAGACTGTTGTTTTGCTCCCAAGAATTTCTCTATAAAGGGAGAAATATTTCATTTGTAAGAGCACGGATTACACATTACACATCTCACTGCTCTCAAAAAATCCCTCCCTTTACACAGAAAAATTCTCAATCCAGACATTGTACAAAGCTTGTAATCAGGTAAATATTATTTCAAAACTTGTAATTTAATTTAGTTTTTCAGATATTTTCGGGATTTTCCGAAAGGGAAATCCTTAGTAGTAATTTCTTTTATGTATTAGCAGATCTCCAAAAAATATTTTATTCTATAATTTTTATGAAGTTTTATGAAATTTTTTGTTGAAATGTTTTGTTAATATTTGTTGTATCATCATTTCTTCCTTTGCATGTTATAAAAGCATAACTTGATTTTTAAAAGCCATACTGTTTCTAAATTAATCTTGAGTGATCCAAATAAGTAAGGATTGTTGGCCGGAGTGAGCCTGTGATATCCTTTAGATGTTGGGGAAAGGGAATCAATTAATTTAAGAATTTATTAAGGGAGTGCCAGTGGTAACCTTAATGAAAAGAATCAGGTTCAAGTTAACATGTCTTAGGTGGTGATATTTGTTTCCGTAAAAAAAAAAAGGAGATTTGTTAAGACAATTAAAAGAACTTATGAAAAGGGAAGTACCGTAGTAGGATAAAAGTTCAATTTTTGAAAAACAAAAAATTTTTATGAACCCAGACGAAGCATCCACATCAGGAACAAAAGAAGCCAACCCAGAACAGAAGATAAAATTATCTTCAGAACTTATTCAGAATTTTATTTACCTGTCAGAAGAAACAAGTAAAGAATTAGAAAGAATAAGAAAAATTTAGGACAAAGATATAAGATTTTAGATAGAATCTTTAGAGAATTACCACAACTAGATTCATCTTTATTAGAAGAACATATTATTTTACAAAATAAAGACCTAAATAACTTTAAAAGAAGAGTTATAGAATTAGAAGAAATCATAACAAACGGAGCTATAGAACCAGATAGCCAATTTATAGATTATTATTTAAAAATAAAAGAATTAACAGACAATTTAAACTTCCGCATTAAGGAGATAGAATCTCGTGAAATCGATTAAACGGAATTCTTCTAACTCTGCCAACTCTGATGACCAACCTTGAGATAGACCCTTCTACACCAGTGGCTGAGCCTATCTCTTCGCACCCCCCCTCTCATATATATATTTGATTACTGAAAATGCCCAAAAAAAATATTTGTGCAAAAGTTTGAAGTCCAGCAAAACAAAAGAAAGCAAGCCTCATTCTATGAGTACTATGACTATTATTAAGTAATGGTCCAAAATTGAAGGGGAGCCATTTAAAAAAAAAAAAATTGAAGCCTAGCCAACGACTTTTAAGACTTTTCTTTGGGGCCTAATTTTGGAACTTCGCTTCGAGCCCAAAAAAATGTCAAAATCGGCCCTGCGCCTAGACTCCTCTAGTCAAGCATCGCGCTTCGTCCTATCCTGCTCTTGTCTCGTCCTTGTTTAATTTTTGTTTAAGTTTGAAAAAGTTAGAAACTCAAATGTTACGTCTAATCATGATTTACACTTTTAAATCATTAGTCGGTCTACTCATAAATAAGTGGCCACACTAATTTATACACCTTTCTACCTTCTTAATTGCTCCAATTTGACGAGAAATTTGAGCAGTGATAAAGAAATTTTTTGTCTTGATGATTTTGGTCTTGTTAGACAAATCATTGTGGGACACTCATGCCTGTAATAATTTTTGCATCTGATAACAAATATCATATTCCTTAAATGAGAATATGTCATGATACTACATTTTCACTTATTGTTGATAATTAATATAGACACTTTTGTTTTTAATAGTGTCTGGTGAGAGTCGAGTAATTTTATAAGATCGTGACAACAAATTTCTTCTTAGTTATTTCGCGCAAGTCATTCGATTTCAGAAATAGTAACAATTTAAGTTGTATTTAATTAAAAAAAATAGACTATTGTGAGAAGAGTTATTTTTTCTCTACAATCTTTATTTTATAACACGTTATCAGCATGAGTTCTAGCCAACCAATTATTTGATTATTTCATCCATATACGAAAGATAACAATTCTATATATTCTTTTACCACCTATATGATCGATTTCTACCTCCTAAATGGATGGTTTTAAATTCCCTTTTCTATATGTTCTTTTACCACTAGCATGGTCGGTTCTTTGCCATAACGGATGGTTTTAAATATATCCGTCCTTTGTATGTTTTAACACCTAAATTGTTGGTTATTACTATTAATGAATTATAACAAAGCATAGTTCGTTGCTTCTGGAGAAGCAGTCGTTTTTGCATAGATCATTATTCCTAAAGGATACAATTTTATGGTGTAATCAATTATGTTTATATAATTAACCTTATATCTCTAACATATTATTGGTTACATATCATGCTTAATTGAAGTGTTTTATTTTCATTAAAGAAGCACTTAAATTGATAAAGTTGATAAAGGAAAGTATTCTGAAAATCAACATCTTCCCTGCACAAGCAGTAAATTTGAACTTAAATCTGGATTTTTTGGTAATACTTTTGGTCATAAGACCACTTGGATATATGATAGATATATGAGTCTATTATTGTTATAATTTTACGTTCTTTAGATAGTTCTGCACACTTTCGATAGTTCTGAATGGGTGAGTTATGAATTTGTTATCGAAAGTGTGCAGAACTATCTAATAGTATACATATAGTAAACAAGTTCAAATATGTAAAGAACGACCTTATCCAATAAACGAGAATTTTTTAAAAATTCATGAAAGTTGACTGTAGTGCATAGAGGACTGAATCATAATGCCTGGTTATGAGTAAAAGTAGAAGCTTTTTATTATGGAATCAATCAGGTCACAAGTCCTAAACAAAAGCTATAGGATTTTAAGTCTAGTTTTTGGATATGTATGCCCCTTGTTTATATTCATTGTGAATTATTTTGTATGATTTTTGAAATCTAGTGTGCACATATTACTCATATTTTTATGATTTACTATTGTCTATTCAATTGCTAATCGTATTATTGATTTTATAAAAGTTTACGATGGCAAATTTGGCAAAGCTCGATTTTCTGACCCTTGATATTACTCGAAAAATTTATGTATCATGGGTACTAGATGCTGAATTCCACTTGAAATCAATGGGCCTTGAATTACAATTAAAGAGGAGAATGATGCAACTAGCCAAGAAAAGGCTAAGGCTATGATCTTTATTCCACCATCGAGATGAAGGGTTAAAAAATTACTATTTCGTTGTTAAAGATCTTGAAGATCTTTGGAATAACTCGAAAGAGAGATAGGACCATCAGAAAAAAACTGTAATTCTTCCAAATGCTCGTTATGAATGGTTACACTCGAGACTACAAGATTTTAAATATGTAACCGAGTATAATTCAGCAATGATCAAAATAAGTTCAAAATTAAAATTATGCAGAGAAAAGGTTACTCATCAGAAAACATACTCTACCTTCCATGCATCGAATGTGCTCCTACAGCAGCAATATCGAGAGGGGTTCTAAAAATACTCTGAATTAATTTTATGTCTTCTTGTGGCTGAGCAAAATAATGAGATTCTAATGAAAAACCACGAAGCTCGTCCAACTGATTATAGTGCATTCCCTGAAGTGAATTCAATAATATCTACCAATGGTGAATGTAGGCATGGTCGTGGCCGGAGTCAAAATAATGTTTGGTATAATGGTGATTATAGCAATAATTCTTCGGATTTTAAAAGGTCTACACACGATTGAGAAAAAAGGGAAAAGTGATAAGTGCACTTATCTGGGCTTTTAAACTAAGCTTTTATCCCGCCATTTTAATGAATTTTTACTTAATTTATTGTATTCTTTCTATTTCGCCGAATTGCTTTATAAGTAATTGGAGAAGAATAGAAGAAAAGAGTAATAATTTTATGAAATCGACGAGTAAATGATATATCATTGGAAAGATAATCGAATTACGAGTCCACCACTTTTTACGGATCTCAATTTGGAGCTTTCTACAAGAAGTTATGGTAGTTTGAAAAACAAAATTACCAATGTTAATTTGGCTGCATGATTTTTATTTTCCTTTTGAGTTGTAATCCGATTAAGAAACCTTTTACCTCCACGAATTTTATAATATTTTGAGATCTTTTGGGACACAATTAGGTAACTATATATATGATTTATTAACTCATAATTTGGGAGCCGTTTTGAGAGCCGAATTCAGAGCCGGATTAGAGACGAATTTTGGGAACAAGATACAAGAGGTGAATCGAAGATCAAGACACGGGATTGAAGATTCTTCAGCCGGAGTCACATGTTTTATTTATTCTTTCTTCTTTTTCTTTCACCGAAACATGATTAATACAATTCTTGTATTATTTTACATAATCATGTTCAGCTAATTTACTTTTTTCTAGGATGAACGATGAAACCTCATTATTTTTAATTAATTATAAGTTTTTCCGTTTTAGTAATTAATTACTTTTGGGTTGATTATTCTTTATTCTTTATTTCTATTATTTTAATGTCTGGTCACCATTAGAATATATTGTGATCTATATTGAAGTCGAGATTCGATATAGATTAAGCACGTGATATTGAATAACATAAGGTCCAATAATAGATAAAAATTACTATTATGCTTTATAAAATCTATTTAGGTGTTCTTGATATTTTAATGCATATGTTTATGTTCGAAGTTTAATTGGAGATATCGCATACCGTATAGAATTGATTGACCATCGAGAGAGGCTTTTGATTATTTTAGGATCACCGATTTTCAATTCAAGATAATTATAAGCTAAAACGGTTAAACAGATAATTGATTAAGGAAAGTGTTGGTGGATTCGCGAATCCTAGTGTTAGTACAATTCGAATTCGTTCTCATAAATTTATTTTAATTGTTTGATAATTTAGTTTTAATTGAAATAGGTTTAGATTCACAAACCAAATCAAATATGTGTTTTTTTTCATATTGTTAGAATTTAAGTTATAAATTAATTGGTTAAATTGATATCTAGTCATGTGGGTTCGACACTCTATTCATTATTTTATTACTTGTAAACGATCCTTCCACTTGCGGGATTATAATCGCACAACAAGTTTTTAGCGCCGTTGTCGGGGACTAGTTTTATTAATTGCTACGTTAATTTATAATTTAGCTTTTAACAATTCTTTTTAGTATTATTTATTTTTATTTTCAATTCTTCGTGATACTGCTGAATTTTATTTGTTTTCTAAATTTTCAGGTGTCAAGTGTGTATGCGTCGTAGAAAGGATCTTGATCTATTTGATTTAGATCCAGAAATTGAATGGAGCTTTCACCGACGACAACGTGAAAAACAAGAAAAGAAAAGATAGCAAAAAGACACAATGGAGAATAACAGAATCCAGAATCCGTTACCTACAGAAGTGAGAAATAATCAAGCACCAATAGCTCGACCAGTTGAAGTCAGTGAACGAGATATTCTTATGGGTGAGAATATGATACCACCGATTGTTGAGAATCGGTCTAGCATAGTCTATTCGCCTTATGGACACGATAACTTCCAGTTGAGACCAAATGTGATGAATTTGTTCTCGAACAATCTTCCGTTCTATGGGATGACAGATGAAAATCCTCATTACCATATTTCTCGCTTCGATGAATTCTGTGGCAATTTCAAATACCAAGGTGTTAATGAAGAGGCACTTAAGATGAGGCTATTTCTACACACACTGAAGGATAAAGCTAGAGAATGGTTAGATTCTCTACCGCCTGAGGAGCATCGCTACTTGGACAGATTTGATTCAGAAATTCACACTGAAATATTTCCCTCCTACCAGAGTAAACAGACTGAAATATGAAATTTCCAATTTCCAACAATCTGAGTTGGAAAACTTTCACGAGACATGGGAAAGATTCAAACAACTGATCCGAAAGTGTCCAAGTCATGGTTTCTCCTTAGCAACTCAGAATCATTATTTCTACTCTGGACTAGCTCCAACCAACTCGTTCTTCAAGAGATTCTCGACGGTGGCTCTATCCAAAATAGATCCATCGGTGACCTTTACGATCTATTTGAAACCACGAGTGAACAATTTATTATGTGGCCAGAAAGAGGATTGCAGAGGAAAGCAACAGGGATACATGAGGTAGACACAAATTCGCTTGTACTGACAAAAATCGATGCATTGGCAAAGCAAATGGAAGCAATGGAATATTCTCATTCAGCCAATATGGTTCAAATGTCTCCACCAATTTATGTAACATGTGGGACAAATCATCAATCTTCAGAGTGTCCATTGATAAAATTTGATATACCATCCCCTAAACAAGTTGCATATGCTTAGAATTTTCAGCGACAGCAGAATAATCCGTATTCACAGACTTACAATCCAGGATGGAAAAATCATCCAAACTTCTCCTATGGCAACACCCAAAATATTCAGAATCTGCCAAATCAATGGAGAGTGACATGAGAATTGGAAGAAACTATTACACGTATGGAATCTGAGTTGAAGGAGATGCAGAAAAGACAAGATGCTGCGATAAAGAACGTAGAAAATCAGATTGGGCAGTTGGCTAAACTGTTGACCGAGCGACAACCACGCACGTGGCCAAGCAATACCGAGGTCAATCCAAAAGAGCAAGTAAATGCAATTACCACGAGAAGCGGAGCTCAGTTGCCAAAGATTCATGTGACTAGACCAGGTGTAGAAAAGGAAACTGTGTCCAACAAAGAAAGAGAAAACAAATTAGATGCAGAAGTTGCACCAGAAAGGGACTCTCCACCAGCTTATATTCCACCACTGGCTTACGTCCCTCCAATTCCATTTCCTCAAAGGTTGCAAAAACATAAGCTAGACCAGCAATTCAAGAAGTTCCTGGATGTTTTCAAAAAGCTGCACATCAATATACCATTCGTCGATGCCTTAGCTCAAATGCCCGGCTATGCTAAATTCATGAAGGAAATTCTTTCAAACAAAAGGAAGTTGGAGGAGCATGAAACAGTCACGCTAACTGAAGAATACAGTGTCATATTGCAAAACAAACTACCACCGAAATTAAAAGATCCAGGGAGTTTTAATATTCCTTGCACTATTGGTAGTTTATTTTTTGATAGAGCTTTATGTGATTTGAGTGCTAGTGTAAATCTAATGCCTTATTCTATTTTTAAACATCTCGGTTTAGGAGAAGCAAAGCCAACAACAGTAACACTGCAACTTGCAAATATGTCCATAAAACGTCCGAGGGGAATAGTTGAAGACATATTGGTAAAAGTGGGCAAGTTCATATTTTCTGCTGATTTTATTATTCTGGATATGTGTGAAGACAGGGATGTACCACTTATTTTGGGTCGACCTTTCTTGGCTACTAGTCGGGCAGTAATTGACGTTCAAAAAGTGAGAACTTATGCTGAAAGTGAATGATGAACACATTACATTCAATGTGTTCAAAGTAATTAAATTTACAAGCTCTTCAAATTCTTTTTTCGAGATTGATGTCATTGACCAGAAGGCAGGGAGCTTAGATGATAAAGTTGTTACCCAACATCAGGATACACCACTTAGAGAAGAAGAGTATCTGCAGAAAGAGGAGTTCCATCCGTCTTTTGTGATCAAAGCTAATGAGGAGGCTGAAATTTTCTTAGTTGAATTCGAGCATGGTGGCAAAACAAAATCATATCAATATGATAAGGAAAAAATCAAGCTTTGGAAGGTAAACAAAAATTGTTCCAAAGTCGATCAAAGCAAAAAAAACAAGTCCTCTAAAGATCTATTCAAAGTGTCTTGAGCGATCATCACGACAAAGTCAAGCTAATGACTTTAAAGAAGCGCTCAATGGTAGACAACCCATTTTTCTATCCTTTTATTTAAATTTTCGTATTTTTTCAGTTTTAAGATTTTCAATTGACAATTTGCACGTTTTAGGTTTTTTTTAGTAGGCTTTCAATTCTTAGGTTTGGAGGCTACAATCATCATCATCTTGCATAAGCACGTTTTTCAATTATTTTAAATTTATATTTAAAATTTTAAAAAAAATTTGATTTTAACAAATTTTGTATCATGCGATCGCTTAGTATAACCCTTTGCGATCGCACTTCATCAAAAAAAAATTTATTTATTTTATTATTATTAATAAGTTCTTTTTTCTTTTTAGAGTTACAACCTAAAGGCTCGCTGGATGACATTCAAACAAAGATTTACCAACCAACCTATACAGAATTCTCCTCCAGTTGATCTTATCATACCTTTTCTCCCGGCACCATCAGATATACCTCAGGAAAGTTTCTGATCTTTTGATTTTAAATTTTACATTGGGGACAATGTTTGTTTCAAGTTTGGGGGTGATTATGAAAATTTTGCTTGATTCGATAATTGATTTTTATTATTTGATTTTTAACTTATTTTCGTTTAAATTTTTTTTTTTATTTGTTTGCATATTTATGTGATATGACTAGCCTTGCCGGCTAATGATGCAATTTTTTATTTAATTATTTTGCTTTAATCCATGACTTGTGAACAGATTATTACTATTGGTTAAATGTGAGACTATTTGACCATGTCTGATATTGTGTTGTGTCAGCCAGTTAAGATGATTTTTAGCTATGTTGGTGCATTTAAGTTGAAAAAATAGTATAACCTGTTTGAACCAAAAAATCATCTGTATCTCGAACAAGTAATCGATATAGTGAGAAAGTGTGGTAATTAAACTGTGATAGTGACTATCTAGGTTATGATTGATTCCATGTATGTTGAAAATTTGTGTGGAGTACTTTAGACCAGTTTGAAGAAGTTAAGTATTGACCGAATGTTAAGAATCTAGTCCCCTAGCATGAACTTATTGCACGCAAGGAAAAAAATTATTATTATTATTATTGTTTAACTCTTTTCGTAGCCTATTTGACTTGAGTGAAAAGGTCCGTAGGAGTTTCTCAAAACCCGATGCCCTAAGGTTCGAAAGACCTGGGAGTCATCGACCTCAAGCTCGTTACATGAGTCATTTAGAAAGCTTAATGGACTGAGTTTTGCACCCTATTAATATCTTATAACTCTTTTCGTAGCCTAATTGACTTGAGTGAAAAGGCCCGTAGGGGTTTCTCAAAACCCGATGCCCTAAGGTTCGAAAGACCTAGGAGTCATCGACCTCAAGCTCGTTACATGAGTCATTTAGAAAGATTAATGGATTGAGTTTTGTGCATAAGATCTATAAAAAAATTAATTTAAAAATTAATTTTTATTTCTGTCCAGTGAAAAAATTCCTTGCAAAGTAAATTTGGAGATTAGATGACTAATGAGTTTGACTTACTTAGTGGAAACTTTCTGGTCGAAAGTGCTCATAAATTGGAGAATCTTCATATACCTAGACTGTCACGATTATTAGTTTTCTCAACCAGCCTCGAACAAGAAAATAATGAGCAAAGTTTAACCTTTGAACCGAAAATCTCAGGATTTAAGAGAAAACAATCATTTTGGGGGAAGTATACCTTACGTAAGGGAAAGGAAAAGTTGATCAAGTGGTTGGGCTATCACCACCATAGAATTTAAGTTGATCAGATTAACTGCTCTCACACGCTTCTCAAGTATGGTTTGAATATAATCACATTTGCAATAGTAATACCTGAGCACTCGTCATAAATTATAAGTTATTACAAAATTAGAAGCAAGAACGACAAGCTATTTATATTATGACTATTTTTATTAGTATGTGCATGATTGCTTTTAGCTAGTTTATTCGAGGACGAACAAATGTTTAGTTTGGGGTGTTTGATAAGTACATTTTGTGCACTTATTTGGGCTTTTAAACTAAGCTTTTATCTTGTCATTTTATTGAATTTTTACTTAATTTATTGTATTATTCTTCCTATTTCAGTTTTGGACCTGTTTATAAGTAATTAGAAAAGAATAGAAGAAAAGAGTAATAATTTTGTGAAATCGAGGAATAAATTATATACCATTAGAAAGATAATCGAATTACGAGTCCACCACTTTTTATGGATCTCAATTTGGAGCTTTCTACAAGAAGTTATGGTCGTTTGAAAAACAGCCGCCCAATGTTAATTTGGCTGCTGAATTTTTATTTTCCTTTTTGAGTTCTAATCCGATTAGGAAACCTTTTGGCCCACGAATTTTATAATATTTTGAGATCTTTTGGAGTACAACTAGGTAACTATAAATATGATTTATTAACTCATAATTTGGGGAGTCGTTTTGAGAGCCGAATTCAGAGCCGGATTAGAGACGAATTTTAGAAACAAGATACAAGAGGAGAATCGAAGATCAAGGCACGGGATTGAAGATTCTTCATCCGGAGTCACGGGTTTTATTTATTCTTTCTTCTTTTTCTTTCACCGGAACATGATTAATACAATTCTTGTATTATTTTACATAATCATATCCGGCTAATTTACTTTTTTCTAGGATGAACGATGAAACCTCATGATTTTAATTAATTATAAGTTTTTCCGTTTTAGTAATTAATTACTTTTGGGTTGATTATTTTTTATTCATTATTTCTATTATTTTAATGTTTGATCAATATTAGAATATATTGTGATCTATATTGAAGTTGAGAGATTCAATATAGATTAACTACGTGATATTGAATAACATAGGGTCCAATAATAGATAAAAATTACTATTATGCTTTATGAAATCCATTTAGGTGTTCTTGAGATTTTAATGCATATGTTTATGTTCGAAGCTTAATTAGAGATAATTAGGTTCGCATATCGTATAGAATTGATTGATCATCGAGAGAGGCTTTTGATTATTTTAGGATCACCAATTTTCAATTCAAGGTAATTATAAGCTAAAACGGTTAAACGGGTAATTGATTAAGGAAAGTGTTGGTGGATTCGCGAATCCTAGTGTTAGTACAATTCGAATTCGTTCTCATAAATTTATTTTAATTGTTTGATAATTTAGTTTTAATTGAAATAGGTTTAGATTCACAAACCAAATCAAATATGTGTTTTTTTCATATTGTTAGAATTTAAGTTATAAATTAATTGGTTAAATTGATATCTAGTTCTCGTGGGTTCGACACTCTATTCATTACTTTATTACTTGTAAACGATCCGTCCACTTGCGGGATTATAATCGCACAACAAAAAGCTTATCAAAATACGAGATCCAGATAATCAGACAGTTTATGTTACAGGTGTGGAATGAAAAGACGTTGGTCACGTATTGTACAGCCAAACATCTAGTTGAATTATAAAGAGCCTCTAAGGAGAAATGAAAGAATGTCGAAACAAATTTCACATACCAAAAAACAATTCTTACTTTTAATTCTCCAGGAATAACACACACACCTCGATACTACGGATTTCTTTGAACAAAAATAAACTCTCTCATAATGAGATTAGCCTTCTACTTCAAGACTAGTGAAAACATTATCTAGTATTGAAATTGTATTAGATTACTTAGGTTGTTCAAATGTATGTTTTGTTTATATTGGTGTATTATTTTAATGAATATTTCTTTATAAAAATCTTGATTTAAAATCATTATTTATTATGTATTTATTTTAGTAATGAAGAACATGGACATTAATCATTCTTCGATTTACTCAAATATCAAAGATAGGGATATTTGCTTATCAGATAGTGGTACAACGCACACCATACTCAAAAACAAAGAATACTTTACAAACCTAATCATGATAGAAACTAATGTTAATACAATACCAGGTTCTATAAATCTTATTGAAGGCTCTAAAAGAGCCATTATTGTGTTACGAGGAGGAACAAAATTTATTATCAATGATGATTTATTCTCCACTAGATCAAATAGAAATTTGTTAAGTTTCAAAGACATACGTCAAAACGGGTACCATATTGAGACTGCAAATGAAAATAATATAGAATATCTCTATATTACTCTATTATCTCGAGTAAAAAATATATATTAGAAAGGTTACCCGCCTTCTCCTATGGAGTACTACACAAATATTAGTACAATTGAAACAAATGTTATATTGAACCTGAAGTTCAATATCCAAAGGATTGTATTGTTTGGCACAACCGGTTAGGCCATCCCAAATCTATAATGATGCGAAAAATTATTGAAATTCCGAATTCCGAATGGGCATACAATGAAGAACCAAAAGATTCTTCAATCTAATCAATTCACGTGTGTTGCTTGTTCTTTGGGTAAATTGGTCATTAGACCATCACTAGCTAAAGTTGGGAATGAACCTCTAATATTTCTTGGACGAATTCAGGTTGATATATGTGGGCCCATTCACCCTCTGTGTGGGCCATTTAGATATTTTATGGTTTTAATATATGCATCTACTAGATGATCAAGTGTGAATTTTTTGTCTATTAGCAACCTGGCGTTTGCGAGAGTGCTTGCTCAAATTATCCAATTATGAGCACATTTCCAGTTTATCCAATCGAGACAATTCGCATTGATAATACTAGTGAATTTATATCACAAGCTTTTAATGATTGTCTCGCAAGTGGACGGATCGGCTACAAATAATAAAGTGATAAGCAAAATGTCGAACCCATTAATTAACTAATTAATGTATACTTTGAGTTTTAACAAAATCAAAACACGTATTCGTTGAGAAATCATATTCTAAGGATGTTCTATTATAGTTTAACTAAATCTAAATTATCACCTAGCAGTCAAAAGTATTTTAAGAACCAAATTTGAGTTTTACTAACACTAGGATACGCGAATCCACCGCCACGTTGATCCTACAATAATCAAAAGGCTCTCTCGACGATCAATTAATTATATATTGATATGCGAACATAACTATCTCTAACTATATTTTGAACATAAAATTTTGCATTCAAATCACAACAAACACCCGAAAAAGATTTCATAAGGCATAACAGTAATATCTATTTATTGTTAGACCATATGTTATTCAATACTATGTACTTATTTAGATTGAATTTCTTGAAAACAATAAAGATCACAAAACATTCTAATGGTGATCAATCATCAAATCATCAAAACATAAAAAGATAATAAAGAATAATCAACCCGGAATCAATAAGTTACGAAAAATGGAAAACTTCTAATTAATCAAAACATGAGGTTTCATTGTTCATCATAGCAATAAGTAGTTTAGCCGGACATGTTGTAAATTATTAAAAAATATAATTAATCATAGTTCGGAAGAAAAGAAGAAAAGAACTACACAACCCATGATTTCTTGTCGAAGAATCTTCATAAGCAAAGTGTTGAACCCACAAGAACTTAGCAATTAACAACTAATTAATGTATACTTCGAGTTTTAACAAAATCAAAACACATATTCGTTGAGAATTCATATTCTAAGGTTGTTCTATACTAGTTTAATTAAGTCTAAATTATCACGGAGTCAAAAGTAGTTTAAGAAGCAAATTCGAGTTTTACTAATACTATGATTCGCGAATCCACCACCATGTTCATTAATTAATTATTCGTTAACTGTTTCTGCAAATTATTGCCCTTGTTTTACCTTTTTCAAACGGCTCGTAACTCGTGAAAAGTGTCCAAGTATTACTATTGCAAACGCTCTTCTATTTAAACCATGCTTGAGATGTGCATATGAGCAGTTAATCCAATGTACTTAGTTTTTATGGTGGTGATAATCCGTCCCTTCTAGTCAAATTATCCTTTCCCTCTCGTAGGATACACGTCCACCAACTTGCTGTTTTCTTTCAATCCTGAGGTATCGCATCTAAGGCTATGCTTTACTCATTATTTTATTGTTCGAAGCTGGTTGAGACAGCCAATGATCACGACTAACTAAGTTTATGAAGATTCTCCAATTTATGAGTGCTTTCGACCATTAAGTTTCTACTAAGTAAGTTAAACTCATTAGTTATCTAATCCCCATGTTAACTTCGCAAATGATCTTTCATGTTGGCTTTAGCTAAAAATATAATATTTGTTTATGTACAAACCTCAGTTCATTAAACTTTATAGATGACCCATGTAAGGAGCTTTGAGCCATGACTCTCGGGTCTTTTGAACCTTAGGGCACCGAGTTTTGAAAAATCTCTATGGACTTTATCACTCGAGTCAAAAAATTTACAAAGAAAGATATAAGATAGTAATAGCTTAGTCCTTTGCGTGCAAGAAGTTCATGCCCGGGAATTAGATTATTAACATTCGATCATTACCTAGCTTCCTCTAGCTAGCTTAAAGTGCTCCACACAATTTTTCAACACGCACGGAATCAACATAAACCTAAATAGCCACCCTCATCACTTAACTACTACCAAACTTAATTGCTCTATTGGTTACTTGTTTGAGATGCAAATGGTATTGAATTGATAGTTCTAGTCTCAAAAGGCATCATGTTGTTTTCAATATAAGTGTACCCACATAGCTAACAATTATCATAACTAACCAACATAACACGGTATCAAACATGGATAAGTAACATCACATATAACCAAAATTAATATTTCTATCCACAAGTCATGAATTTAAGCAAAACTTAAAGGAAATAGTTCACATCAGGGGCGGATCCAGAAAATTATGTTGGACTGAGCTAAAATTGAAAATAAGTCAAGTACAATTTTTTTTTTGACATATAACAAAAAAATCTAATTAATACATTACCAACTGAAGTTGTATTTTTCGAGTTTTAATAGCATAAAACTCATCTATAATAGAATATGTATCTATTTTTTCGGCAAATTCTCATTCAATATAGAGTGTTATACAATCAGCAAGAAATTCATCATCCATTCTGTTTCGAATTGATGTCTTCACATGTTTCATTACCGAAAAAGCTCGTTTGGTAGTCGTCGTAGACACGGGTAGTGTTAGTACAAGATGAATCAATTTAATCAGCATAATGTAACTCTCAGACATTCTACTTGCAACCAAGAGCTTGCATAATTCATAAAGTGAGGGCACTCGAAACCGATGATGGAGAATAACATCATACTGATAATGTTGCAACTCATACCTTAAAGAATAAACATCTTGCAGTGTAAAATCATCATGATAGAACTACTCTGCAAGTTTGCAAATATCATCCCCATTAAATGATTCAAAAGAATTTTGAGGATCCAAAGCAATTGTTAAAGAGATGAATTCTACCGATAACTCATTAAATCTTGTATTTAACTTCATCAGCTGAAAATCTATTGCTTTTAAAGACATTGAAGTGGTAATGATGCTCAAGTGAAATATGGTCACGAGAACGACTAATTTTATAAAAATAATTTAGATTAGGTATATCAACATCATTTCTTGAGCAAAATGTTTTCACTTGATGAAAAAATTCTTCCCAACCATCTTTTCTTAATTTTTGAAGTATAGCTTTTGTGATAGAGACAAACATGATAGTAGTCGAGAGTGTCTTGAGATCTTTTTTGAAGAACTTGACAAAGAACGTTGCTGATTCCCAAAATGTTGTGCATTAAATGCAAGGAAAACACAAATTCAAAGCTTGTAATGGTTTCAAGAACACCATGAACTTCAACCCGAGATCTTCCATTTGGAGAATGTATAGTAAGATACTCAAGCACCTTGCAAGTTGCAGCATACATCTCTATCAAGCTCTTTCTCGATTCATAGTGTGAACTCCAACGAGTAGAGCCTGACTTTTGCAAATTACCAATCTGATTAGCCTTAGTTCCAAATTTTCGTTCTCCACTAGCTAACATATCCTCAAGCTCACTTCTTTGAGCAGTTTGCAACACACTAATACGTTTAGGAGAATAATTAATAATATTAACAACAATGTCCAAATGAAAAAAAATTTCCAAATACAAATCACATCCTTGGCTGTAGAAACCAATGTCAGTTGTAGTCGGTGAGCAAAACAGTGAATGTAGTAGGCATATGGACATTCTTTAAGAAATAATGCTTGAAGTCTGTTCCATGTACCACGCATATTACTAGCACCATCATAGCCTTGCCCTCTCATTTTTTGAACTTGAAGGTTGTGACGAACAAAAATATCGCATATCTCATTTTTCAGATTCAGGGATGTAGTGTCACTTACGCTTTTAATTGCAAAAAAGCTTTACACTTTTAATTGCAAAAAAGCGTTCTATTAAAATACCATCAGTGTTCACATACCGCAAGATAATGGCCATTTGCTCTTTTTTAGATTCGTCTTGCGCTTCATCGACAAGAATACAAAAGAAACTTTCTTCAAGCTCTTCACGAATCATTTGTCTAACTCTATTGGCCATGATGTGCAAAATTTCTTTCTGAACATTTGGACAAATGTATTTGGCATTTTGAGGAGCTTTATGCAATACAACTTCTCCAATTTTTGTATTCATTTTTGCAAAAGCCTTCACCATTTTAATAAAATTACCACAATTAAATGAAGATGAAGATTCATCATGACCTCTAAAAGCACAACCTTGAAGTGCTAGCCATTGAACACTTAGAATTGTAGTCTTTAACCGCAAATGATTTTTAGAACTTCCTCTCTCGTTATGGCGTGCATCACTTTATCAATATGTCCTTATGGTCTCATTAAATCTTCAACTCGTTTCTCACACATATGATGAAATGATGAATAAGTCAAACCCATGTGAGAAAGAAATGCACATTTGTCTCCTTGGTTTACCCTCTTCCAATTGTTAAATCCATCTGTCACCAATGCCAAACTATTTAACAAATTACCATCATTTAGAAATAAAAAACAGTAAAAACAATATGCCTTATCTGTTGAAGGTCAATACTCCAACCACCGAAACTGACTTAACCATTTTTTTTTGAAATCGACGATTCTGATTTCCAAATATTGACTTTGAATAATTCAAAAGTATTGGTTGATAAGGCCCGGCTTGTAGATATGCTCGTCTAATCTCATCTTGTAAATTAATCAGATGTTCACTAATATGCTTCATTTTCCCTGGATCTCAAGTAGATGGTTGCATGCCAGGCTGTGAAGATGAAAGATTTTCAGTTTCAAGAGATGAATTTGGAAGAATTTGAACAGTAGGGATTGAAGTATCTTCGTCAACTCAAACAGAATGTGTACTTGTAGTAGATTCATCCGTCTTTTTAAAGAAGGAGAACAATGTTTTTCCCTTCTTGGCATAAGGTTGATGATGATCAATTTTTAAATCTAGAAACACAGATACAAACAATTTAATTTTTTACAAATTCTGTTGTTAATATTGATTTTGGAATTTTATCAAACATATGAAACTCAAATAGATTAAACAATTTCACCACTTTGCATAATTAAACATAAAACATTCAAATTAAACTCTCGATGTGCCATCTACATTCAGAACAAAACTAAAACACATCAAACGGGAAAAAAAAATCTCATCAACTTGAATCACTTATTCAATTCCTAGCTTGAATCACACATTCGCAATAAATCAATACTTGATACTTTACCTAATTTTGCTGATTCATATCAAAACTAAAACTTAAACCATGCCTAAAGAGTAAAAGGGAGAAAAATTAAATTCTCATAAGCTTGAATCACTTATTCAATTTCTAGTAATTTTCTCAATGCTAATTCATACCAGCGATTTCATACCAAACACGTCAAACAAGAAAAAAAAATTTAGTACCCACTTCAACTAACAAAAGGAAAAAAAAACCGATACTAAACAAAACAAGCAGAACAAAAAATTTCATCTATGATCATGGACCCATCGATACAAAGTATAAACTGAAGAACAATCAATAATGTCGCGAAAACACAAGAACAATCAAAAGAAAAATTGAAGTAATATATCATAAATTCGGGCAAAAAATACGAAACAAAGATTAAATATGAATACATATTTCTATACTTATAGATAAAACTTAATAAATTTTCTTTAATCTTCTGAGAAAAATTGAAGGCATGAGTATTGTGGTACCGCTGAAGCTGAAGGCGTGAGACGGTGAGAATGAAGGCGTGAGACGGTGAGAATGAGATAAATCTGTATCACTTTGCCTTCTAGGTCTTTGATATGCAATTGATTAATGGGTATTTGAGTTATATGTATAATGGGTAAACACCAAAGGTCATACTAAAGGGCTGGGTTATATTTGGGTTGTGGAAATGTGAGCTAATTTAAATTTTGGGCCTAGCTAAAATTAATTTTTTTTAACATAGTCCAATAGCATCTGGGCCAGGGCTACACTAGTCCCCCAAGTCCGCCCCTGGTTCACATCATTAGCCGGCAAGGCTATTTATAGTACACAAGCATGCAAACAAATATATATATATATATATATATATATATATATATATATACACATGTTTAAAAACAATCAAAAAAAATCAAACAATTTTTCAATTTTTATCCTCCACCTCCAAACTTAAAACAAGCATTGTCCTCAATTTAAAGAGAAAAAAAAAGTAAATAAAGATATCAGAGACTCTCCGGAGATAAGGTAGATGGTACTGATAGAATAAGTGTGATAGGATCAACAGCTAGGAGAATCTTGTCAAGGTGATGGTCGTCATCTAGCTAGCCTCCACATTTGTCAAGACGTCTCTTTACTTGGTCTCAGTCGAATCGAATTTGACTATGCTCTAGATCAATCTACCTCTGATAGCTTTCATGATTCATCTGTGTACATTTGACTGCGTCCACACAAGATCGCAGTGTTGTCAACTCCTTCTGCACCTTGCACAACTCAGTCCTTATAGCAATAATGAGCCTCGTGTACTCTGTCTGATCCTCTTGTAGCTGATGCAACCTGGTCACGATGTCTCTAGGAAGTACAGCTGGTGCAGCTGGGTAGCCCTTTTGAGGCTGATCCTCAGTAGTTTGTGCAATATGTATTCTCGCATTTTCTAAGGCATAATGATTTATCGGTCCCTTCAATTTCACCACTGGCTCTTCTGAAGAAATGTGAACTTCCGCTACTTCACAAATACTACTAATCAAACTTGGGAAGATGATGTGTCTCTTATCCGTCTAGAAGCCCAGACTACTCTTTAGTGTATAGATGTAGCTTCTCAAATCTATTTTCCTCTTGTGAGCTAGATGGTATAGAAATTGGGCCCTAGTGTCATTTATGGTTGTGTAGTACTTGCTAAAGTCGATGTTCTGGCACACAAATAGATTCAGTATCAGCATGGAGTCTGCCAACTTATTGTGCTCAAAGTCTTTCTCGGATAGTAGCCACGCATCGTCTGGGCCATACAGAAACCAAGCCACGTCTTCCATATCATGGACAGTAGGTAGGGAGTGAACATCATCTGCTGTAATCTCGTAGTAATGGTCAATGACCTGTGGGGTAAACATAATCTACTTACCCTGCACCCAAGTCTGCCCATAGTGCCTTGTCCTTGTTGTGTCGATCTCCTAGTTGAAATTGGTGTAAAACTCGTGGACAAGTTGGAAATAGATCTTTTGTCATGTCTCTGCGATTTGTGACTACCCACACACATCAATCAAGTCAGCTCAAGTATGGAAAATCTTCCAACTCTTCCATCCGCTCTCTCCAAATGCTCAATTGACTTGTGATATTTGAAAACCACTACTTGTGATCCTCTGATAGGTAGTTGAGAGAGTCGGTGGTTTCCGCGCGTGCTCTCTTCGAAGTGATTCAAGTTTCATTTTTCTTGCTTTTGTCCGTGGCAGTCGGGAATGGTCGTTTTGGAGCCATGATCTAAAAATTAAGTGAAATCAAGTTAATCATGTATTAGATAAGAGAGAAATCATAACAAGTTGCAAATTTCACCCCCAAACTATCCCGAAACCAAGACAATTTTATCCCAAAAAAGTGTTCAACTTAGCTACTTCAGGACCCGAGAAAAAAAGATATAAATTTGTTCAAAAGTCAACCAGTAAAGTGGGTATGGAAGTGCATGCTATGGTCTACCAAATATTCAAATTTCATATCATTTTGACATCATTTGGACCAAACGGAAGAGGGGATGAGAGTGCTAACGAAACTAGGTGAAAGCCCTGTCTTGGCATGCCGTGGTGTGCCTAATTGCTCAAGTTTCGAATTTTAATGATAAAGCCATGCCCAACCATCGGTGAATGATCCTATATGATAGTAATGATCAATGAGTCTGGCCTATAATCCCACAATGACCATTTTTTTCACAAAAACGGTTGGGACATTTTGACAAACACCTTGTTTACAAGGTTTTCTTCTTCATCTTTTGAGTGATTTGGGTAATTCATGCAACCCCAAAATTTTCACAAACCTAAGCATCTAAACCTACTCAATTCACGTCAACCACTTAAGCCCCAACTCCTTCACAACAATCAACAAATTTGTGCTTATGGAAAAAACAAAGAAGAGAGAAAGAAAGAAAAATTCACAATGATTGAAAAACATACCTTGAATTTCCAATTAAATGTGAATGCGATGTAATGTGGAAGGGATTTTCACGTGAACATAATGCGTGAATTGGTGAGAGGGAGAAAGAGATTTTGTTTGTTAAAATTGGTTTTGTTAAATAGTACAATGTGCATAAGGGGCGGGATGTTGTGCTTTAAACTCTGCATTGTCCCCTTTTTTCTGGTTTTCCTTGCGGTCGCAAGGCATTAAATGCATGCGAATATGATCTAAATATGGACAAAAACATTTCTACCCAGAATATGCGATCGCATACTTTTTCCTTACGATCGCAATGTTGTTTTTGTTTCTTTTTATTTTTTTCTTATGCCATACGATCGCATAGGTTTAAAAGCCTATGATTGCAAAATGATATTTATTTGGGCAAAACGTAATCTGCCCAACCTATGCAGTCGCAGACTTTTGGCCTTCGCGATCGCATAGTCAATTATCCTAAAAAAAAAAAATTGAACAACCTAAAACAGAGCTTAGTGTTGAAGTGTGTGCTTGTGCTGAATATATGATGACAATAATTTTTCCTCACTACCTAAAATTCACTAATGCCTACTCTAAGTTCTAAAAATCATAAAACGTGCCTATATGTCAATTGCAATCCTAAAACACTATATGATATGAAAACTGAAATAAAAGGGTAAAAGAGATGGGTTGCCTCTCATTAAGCTCTTATTTATAGTCTTAAGCTCGACATTGTCATATTGATCACTCAGGATTGCCCAATGTGGTAAATGTCTTATCTTTCAAAAATCACCCTCCAAGTATGGGTTGAGCCTTTCTCCATTCACCTTAAACATGTCATTCGTATCATGAGTAATTTTCATAGCACCATGTGGATAAACTTTAACTACTGTGAATGGCCAGGACTATCTTAAATTTAGTTTTCCTAGAAAGAGCTTTAGGTATGAGTTGAATAATAGAACATTTTGTCCCACATCAAAGTGCTTTCGTTGGATGTTCTTGTCATGCCACTTATTCTTCTTCTCCTTGTATAATTTGGCATTCTCATAGGCCTCAAAGCGGAATTCAACAATCTCATTCAATTGAAGCATTCTTTTTTCACCGGCCTCTTTTAGATCAAAATTGAACTACCTCATTGCGCACTAAGATTGATGCTCCAACTCGACCAAAAAATGGTACACCTTTCCAAAAACGAGGTGGTATGGTGACATTCTAATTGGAGTCTTGAATGCCGTGCGATATGCTAAAAGAGCATCATCAATCTTGTTCAACCAATCTTTCCTCGAGGTTCTCACGGTTAGCTCCAAAATCCTTTTCAACTCCCGGTTGAAAATTTCTACTTTGCCACTCATTTGTGGATGATAAAGACTAGCCACCCAGTGCTTCACACTATATTTTGCCAAGAGAGTCTCAAAATTTTGGTTGCAAAAATATTTACCTCTGCACTTATGATTGCCTAAAGAGTCCCGAAGCGTGTGATTTTTGAGAAAATTCACCACCACCTGGCCATCATTAGTTGGTAAACCTACAACTTCTACCCATTTTTAGACATAGTCCATGGCCACTAAGATGTATAAATTTGAGAACGATGGTAGAAATGGTCCCATAAAATTGATTCTCCATATGTCGAATAATTCAAACTCCAAAATGCTTCGAATGGGCATTTCTTGTTTTTAGGATTTGTTTTCCGTCCTTTAGCACCTATCACACTTTTTCACCAAACTATGAACATCCTTAAACAATGCCGGCCAATAAAATCCAGATTTTAAGAGTTTGGATGCGGTCATAGTAGCACTGAAGTGGCCTCTGTATGGTGAGGAATGACATCGTTCCAAAACAGTTTTCATTTCTTCTTTTGATACACACCTCCGAATGACTTGGTCTGCACCCATTCTATAGAGAATATGATTCTTCCAAAATTAGTATTTAAGTTTCTAAAAGAACTTTTTCCATCATTGGTGATCATAATCCGGTGGCACAATATTGCTTGTGAGATAATTTACATAATCGACATACCACAGTGCGTCTCTTTTTTTTTGGACTACTCTATCTCAAAAATATACTTGTCTGGGAATTTTTCATTAATTTCATCTTCCTCAATCCTTTTGGACTACTCTAACCTTGACAATTGGTCAGCTACCACGTTCTCACTCTCTTTTGTATCCCGAATTTCTAAGTCAAATTCTTGAAGAAGTAATATCCAACGAATCAACCTCGATTTTGCATCTTTTTTAGCAAAGATATATTTCAATGCCGCATGGTCCATGTGCACAATCACCTTCGATCCAATGAGATATAAGATCGAAATTTCTCAAAAGCAAAAACAACAGCTAGCAATTCTTTTTTTGTAGTAGCGTAGTTCATTTGAGCATCATTGAGAGTTCGACTAAAGTAATATATGACATAAATGACTTTATCCTTGCGTTGTCCCAAAATTGTCCCAATGGCAAAATCACTTGCGTTGTACATGAGCTCAAACAGTAAATCCCAAACGGGTGCCACAATTACCGATGTCGAGATTAACCTGTCTTTAAGTGTATTAAAGGCATTTAGACAGTCTACAAAAAATTCAAATTTGACATCTTTTTTCAATAATTTACACAACAGTTTGGTGACTTTGGAAAAATCATTTATGAACCATCTATAAAATTTTCCATGTCCTAAAAAAGATAGAATACCTTTAATTGTTGTCGGTGGTGGAAGTTTCTCTATAACAAGAATCTTTGCTTTGTCAACATCGATCCCCTTTGTCAAAATTCGGTGTCCCAATACAATTTTCTCTTGGACCATAAAGTGACATTTTTTTCAGTTAAGCACCAAGTTTGTTTCTTGCAAAGTTGAAATACAATGGTCAAATTTTTTAGGCACTCATCGAATGACAACCCAAAAACCAAAAAATAATCCATGAATACTTCAATGAATTTTTTGACCATATCCGAGAAAATGGACATTATACAACACTGAAATGTGGTAGGAGCATTGCAAATGCCAAACGACATTTTTCGATATGCAAACGTGCCGTAAGAACAAGTAAATATCGTCTTCTCCTGATCTTCTAAGGCTATATAGATCTGATTGTAGCCCGAATATCTATCAAGAAAACAATAGTAAAATGACATGCCAACTGTTCCAACATCTAATCGATGAATGGTAAATGAAAATGATTTTTTCAAGTTGCATCATTCAACTTCCTATAGTCAATATAAACCCACCATCCGATAGTTAATCTAACTGGTATAAGCTCGTGATTGTCATTTTTTCAACAATAATTCCTCCTTTCTTAGGCACCACTTGAACCGGACTTTCCCATGTGCTATCTAAAATAGAATGGATGATACATGCATCGAGTAGTTTCAAAACTTCTTCTTGAACTACCTCTTGCAAATGAGGATTCAATCTACATTGACGTTGCAATGTCGGCTTATATGCTTCTTCCATTAGTATCTTGTGCATGTAAATAGACGGGATAATACGTATAATGTCTACAATAGTCCAACCGATGGCTTATTTGTGTTCTATAAGTACTTGAAGTAGTTTGTATTCCTAATCTTAATTGATGGAATTTGCTATAATGACTAGAAAAGTAGATGATTCACAAGATGGGCATACCTGAAAGTGAGATGGCAACTACTTTAGCTTGAGAGTCGAGTCTATTGAATTGAAGGCAGTGGTTGAGGAGGTCCAGTGCCTAATTCCATGTATTTCATCTTTTTTTCTATTTGTCTACTCGATGTAAATATTTGGTGCATTCCTCGAGAACTTGAGAGTCGAAATTTTCTTATTATGCATAATGCAAGCTTCACATGGATCCAAAGGATTTTCCAAAGTGAATGTATTGGCTGCCTCGTGATCTATGATATCAATCTGAAAACAAAAGTCGGAGGAGGTCATAAATTGAATTGTCCTGAACACATTGAAAGTGACTTGCTACTCATTTAATCTCAATACTAGCTTTTCTTTTTGTACATCAATCAGTGCTCGTCCGGTAGCCAAGAAAGATCATCCCAAGATAAGTGGTATATATATGTCTTCTTCCATATCCAAGATAATGAAGTCGGTATGAATATGAACTTGTCCACTTTCACTAAAATATCTTCAACAACCCTGCATGGATGTTTGACAGATCGATCAGCCAACTATAGTGATATTGTAATCAGTTTAGCTTCCCTGAGACCTAGTTGCCTAAAAATAGAGTATGGCATTAATGATATAACCTAAATCACATAATGCTTTTTCGAAAAAAGAACTACCAACAGTGCAAGAAATAATAAAACTCATTAGATCTTTTAATTTCGGAGGTAGCTTGTTTTGTAAACTAGTGCTACATTCTTCAATAAGCATAATTGTTTCGTGCTCCTCTAACTTTCTTTTTATTTGAAAGAATTTCCTTCATAAATTTTCCATAGCTCTGCATTTGAGCTAAAGCATCGACAAATGATATATTGATTTGGAGTTTCTTGAACACATCAAAAAATTTCTCGAATGACTTGTCTAGCGTATGTTTTCGCAACCTTTGAGGAAATAGAACTAGAGGAACGTAAGTTTTGACCCGTTTTGGAATATAATCTGGTGGATAATTCTTTTTTTCTTATTCAACTGCTTTTTCATATTTATGGGATTTGTTTTATCTCTCTTTGTTAGACAAAATTTTTTTTCTACACCCAGTATCTTTACATGAATTTCTGACAACTTAACTCCGCTACTCGTGGTACTTGCATTTACTCGCTCTTTTTGATTGACCTTGGTATTGCTTGGCCATGTGCTTGGTTGTTGCTTAGTCAATAATTTAGCCAACTTTCCCTAATATGATTTTCTACATTCTTCATTGAGGCATCCTGTCTTTTCTGCACTTCCTTGAGTTTAGATTCCAATTGTTTTGATAATTTATTGAAAGATTCTTCCCAACCGTTTTTTCTTTCATGTGGTCTTTCCTGATTTGGCAGATTCTGAATGTTTTGGATATTTTCATATGAGAAATTTGGATGATTTCCCCATCCGAGATTATAAGTCTGTGAGTATGGATTATTATGTTGTCGCCGAAAATTCTGAGCATATGCGACTTGTTCAAGTGATGGTAGTTCAATGGTAGCTAAAGGACACTTTGATGATTGATGAATTGTCCCACAAGTTACACATATCGAAAGGAACATCTGAACCATATTGGCTGACTGAGAATGTTTCAGTGTTTCAATCTGTTTTGCCAACAAATCAATTTTTACCAGTAGAAGCAAATTGATTTCCACCCCCCATGCATTCATGTTGTCTTCTTTTACGGTCCTCTGTCTGGACACATAATAAACTGTTCCATTCATCATCTCACACGAGTCGTGAAGGTCATCAACGAATCTATTTTGAATAGAGCCACATACTGGAGAATCTACTGAAGATCGACTGCTCGAGTTAATCCGAAGTATAAATAATGATTCTGAGCCGCTAAAGGAAAACCATGACTTGGGCACTTTCTAAGAATCTTTCTCATGTTTCGTGATATTTTTTCAAGCTAGATTGCTGGAAATTGGATATTTCATGCTTCACTTTGTTCACTCTGGTGAAGGAAATATTTCAACGTAAATTTTTGGATCAAATCTGTCCATGTGGTGGTACTTCTTGATGGCAATGAATCTAACCATTCTTTAGCCTTATCCTTCAAAGTGTATGGAAATAGTCTCATCCTAAGTGTCTCTTCATTAACACCGTGATATTTGAGGTTTTCATAGTATTCCATGAAGCGAAAGAGATGATAGTGTGGATTTTTATCGATTTTTCCATAGAAATGCGGATTGTTTGAGAACAAATTAATCACATATGGTCTTAATTGAAAGTTCTCAAGTCCAAAAGATGGATAGATTATGCTAGACCGATTCTCAACAATTGTAGGCATTAGGTACTTACCCATAAGAATGTCTTGTTCATTAACTTCATCTAGTTACACCATAGGCACGAGAATATTTCCCATATCTACATGTGGTGGATCATAGATCTAGTTGTGGTCACTCATTGCGTCTCTTTGTTATTTTCTCTTTTTTCGTTGATCATGTTGTCGTTGGTGAAAACTTCGTTCAATTTCTAGGTCGAAAATCAAATAGATCAAGATCTTTCAATCGGCGCATGCAAGATCAACACCTAAAACAATGAAAAATAGCTGAAATTCAACATTTACACAAAGAGTTAAAAGAAAAAAAATATTTTTTAAAACTAAAATATCAATGAACGTAATAATTAATAAAATAAAACTAGTCCTGACAACAGTGCCAAAAACTTTGTTGTCGATTTTAATCTCGTAAATGAACATATGAGTTACAAGTAATAAAGTTATAAGCAAAATGTCGAACCCACAAGAACTAGCAATTAATTAACTAATTAATGTATACTTCAAGTTTTAACAAAATCAAAACACATATTCGTTGAGAATTCATATTCTAAGGTTGTTCTATTCTAGTTTAACTAAATTTAAATTATCACGCACTCAAAAGTAGTTTAAGAACCAAATTTGAGTTTTATTAACACTAGGATTGTGAATCCACTGCCATGTTCATTAATCAATTATCCGATATTCATTTTCGCTAATTTTTGCCCTAGATTGAAAATCGGTGATCCTACAATAATCAAAATCCACTCTGACGGTCAATTAATTCTATATTAATATGCAAACTTAACTATCTCTAACTATGTTTTGAACATAAAATATGCATTCAAATCATAACAAACATCCGACAAATATTTAATAAGGCATAACAATAATATCTATCTATTATTGGACCATATGTTATTCAATATCAGGTGCTTATCTAAATTGAATCTCTCAAAAATAATAAAGATCACAAAACATTCTAATGGTGTTGAATCATCAAAACGTAGGAAGAGAATAAAGAATAGTCAACCCGAATCAATAAGTTACAAAAAATGGAAAACTTCTAATTAATCTAAATATGAGGTTTCATCGTTCATCTTAACAATAAGTAGTTTACTCGGACATGATTTCGTAAAATATTACAAAAGATAAATTAATCATGATCCGGAAGAAAAAAGAAGAAAATAACTACACAACTCGTGATTCATTGTCGAAAAATTTTCAATTCTGCTCTCTTGATCATCGTCTATTGTGATGTATTCTCACGTTTATTCGACTCCCCCGCAATAAGAGTATTATCTGTCTTTTATATCTTTTTGAATTGCCTCAGAAACGTGTTTAAAGTTATGTATGCATCATGTATTGAATAGAGTTCTGTTTCCATAAGGAAACATAATTCTTTTTCCCCGTTATACTCATGCAATCACATGGTGCAATATCGTGTCATCACATGGTTATGTCTTCTAAAGTCAAGCGGGTCAATGGTTAATTTTCTTCCAATTCTATAGCTTAGTCCTTTAGTATTTGCACGATAAGCCCCTCAACTTTCTTCAATTGTTCAATTGACTCCCTGGATTTCTACTTTCATTTCAATTAATCCATTTTTTAATTGCAACCCAGGAATTTCATCTTTCTAGAGTTTACAATTAAGTCTCTATTTTCACTTTTTTGTCCAGTTTCAGTCATTTTTCACTTATGTTTGCTTTCTTTTCATTCAATCAATACTCGGATTCGATTTTTACCTATAACGATAAAAAATAACACGCCATAATATTGAAACAAACGTATGAGTACTTATAAGTATTCTATTTGTGAGCTCCGATAAGTACAAAATTGTACTTATAAGCATGTCAAATAGGAAAAAAAGTTGAACATTGCCCATGTTCATACATAAAATGGTCTAGCAAAATCATTTATTAGATGACTCCAATTAATTGCCAGACATTTACTTATGAGAACAAAACTTCTTATTTTGGCATGGGGACATGCTATTTTACTTGTTGTAGCACTTGTACGCACCAACAACTTTTCATAAATTCTCTCCATTACAATTGGCATTTGGTCAGGAGCTTAATATTTTTCATCTAAGAATTTTTGGTTGTACGGTATATGTACCAATTACTCCACCACAACATACTAAGTTGGGTCCTCAATGAAGGCTGGAGATATATGTTGGGTATGAATCTCCTTCCTTAATAAAATATCTTGAACCCCAAACGGGTTATATTTTACAACACGTTTCGTCGACTATCATTTTGATGAGACAGTGTTCCTAGCACTAGAGGGGAGAAAATAAACAACAGGCAAAAGAAATAACATGGAATGCATCATTTTTGTCTAACCTAGATCCTTGAGCACGATAATGTGAACAAGAAGTTCAAAAGATTATTCATTTGCAAAATATAGCCAATCAATTACCAGATGCATTCACTAACCCAAAAAGAATAACTAAGTCTCACATTCCAGCTGAAAATGCACCCTTTAAGATTGAAGTCCACGAAAGACAATCTATAGCTAATGAATCTAAAGCACGCCTAAAGCAAGGCAGGCAATCGGCTCTAAAAAAAAAATCCCCGAAAGAAAAAAGGACGAAAAAGATGGAATTGAGAAAAAACAAAAGTTGACAGAATTTTTGCATACAATGTAATCTTTAATATTATAAATGAAAATGAGGATAATGAACCAAGATCTGTCAAAGAATTTCGATGTAGAAATGATTGGCTAAAATGAAAAAAAAAAAAAAAACAATCCAATCAGAATTAAACTCATTAGAGATACGCAAGGTTTTTGGACATGTTGTCCAAACTCTTGAAGGGATAGAACTTGTTGGCCACAAATGAGTATTTGTGTGGAAAAGAGATAATAAAAATGAGGTTGTGAGATATAAAACACGACTTGTAGTACAAGGATTTTCGCAAAGGTTATGAAGAAACATATTCTTTTGTGATGGACGTTATTACATTTCAATATATAGTTAGTTTGACAATACATGAAAAACTAGATATGTGTCTAATGGAAGTTTTTTCAGCCTATTTATATAGCATGCTTAATAATGATATCCACACGAAAATCCCTGAATGATTTAAAATGCCTGAAGCATGTATATTAAGACCTCATGGATTATTTTCAATCAAATTATTGAGATTATTGTATAGATTGAAACAATGTGGTCACATGTGGTACAACCGTCTTAACGAATATTTATTGAAATAAAGATATAAAAATAACCCCATATGCCCATGTGTTTTTATAAAGAAATCAATATCCAGATTTACTATTATTGCAATGTATGTTGATGATTTATAAATCATTGAAACTCTTGAAGAACTTCCAAAGGCAGTTGATTATCTAAAGAAAGAGTTTGAAATGAAAGGTTTGGAGAAAACAAAAGTTTGCATTGGTTACACACTTGAGCATTTAGCTGATGGAACATCCATCGGTCAACATTTACACAAAAAAGGTCCTTCAACAAATTTATATGGAAAGAGCACATCCATGGAGCACCCCAATGATTGTTCGCTAACTTGATGTAAATAAGGATCATTTTAGACCTCGAGAGGATAGCGAATAACTTCTTGGTCCTAACATACCATATCTTAGTGCAATAGGTGCTCTAATGTATCTTGCTAATAATATACAACCATATATAGCATTTTCAATAAATTTATTAGCCATATATAGTTTTGCTCCCACATGAATGCATTAGAATGGAATCAAACATGTATTTTGTTATCTTCAAGGAACAATTGATATGAGTTTATTTTATTCAAACAATTCTTTGCCAGAATTAATAGGTTATGCTGATACAAGATATTTATCTGATCCACATAAAGCTAGATCTCAGACAGGTTATCTATTCACATATGGTGGTACAGCTATATCCTGGAGATTTACCAAACAAACTTTAAGTGCCACTTCATCCAATCATGCTGAATTACTTGCAATTCATGAGGCAAGTCAAGAATGTGTGTCGCTAAAATATATCATTCAACATATCCGAGAAACACGTGGCTTATCTTCTCACAAAGAAATTCCAACAAAACTATATGAAGATAATACAACATGCATAGCTGAATTAAAGGAGGATTCATCAAAAGCGATATGACAAAACATATTTCACCAAAATTCTTATTCACTCGTGATCTTGAAAAGAATTGTGAAATTGATGTTCAACATATTCGTTCAAATAATAATCTAGCAGATGTATTCACGAAATCATTACCTACAGCAACATTTGAAAATTGGTGCACAAAATTGAAATGCGCCGATTTAGAGATCTCAAGCAATAGTGTCATGAAGGGGAATAAATATGCGTTGCACTCTTTTTTCCTTAACCAAGGTTTTGTCCTACTGGATTTTTTTGATAAGATTCTAATGAAGCATATTCTTTAAAAATAGTCATCCAATGAAGAGTATTGTGAAATTATCAACTTGTTAACTTGATCTAACAATTAATATGTGTGTGGATGCCTATTTTGGATTTTTGATCCTGGTTGTATGAACATTTAGGGCTTGTTCGGTTCCTTTTTTTTCCCCAAAAAAAACTCATTTTTTATCTTTTTTTTTTTACTTTTCAAGCTTTTTACACTACAAAAAAGTTTGAAAAATCAAAAGGTGGACCAAAAAACTCATTTAAAAAAAAATTACAACAAACAAGTCCTTAATTTTATCATGTATAATGGATATGCAAGTGGGTAAACAATTTGCACTATTTTATTGCCTATACAAGGAAGTGTTTGTAATCCATTTTGTACACACAATTTTTGAGATAAGAATACACAATTGAGAAGAGTGATTTTCTCTCTACAATCTCTACAAAATATTTCATCTTGAGTTATTAAGTTTTTCACCATTTTATGACATAGACAAAATAAAGGTAAGTGACATTTTTGAATTGTGTTAATTGGAAATATTTAATTTAGAGAAAAAGTATATCCTAAATGATTTGGTTTGAGAAATTTAATACATATATTGCAAGGTTAAAGGGGATTACTCAAATGGACCCATGATACAACTATGAGAAGTGTGGTGTAGCAACGTCTGGACAAAAACTCTTCGACGGAACAAGTTTGTTGAAAACTTAGGCAATCAAAAATATATCATAAATTTTAATTTTTAATGTATCAATACTTAAAGTAAATACATAATATATTTGGATATCATTATTTAGTCTTTCAAATTCGTTTGAAGACGAGTTTAGAAGTGTAAAAATCACAATTTAATTAATAACATAATTATAATAATGATGACAAGAAAAGTATAAATTTATAAGAATAGTAAAAGCACCTTCAATAGGTTCTTTAAACTCAAGATATTCTCTATTAGAAAGTTAACCTTAAAATTATGTTTCAAGAGATACTCTAAATTAATAATAAATGCATTAAAAGAATTTCAATTTTCAATACTTATATTTGACTAATTTAAATAGTATACACAAAAATAAAATAAAGAAAAATTGAGAAAAAATATATAATAATTATGAAGAAAGCACGTTAAAATAAAATATAGAAAAAATAATAAATAATTATTAGGAGAAGTAAAATAAAGTGTTAAAAATAAAAAGACCGTAGGATTACTTTAAAAATTTTATTCTCTAAATTTAAAGATACTCTATAAAATACAAAAGATGTTGTAGTCTCTAAATAAAAATAGTTCTTTTTTATTCAGATTCGTTTTAGTTATACCACCGAACTTTATTTAAAGTTTTTATTTATTCATTACTATTTTTATTCATAATTTACTGCTAAGTACTTGTTTGATTCCATTTTAATGAGTTTTTTTTTTCATTATTTGACTTTTGAGAAAAAATGATCAGAATGCCCCTTTTTTCTAATCAAATATTACGGTTATTTTAAAAAGTAAAAGGGCATTTGTGTCATTTTTTCCCAAAAGTAAAAAATGGGAAAAAAAACCCATTAAAATGGGAATCAAAACAACCCCTGAATAAGAAATGTGTATATGAAATTTTTTAACAAATTTCACGTGGTTATATTAAAGTATTTTAGCGACTAAAAAATGGTAATAAAGAAACATGATTATATTTCGATTTAAAAAATATGAAAATGACAAACCATTAGTAAATAAAATATAAAAAATCTATAAAGTATAAAAACGCAACAAATGGCCAAATCCATACTGTGTAGTGGTCTCCCATAGTCGGCTAAATAACATGGTAATATAATTGAAATGAAGTTTAAAATTTAGTGACGTAAATGAAATGATACAAAGTTCAATGGTATAAGTGATATTAAGTGTAAAGTTCAACAGCAATTGGTGTAAGTAACTCAATCTCACGTGACGGGTTATATCAGCAAACTAACGGAACATTAATGCCACATAGGATTTTCTGTTAAAATATGGATGGTTAAGTAACATAGTGGTATAACTGAAATAAGTTTTAAAGTTTGGTGAAGTAAATGAAATATTTTAAAGTCTAGTGGTATAAGTACACTAAATGTAATGTTCGGTGGCAATTAGTGTAATTTACCCAAATTTTGCACACGCGCCACCGACCAAAAAAAAAAAAAAAAAAAAATTTGCTGAAACGCAAACCACGCTTAATGTCAAAATCGCATTAACACTTATTAAGATTCCCAAAATAAGCACTAAATCCCAATTTTAAATTAACCCCTCATACCCAAAATGCACACAAAAAAAAAAAATTCGTTTTTGGCTCATGGTCTGCCATGGAGAAAATTTTTCAGGACCTGGAGCCCTACTCCGTCCCAAGCTACTCCAGTAAGTCTATATACATATATACATATGCGTGTGTTTGTGTGTGGATTATTTTAACCTAACCTTGATTTGTTGTTAATTTTTCGATGAAGATTGGTTTTCTTGGAGTAACATCCACGAAGTGGAGAGATTCTCATTGAGAGAGTTTTTCGATGGGAGCTCAATCACGAGGTCACCCAGAATCTATAAAGAGTACAGGGATTTCATCATCTCGAAGTATAGAGAGGACCCTTCAAGGAAACTGACGTTCACCGAGGTTCGAAAGTCATTGGTCGGAGACATTAGCATTCTCCATAAAGTCTTTACCTTTTTAGAAAAATGGGGTCTCATTAATTTTGATGTTAAAAGCGATAAGGAAGCTGATAATTGTAATGGGAATTGTAAACCGATATCAGTTGGAGGTGAGGAGGAGGAAGAGGGTTGGAAGGGTAGGGTGAAAGTGGAAGAAGGGGCCCCATATGGGGTGAGAGTGGTGGCAGCTCCAAATTCCATGAAGCCTGTAGCGTCGCTGCCCCCACCCCCGTCTGTCAGGGCGGATGGTGGTAGGGGTGTTGGGGAGGTTGGGGAGAATGGGTTCAAGTGGCCACCGTTGGCATCTTACTCGGATGTTTTTGGTGATTCGGTGCAGCAGGAGAAGAAGAACGTGTTGGTGTGTGGGAGTTGTAAAGATAACTGTGATTCAGCGCACTATGAATACACAAAGGTAACTTGTACACGATTATTTATTTGTCATAGGTAATTTGGTTTTAATCCATTTCAAAGTGAACATAGTAAGTTGGTGTTCATTCCTGCTTTCACCAGTTTATTGCTGATGATGAAGAGGAATCTGTTTAGCTATATCAATTGTTTGAATCACTAGTACTTATCTATATCATGAGAAGATCTGTATCTGCACTAAAAAGGAATATAGTTTGTTAATTTTAAATACACGTTTGGTAAAACTCTCCACTGTATTAACATTGAAATGAGAATATCTTACACTGGAAGTTCCATATTGATTTCCATCATCTATTTATGAATTGCTGAATAACGATTACTTGTGGGAAATTATGACATCCCGAGTGGAGAGAGGAAATAGATCGTGTTGAAAGCACTAAATAGAAATAATTCCTATCAAGATATATATTCATTTGGAGAATTGCACTTGAGATGAGCTTGTCCCCTCCGTACTTATGCCAAGAACCCTGTTACCCAGATTTGCTTGAGCAGACTATGAGGTAGCCATTCACAAAACAATGACATGACCCTTTTAATCACTTATCTGCAAATTTTCCCCTCTTTTCAGTATGTAACAAATAAAGCAATACGAATGTTGTGGAACTTCCAAAAACAAAATTATTCATGAGTGAGACATTCATGTCCACTATTCGACGTTAGAAAGGCGATGTTTTAGAACTATGTACCAAGAGAGCTCTTTCCAGCCTTGGATGTGTGTGTAAATTAGTTACAAACTTTAGGTTTTAATGGAAATAGTCTCTGTTGAATGTTGACATCTGTCCAACCAGACCAATTGAGATATAAAGGTCTTCCGCAATCTTGAAGATTTTTGAGAACGGTATTCATAAAAATTGGTTTTGGATTAAGTTACCAAAACAGAAAATTGCCATATTAATTGCAGGGGGATCTGTTATTTTGGCACAAATCTTTTTGGTTCTTAAGAAGAAACAGTTTGAGAAGGTTCAATTGGCCGAAATGAATTTCTAGACTCGCGGATTTATCGACATCAAGTTCGTAAAAGGGGAAAATCTTCATTCTGCAAGGGGGAAACTGAATTTACTATCCATCATATGCCAGCCAAGGGGGCATCACTTGTCAATCCTTTTTGAGGTACATGTGGCAAATAATATAATGTCTTAATAATACATTTATGTGTCATGGCCCCCTAAAACGGTTTAAGCGAGTAGAGTCTTGGTTTTAGCGTCAGTTAGGGTCAAAAGATGGGACTCAGTAACCATAGAGTTCAGCAGCCAGGTGTAAGGTATAGGAACTCTTACGAGAAAGTTCTCTACTCAACTTGTTGTGATTGGTCCTAGGCATCCATGACATCTGTAGGACAAGCATGCATGTATTGGAGGCCAGAGGAATAGTCTTATAAGAGAGCTCAAAGTCACATCCATGGTTAGGCCTTAGCAATTCTAGTAACCCAACTTACAAATGACAGCATTATTCCGATAATAACTGGCAATAATCTTGTTGGCACGGCACTTTCACCTCTATGCTTTGCTAATGGCCTAGCATTAACAAGATAGCACAACATCCCTTCTAATACAGCTGTTTTTACCTTCTATTTTTGAGGTAGAGCTAAATATCCTTTTATATAGATGTAGTTTGCTATCACTCTTCCTCTATTCACTCAGAACTTTCATATTTCATCTCTCGCTTGCACAATCTTATCGCCATCTGTCCATGCCATTTCTTATACCGTAACCTCATTTAATAGAAGCCCGGGGATTAGATCCTTAATCACACAAGGATTTGAAAATGAGAATTAACTATACCCAAGATTTCTGTACTGGACTATTTTTCAATTTTTAACTGCTCTTTATAGTTACTTATTTAGAGGGTTGGATCCTGATATTGGTAGATCTTACCCCTTGGACTTTGTTTTGAAGGAAAACATAGAAAAGGAAATAAAAATAGAAGGAAAATCTTGGCAGTTATAGATAGTATTTCTTTGGTACATAAAGAGTTATTACGATAAGAAATCTTCTTAGCAAAAATAGTTTGATATATATTATTTCTATGTAAAAGTCACCCACGTCAAAAAAAAAAAGGCGCAGACCTCTGACTCTGACATGAGTTCTCTTCTTTCCTACAATTATCAATCGGTTTCTTTATGCAATTGACAGTATTGTGTAGATCTGGAACCTTGATGATGCCATTTGGCACTAGAGTATATTTGACTTATATCAGTTTAAAGATACTCAAGAGGTTAAAAAATAAATATCAATTTCATGGCATCCATACAATTCTACGTATTAGTTTTCTGTTATTACTAGAAATTAAGCAAGTTTGTTTCGTTTTTCTTATCATATATCAGGAAGGGAGCTTTATTCTTTGTGAAAAGTGCTTCAAAAGTGGTAATTATGAGAAGAACAAATTGGCAGATGATTTCAAGTTAATCAACAGTGGGAATCAAAGCGATGTCTGGACAGAAGCAGAAACTTTACTTCTTTTAGAATCTGTTTTGAAGCATGGAGATGACTGGGATCTTGTTGCTCAGGATGTTCAGACGAAAAGTAAACTGGATTGTATATCAAAGCTAATGGAGCTTCCTTTTGGAGATCTCATGTTCGGTTCAGCCAACAGAAAGAGAAAATTTTTGGATGTAACTAGTGATGTAAGTAATTTTAAACAGGCACAGCTTGATTTTAATGAATCTCAAGAATCTGAGAAAGTAGAGGACCCAAGCCACGGGCTTAAGGATGAGGGCCAGCAGAATGGATATGCTGACACCCAAGGTCAACCTTTAAAAAGAATACGCACGGAACCAACTTCAAATAACAGTTATTCCTTGATGAACCAGGTGCTTATTTTAGTCTTCTGCTTCAGTATACTTCTGAGTGATGTCTTATTAAATTTGTTATTCAGTTACAAGGTTTGCATCGATGATAACTTGGAAGCCTTATGTGAAACTATTGGAAATAAATATGAACTTTTTTGGGATGTTTGTGAATTGTATTTCACTTTTTTTTCTCTTGCAACTATTGGGAATCCACTGAATGCTGTTTGAAGTTTCTATAGACGAATACAATTTACTTAATTAACAAATTATCTGCAAGAAAAGTCGGAGTGTGAAATTTGTCTGATGGTGTATAATATGTTATTCCACATTCAATTATCAAAAAGTGATATCATCTGAAGGTTAATATGCAGTTACATTTTTTTTTTTTGGCTTTATAATCAGGAACTTACATTTACTTTGTTAGGTAGCTCGCATATCAACCGCTGTTGGGCCTCATGTCACAGCTTCTGCGGCTGAGGCTGCTGTTACAGCTCTTTGTTATGAAAACCAATGTTCGAGGGAAATATTTGATGAGGATGATAATTTTGTTGATCTAAAAGCTTCTGCTGAAAATATTGAGCAAAAGAGGTATTCATCTTGTCATATATTAAAATTTGTCTGTCCAGATATGTTTTTGGCATTAAAATGCTAGAGTTTGAACAAACTGTGTCTCTATCAGAGCAGCTGAGGGTAATCTTTTAGATGGAGATGAAGGGCCCAAACAATCTGGTATTTATTCTCTTTTGTTGATGACCCATAGTATGCTATAATATCCATTATATTGCATTGCTTCGACTTAGAGCACGTTTGACTTAACTTAAAGAGTTTACTTATAATTAAATAATTAAGTTTTAAAATAAGTAATTATTGTGTTGATAAAAATTCAAAATAAGTACATGTTTTATGTTTGGGAACTTTTACCTCTTTTTAAGCTTAGCCAAACATGCTTCCTCAACGTCGAGCTGTCTTAGACCTCATATGCCATTATCACTCATTATTTGATCACATATGTGTCCACAGAAATTCATGGCCCATCATCTCATAAGGATACAATACAAATAAACTTAAGAATGAGGGCTGCAACTGCAACAGCCCTTGGTGCTGCTGCTGCTCATGCCAAGTGTTTGGCTGATCAAGAAGAGAGAGAGATGGAACATTTGATGGCTACCATGATTGAAGCTCAGGTGAGTTTTTTCTATCTTTGAAATCTGATAGGTCTATTTAGTGCCTGTTTGATACAGATAAAAATTAGACTTATTAGAAGATTTTGCACATGTTTAGTAGTTCTGAAATTATTTTTTAAGTGCTTATATTTAAGTTGTTGGTAAATGTGTGGATAAAAAGTGAATTGTAAGTTGTGAATCTTATAAAATATGTGGATAAAAAGTATGTTTGACCAGCTCAAATTTAATCTAAGCATCCCCAAACACGTGCTTTGATAAAAGTTGATGAAATTTGTGGTTAAAAAATTAATAAAAGTTGTGGGTCACATGGAATGTTTGGTTGAAAATGAGTTTAGAAAAAAACGAGTTTTAAAAATGGGGACCAAACAGGGGCTTAATCTTTTACAAAGATTTGGTGGAAATTGAGTCGAAAAATCATATGGAATTTTGCAAGTTCTTGGGAATTACAATGGTTAAACTTTCTGAATTGTTTAACCTAATCAGGTGATGTTATGTTAAAATATATAAAACTCAACTTCTTAAAGTCTGAACTCTCTCGAATTCCCGATAGTTCAAATCCTTCCAAATGACCACCTTGGATTTATGATGATTTGGCATTTTTGACAATTCAAATCCTCTCAAGCAAACAGCTTGAATTCTTTAGAATTCAAGTTCTTGCTGATGAACAGAGCTTAAGAGAATTTATCTTTTTGTCATTTTCATTCCCTCGAGTTACATTCCAGAATTGAATGGATTTAGATGTTCATTGTTTGGATTTATGCATATACAGCTGAAGAAATTGAAACGCAAGATGAAGTATTTTGATGATCTGGAATTGATTATGGAAAAAGAAAATGCTCACATAGAGGAACTGGAAGAATCTCTGGTAGCTGATCGACTAAATGTCTTGCAAAGGATATTTGATGCTGGAATATCCAGATGGAGGGATCACGCCTCGGTGAAATCTCACACTGGTTCTGTACAATGATATTAGTAGGTTTCTTACCTTTTATTGAACTAATGTCCTAGAAGATGAGACTTTAGTTATGTATTGGTATTGACAAACTGTATACTGGTGCTAACATCTGTTGTAACTTCTAGAAAATAAATCTTGTCATGTTTGTCGATTTCTGTTCTCTCTCTCGCTTCTTCCCCCTTCCCCAGTCGGATGTATGGCCATTTTGTTATCGTTTACACCCATTTGATGGGTAAATCTCCATTAAAGTCCGCAATTTGTAGAGACTATTGATAATAGTATAGTTGCGGACGAGCCACTTAAACAGGGCTACTTCTCCTGGAAGTAGAGGACTATATCTCCATGGAGGAACTCAGTTGGGAAAAATGGACGGCTTTGAATGTCATTTTTTATGATCCTATATCTCTCTTGAAAAGCATGTTTTGTGGGTTTATAGGCACGTAATCTTTCATTTCAAGCTGCTTTAGGGGCGAGTTTTACAACAATACTCGTAAAATTACTATTTTTGTAATATTTGAACTATTGAAACAAAATAAATTGCAAACTAGTGATATCTGAAAGACATTAAAAACACTTGTTATTATACTACCACTCATTATATTAACGTGATGTTGCACAAAATACATAGATTACTTTAGTAATACAACTTATCAAAAGCACGGTTAAATCTACTCCAGATAACAAGGTTTGTAAATTCGGATACCCTTTTATGAGGAGAGTTATATTATCCAGTCGTATTAAAGTACTGGTACGAGAGAATTTATTTGCGTAACACTATTATGCTTATACACACATTTATATTAACCTAAACAGATACAATACTTTCCTTTAGGTCCAACCGCACAGGTTGCACCGAGGTACTTCTCCTTCAAGGCCTTTTTGCATGCAGCAATGCATTCAGGGAGTGTGCATGGATTGATATCAATACCAAAGGCACACTCCACATTTACAGGAGCCAAAATCAACAGCCAAATCATCATTGCTATCACCACCACAAACCACTTCTTCACTAAAATGGCTGCCATTGAGAGAGTTTTTCAGGGCTAGATACCACTAACTACTCCTTTGAACTTGTCTATATATAGAAAGAATTTAACTCTCGGCTCTTACATACTTTGATATATTTATTACGTTGAATTGAATATGACTCGGGCGCATGCTGCACTAAAACCATCCCATTGTATACATAGATTATAAGAGTTTTAGTGGATGTTGGGCCTATATTTTTAACATTAAATTCCACAAACATCAAATAATTAGCTTCTTTTAGGATTATTGTTCTCAATTATAGATTAACATGTGGTGATTTCATGTACGCCTTTCCAGGTGTTGCTGTTCAATTTCTAATCTTTATTTTAAGCAGTAAAGCAAAATCCGAGAAAAGGATTGCCCAGATTTGTGTATTTGGTACTTTTAATTTTTTAAATTATTGTTTCCTTTAACAATGCAAATCGACCAATGTAAGAACAGATATAGAAAACACAACTCTGCAATATGATTGGCAGAAGATTTATTGAGGTAGCAAGTAACCATTGGACATGTGTTCTGAACATGACATCACACTTGGAATTAGGGATGGTAACGTAAGCAAGAACAACACGATATCAAACAAACAATGATTTGCGCAAGAATTAAGGTTTGTAATCTTGAGTTTGAAGAACAATTCTTCAAGATTTTACTAATTCATTAAAATTCAACCAAAAAACGACTGACTCAAAACAATGTTTAAATACCATCAAAAGTTAGAAAACCCCTACGATAGATAGAAGACCTTAACGCCTCATCTAAATTAAGGTCCCAGCTGTCAAGAGCTGATACTGTCCCGCTAGCATCGGCCTGTGATGGTTGAAGAAATTCAGCTGACTTTCCCAACCAAAACCCAGAGCTCCCACAGTAATAATAGAATTTAATGGAGAAAAAGGAAAAAATTAGAGAGGGGACACGAAGAAGATGAATATGGATGAACTTAATTGCCAATTTCAGCTAACAATTTCTACAGACTAAAATTTAGATGGTTTCTGGAATACATATGCTGTATTTATACAGCTTACAATACAGTTAGAAAAACGTATTCAGCCAAATGAAACTTAAGGGATTAAAACATGTTCAATGTATTACTTCTTATTTAATTTAATGGAAACGGCGTCTTTTGGTTCCAATTCCTTTCCCTCCAGATTTGAATTCCAGTTAATGAAGGTGCATGGTGTTCTTCTCTTCTTCCTCCCTAGTCAGACAGGCCATCATGCTTGTGATAGTCCTCCCTTCACCTTGAAAGGTAGCTTTATCTTCGGTCCCATCCAACCAGACGAATCTAGCTTGGTAATTTTAGGGGTTGAGCTTCTGTGAGATCAGTGGCGGATCTAAAGTTGAAGTTCGATTAGATAGATGTTGACCCAGTCAACGGTCAATATCGACCGTTGACCACCAACTCAACTCATGCTTGTAAAAAATAATGTAAAATTTTTTTAATAAATACGTAACTTATCAAGCAACAAGAAAATCATATAATAGTGAAATATAATTCGATACAAGCCGTAATAATTCTAAAAAGTGTTTAGTACAACTCTAATTTCAATTTGTGAAACTAGATAACTGCATTCTCCGAGGTCGCATAGTCTGAAACTGTTTCAAGATCGCCTCATTCTCTATTTATTTGAATATCCCCGCTCTGTGTAAACAACCAAGTTATCGTTCAACCAAACATCACTCATTTTGTTGCGCAAATCATTCTTAATAAGATTCATAGCAGAGAATGCTCTTTCAACACTCGCAATTGCCACAGGTAGAGTCAAAACCAATGTGATGAGCCTATAAACCAATGGAAAATAACAATGACATCCTGTTTGAACAAGTCTCTCAGTGATGCAAGATATGCTATTGAGATCAGCATATGCCGCATCACTTCTGACAAGCATAAGTAACTTATCCAATTGAGGTCTGAGTAACATGATGTCCTCAGTATTGAAGTCCATAGGATAGAGCTGAGCTAAACGTACTAATTTAGTCGTATCAAAACATGCAAATGAGTTCTTTAGATTGAGGCATGAAATACAAGTAAGGAGTTCGGTGCTAGTCTCTGAAAAACGATCATTCAACTCTTGCAAGATTGAGTCTATGACATGGCAATACAAGTCAACATAAAAAAGATAATGATAAGTCACCTGATGAGTTCCGCGTCTAGGTCGACCTTTCTTCACTACAATATCCTCCAAGTTAGGAACTACAATCTCTCTACCAACACAAAACTCAATTACCCTGCTCAACAAATTATCCTAGCCATTGTCCCTCATATTTTGCAATGAACCCCTGCACAAACTCAATAATCTCATAGCATTTTCAATGTCCTGATCTTTCTTCTCTAAGGCTTGAGAAAGATCATCTGTCACTGCAAGAATTTCGAACATAAAATGTAGACAAAACACAAACTCAAAGTCTTGCATAATACTTAGTTGTCTTCCCGCCATTCTTTTCAAATCTAAACTTATGCCATCATCTGCTATATTCTCAAGCACATCAATTATGTTATTAAACATACCAATAAAACGGGTAATTGTGAGTAGATGTGAACTCCATCTGGTATCACCCGGTCGGCCAAACTCATGTCTTGAAACTTGTCACTACCACTGCAAAGTTCTTCCGTATTGAGCTTTGCGAGAATCTCGGAGTGGTAGCTTGCTTTGAGAGCATCAACACGCTTACATGAAGCACCAACCAAATTCACTATGATACTCAGCATGTTAAAAAAATCAACAAGCTCTTCAGTTCTAAGCGCAACAGAAACAAGACATAATTGGAGTTGGTGCGCAAAACAATAAACATAATGTGCACATAGATTCTCTCTTAAAATCAAAGCTTTCAACCCGTTGAACTCACCTGACATGTTACTAGCTTCATCGTAACCTTGCCCTCTAAGCTTAGAAATGCTTAGACCGTGCCTAGAAAAGATTTCATCAATTGCATCCTTTAGTGATTGGGCATTGGTATCAGTGACATGAGAGATGGCCAAAAAACGTTCTTTGACAGATCCGAATTTGTCTACATACCTCAAAACAACTGCCATTTGTTCCTTCACTGAGTTATCACGAGCCTCATCCACTAAGATCGAAAACACAGAATCACCCAACTCTTTCATGATAGCCCTTGTTGTCTCCACAAATACAATGCTAACCAAATCCTTTTAAATGCTTGGTGCGATCATTTGGTCATTTCTAGGAGCATTGCCAAAACTACCTCATTCACTCCCTCACATCTATATGCGTACCAGCTTAGTAACTCAAGAAAATTCTCCTTGTTAAGCGATTTCTCCGACTCATCATGTCCACGAAAAGCCAATCCTTGCATCAAGAGAAATCTGGTAACAGCTAGCACCGCAGTCAATCTAGTCGTGTACCTCTTTTGTTGTTCAGTATTTTGATTTGAAAGTGCAAAAGAAATACTTCGCCTTTGATCCATCAAGTTGGTGCACATTGTGAGAGCATGATGGTGAGCACTAGTAACAAGACCGACATGATCTTTCAAAATTTGTTTGTGTTTCCAATCTCTAAAACCAGTTTTTGTAAATGTTCCTCCACCTCCTTGACCCCTCTATCGGGTTTGAACAAATAGCAAAGGCAAACAAAAAGCGGCATCCTTCTCAATGCTATACTCCAACCAATGGAATTCGCAAACCATTCCTTCCTAAAACACCTCTTATCTTTTCCCACAATTGTTTTTGGAAAACTATGTACGTGTAGTTGACAAGGACCTCTCTCTAAGTAAATCATCATAACCTCGTCTCTAATATTAGGGTCATAGGATTTGATTGGGGGCCGTTTCCCAAGATCATACTCAAGGTCAAGGGCATCTACATTGATATCAACTCGATACTTCTTAGTACCATCATTATCAACAGGTAATGAACTTTGTGAAAGTGTCAAACTCGAAGTATTGATAGCATTAGAAGCAGCATTAGAGCAACTTGTACCAGCTGGTCCAGCTTCAGGCTTTCTTTGAGGTTGAAAAAACCTTTTCATGTCTAATGTCTTGTCTGTAGACTGCAAATTAGTCACTTAACGGTTCAAGACTTCAAGTAATCAAATTACAAAAATTATTTCTCAATCAAATTATTCAATCCCAAGTACCAAGTCCCAACTCCCAACATAATGTACTAAGTCGGCAAGGCAATAATAAAATCAATAGCAACTAATAACAACAATATAATAATTAGCCGGCAAGGCAATAATATAATCAAGAGCAACTATCAACAGCAATGTAATAATTAGTCGGCAAGGCAACAATTTAAACAATAACAACTAGCAAAGACAATATTCAAAATTAGCCGGCAAGTCAACAATATAATTAATAAGTAAATATAATAATAGAATTTAATAACTAATAAATTATTTAATTAACCATTTAAACTAATAACTAAAATTAATTAACCATTTTTTGCCTAATAAGTAATAAATGTATTGTTCTATTAATTAACTAATTCTACCATTAAACTATTAATTAACAATTTAACCTAATCAAATATAAGTAATAAGCTAATAAACAACTAATAAGCAATTTAACCTAATAAACAATTTAACCTATTTTGACTAGGAGGCTATGATTAGCTATGACAAAGGCACAAAGGCCAAAGCCACAAATACTCAAAGTACACGTAAACAACACACAATGCAAATTCCATTCCAATTTCCAATTTCCATTTTCCAAACCTTTCTACTGCTGCGCACACAGTCACAGAAACTCCAAAATGGCGGTGAAGAGAAGGTGATTGAACACATTGAAGATGATAAAAAGTAAATACCTTTCTTCAGATTTCAGCCAATCTGTCTTTTGCGGACTGCAGTTTTGCTCGTAAGTCGTCGGAATCACCTTGTTGTGCTTCGTCTTTTAGCAGTTCATCGTTCAGCTTCACTTTTTAGGCACTGCTAACTCGCGCCGGAATCGCCTTCTAAGTTCTACCGGAGTCGACCTGCTTCTTCTCGTTTTGTGGGTTTTTTCTCCTCTCTTAATTTTTTTTATTAAATCTGATTTTTGGATTTAGATGGGTATTGTTGTATTGGGTATTTCTTCAGATTTCAGCCGATTTTGGGTTTTTGGATTGGACTGCAAATGGGTGATGGATCAATTTAATTGGGCTGGACTTGGACTACAATTTTTTTAAAAAAAAATTATTTCAGTCTAATGGATATGGACTGGGTTGGACTGTGCTACAGAACTTGGGCCAGGTTGTGGCCCAAAACATGTTACGCACCATTTTTTTTGTGAAATTTCAGCACAGGCGTACGCGGGAGCTCGCCATGTGACTCGTCCGCCCCTGTGGGATCCTTAGTAATGATATCTGGCAGCTATAAAATAGGAACCACCCTTTCTCCTATTTTCTTTTTGAGCAAAGACATGTGGAAAACTGGGTGTAACTTTGAACTTGCTAGTAAGTCCAACTGATAGGCTACTTCTTCCAACTTCTTGATAATCTAATAGGGCCCATAATACTTAGTTGCAAGCTTGTGATTGTAACTAGTGTGGAGAGATTGCTGCCTATAGGGATGTAATTTTATGAATACCCAATCACCAATTTGAAATGCTTTCCCTGTCCTTCATTTATATGCATACAACTCCATCCTTTCTCTAGCTTGAGCTAGGTTATGCGTTAGTTGCTGGTCAATCATATGTCTGGTTTGTAATAAATCCTCAACAGCTACTATGTTAGACTCTTGGTAGGGGCTCCAAAGCTAGCTGAGGTGTTTTAATTCCATATAGAGCTTCAAATTGAGTCATTTTTATGGTGGAATAGAGGGTGGTAATTATGCCACTATTCTGCCAAAGTAAGCCATCTAAACTATTATTTTGGTAGGTGTGTGTCATACATCTTAAATATATTTCTACACACTGGTTAAGCCTCTCAATCTGGCCATCAGTTTGAGGATGATAGGCAGTGCTAAAGTGTAACTGAGTCCCCATGAGCCAAAATAATTCCTGCCAAAACTTACTAGTGAAGATCTTGTCTCTATGTGAAATGATACTTTGTGTCATACCATGTAACTTGAATATATAATTAAGGAAGACTTGAGCTACAGAAGAGGCTGAAAATGGAAGAGATAGAGCTAAGAAGTGACCATACTTAGCAAATCTGTCCACCACTACAAAAATAGCATTTTTACATTTATAAGTGGGAAGGCCTTCAATGAAATCCATAGAGATGTGACTCCAAGAGTGTAGTGGTTCAGGTAAGGGTTGCAACAATCCTAGATATGGAACATGCTCTCCTTCACATCTTTGACATACTTCACATTGTAGGACTGTCTCCTTAATATATTTATTCATACCATGCCAACTGAAATGTTGTTTAGTTCTGTAAATGCTTGCATGTACTCCTGAATGTCCCCATTCTGATCAATTTGTCTATGTCACCTCCTGTTCCCACATACAATTTATCCTTTCATTTTAGAAGTCCATTCACATAAGTGTAGTCACCAATAGCAGTGGGTTGTACCAACAATGCTTTAATTTTTTCCTCAGCAAACTCATCTCCTTGGTAGTTGCTAATCACCTCTTGAACCCAAAGTGGAACAACTGCGGCCTATAGCTGCACATGTTTGAATTTCTTACCTTCTAGATAGTGCATCAGCCACTTTGTTTTCAATCCCCTTTTTATAAACTATTTCATAGTTAAGGCCAAGTAATTTGGTTAACCACTTCTGTTGAATAGGGGTGATAATCCTCTGCTCCAAAAGGTATTTTAGTGACTGGTGGTCAATCTTTTGTACAAATTGGTGGCCTTCCAAGTAATGTCTCCACTTTCCCATAATTGTCACTATTGCCAACAATTCTTTCTCATAAGTAGAGAGCCCTAATTTTCTCCTTGATATAGCTTTACTGAAGTATGCTATTGGCCTCTGATTTTGCATCAACACTGTTCCATGCAAGCATCAGTCTCAATAAGAAATTGTTGTATGAAATTAGGAATAGCTAACACAGGGTTCTGACTATGGCAGCTTTGAGTTGTTGGAAAGCCATTTTAGCTGAATCAGTCCACCCAAAGTTATCCTTATTCAGTAAGTCATTTAAAGCCTGGCTATGGCTCCATGACCTTTCACAAATTTCCTGTAATAACTAGTAACGCCTAAGAATCTCCTCAGCTGTTTAATATTCTTAGGTCTAGGCCATCGTTGCATGGCTTTCACATTCTCAGGATCAGCAGAAACCCCTTCATGGCTGATGATATGGCCAAGATATTCCACATGTTGTTGGCCGAAAGAACACTTCGACCACTCGGCATAAAGCTAATGATCCTTCAAGATCAGCAATACCTCTTTAAGGTGTTGACAATGAGAAGCTAAGTTAGGACTGTAGATCAGTATGTCATCAAAGAAAACAAGGACAAACCTCCTTAATTGTTGTCTAAATACGTCATTCATAAGCTCTCAAAAGTGGCTGGTGCATTGGTGTGCATTGGTGAGGCCAACTGGTATAACTTTAAATTCATAAAGTCATTGATAAGTCTTGAAGACCTCTGATACCAATTTGATGGTTGAAGAAATTCGGCTGACTTTCCCAACTAAAACCCAGAGCTCCAACAAGATTTTGAGAAAGATAATAATGGTATTTAATGGGTAGAAGGAAAAAATTTAGAAAATAGGACACGAAGAAGATGAATATGGATGAACTTGATTGCCAGTTTAAGCTAACAATTTCCACATACTAGAATTCAGATGGTTCTGGAATGCATATGTTGTATTTATACAGCTTACAATAATTAGAAAAATGTATTCAGCCAAATGAAACTTAAGTGATTAAAAACGTGTTCACGGTATTACAAATTCTTATTTAATTAAATGGAAACAGCGTCGTTTGGTTCCAATTCATTTCCCTCCAGATTTGAATTCCAGTTAATGAAGGTGCGTGGTGACACGCCCGTCCTGAATTGCCCTAGTGAACCCAAGACGTGCCGTGCGCCGATGATGGATGCCAGCTAGATGCCGGACCCACCATTAAGGCAATTTAGACTTTTCTAGAACTTAACGACTTTTCTTTGACTAAAAAGATTAATAAAAATTTAGGCAGAGTTTCCTTTGTAAATTGAGCTAAACCAAACCTGAAAAGTAATAATTTCTCAAACACAAATTATATACAAAATCAATTGGGGTCCACCTGACCCAAATATAAACCAATCGAAAATAAAATATAGCCAACTCGACCGATTCTACTATCCTTCACAAAACAACTCAAAATATAACGATTACATTAAAAGGTGGCAAGCCCCTCTAACTCCTACATGCCACAACAATACGAAAATGAAATATACTAAACCTAGTGGACATGAGACAAATGCATGATAATGAATTGCTTAATAAAATGAAATCATACAAATAACTAGGTCAAATGGCTGTGGCTCTTGCAGAATCTCCCAAAAGCTGCTCAATAGATCAACTGCGTCCTAATAAGAAAAGAGTGATGAAATATGTGAGTTTATAACTCAGTGAGTGGAGAGTTTACAATTAATTATACTTTTTCCTGTTTAAAAATATTTACTGAAATTCTAAATTTTTTCTATAATACTTTCAAGCAGTAAGGATTAAGAATTCCTTATTCTTGTACAAGTAAAATAATTGCAAGCATAGAAAAACTGAGAAATGCTAGTATAGATGTAGTTTACAAATAAAATGTAATCTGATTAAATTGTAAGCTGTAATTTGAAGTCCCAAAATGCATGATCTAATATTTGAAATCTGAAATTTATATACTGATTATTCTGAAATATATAATACCACACCAAAAAGGTACCCTGAATAACTGATAATTTGTAATCTGTAATCAAATCCCTGAAATCAAAATCAAATCTGGTCATACAGCAGCAGAGCTGTCCCCAAAGGGTTAAGCATCCCGGTACACGGCCCAAAGCCTATATGTGTACGAGAGTGGGTCCCAAAGACCTCTAATAATCTGGTCATACACCGTGGAAATAGATTCACACCAGTGTAGAGCGAGTAAATCACCATAACTGGTCATACACTGTGGAAACACATTCTCACCAGTGTAGAGCGGGTAAAATCACCATATCTGGTCATACACTGTGGAAACGAATTCACACCAGTGCAAAACGGGTAAAAGTCACTACGTACTTTTTGGTGGTTTTAAAATAAACTTTTACTGAAATTCTCGTTTATAAAAACTAACTCGTACTAAAAATCATGCTTGTTCAACACTTGAAAAATAATTTCTTTTTGCAATTTATGTAACTTATTTGAAGCACTGAAATAATGAAACAATTCATATAACTTTACTAACTAATATAAAATAATAAAATGCTTATTTCTGAAAAATAAGTTTTTCCACTCACAGAGTTTTTTACTAGAACTAGATTGGTCGGTACACAGCACCAACTTCCTCGTCACCTCCTGAAATAAGATATGTTTGCTTGAATCAATAAATAACCATATCAAGAAACACTAAGAATAATTTTCTTAACTTTCTTAGTAAAGTCATCAGGCTAGAAACCCATTTCTATTAATTCAATAATATATAATGCTCCTTAACATTATCAATCAATTCTAATCTTCCATAAGGCTAAAAATAATCTCATTTACATCACATTCACTTAAATGACCCAAATAGAAATTCTAGGGTTTACTAAAATCATCAATCCAAGCTTATAACATAAATAAACCAACATAAGCCTTAATATGCTTAAAATAACTTAAATATCTAATTAAACCCACTAAGTCAAGAACTCTAAAATTTCATCAATTAAATCATTCATTTAACATGCAAATATAGCTCATGTCACTAAAAATAACTCATATCCTTTCATAACATTCACATTTAAGCTCATAAGCAAAAACTCTAATTTTTAACCTCATTTCTAAAATAAGTGGGTTCTTGCTTACCTCTTGAAAATGGAGAAGAAATGGAGAACCCAAGCTTAAAAATCGATTTCGGCCGGCACCTTCTTCCTCTTCTTCTTTTTCCTTTTCCTTTCCCTTTCTTTCTTCTCTTTTCCCTTTCTTTTTTTTCTTTGGCCGCGTTTATCTCTCTCTCTTTCTCTCTGCCGAAGATTCTGGAAAATGGTCCAAATTCATTTTACATTTATGCCAAATTGCAGCCTTAGCCCTCAACTTATATAAATTGTGATATTTAAATCCTTAAGTAACCATAATTTATAAAGTAGCCCAAAACAATTTATTTACTTAATTTAAGTCCAACTTTGAATATTTGACTTAGACTTGACCCAAAATTTCATTGACTTTGACTAAATAGAATTTGACTTTGACTAATTTAAAACGGGTTGTAACACGTGATGTTCTTCTCTTCTTCCTTATCCAGTCAGCCATGCCATCTTGCTTGTGACATGACCGTGACCAAGCTTTACATGGTCGAGGCTTTCCAAATATGCTAATGACATCTCTTCCTTCTACTGCATCAGGCTCTCCTGGGTGAGAATGATTCGCTCTCAAATCGTAACCGGATGATTCGTCATCGTAAAAAGGTAGCAAGTGTTGACATTTTGACATTGGATGTGCGAAGATGACTTGGTAACTTCAACAGTTAAGCATTGGGGTTATGTTTCTCCACGATTTCAACAAGCCCAAACTTGAGAGATGCTAAATTACTATACTCATGAGCTGGAAAGCGGTCTTTGGTTAACACTGCGCACACAAAATCCCCAACATAGAACCCAACATGTTGCCTTTTAACATCAACAACTGCATTATACTGAGCCGTAGAGTCCAATAAGTGATCACGTGTGGTGTTAGTTTTAAATCTAGGTAACAAACAACCTAGAAGAGGGGTTGAATAGATTATTATTGAAATTAAACGGAAGTTGTAAATACTTTTTCTTAAAAAGAAATGTTAACTCGAAGGTCCACTTTTAATGTTCTGATGTTGGTAGAAATTTGTTGAACATCAGAATGTTATAGTGAATGTTTTGCACAGTTCGAGACAGATAATAAAAATGACGATTGAAGCAATAAATAATACCAGATATAGCGTGGTAAACTTCTAAAGAAAAAATCAACTGCCCCCATGCCACGGGTAAATAAATCTACTATTTTAGAACAAGTTCCACATGTCTAAGCTTTTTGAAAGTACAATCTTATACCTAATCTAAAATTTTATCAATAATTTACAAAAAGCAAAACACGGTTAACAAGAACAATAAAACTCCCATGTTTTAGATCTTCTTAACTAGTTTAGAATGCAATCAAGTTCTTCGGTCTTGATCTTGGTCTATTCTATGAGTGTACCCGAATTGTCTCTACAATTTGGAATAAGGACACTGTCCTTATCTTGTTGTCAAAATGTCGTTCTGTCTCACAGTGGATTCCTACAACGCTCGGTTTTTTAGAGTCTTTCACAAAAATAGAGTTTTTGATCAGATAACTCAGAATTAGATATAGAACAAGTTGTAAATGAAATATCTTAAGTGTTAGAAACTTACCCATCTCTTGATTGATCATCGGTGATTCTTCATCATCACTCAAAGTTACATTCATGGTCTTTTTACCAAATGTTTATTTTTTATTATTAGTATATTCAGAGGCAATATGACCATATACTTCACAAGTACGGCATTGGATACGATTTCTGTTCTCTTTGGAGGATTTGACTGATTCTATCAATTTTGGTAAGGATATTTATTTTAAATGATCCCTGATTTTTAGTTGATTTGAGTTTTTGAGCTTTTTCAAGAATTTGTCAAAATGTTTGGTTGCTAGGGCAATATCAATATCTGAATCACTTTTATCACATTTATCTTTTTCTTTCTCAACCCAGAATGCTATGCTTGTAGCTTTTTCTTTCTTTCTCATACTGAGATTTAGTTCATAAGTCATTAATGATCCAATCGGCTATTCAATTTTGATATCGTCGATGTCTTTGCTCTCTTCAATTGCGGTTACTTTGGAGTGGAACCTATTTGGCAAAGATAGCATGACATTTCTGACTAATTTTGACTCTGAATATTTTTCTCCAAGGATATGTGCTTGATTTGATATGTCACACAGCCGAGCATAGAAATCTTTGAATGCTTTATCGTCCTTCATGCATAGTTTTTCAAATTCTATGGTGAGCATTTGTAGTTTACACGATTTCACCTTGGAAGTTTCTTCATGTGTGGTTTGTAGAATCTCTCAAGCTTCATTTGCTACCCTGCAATTATATACTAGCCTGAATTGATTAGCATCCACGAAACAAAAAATAGCATTCAAGGCTTTTCTGTTCCAGCTAGTATTATTGAAATCAGTAGTTACCATTCTTCAGTTTGTTTTTCTCTTTCTACATTATTTTCAATGACTGTGGGGGGATTATAACTTCTAATGATAGAATGCCATGATTTTTCATCTAGAGCTTGAATATAAGTAGTCATACAAATTTTCCAGGAGGCATAATTCATTCCATTTAAGACTGGTGGTTGAAAGTAGCACTGTCCATACCTAGATTCATAGGATCTCACTTTTTAGAAGTGAACCCGTTCTGATACCAATTGTTAGTTTTAAACATATGTAACAAACAACTTAGAATGGGGTTGAATAAATTGTTATTGAAATTAAGCGGAAGTTGTAAATATTTTTTCTTAAAAAAAACTGTTAACTCGAAGATTCACTTTAATGTTCTGATGTTGGTGAAAATTTGTTGAACGTCAAAACATTACAATGAACGTTTTGTACAGTTCGAGATAGATAACAGAAATGGCAATTAAAGTAGTAAATAACATCAGATATAGTGTTGTAAACCCCTAAGGAAAAATCAACAGGCCCCCATGCCACAGGTAAATAAATCCACTATTTTAAATCAGGTTCCACACGTTTTAGCCTTTTGAAATTACAATCCTAGACCTAATCTAAAACTTTATCATCAATTTACAAAAAACAAAACAAAGTTTACCAAAAACAATAAAACTCTCATGTTTTAGATCTTCTTAACTAGTTCAGGAATGCAGTCAAGTTTCTCGGTCTTGATCTGGGTCCATTCTGAGTGTACCCGGATTGTCTCCACAAATCAGAATAAGAACCATGTCCTTATTTTGCCTCTGAAATGCCGTTCTCTCTCAAAGTGGATTTCTACAATACTCGATTTTTAAGAGACTTTCACAAAAATGGAGTTTTTGATCGGACTAGGACTTTTGAATATTTTCTTTGAAATGCACAACTTACAAATTATTTTCTCATAGATGCTTAAGTATTTTTTATTTCAAAGTCCGTGAGATTCTTGATTCATCACTAGTCTTATTTATACGAAAAAGTATTTTATTTAAATTCAATGACTTAATATGTATATTATTAGTGATAAGATAGACTAAGTCTTTAAGTTTAAATACAAATCTTATTATAAAAAAATAGGATGAGTATTACCATAAGAATTAATCATGAAAATAATTAACTAAATCATTTAGTCTAATACTTTCATTAGATAAGAATTGTGATATAAATAATATTAATATGCATACAACTTTATCTACTTAGAAAATCAATTCAACTCAATCACTTATTTATTATATAAAGAATAAGAGTTTTAGAGCAACTAAGTTTCCAACTGATAACTCAATTGGGATAAGAATGCTTTTTCAATAGTATGCAAATTTATATTTAACTACTAGACAAGATTGACCCTACTTATCTTAACTCACTTCAATACGAATTTAATTAAAATAATATATAATTAAGGGTGATAATAAAAACACAGATTCTCCAACATGTGGTGCCATGGACCTGTTATAAGCCTTCAATGAAATCAACAGTTGTCTTATGAAGCCGAGTTTTGCTAGGAAGTAATAACAAATCAAGTGGTCTGCAAGGAATGACACTGTAAACCACCTGGAATGGACAATAACCATTGATGGCATGATTGTGCGAGAACATAGCCTCACAAAGTTTCTGGTGCCAAAACTTTAAGTTTTACTCGACAAGGCAATGTAGTAAATTCTCCAGAGAACAACTCACCACTTCTGTTTGCGTGTCAGTCTCCAGGTGATAAGCACTACTAATTAAAGTTCAAAGAGGAGTTAGCAAGTTTCCACAAGCTACACCAAAAATTGCCAAGGAAACAATTGGAAAAGGTAACTCGTGAAGACGGTATACTTCATAAAAAAATAAGAGAGCCACCTGAAAGCGTTTATAGTACACTTGTAAGGAATGAAGTGAACCTTTTTAGAAAAATGATCCACTACCATGAAAATGGAATTACAGCCTCTCTGCGTGTGAGGCAACCTTAGCACAAAGTCCATACTGCTGGGAATTGAGACCAATTCTTTTATTGTCCACAAGATCTTTGTTCAGAAAAAAATAATGAAACAGAAAAATATAAAAGATGGAGAAAGATTTACGGACTGTCAAAGCTTTCACTATATGAAAAATTATTACAATCATATAAATTTCACCCCCAAATCTCCAAGTAACTCAAGAAAAATAATATTCTAAACTTTACTACACCTACCAATTTCTACTCATTGTACAACTCACAAAGAATACAAGAAAAATCAACTAGGATACTAGGCTTACAATTTTTCTCACAGAAACCCTCAAACCACCACTACAAAAGAGAATAAACTATATCAATTTATAGTTAACGAATGACCTAATTTTTTTACAAGTTTAAACTGTCAACGAGTCAAAGATTTGTAAACTTGTTCAATTTTAGTTGACCTAGATGCCTTCCAAGTTTTGACTACCAAAGTGTCCAAGATTAGGAAATTTGTAATTTTAGTCGACCTAGAAGTCTTCCCTTTCAACAATTGGTACATCTTTTGATTTTGGCAAGTTTTGAGAAAATATCCAACAATCTCCACCTTGACAAAAAATGAGTCAAAAATCAATCATCTCTTCTGCAGCTTTTCATCTCGATAATTAAAAAAAATGGTACACTTTAACAATCCAAATTCTCAAAACAGAGAATTAACATACTCCACCATATAAGTATAATCACTTAGAATTAACAAATTCTAAGAATTTCATCGGCTCACATCGAATAAATTTAATGAAATATTATGGTGCAACTCCCTTGCTTGACTTACTTGGAAGTTCATCATCCATCGACATCAATTTCACCACACACCTTACATTAATATCAAGTCAATGCCCGTGTGCAAATATGTGGACCCGCTAGTAGTAACACACCCTCATCATGACAACTAGCGCATCCTACGAGGATGTAAATATTTACTTAAGGGACATCATCATCTCCCATAAAGAGAGACATATTGTCCGTATCTGATGTCGAGCAGTTAGCCGAGTCTGCTCCACCTTTTGGATAATTTTTTCTCACGTGACTAGGTTGTCCACAATTCCAACAAAATACTTTTTTTTTTCATGGAGTTATTCTTCTTCCATTTTTCAGCAACAAGTAATGAGTTTTCAGATGAAATATTACTTCCACCAATCAACCTTCTTTCTTCATAAATTAATTTACTTGTAACTTCTTCAAAACTCGCAGTTTCTTTCCCATATATCAAAATTGGTTTGATGTATTCATAGGAAGATGGAAGAAACCAGATGAGTCTTAACGCTTTATCCTCATCATCAAGTTTAACTCCAATAGTCTCAATTTCAGAAATGATCCTATTGAGAACACTCAGGTGGTCTGAAATTTTTTTTACCTGCATTCATTTGCAAAGAATGAAACTGTTCTTTCAAGTATAACCGATTTGAAAGACTCTTTGTTTGATACATCTATTCAAGTTTTTCCCAAAGTTCATTTGCAACAGATATTGCATGAATATTTGCAAGAACATTTTTGGCTAAACAGAGACGTATCCTACTTACAGCTTTCAAATCCAAATCTTCCCAAACCTCATCGCTCATACTGGATTTTTCAGTATCTTTGTCAAAAACATGGAGCCTTGTGTAGTCCATATTGAATCAAAACATCATTGACTTGTACTTGTCACAAGTTAAAATTGATTCTTCTGTTAAATTTCTCTACGTCATATTTGATAGACATATCTTCTATGTGCGCCAACACTTTGAACGACCTGATGCTCTGATACTACTGTTTGGAATTGAGACCAATTCCTTTATTGCCCACAAGATCCTTGTTCAAAGAAAAATAACGAAACAACAAAATATAAAAGATAGAGAAAGATTTACGAACTGTCAAAATTTTCACAATATGAAAAATTGTTACAATCATATAGATTTCACCCACCCAAATCCCTAAGTATCTCAAGAAAAATAATATCCTAAGCTTTACCGCACCCACCAATTTCTACTCATTGTACAACCCACAAAGAATACAAAAAAATAACTAGGATGCTAGGCTTACAATTTTTCTCTCAGAAACCCTTAAGCCACTACTACAAAAGAGAATAAACTATGTCAATTTATAGTTAATGAATGACCTAATTTTCTTACAAGTTTAAATTGCCAAGGAGTCTAAGATTTGAAAACTTGTTCAATTTTAGTTGACCTAGATGCCTTCCAAGTTTCGACTATCAAAGTGTCCAAGATTAGGAAACTTGTAATTTTAGTCGACCTATAAGTCTTCCCTTTCAACAATTGGTGCATCTTTTGATTTTAGCAAATTTTGAAAAAATATCCCAACACATACTAATGTCTGACCAATGTGGTAAAGGGATAAGTAAAGGAAGGTACAAACCCACATTAGTGGCAGAACCCTTAGCCAACTAACAGACCTTACAACGCTCCACAAAGCGAGTGACAACATGTCTGACCAAAGGCCAAAAATATGCCAAAGTGATAAGGTCGAGCACGCGGTTGCGCTAATGAGAACATTGCAATGTTTTGCCTTGATAATCCAACAGCACATGCTACGATCAGGGATGCAAAGTTGTAACCCACGAAAGAGAACAAAATCTACATCCGCACTTGTCCATAATTGCCCAAGAATGCAGATAAAATAAGGGACAGAATCAAACAGCTCAACAAATTTGTCAAAACAAGACATGTTGACATGTATCTCAGTCAATAAATTATGGCATCGACAAATTTCCATGTCGTGGGCACGGTGTTACCTTCGTTTGTTGCCACCAGGCAATGCGGCCATGAAAACTTGTGGCTACTAGCAAGACCTATTGTGCTCCGAAACTTTCTTAAAGTGGAGAACTTCCTCCACTGAATACACGCAATCTAAAAACTTATCGGCATTCATTCTTCCATGTCCACCTTAAAACTGGCTTTCCACAACCGTGACCCCGCCGCCTCAGTTGTAAAGGAGCAAACGGGTTAACGTCGGAGTTCGTCTAAGATTCCAAGAGATCGTTTGACCCATCCCTGTCGACAGGTTCGTAAGCAACCCCTTCCTCACGTCACCCTCGTCCAATCAATTGACGTTCTCATCCCATTTGGTGCTAGGTGACGCAGAGCGAGACTACTTGGGGTGTCTTTAAGTTTGGAGACCCGCCAAGCTCACTACTTTACGCTTATAGAAATGACTTTTTGCCAAAAATAGGGGTGGACAAAAGTTCGGTTCGTTTCTTCTTAAGTTTAAATCGAGTAATAAGTATTAGAACTTAAAATCGACCGTTTATAGTACAAGTATCAGTTCTAGACTTAAAATCGAAGAATCGAATTGAATTGACCTTATTGTTTTTTAATTTTTTTTCTAAAAAATTAACCCATTAATTTTTTTTTTTTTTCTATGTTTGTTATTTTGTATTGAGATAGAAGTCTGTGTTCAAAATTGGATATATTGTTATTTTATGTATAGATTAATGTTTGAAAACTATGATTTTTTAGATTATTGTCTTATTTCAAACAAGGAGAAGAAAAACAGTTAGAAATATGACAACTTTGAAAACTTTAATTATAGAACAATTTGGTTCCATAATTTAAGTTGGAATTGATGTTTCCATTTACAAGATACCCAATAGTTTTTGGTTCGGTTCGAATCTCCTTGGAACCGAACCAAATTGGATCGCGCCCACCCCTAACAAAAAATATGGGAATGTGTAGTGATATCAGGATTTGGCTTGCTAGAAAGTGACAGTATATTTATTAGTGTTTATAAGTACTTATAAGTTAGTTAAACATCATTTTTTCTACTAACAAACTTTTTATCACGATAGACCGTAGGGAGTTTCTCCTACATTGACCCAAAAATCTACTACACGTTCACTTCTTAATTTTTTTTTTTCAATTTCTTAAATTCTTTTCTTTCCAATTCTCTTTTTAATTTTCACAAGCATTCTCAAATTTGTTCCTTTTATCCAATATAAGCGATATACTAATTTGTAGGTGCTTATAATCTTAAAAAATTTACCGAACTATCGCTGAATCAAGCGCAGTCCAGCTCTCCATGTATTGGCCCAATGTTCAGTTTACTATTTCCCACATATAAATTTCAAAAAGAGAAATTTTCGGGAAAAACCCAAACTGGAGGGAAAGCGAGAGCGCCCTTACAGAAAAACACAGAAAAATGTCGAGAAGACGCCTTCGTGTCGTCTGCTCTTCCGATGAAGAAGAAGAGCCGCCGCCTCCACCGCAAGAACAGTCACTAGAAGACCCCGGCGACGACACCATTGACGATATAGAAGTGGAGCTCCAAACTGTAACCCTCAACTCCTCAAATCCTACACCTAACAGTAATGTCTCCGCGACGAGTACTCATAACCTCCCCCCTGAACCTATTCCTCTCGATATCTCCGATGAAGAACCAAGTACTACTAATTATAATAATAATAATAATAGGAATTGCGATTCAAACAGTAGAAATAGTAATTATTTTGTGGTTTCGGATTCTCCGGTAAATAGGGTTTTAGAAGGGCTAGGACTGAGATTGAAAGGGGTGTGGTTGGATTCTTGTTTGGGAGCTCTCGAGACATCAGTTCAGGGGTTTTCGGGCTTTGATGATTCAGTAAAGGCGAAGCTTTGTTTTGAGCAGTTCTTGTACTCGGATATGAATTATTGTGGAGCTGGGGTACTTCCACCGGCTGTGCACACCTTACATTTGGTTGATCTCAAGGGACCTTTTGTCTTGCAGGTAGATTAGCAGCGATTTTGCAGTCTTTCATGTGTTGAACATGTTGTACACCCTGCATTGGAAATGGTACATTGGTTTATGTGATCTATTGCTTGAAATACAATTGATTATATAGAATGTGCAAAGAAGGAAAAACTTCGGGAAAATGAATTTCTTCCTGGAAAATAAATAACACTGTATAGATTTGCGGTCTCTACATGCCAAGTTGGAAGTTTTATGCTATCTATAAACAGATTGGAGCTATATAACTAGTTCTTTTATTAGGAAAAAACCCCATCTTTGATCAATATCTTATGTATATATTAGATTAGTTGAAAGGTTATTTTAATTTGTCATTTAATGTTCTAGTTAACAGCTTAGGATTTTGCACACAGGATATTATAGCATGCCTTTGGAGTAGGATTTGGGTTCAAACAGTACAATTGCCTGTAATTGCAAGTGTTTAACCCGTAGGAAAAAGATTTGGCCGTGTAAGAGAGTATCTTGAAGAGACATTTTTTGTGCAGTGTTCTGCTTTTCTTAGATAACATGAATTTTAGTGCTAATTTCATGTGAGATGGTGTTTCTGTAGGTGGATGAGATAGTGAATATCAGCTGCCCTATTCGTGGAAGGTACCAGAATGCTGCGCCTGGAATGAAGAGGTGTCTCAAATTGTCCATGACTGATGGTGTCCAGCGTGTGTTTGGCATGGAATATAGGCCTATTAAAGATCTTGAAGTTCTTGCCCCTGCTGGAATGAAGGTTTCTGTGCTATTTTGCGTTTTTACATCTGGCTGATTCCTGGTCCCTCATTTTTCAACAGGAGGTTCTAGATGTTAAAAAGATGTATCTGACTCAAATTTTGGCTAATTAAATCAGGTAGCTATTTGTAACGTTAATGTAAGGCATGGGCTTTTAATGTTAGTCCCTGAAGTTCTCAACAATTTGGGAGGCATGGTTGAGGAGTTGGATGCAGCACGACAGAGGCTTGTTAATGAAGTTAATAAGCCACCAAGGGGCAAAAGGTATCTAAGACGTCATATAATGTACTGCTCAAAGTATTTGACCACTCTCACCATTTCCCTCGAAAGAAAAAGACTACTCTAGTTACAGATTTTAAAGTTACTTCTTGGATTGTTTATGCGTAGATAAAGGATAATCAATTCTTTTTCACCATTAAGTTTCTCACTTATTCTTTTGAATAAAGAACCAAAAGAAACTAATATGTATTAAGAAGAAAATAAAGTGATGGTGATTTACAACTGAATTAATGGTTCTTTTAGTAGATAGGTTCTGTTTTCTTCCGTGAGTACGTTGCATGGCTCTTGATACCCATATTCTGCACAGTTAACATCAAATGTCATGGATTCGTTGGGACATACTTGGGTGTGAGGAATTCAAATTTCTGTGCAATTTGGTCTGATTCCATTGACCTTTTCAAGGCCTTTGATCTATTTCTAAAATTTAAGATTTTACATTTCCTTCTTTTTGATACATTAAAAGTTAGTCTCCCGTCTTTAAAGTTGTTCTTTTCCCATTCTCTCGTCCCTCGTTGATCCTTGCTCTATCATATTTATGCGAGAAACATATGCATTTGGCCTACTATCTTGAAAGTGGACTGTCAAAGCTTAAGGAGTAACAGTTGGCATTTGTCAAGGTTGTTTGCCGGGAGATTCTAAATGGTTGTACCACATAACAAAGTTATCTTTCCTTATATTTCAAACCAAGGCTTTTATACGTTAATGAGGTGGTCACCATATATTAACCCTTACCACATGTCAAGGTGTTCATGAGTTTGCCACTAGAAAGTTTTACTTGTAAAATTACTATTCAGATATCTGTGATTGAGATACTAACCCTGAATTACCTATGTTAGAACCAGGACTGGGGTGGTTCCTCCTTTAGCAACTAGAGCTACTGCTGCGGCGTGGCCACCACTAAGTGTCAACGATCCAGTTCCCATTGATGGATCTGCAATGGAAAGCCCAGTACCTTTACAGGTGACCAGGCAAGGTATGTCAGTCAAAATAGACTTGTATGTATAAATTATAATTACATTTTTAGCCTCTTATTTGCTATAGTTCTCTGAAGTTGCTCGTATTCGTACCCTGCAGGATTTACATCTGGCGTTTCTGCCAATGACAATCAAAGAGAAGACTTTCCAGCTTCAGCAAGTAGGAATAATGCCGAGACTAGCTCATCATCTGCAGGAACTGCATTTAGCAGCCCTGCAAGTGGCAGGTCGACACAAGGCTTTGCAGTTCCAGTGAGTAGGAACAATGCTGAGCCTAACATACTATCTGCCGTGCAGCCACCAGATCGTTTTGCTGTTCCTGGGCATATTGACAAACCTGCTACTGAAAACATGACTCCTATGCAGGCAATGAAGCATGGTATATTAGTTCAGTATAGCCTTGTAAAACTTATAAGAAGTCACATTACGTAGATTAGTTGTTCAAGTTCTCTTAATTTGCTGACATTCATTCTCTACAGGAACTGTACCAGGCATCCCTGGCAATGACATTACTAGAGAAGACTTTACCATTCCAATCACTAGGGATGATGCTAAGCCTAACGCATCATCTTCTGTAGCTATGGATGTTGATGAAATTTCTGCGGTGGACAGGTTGGATCACCCATTCATACTTTCTGGGGATAAAGAAATCCCTTTCACTTACTTGGCTAGTTTATCAGCTAAGTGGGCGGCGATGGAGGTCAAAGCTTCCTCTGTTCGAGGAAAAATAAAGGTATGACCATTAAATGTATTCTACTACTAATGATTTGTGATGTAAATTTATTATATTTTGATCTAGGGATCTTTACTCGTGTAGTACAATTCAGAATTTTACAACATCGAGTTGATCTCCTAAGCTAACAGCTTGCCAGTTATTGCACTAGTAACATGAAATTTTAAGCTGTTATAATTTGGTAAATCTTAGCAAGCTTGTTTACATGTCCTGTTTGCTTACATACTTCAAGTAAGCATGTGCATATGTTGTATGACATTGCATGATTTTAGTAGTTAATTTTGAGTTGTTCTCATGTTTTTATTGTCAAAATATAACTGATTAATAATCACAAATTTGTAGTGCTACCTGACTAATGTTTAGAATACCGTTTTCACTTTATTTTATATAGTTGCGAATTGCCTCAAATGTTTTAGTAGTTTAACCCTTCATAGTTAATGTACAAGCTGACTCCTTGTTGCTAATTTTGTAGTGTTTTGTGACTGCTGTAAAGGCATTTCAATACAAACAAAGGGCTACATTCGAGCTCCGAGTTTACATTGATGATGGCAGTCTCATCTCTGAGATCCTTCTCGATCATAATGTGAGTGTATTTAACCTTAACCGATCTGTAACTGTTGTAAAAAGCTATGCATCAACAGATTGATTTCTCTATGCAGCTTGTACAGAATGGGATTGGTCATTCTCCTGAAGATGTCACAAGTGCTCTTACTTCTTCAGACACACAGTGTATCAGTGGTATGAGGAAAATATTAAAACAGTTCGAGAAATTCCTGGTAAATTTTGAGGTAAACTGTTGCTCATCTTTATTGGCTTTGAACCAGTACTTAATTTCAACTTATGTTGAGAAGCAGGAATCTTTTGACAAAAATATTTCAACATCCCCTTGCAAAAAAGTGATTAACATACCCTGTTCATTGACAAAATCAACTTTTAGACCTAAAATATCACGTAATATGTTTTTTTTCTTCTCACAGGGGACAATTCTTGTAGAGATCAATGAAGCCTCGCCTGTTCCAGTTGCCATTGAAATGAACCAGGGCTGTCCAGAATCCGATGCCTGGTTGCTTCTCAAGAGACTAAAACCCTCCAGTCCTGCTCAATCTCGACAAAATTCCTATATGGATCTTATCGTCTTATCCCCTTGAGTGAATCTGACATATGTGATGCCCCATGTAAGCCGAATTCATCCAATGAAAATTGGTAAGAAGGATTGGGCTATCAAGACAATCAGACGTTCACATAAGGTCACTGGCTACTTGAATTGGAAACCATCGTCCATGTGGAGAAATGCGTTTAAGAACTTGTTAAATCTGATGATATAATCTCAGAAATATCAAATATGGTGAATGTTGATAGTCAATGATGAAAACTGAAAGTAAGAGGAAACTCCGGTCGACGAGCAACAAAAAATCAACCCTGTTTGGGGAGATTGTGTTGGTTTTATAGGGTGTGGTCTTGGTACTTAATGTCAACAGAAATATACATGCTGCGTATCCATGGAACAAAAGAAGACGCTCCAAACACATTTGGGTAAGCTCTAAAGCAGAGGCTTCTTATGATGTATTGAAACGTTGGTTGTATTACAATGATTCTATTCAAAATCTTTTACCTTTTTATTTGTATATTCACTGTTCTTAAGGATTGCTTCGTGATATATAAAATACAAAGATTCTTAACTACGCGATCTTGTTTAGGCTTCTTCTAGGTGCTTTATCATAGTCAGAAAAGGAAGAGAAAGGACAATGAACAAATCTGGTTTTACACACACATTCATCTTCACACGATCTACCACAGATCTACATAGGACACCAAATTCACATTACAGGAACTAACACGTTCAATATGACTCACATTACAGGAACTAACGCATTCGGTATTAATCTTTCTTCGGGTCAGGTACTTGAATAGTTTCTGGATATAGGAATTTCTTGGCTCCAGTGAAATCTACTAGCTTCTTGCCAAGGGCATCCTTTGGTGATTCCCCGGACGGGTGATGTATAGCAATCGGTATGTCCAGTCTATCACATCTGGGCAGAAAATCTTCCATAAGAAAGTGACTCTGAACCACGCAGGTTCAGTCACATATTTTTCTCCCTTGCATGCACTGCTTACAATTCCTCTTGCACAACTTTCCACTCTCTGCACTGGGACTATGCTCACTGTAACCTACTCCAAATTTCATTCAACACAGTCAATTTTTGAAAAACCAATGAAGAAATATATCCATCAAATATTTGCACAATCTAATTGCATTATTGAAACATGTTGGCAATATGTAACAATGAATTTTGTTTATCTTGTCTTCCCTTGTCACTTGGCAATATGTAACATTGAATTTTGTTTATCTTGTCTTCCCTTGTCACGTACTGCCTTTGTGGCTTTACGACTAAATGTGTTATTAGTAGTTGCTTAAATTCTTGTGTACATCTACATATGCATATGCAGATATAATTTATGTTGCACAGGCAATAGCAGAACAAAATAACCTTTGCACAGCTCTTGAAAACATGCGGAACCTAGAAAACCTATAGAACCAGAATACTATTCTTCAGTTCAAGAACAAGCCCACTAAGAGACAAATTCTGCTTTGGTCAGGAGGCGTTGACAGTGGTTCGATTATGAGCTTTATGATTGAGAATTATGTTTTTCTTTGTGATGGGTGTTAGGGACATTTAGCATTTTGGATTGATGCTTATATTGTGCAATGGAAAACAAGCTTTCGAGAACAAAAAAGGGGAGCATCTTACATCTCTGATATCCTGATCAACTTCAAGTTTGCCTGCCTGGCCCATAAATTTGCCTTGTGTAAGTTCAGAGTCTATGAATCCAGGAGTCACTAGTGTTATTCCAATATCAGGCCCGAATTCAATCCTCAATGTCTCAAAAAATTGTGCAATTGCTGCTTTGCTTGCCTGAAATCATAATACACAGGAAAACACATGAATTTCAATCATCGGAAATCAAAATAATACAAGGTGTATTAGACACTTGCATTGTAAAAACTCATCCTTGGTGCTGGTAACCATGATGCACATGAAGAAATTGCAATGATTCGGCCTCCACTGTTTCTGAGATATGGAGCAGCAAATCGGGTCATATATACGCAGCTCCAGAAATTGGTATCCTGTTAGGTTTGTGGGGGGAGAAGAACATAATCTATCAATAGCTACTTATGTCCAATTAACTCTTTGCTGTAAATTTTAGTTGTATGAAGCTTCAAGCTCGTATTGATCATGGGTAGATGTCCAACATACTTTTTATTCACACATTCGGTAAGATCTACAATTTACTACGCACTTATTATATACACATTTAAAAAAATAATTTCAACACATTCTTATAGTATAATAAGACAGTGAGTAGTATTAATGCAGAGAAGGGCTTCATGCCACTATTTTCCCCATCTTTTGTGCCTTAAGTTCTATGAATTCTATTTCCGAAATGTAGAAAACAACACTTTGGGTATTATCATATCCAGGTTTTAACCTCAGTTCTTACCATAACTGTTCTGAAATTAGTGACATCTTCAGCTTCTTCCAGCATAGAGATTGACACCATTCCAGCGTTATTAACCAGATGATCCACTGAATAAAACACAAACAAGAGTCGCATTATGCACCAGAAATCACATCTTATGTTTAAGCACCTCGTCTAAAGAGTATAACTTGCTGCCACATATCTTCTCACAAGTGGCAACACGATTCAGTGTTGAATTGCTAATTTAAAAGTTATATGTACACATAATTCTGTTAAGAAACGGACAAGATCCTTCATAACTGAACATTAATTCTTTAAAGTTGATATTAATGGAACTAACATCTGCCAAAATGATTCATAGTTTGATCAACAACATTTCTGCAATCCTCCACCCTGGAAACATCTGTGCGAACCACCAAAACATCGGGGGCACCGAGATCGCGTGCCGTTTCTGCCACTTCCTGAAGGCTTCTCTCCCTCCTTGCCGCAAGAACTAAACAGGCTCCTCTTTTAGCGTACTCATATGCAAGATGCTGCATTAAATGTGACAAATTTCATCACCTATGTTACATATTCATTCATGTAGAGCCTTAAACTTCACTTATAAAGAACATTACACTTTTGGTCCCTCACCTATTATCCTTATAACAAGTTGCTCTCTAACTTTTAAAAAGAGCATATTGGTTTCCATCCTTTTCGTTGTATTTACATATCAGTTCTCAATTATCAAAAACCGTCCAAATTTCTGCTAAATCGGTAAGTGAAACTCACATATTTAAGTTTACAACTTTATGAAGCTAAGTTCGCTTCCCTACTTAGAGTAGAGTTTTACGAGATCGTGCAATTATCGAGTACTGATTGTACAACTATAAACAAGGTAGATCGAGGGTTGCTCTTGGGCTCCCAAGCCCAAAAACATTTTTCAGATGGAAAAAAAATCTTTTATATATTAGCCCACTAAATTTGAAATTCTAGTTCGGTCACTTGTAAGGGAAAAGAGAAGTTTAAAATGAATTACCTCTCCAATGCCGGAGGAGGCGCCGGTGATGAGGACAACTTTTCCGGCGACATCTTCGCTGAAAATGGTGGCCAGAAGTGAAAGGAAGAACTTGAAAAATAGGAAAGGTGGCAAGAAAAACAAAAGGGTGAAGAAGGTGAATGGAGGAGCAACCAAGTTGAGAAACTGATGAATTAGATCCATGGAGATGGCTACCGAGAAAATGAAATCTGATGAGAATTATAATATAGCTAACAACATGATACTTATATGTATATGCATGGATATTGGATAGAGTTGGAGGATTATCGGTGGCAGTACTGCGTGAAAGCAATGCGACACGTTTTGGGATCAAAGCGAATGTTGACGTTTGACGTTTGTCTCCATTGCACCTCTTCATCATTTGTAGCTAGAGGTGTCAAAAATGATTTGGGTTACACTCGGTTTGGTTGGTTCTAGGCTTCTAGCTATACTTGGCTTGACTCCATATAAGAGTCGAGACATGTTATTTTGATTTTTAATATATTTTTGACATCTCGTTACATTATTCTTTTTTAACAAATAGAAAAAATGTTAAAGTGTAACATGTCGATATATAAAAAATATATTAATTTTTAATTTACTTAGAAGAGATAATGTGGTAAGACATCAAAAATATATTGCAGAAACAACCAAAGAAACGACAAGTTCGAAACAACAAATTTCAACTCAACTCATTAGCTACTTGCATCTTTTAATGGAGTCAAAATATTAATTACAGATGTCCAAAGGGCTCTTTGGTCCTTGTATTAGCCCAATTGTGCCAACGGAGCATGCTAAGCCTAGATAATTTTAGGTTTTTCCCTTCAACTCGGCACGAGCATACACAAAATTAGATTGTGCCAACAGGGCATGCCTTACTCGGTTAATTTTAGGTTTGCCTTTTTAACCTGGCACGAAATTACTCAAAATTAGACTGTGATACGTGAAGTAGGAATGGGAGAGCAAGATTTCAACTTCAATTTGTTCATGACTATTTTGTTTATGTTTAGATGTAACTAATGCACGATTGTCTATTATTTTGACACTTTAAAATTTTCAAAAATTAATGCACTAGAACTTCACAGTAGAGTTCTTATTTACTATGATGTCATATTGAATCATCTCACTAAAAAATTAAAACTGTTAAAAAGAAGACTTATTTATTTAAGATTTATCTTCGAGGAAGTAAAATCATATAAATGACATTAAAAAAAAGACTAACATTACCCTATCTCTAGTGGTGGAGTCATGATTTATTGGAGGAGTTACTACTACTTTTAAAAAAAAAAAAAGTAGACTTCAAAAATAATTTTTTTTTTTTAAATTTTTATAATAGAACTGGATTACAATCTGATCTGCCCCTGTGTACACCCCTGCTTATGTCTATAGTTTTAATGGGACTTAAATCAAGGCCTTACAGTCCTGTGCCATGAGCCTATCCATGCCCCCATTGCATTCAAGTGCTTTTAAATCACAAATTTGGGCCAATTACTAATCAAAATTTGATTATTTAGATATTCATTGGATGGCCATGCAAATTTTACTAGTTTTCCGTGAGTCAACGACAGACAAGTATCCAACTTTCTCCCCCACCCAAAGAGGTGTTTCTTAAGCTTTAAGGTTAACTGTCACACGTTAGGACACACATTTTCATTTCTTCTAAACCTCGTACTTGAACAAACAAAATGTCCCTTTCTTAATTTCTGCTAAATATTAATGAATAAATAAATTTTAGCATCAAATAATTATGGGAGTGATGCAAAACTGTCAGTTTTTGCAGTTCGAAGCAATATTGGTTGTAGAATGATGATTACGAATGCATACGTTTAGAAAATGTGGGCACTATGAATATCGGGGAAAAAATTGATACTCTCTGTTCCATAAAAATTGACTTATTTTTATTTTAATACATATTAAAAAATTTTAGTTATCATAGTTGAATTAATAAATTTTACTTATATTTTTCATAATATACTCTTATGATTAATATAATAGTACTTGTTGATAACAAGACACATTAATATAAGCATATTAGAAAACTAAGAATTTAACTATACTATCAAATAAGAAAGTGGTTTATAATTTGGAATATGAAAATATATATGCTTGGTAAAGATCTTTGTATATTATAAGCAGTGAGTTCTACGAAATGTGTAAATAAAAGTGGATAAAAGTTGTAGATTCTATAAAATGTGTGGATAAAAATAATGTTTGACTAACTTATAAGTGTTTATAAATACTTAAAAGTACTCACAAATATTCACTTAGCCTATCTTTATAAGACGGAAGAAGTGATGAGATTCCAATTTTAGGGCCAAGAAAAAGTGATAATGAGTGTCTTTTTGGAAGGTTTGTGGAGGATGGGTTTGTTTACAGACAATCCTTTGTTAAAAGGTCATACGAAATTGAAGTGGATAAAACAGCCAACATGGAGACCTTTATGAATCTCCTCCAGGTTTCTACTGTTACATTTTCTTCTAATTTTTCTTGTAAAAATGCGTCTCTAAGATAAGGATGTCCATTAATGTGCTTATAAACCGATAAGGCAAGTTTTTCACAAACAACGTGAAATTTAGTAGTGATGGTTAACATCTAAGACCCTTCATATTCAATGTTCACGACAACTCATTTTCTCAGCTCGGTAATATCACATATCCACTTTTATACTCTCAAGTAGCCCTTCTCAAGTCGTCCTGTCAGCGACGCGGGATATCTATTTTTACACCACTAGTATGCTAACGACGCTTGAGAGTAAAAATTACCTTTAAAATCGACTTGTAAGCCCTCAATTTGAGCAATCTACGAGACACAAGTAGTGGATATTATATATTTAAATGTATGGTGACAGGAAATTAAATTGAAAACCCAAAACTAATTTTCTTTTATTTTTCTTAGTACACAAGTATTCTGTAGCTTAAGAAGATCCAGGGTGTTCTATCAGGTTTATGTTCATGTTTCCTCAAGAATGTCTGTTTTCAACAGTTTCCAGCATCCACAGCTGGTTTATTCAGTGACACTGATTTTATATATGTTAGCCGTGTAAAAATATATAAATATATGATGACATGTATCATGCATGTCATAAACATGCATCATAAGTGAAATTGTGAAAATGTATATGTATAGTACGAGAATTCAGTATTCATGTGTGTCGATAAAAACAAAAAGAAAGAAAAGCATATCTAAACATTCTTTTTTTACCTCGTTGCCCACCGTATATTTATTCAACTGTGTCCCTTAAAGCTGTGATAACATAGCACTGAAAGCACCAGAGTTAGAAAAATGAAGGCAGTTCTCTTGTACCAATTCATGAAGAGAGAGTTGAATAACTAAGAATGATTAAACGAGGCCACCGAACGTGCCCCATTTGCTGCTGCCTACAGGGCAACCTTGCCCCCAACGAGGCCACACTATCAGGATAGAGAATCTTATGTGACTTCGACTAGCTTTCCAGTTTTTAGAATGTGCAGAACTTGAAAATTATGCTTTAAGATAAAGAGAAAAGCTCCAACTAAGATGAATCAAGTAAATATTGCCCTGACAGCAACTACCAAATACTAGCAGTGATATAGACACAATGGATTACAGAAATATGTGGGGAGACAAATATAGACGAAGCTCAAAAAGCATTTCAACTCAATGAATTCCAAGAACTTCTTACGGAACATGTACATATAATCCAACGGTAATTGATTATCACAATGCAGCACATTAGAAATCATTCATTGTAGCATAAAACACATCATTCTATCAAAAATCTCTCTTTTTAATATCGACCTAACTGTGTCTATAAATGCATGCCTCTACCATGCAGTAAGAGATAACGGTATCAGAATTAGATATCTACGTAATCACACAGTGATGCACTGCTAAGAAGTGGTGATCACGTTGGCTGACAACTGAAATTTATTCCTGAGCAAATAAGAAACAAAATAAAATTAAGTATTCAAGCATTCTGAACTATATAAACCTTCGATAGCCTAAAAGGGCAGATTGCCATGCAGTTCAACACACAAAACTTTCGGTTGAACAATTAAAAGATCAGTTTACTTGTTATCAAATAAAATTTATGAAACTAGTAAATTACGATCAGCATTTACATAACATTAGAATCAAAAGCATTTCAAGAAGCAGTCCTAGTGACATAGGGACAGTAACACTAAGCCAGCATACGATACAAAAGTACAACCAGAGGCCTTATATACAAAATTTAAGAATAAAAGCATAGTTTAAACTTTAAAGTAATGTTCCATCTCAAATGATCAAATGCGAATGTTTCTTATTCATGAATCAAGTCTGACATAAAAAAATAAAAAATAACCAGTAAAATAATTCTCAAACAAGACCTCAATAATTCAGAAGGGAAAAGAAGATGAGCTATGCTACATCTTCAAGTATCACAAGCATTTATACGATAGAGAATCCCACCCGACCTAGCTATCTAATATGTTCAGAAGTATCCATAAAAAACCATTCAGACTCAACAAACTCCACTTTCTAAAATCCCATACCAATATATCTCTTTTTGCCTTTTTGGTTGAAATATCTTTTCACCACTCAAACAATTATTACTCTAAGCATACCATTTTTCACGCAAGATTGCACATTTTCTTGATGGAATTGAAACTGGTTATTATACATCAATATAAATAAATCCACAGAAACAAAAAATGCAAGTCATTAGGAAAGTTATAGCCAATTTTAAGCTAATTATATTCAGAACTTAACATTATAGCAATGCAATGAAACTGATAAAAGATATAGACGCCGTAAGAAAAGAGTAACGCAATTTTCAATAATTGAACATTGTAATTAGATAAATTGCAATCATGGACATAAAAATACAATTCAAAACAGCAATCCAACAGCTACCAGCTTCATAATTTCCTAAATAAATAAAAAATCCAACAAAATCCCCAATTTCAAACACTAGCATAGTCTCCCCTGGGATCATCCACAACATTTAGCAAAGACCCATATGGCGAATCCTCCTCAACCTCCTCCGGCGCCCTCAAAACAGCATGGAAAAACACAATCACCGCCCCAACAATCAAAGAAATAAAAATATTCCACCAAACTTTGGTCCACAAAACAACAACCAGGGTGAGTACAACAAGAACGCCCAATATGATTTTCTGGTCAATGGTGTGATCGAAGACAGTCAAGGGCTCGCTGCGAGACAAGAAGTATATATATGCGGTAAAAATGCAGAGGAAAATGATCAAAGAGAGGGGATGGGGAAGAAGTGTGAGGAGGAATACGAGGATAGAGAGGAGAGCGTAGTTGGGATAGAAGTAACGGAGGTTTTGGGTGAGGCGAAAGCTGGCTTCAGAGAGGGAGATGGGGAGGCTAAGACTTGCAGGGTCAATGAACTGCCGCCAAGGGCGGGCGGCGGAGGCTGCGAGTGGTGGCGATGACATTGGTCGGGGGATGATTCCTCGGAGTTTTTGAGAGAGAGAGAGAGAGAGAGAGAGATGATTCGTTTAAAATTGGACCTATTGACCTATAGTGTGTACTGTTTAGTAATAATTAGTACTGGTAAACAAAGGGTAAATTATGAAAACATCCCAAACTCTTTTTTTCTATGTTAATAGGACTTCAATCTTTATAAAATGAAATTTAAAAAGGGTGAATAGTCATTTTAATATTTTCAAATGGATTGAAAAAATGTATAAAATTCAATCACTTGGATGAATGCTGCCAATTTCTAAATGTTGGAGACTCCGTAGTCCATAAAAATGATTAAAAATGAAAGTGCAAATAATCTTAAAGGTGAGGGACGTTTGCCGTAATTTACCCTAAAAAATATTTATTTTAGGAAAGGGATTTTGGCACAAATGTCCCTAATGTATGCCCTTAGTACAATTTTGGTCCCCTAATCTTTCATTTTTGGCTAGAAGGTCTCTAATCTATGCTATTGGGTGCAAAAGTAGTCCCTATGGACAGATTCCATCCAAATGTGACGTTAGTTGGGTGAGTGTAGTGCAATCTCTTTTATTTTGTCTTTACCTGCAGGTACAAAGTCGTCAAATCATATTTTTTTCCCCTTTTATTCTTCATATTACACAACAATAGTTTGAGAATTTTGAAGAAAAAAAACTCTTACCACACTGAAACGCGAGAAAATCTTCATTTAATCATTGTAAAACCTTAAATTGAACCCAAGGAGGAGAAAAACAGATTGCATTGGATGAACTTTATTTTAGGACCGGTGTGCAGATAGAGTGTTTCTGGTTGTGCAAATGTGTAAATGGCATACATAATTTGTAGGTCTCAAATGTGGTTCCTATATTTTCTTTTTCTTTTTTTTTTTTAAAGAAAATTCTCTTGTTTTGCAAATGTGTAAATGGCACTAGTTAATTGAAAATTTCTCTACAAATGTTGTTTGAGGGGAATGTTCGTGCAACTTTTTCAATAGGTTTAGGACTAATATTTTTTATTTTATATACATTAGGGACCATTTGTGTACCTTTACTTTGAAAGCTTAGGACCCGATTCGTACATTTACTAAAAACGCTTAAGGACACATATGCATCTAAAACGTTAGGGAGTATTCACACACTTTTTACCTAAAAGGTTAGGGAATAACAATTTTATCTCCAACAACTTTCATCTCCAATAATTTTTATTTCCTACAAATTTCATCTCCACTCATTTGAACTTCAAAATGTTTCGATTACTCACTAAACTTTCAAAATGTCTTGCCGTTACTCATTGAACGCCATTCGATTCATTTACCAACAAATAAAAATTCCACCTTGCAGATGGAATGCTTATGTGGCAGACGGAATCAGCCACCACACATCTGAAATCATCCAAATCAGCCAAAAATGTGCGCCATGTCATCAATTCAAAAACGTTTTCACTTAAAATCCATTCTTTAATTTAACCTTCAGCAATTCCCCCAAATTACCAAAATCCCAAACCCTAATCTCAATCCTTCCATTTCCCGCGACATAGATACCCCACTCAACAGCCCACAACTACTTTTACACATCAACAATGTCGCACATGGAAGGACCACATGGAGGTACATGTTTCATTGTGTTTGAAGAATTTTTTGTTGTTTATGTATATTCTGGTTTGCCTTTTTTCCGTTACAAACATCTTATTTGTAAAATTGAACTTAAAATCAATTCTTAATGTTATTTTGTTTTTGTTTATGGTAACAGATTCCGAGGACGACCTAGACTTCGTCCATTCTGATAATGACAATGATGAAGATGATGAGCTATTGTATGAAGAAAATGTCACAGACGACCTTCATGATGAAGTTGAAGGGAGAGTATGTGCAGGTCAGAATAGTGATCTTGAAAATGATGTAGATTGGAAAAATGATGTAGATGAGTTAGAGTACCCAACGTCAGAAGAATTACATAGTGATTATGAAAGCGATGAAGAGGTTGGGTATAGGTTTCCTGAGTTCAATGCTGAGACTGATATGCAAAATCCGAATTTTGTTGTTGGGCAGAAATTTAAGTCTATTGAAGAGTTTAGAGAAGCCGTTAGAAATTATGGAGCTGTGAATAGATACAATGTCAAATTTAAGGTGAATGACGAAAATAGAGTGCAGGGTGTTTGCAAACTAGGATGTCAATGAAAGATTTGGGCGTCCAAGGTGAAGAATACAAGCACAGTTCAGGTCAAATCCTACATTCCACAACATACTTGTAGTCATGACCAAACTAATAAACATTGCGCGTACCTGTACTTGGCTAAGAGGTATATAGAAACATTTAAAGTTGATCCAGAGTGGAAAACCAAGAGTATCATAGCCACAGTGAAAAAGATTTGAAAACAGATATTAGTAGGAACATTGCTTGGAAGACTAGAAGATACGCTACGCAATTGTTAGAAGGAACAATTCAAGAGTAGTTTGGGTTGTTGGGGTCATATAGTGCTGAAGTGTTAAGGACAAATCCAGGATCTACTGTGATTATAGCAATGCATGAAGGGTCTTCCATAGCATTTACATGTGCTTCAATGCATGTGAGTTAGGATTTGTGAATGGTTGTAGGAAGATGATTGGGCTTGACGGATGTCATTTGAGGGGCAACCATGTTGGTCAAATACTGTCAGCAATTGCACTGGACGCAAATGATTGTATATATCCCGTCGCATATGCAGTTGTACAGAAAGAAAATACTGCATCGTGGCAATGGTTCATCATGAATTTGGGAGAGGATTTAGGCATTGAAAACACTAGTGACCGGGCATTCATGTCTCGATAGGCGGCGAGGGTCTAATAAATGTGTTGGAGGATTGTTTCGGATCACGAGCATAGGTTTTGTGTGCCACGTGTACACCAATTTCTTCAACAAGGATTTTCGGGAAAAATTCTAAAAGATTACTTGTGGCGGCAAATGAAATCCACAACAGATTCTTGACTACGTAAGGTGGATGCAAGAAATTAAGAATGTCAATGCCGACGCATTTAATTGGTTGATGTAAAGAAATCCGCGAGAATGGAGTAAATCACATTTTTCTATGAAAGTTAAGAGTGGCATAGTGTTGAATAACGGTTGTGAAGTGTTCAACAAAACACTTTTGGATGATAGAGAGAAGATGATCCTCAGTATGCTTATGTCAATGCAATCTACATTTATGAAAAGGATTTAGACGAGAAGAGATAAAATGAGAAGGTACATTGGACGAATTTGCCCAAAGATAAAGAAAAAATTGGGAATTTCCATTGCTAGGCAGATGAATGTACATTGGATTGGTCTGGAGGTCCACAATATCAGGTGAAAACCCCATCTGGTATATACGTAGTCGACTTGCAGGATCGGACATGTGCATGTAGGAAGTGGGACCTAACTGGCATACCATGTTGCCATGTTGTTTCAGTCATACGGGATATGCGAAATGATCCCGAAGACTATGTTGACAATTGTTACACAGTTGACTCATATTTGAACTGTTATGAAAATATTATCAACCCAATCAATGGCAACACAATGTGGCCTGAGACATCTGTGGAGATAAAAGTCCACGGATTGGGTGTGCCGCATGAGGAAGGCGGAAGAAAAAAAGAAGAAGAAGTGGATGAAGATTACATTCAACACTCTCAATCAAAATCCACCACGAAGAAGAAAGGTCAAGTTGTAATGACATGCTCGGAATGTGGACTGGAGGGACACAACAAGCGATACCATTTGAGGGCAGATGCACCAACGAATGTAAGTAAATTTCAATTTCTGTAAGTACATTTTAGTTCTACATTTTAAAATTTTTTTGGTCTTCTACACAGGATTGGTTCAATGCACCACTAGAAGAAGTGGAAATTCAAACAGATAATCAACGAATCGGGAAGAAAAAGGTAAATATGTTGCATATCCAAACCAATTTTAATTTCGGTTTGTTAATGTTCAATTTTTATTCCTTCATCCGGGTAAACTAACTCCAAAGAGAGGGAGTGCTAGTGCATCCCACCAGTGATCAACCGTAATCAATGCTTCAATTTATGCCAACACCGGTTTGTCTATGCGACTGCAGAGATATCAACATGGTGAGTGGATGTCGGCATCATCACCGTCTTTGAGGGAATTTTCAATCTTGATCAAGCTACTGTGATTAGAATAGAAGAAGTGGACATCAGTCAATGGTGGATGAACTTGAACAATTGAATTTTGAGGAAGCAATACGAACTCGAGCTAAAAGAGCACGGGCAAGAAGGCAAAGGAATACGAATGCAATACAATTTGTTTACAAGACCAGATCAAGGACCAATGCGTAGATGAAGAAAACTGCATATCTGTAGATATATTAACAATGGTTGACTGAACCAGTTTTTTTTTAAGAATCAATGCATATCCGAACCAATTTTTTGAATGATCAGTGCATATCCGAAATAGTTTTTTTAAGAATTTTTTGTCGTTAGTTATTTTGGTAAATTTTGGTGGACTGCTTAGGGAGAAGAATCAATCAACTGTGTTGGATACTTTGTTGGGAAGAATTAAGTTCTGTGTACATTTGGTTGAAAGAATACCTACTTTTTGCAATGTACATGTTGCTTTTTTTATATTATGAGAAGAATACATATTTTGTACATTTGGTTTATATTGGGGATATGCAACTTATTTGGTGACAATGAAATAGGGACCTGATGACTATGTTGCCAGAACATGGTTGCAACTTATTTGGTGTGAGATGTATTGAAAATGATGACTATGTTCTTTGTTTGCTTGAGTGAACCAATTAATGTTGTGCATTGTCTTGTGTCTACTTGAGCGAACCAATTAATGTTGTACACATTTTGTTTTCAATATGCTAAGAGAAAACCATTTTCAGATGGTGGCAGATTTTCATGTTCCATCAGGCTGTTTAATTCAAGCACTTCAATAAGGACTGTCCATGGTTTTTAATGAAAACCTTTTTCAAAAAACAAGTGCCATAACAAGGGTGTTACTGTTGAGTGAAAATTCAAGCAATGAAACTAATGGGAGTGGATGTAGACACAGTTTGAATTGAACCACTATAAGTCTGGTGTTGTTTCTCACGTTCTGGACTTAAGGATTTTCTTTGTCCATTTAGTTGATACATTGCTTACGCATAATTATTAATACATTCAAGTGGTGGTATTTGGAAAGGAATGAACGTTCAGTTAACTAGAAGTGGAAACAATTTTACTAGATGCGAAACAATTTAAAAACCAAAAGAATGTGTTTAATCTCATCGATCCTCTAAACCTGAATTCGCCGTTGTGGGATAGCAACACGGGGAATAAAACAAAGCCGAAATTGCGGCATGGCAATTCCAAACTTGTAAAAAATGAGCAGAGTATTACTTGGGCAATTCCTAGCTGAACCACTTATTTTACCATCAACTAGGCTATACCTATGTTGATTGTGAAAAGGGAAGCTGGTCATGGGAGGCAGAAAAGCTTCAACTGCTCCATCCGATTAGGTTTGTCCTTGTCCAATAAAATTTTTCTTACTCTTGTAATCATGAATCAGTGCTTACAATAATCTTATGTATTTGCCACTACCCTTGGTTACAATTAGCAAGCAATGCTGCTAAGTTTGCAGTTTTGGCATGCCGGCAATGTTCTCTAGTGAGACAAATATAGTGTACAAGGCATGATTATAAGGATATACAAACAATTTGCTAAATATGCCCGGTCACTTGACACTCATTGCCAATAATACTCAGTCACGATCTCCGGTGACTTCATGGAGTTTTACTGCTCTTCTTTCTAACTGGAGTTTTACTATTGATCCAAAAGGCTCTTGTGGGACATGATAGGGGTATCAGGATGTTCACGAGAAGAAAAGAAAGAGGAAAAGTTTTTGTTACGGCGGTGTAGTGTTCTACAAGGCGCTTATGTGAAAATTTGGCTGTGGACTGCAGTAGTCCATCCCCAGACCAGAAACAGAAGTTTGAAAGCATAATATCTTTAGAGTTAACAATCTACAGTGCCATTGATGAATATCCAAATTAAGTGCCACAACAGATGCATATTAAGTGCCACCCACTGATGAATATCCAGGATTGACACAACTAATTTTCCACATTTCAGCCTGTAAGGGGCAACACAATAGTGTTCGTAATAACATACCAAAGCAAAAATTAAACTCATTGTTTCATGAAGAGAAACCTGATAGCAAGTTATACAAGAAAAACAATAACTGCCGTCCATTAGAGAAGCTAAAAATGATGGAATACATTGACCTATTTGGCTTGAGTTAATTACAGTTTAATGTTGGAGTTAAACCCACACTATTCTACATTTAACTCCATTAACAACCACATTACCACAGACGTCTGAACTACATTCATCCAACTAATTCAAACCAAAACCTGAATTGCAAAGTACAATATAAGAAGTGAAAAAATAACATGATAAAAACTAATGGTCTTGCACATTTTCTCTTTCTCTTTCTCAGCTTGATTCTTCTTCCCGGCGGGCCATTGATTATGGACTTGTATCTATCCTCGGGGGCAGGATCAACCCAATCAAAAAATTTACAAGCTTGAGCCTTCCCGTACATTCTACACCTCCAAAATCGGCGTCCAAGATTAGCCTCGGTCCAAGACGTCTTCATCACCGGAACAAGGCCACAATAACAAATTGTTTGCTTTAAGATCTGCAAACAATGGGACTTTCCCATCCCAGAGTTGTTCGTCCCACAAGAGGGGTTAGGGTTAGGGTTAGGGTTAGGGTTAGGGCTTCCCATTTTGGGGAAAATTCTGATTTGGGAAATGTTTCTTTGCAATTGGGAAATGTTAAAGAGATATGTGTATAAAGAATGGATTTTAAGTGAAAACGTTTTTGAATTGATGACATGGCGCACGTTTTTGGTTGATTTGGATGATTTCAGATGTGTGGTGACTGGTTCCGTCTGCCACATAAGCATTCCATCTGTCAGGTGGAATTTTCGTTTGTTGGTCGTAACTGAATGGCGTTCAGTGAGTAACGACGAGACATTTTTGGAAGTTCAGTGAGTAATCAGAAATATTTTGAAGTTCAGTGAGTGAATGAATACGGAAGCAATAGTTCAATGACTAATGAAACAAGAGAGAGAGAGAGAGATATGATTCGTTTAAAATTGGACCTATTGACCTATAGTGTGTACTGTTTAGTTTACATACCATGAATAATTAGTAATTACTAATTAGTAATTACTGGTAAACAAAGCCTCAAAGGGTAAATTATTAAAACATCCCAAACTCTTTTTTCTATGTTAATAGTACTTCAATCTTTATAAAATGGAGTTTAAAAAGGGTGAATAGTCATTTTAATATTTTCAAATGGATTGAAAAAATGTATAAAATTCAATCACTTGGATGAATGCTGCCAATTTTCTAAATGTTGGAGACTCCGTAGTCCATAAAAATGATTAAAAATGAAAGTGCAAATAATCTTAAAGGTAAGGGATGTTTGCCGTAATTTACCCTAAAAAATATTTATTTTAGGAAAGGGATTTTGGTGCAAATGTCCCTAACGTATGCCCTTAGTACGATTTTGGTCCCCTAATCTTTCATTTTTGGCTAGAAGGTCTCTAACCTATGCTATTGGGTGCAAAAGTAATCCCTATGGACATATTCCATCCAAATGTGACGTTAGTTGGGTGAGTGTAGTGCAATCTCTTTTATTTTATCTTTACCTGCACGTGCAAAATCGTCAAATCATAATTTTTCCCATTTTACTTCATATTACCCAACAATGGTTTGAGAATTTTGAAGGAAAAAAAACTCTTACCACACTAAAACGCGAGAAAATCTTCATTTAATCATTATAAAACCTTAAATTGAACCCAAAGAGAAGAAAAATAGATTGCATTGGATGAACTGTTTTTTAGGACTGGTGTGCATATAGAGTGTTTCTGGTTGTACAAATGTGTAAATGGCATACATAATTTGTAGGTCTCAAATGTGGTTCCTATGTTTTCTTTTTCTTTTTTCTTTTTATAAAAAAATTTCTCAGTTTTGCAAATGTGTAAATGACACTAGTTAATTGAAAAATTCTCTACAAATGTTGTTTGATGGGAATGTTCGTGCAACTTCTTCAATAGGTTTAGGACTAATATTGTTCCATTTCACATATGTTAGGGACCATTTGTATACCTTTAGTGAAATGTTAGGGACCGATTCGTACATTTATTGAAAACGTTAGGGACCACATATGCATCCGAAACATTAGAGAACATTCACACACTTTTTCTTGAAAAGGTTAAGGACTAACAATTTTCATCTCTAACAAATTTCATCTCCAACAATTTTCATTCATTCATCCAACAAGTACAATACACATTACAACATGTTACCACAGAACTCAAAAAACCCAAAAACCAAATCCTACAACTTTCCACATAAAAACCAAAATAAAATCTTCCAACTCCACACATAAAACCCAAAAACCAAATCTTGCAAGAACCCAAAAATCTAACAACCAAATCTTCAAACTCCGCACATAAAACCCAAAAATCAAATCTTCAAAAAATCACCCATCTTATTTGGCAAAACAAGCTTCAAAAATTATGAATGAAAGTAGAAGCCTTCTGTGCGTTGAGTTTTTTTTTTTCCAAAGTATGGAATGGAAGTGGGCAAAATGTGGAGCAAAAAGGAAAAAAATGTGATTTGACAATTTTGCCCCCTGCAGGTAAAGACAAAATAAAGGGAATTATACTACACTCACCCAACTAACAACACATTTGGATGGAACCTTCCATAGGGACCATTTTACACCAAATAGCACATGTTATGGACCTCTTAGCCAAAAATGAAAGATTATGGACCAAAAACTCATTAAGAGCATACGTTAGGGACCATTTGCACCAAAATCCCTTTAGAAAATTAGGATAATGTTTGTTGTACACCCACACTTACCCCACACTTACACCCTCTCATGTGTCAAATAATGATTTGCTCACTTTATTTATTTAGCCAATTAAATAATGATTTCACAAATCATTATTTGACACACATGCATGAAATGTAAGTGTTAGGGTAAGTGTTGGTGTACAACAAGCATTATCCAGAAAATTATTGGAAGTGGAAATTGTTTTAAAAAAAAAAACTCAAATTTTCACGTGCTATTTGGAAATATGTTCACTTTTGAATATATTTAAGGCAATTATAATAGTATTGCAATTTTTATTTGTTCCACCACAATTTAATTATATTTAAAGTCTTCAATTGTGGTTTATTATAGCACTTGTATCCTCAATTTTTTTTCATCGTATTTTTATTTTCAATATTCTATTAATTAGCACTTCTCATCTCTAATAATAATTCTTGTCCAAAAATTCTGTATTTAGAAAGCATAAAACAACCTAACTTTAACCATTTTATTATAATTGTGATTTTATTGACCTACAATTAAAATCGATTTGTCCACATTTGGCCTAGAGACTTTGTAAAAAATGTGATTTTATACCTCTCTCTCTCTCTCTCATTCATTTTGGTATCCATTCTCATCAGTTAGACGAAATGAAATTTTCATTGACATTGTCTTCCTACATTATTCATGTATGAATATTTTCTAGTTCATTTTCTCTTTTGTTGGTGTATTTTTAATTTTTAATTTTTTTGCTATTGAATTTATCCTATGTAACTAATACCCGATGACAAAATCTTTGGATGTCAAATCACTCAAATAAGTTCAATGGGATTAATCGAGACCGTAACGAAGAAATTTGATGCTTAACATAAAGCTCAATTACATTATACATATTTCGCATATTTGTAAAACTTGCATGATAAGCAATTACAATTCTGTGGAACAACGTTACATGGATTGATCCTCTAGAAAGTCTAGTACAATAGAAGGACGGAATTGTGATTTAAGTTCAATGGACAATTAATCCAAATTGAAATGTGGAAGTACACAAGTACATACTCTTCATTTTATCAACTTAATAATTCTTACTCATTTTATGGTTGAGTAGTTGAGATTATTTATTTCTTTAATTGTGTTGAAATTCCCTTTATTTATATATTCCATTCTTGTAACATTGTGTATCCCATCAAAATGTTGTTTTATAAATCGGACAACTGACCCTTGGCAACACATGTTTACCTCGCTGCAACATCAACTAGTTATGTTGTTGTTGATTTGTGCCTTGAAAAAAAATGACGCAAAGTGAAGTTTCCTTGTGAATTAAAATATACAACTTTAAGTCCTTATCTTCAAGCACGATAGCAAGTGGAAGATTTAAATACGGTGCTTTAATTTCAACTGAATTTTAAACACACTATCATCGATTTTGAGCCCAGTCTTCAATATACAAACAAGTTATTCAAAAAAATATCACCTAAAACTTTGAGTGACGTTGTATTGGTGTCATTCCACTTCTATTACTCGTTTATGTCCCTAAACTCTCCATTGTGAGATACAATAAATCTCATAGTTTCGACCATATATGAAATATACACCAAAAAATAGTGTTAACGTAAAATCTAGTTTAAAAATACAATGTTTCAATAAAATCTTAGGTAGTCCAAACTTACTTGGGTGGACATTAACTAGTCAGGATGTGACTATTTGCGAACTCTCTAATTTTGAAGTTCAACTATTTAAAGAAAAAACAATACAAAGTTTTAATAAAGTCATTGATAGATAATCCAAACTTTTGGAGGTGGACATAAAGTTTATTAGGTATAGACATTTCACACTATATAGGAAGACATTTCTTAGTTGTCAAATTCGACAATTAAACTATCTAATTTGTCATTTGTATAAGCTGTCGAAATAGACAGTTCAACTATCAACTGGTTTGTTCATCTTCACCAAAAAAAAAAATACTTTCACCTTTTACTTTAGTTTTCCAATAATTTCATAGAACAATTAGCTCTACGTTAAACCTTTTAAAATGATTCTAATAATTTTTCAAAATCTTTCCATACTAATATTTAGAACATATGGCCGAATGGATTGAAGAAGAATTGGACCGGAAGGGATGCAACAACAAATTACAGATTTGACATTCGACCTCAGAATTGACATTATAATACTTTTTCGAGACTGATGTAGAACAGATGGCCTAATGGATTGAAGAAGAGTTGGACTAGAAAGGGTGCAACAAGAAATTGCAGTTTTGGCGTTCGACCTGAGAATTGACATTATAATACCTTTTCGGAAAGGTCTTGACGAGACGGACAAGACTCCTTGCTTTGCTAGGATGTATGGGTGATTTTGGCTTTTCATTTCTATTGCTAATTCTGTTATTTGTTTTAATTTCGATTTTACGATTTTAGTTTATTTAGACTAAGTTTTCTTACAATCTTAGTTGATTTAGACTAGGTTTTCATTTTCTTTGTAATTTAGGATTGTTAAACCCATATAAATAGAGGTTTAACTCTTTGTTTTCATCATTCATTCATTAACATTATACTTGGAGTTTTAGCTATTTATTCTCTGGTGGGTTCCAGATCTTGTGTTTTAAAAGTTTTGGCTTGAATTCCATATTCGTGTTGCGTCAAGTGATATTAGAGTACTATTCGTATTATTGATTATCATCAATGGTTGATATGCCAATTACAATGGCGGATTTTGACACTCAAAATTAGCGAGTCGGTTAACAGATTAATGATCTAACCACTCAAATTGGGGAGATCCGTCAATTGTTGTTATAGGCTGTTAGAAGCAATGGAGGCAATAACGAGGAGAACGATCAACGAGTAGTTAGAAGAAATAACAACAAGATTAATGTGCAACATATCATAAGAAGACTAAACAACTGGAGACTTGAATTGCAAGAAAGTGATTCGGAGTAGGAAAAAGAGTTCGTAGAAAACCCTATTTATTAAAACCAAAACACTTTTGATGATTATGGAATTAAAGAAGATATCCCAAACTTATCTGGAAATTTGAAAATCGAAAAATTCTTAGACTGGCTGGTGGAAGTCGAGTGGTTTTTTGAAATTATGGAGATTCAAGAAGAAAATATAGTAATGATCAAGCCTTCCATCTGAAGGTTGCAGCAGCAGTTTGGTGGGATCAATTGCAAAATACCCGCCAGAGACAGAGAAAGAGTCATGTTCAAACATGGATAAAGATGAAATAGTTTATGATGGATTTATTTCTACTAAGTAGATTATGAGCAGATTTTGTATCGCATATACCTGGGGTGCACACAGGGCAATCATACCATATCGGACTACACCAACGAGTTTATGTGATTGGCAGAATGTAACAATCTGTCGCCAGGTATACCAATGGTTTGAAAGTGGCTATTTAGGATAAAATCAGCTTGTAGATTATTTGGACGTTGCAGGAAGCCACTAGCATAGCATTGAAGTTGAGATGATGGAGGCTAACAAGAGAACGACCGATTATAGGAGATTTGCTCAACCTATTGAACAATCTACAGATAAAGGTAAGGTCTAGCAACAATCCCTAGCCAACCCTTAGAGTGTTCAGATCAAAAGTGGTGTTGAGAGCAGTAATTGGTTTACTAACAAAGGGCAAAACTGAAATCCACCCCAATAGGAGAATCTATATGCTAAGCCAATGAACGACGTCTGCTATCATTGTAGATTGCCCGACCATCATTCCAAATTTTTTCAGAGCGAAAAAAGGCTAACTTGATGGAAGCCGAGGTACCTGAAGAAGAATAAGAAGAGGAAGATGAAGAGGAAGAGGAAGAAGCGGTGGAAAAAGATGATTATGAGGAACAAGTTTACAATTGAAGAAGGTTTAGAGAGGCTGACTTTAATGTTGCAACGAGTTCTCTTGGCGCCAAAAGAGGATGGGCAACATCACCGTATCTTCCGTTCATTTTGTTCTATCAAGAATAAGATATGTGAGGTGATTGTAGACAATGGGAGCTGTAAAAATTTTGTATAGAAGAAGTTGGTGAATCTACTGTAATTACCAATTGAGGCCATCCTAGTCCATATTCAATTGGTTGGGTTAAGAAGGGTCCTTCTGTTCGGGTTGATGAGACTTGCAAAATACCACTTTCCATTGGCAAACATTACAGAGATGATGTGGTATGAGATGTTATCGACATGGATGCATGCCATATTCTGTTGGGTCATCCATGGAAGTTTGATGTAGACTCAACTTTGAAGTGACGCGATAATATGGTAATCATTACATGGAGCACTCACAAGATTGCATATATCCTCTCAATCAAGCAAAAAGTCAACCAAGCAATGATCAAAGAGTTTCATTATTCTTACAAACAACAAGAGAGAGATTGTGGATTCAATAAGAGAAGGTGATTGTTTCTACTCAACGGTGCTTAAGGGGCTTTTAACAAGTAAGAATGTGGAAAAAATTTTGCCTGAGGTGCAGAGAATCTTGTAGAACTTTGAAGGCTTTATTTCAGATGAGCTGCCAGACGAACTACCTCCTATGCGAGATATTCAGCACCAAATCGATTTATAACCCGGGGCTAGTCTTCCGAATTTACCTCACTACCAACTAAGTCCGAAAGAGAATAAAATTCTGAGGAAGCATATTGAAGATTTGTTGAAGAAATGCTTCATAAGAGATAATATGAGTCCGTGTGTAGTATCTGCCATCTTGGTGCCAAAGAAATGGAAAACTTTGCGCATGTGTGTTGACAGCCATACCATCAATAAGATAACAGTGAAATACATATTTTCCATTCTGCGATTGGAAGACATGTTAGACGTGTTTGAGGGTTTCAAGGTGTTTTCAAAAATAAACCTTCGAAGTGGTTGCCACTAGATCCATATCAGACTTGGGAACAGTGGAAGACTGCATTTAAGAGTAAAGATGGATTTTATGAATGGTTGGTGATGCCATTCAGAATGATGAATGCTCCAAGCATCTTTATGAGACTAATGAACAAAGTTCTTCGTCCTTTTATTGGTTCCTTTGTAGTAGTGTACTTTGATGATATTCTCATCTACAGCAAGGCCAACGGAGATCACTTGACTCATTTGAGGCAAGTCTCAGATATTTTGAAGAAAAATCAATTATATGTGAATTTGAAGATGTGTACATTCGCACAAATAAGTTGTTATTCTTAGGTTTTGTAGTTCATAAGGATGGTATACAGGTGGATGAAGAGAAGACGAGAGCAATCCAGGAATAGATGACTCCAAAGACCATTTTTGATGTCAGGAGCTTCTACAGTTTAACCATTTTTCTATAGACGATTCGTCTAATATTTTAGCACCATCACGGCGCCACTTATTGAATGTTTAAAAAGGAAAAGATTCAGTTGGGAAAAGAACAAGATAAGAGTTTCATCCTCATCTAGGAGAAGTTGTGCATTGCTCTGGTCTTAACTTTGCCAAGCTTCAAGAAAGTATTTGAAGTTGAATGTGATGCAAGTGGCATGGGTGTTGGAGCAGTCCTTTCCCAAGAAAAGAGACATGTGGCTTTCTTTTCCAAGAAACTGAATGATGCAAGGGAAAAATGGAGTACCTATGATCAAGAATTATATGCAATTGTTAGAGCTTTAAAGTGGTGGGAACACTGCCTAGTACAGAAAGAATTTGTGTTGTTCACTGACCACCAATCCTTAAAATTTATTAATAGTCAAAAACACGTCAACAAGGTGCATATTAGGTGGGCAACCTTCCTCCAGAAATTTTCGTTCATTATCAAGCACAAATTAGGAAGTTTGAATCGATTTGTCGATGCCCTTAGTATGAGAGCCTCTTCACTGGTCACACTATCCCAAAAAATGTTAGGTTTGATTGCTTAATGGAATTGTATGCAGATAACGAAGATTTTGGGCAGATTTGGAACAAGTTTGTCAGTCGGGAACCAATTGCTGATTTCCATATCAATGATGGGTATTTGTTCAAGGGCAATCAGCTTTGTATTCCTATCTCATCCTTGGGTGAGAAGTTGATTCGGGATTTGCATGGTAGAGGTCTAAGTGGACACTTGGGGTGTGACAAGACCATAGCCAGCTTGCAGGAGAGATATTATTGGCCCCAGCTAAAATGAGATGTTGGCACCATAGTAAAAAATGCTATACGCGTCAAGTGTCGAAGGGTCAAGTTCAAAATACCGGATTGTACATGCCACTTCCTATTCCTCAAGGAATTTGGCATGATCTCAGCATGAATTTTGTACTTTTGGTTACCACGACCTTAGAGGGAGTAGATTCAATTTTTGTAGTGGTTAACATGTTTTCAAAATGGCTCACTTTATAGCTTGTCGAAAAACTTTGGATACATCGAATATTGCCAAACTGATTTTCAGATAGGTTGTTAGATTGTATGGAGTCCCCAAGTCTATCACTTCGGATCGAGATACAAAATTTCTAAGATATTTTTGGATTACATTGTGGAAGTTGTTAGGGACTATTTGAACAGAACTAGCACTGCCCACTTACAAATTGATGGGCGAACTGAAGTCACTAACCGTATTCTTGGGAATATGGTTTGAAGTACTTGTGGAAATATGGGATTTTGCATTGCCTCAGGTGGAGTTTGCATACAACATCAAAGTTCACACTGCTTCAGGCAAGTCTCCTTTTGCTATTGTGTATGTTGATGTTTCTTATCATATAGTAGACTTGGTGAAGCTACCCAATGGTAAAGGTAGTTCTTGAAGGTGTGGTTGAAGATGTGTTGGCTTTCTGTGATGAAGTCAAACAGAAGTTGGTGAAGACTAATGCTAGGTATAAAGCAACAATCGATTCTCACCGCTAGAATAAATAATTTCAGAAGAGAGACTTGGTGATTGTGTGTCTTAGAAAATAGAGATTTTATGTTGGTACCTACAACAAGCTGAAACGTAGAAAATATGGTCATTTCAAAATACTTAAGCACATCACAACAATACCTACATTATTGAGTTACTGGCTTCTATGAAAATTTCAAGTACCTTTAATATAGTTGATTTATATGATTTCCATGAAGCTGATGAGCTGCTCTATCTAGATTATAACTCCGGGTCTAGTTCCTTGGAGGTGGAAAGGACTGGTGTGGAACAGATGGCCGAATGGATTGAAGAAGAATTGGACCAGAAGGGATGCAATAGAAAATTGCAGATTTGGCGTTTAACCTCAGAATTGACATTATAATACCTTTTCGGGACTGATGTAAAATAGATGAACGAATGAATTAACGAAGAATTGGACTGGATGGGATGCAACAGAATTACAGATTTGGTGTTCGACCTTAGAATTGACATTATAATACCTTTTCGGAAAGGACTTGACGTAATGGACAAGACTCCTTACTTTCCTAGGATGTATGGGTGATCATTTGTATTAATTTTGATTTTTACAATCTTAGTTGATTTACACTAGATTTTCTTACACTCTTAATTGATTTAGACTACATTTTCGTTTCTTTTGTAATTTAGGGTTGTTAAACCCTTATAAGTAGAGGTTTAACTCTTTGTTTTCGTCATTCATTTATTAATATTATTCTTGAAGTTTTAGCTCTTTACTTTCTGGTGGATTCCAAATTTTGTATTTTTAAGATTTTCGCTTGAATTTCTTATTCATGCTACGTCAATTACAAAAAAAAATATCATTTAGTTTTTTATATCATTACTATGGTATTTAACTTACATGTAAAAATACAAATTCTTACCCTAAATAGTTAAAAAAAAAACATCGATAAAGATTAATGAAATTTTGAATGTTATGTTCGGCTCCAAATGATAAGTTATCACGATTTGAATTTTCAAATTACAAAGTTAGATTTATGTTTGATAGATAGAAAGAAAAAAAAAAATTGAATGGTAACTAGATTGAAACTTTGTATTGTTAAATAATTGATAGAAGCAAAATGAATAATAAATGATTATGAGAAATATAAATGTTTGACAAAGCTGGAACAAATATAATGAAAATGAAACATATTATGTGATTTTTGTTATTAGATAATGTCTTGTGTGTAATTACATTTCACTCTCAAAAGTTGGATACCATCAAAACTTATACCATGAAATTTTAGCCATACATTATATTGGACATTTTGAAAATGGTTAAATTTGACATTTTGCATTCAAAAGTGGCCATTGTCGCAAATGTTTTGATAAGTGGAAATATTTTCAATCTGTCATTCATTTTTATCTACATTTCCAAATTTTCCTTATAGGAAATGGCCTCTGCACTATGTCCATTTTTATAAAATGGCTACTTTCTACAAATAATATAAAATTGCCGCTTTTAATAAAAAGTACCAAAAAAATTTTAATATTGATTCGTGTGATGATAGTTAAGTATGTGTCGAGATATCTTCAACTATTTCGACGAAAGAGAATTGTTGCGAAGCTTCTTGTTAGACAAATATATGCCCAACTATCTGTCTATCGAGACAATTTCTAAATCGCGATATCAAAATATGTGCCCAACTATCTGAAATGCCAACCATTCAAAAAAAAAATGAATGAATGCAGATATTTGATTATATTTTATATAAATTATCTTATAGGTAGTAGAATGTTCCTTGATAACTTGTCTTGGTAGCAACCAACCATGGTTTGTAAGACCATTTTTTACAAGAAAAAAAGAAAGAAAGCAAAATTGACATTTTAAATGTTCTTCCATTTTGCTAATCTATAATATATTAAATATCACACGAAGTAAGAATTAATTTTTTGGACGATTCTAAGCCTACTATACTTAAATTATTTCAATAGCATCTTTATTTTTTTTTTTTACAAAACGTATTTAATTTTTACATATTTTTATGCATATACATGCATTTACCCACATGCATATTTGAATTATTTTAATATGCATGTCACTATTATTACATTCACACCTTACTTTCATCTTTTCAACACGCATTTAATTTATCATTAAACTACAAATTAAATGTGTATGTATCTGTACATATTTTTATCCATGAACATGCATTTACCTAGGTATGTATTTGAATTATAATATACATGTCACCATTATTACATTCACATTTCATCATCCCATTCAACTTCAAATATATTCAGATTCCACATAATGGCACCCAGGTGCATCCCACTATATTTAGCACACAAATTTTTACACAGACCCAAAAAGAAAATATACACCGATTATACTATATTTAAATTATTTTAATAACATCTTTATTTTTCTTTCTTCAAATACTTATTTAATTAATCATTGAACTCCCAATTAAATGCGTATGTATATATACATATTTTTATGCACTAGTTAAAAATACGTGCTTTGCACGTGATTTTGTAATAATATCATGAATTTATTTTTTATTAAAATTTTTAAATAATAAAAGTTCGATTGTTATTTTTTTATTTTATTTATCCAACCTTCCATCAGTATCTCAGGTCACTTTGATTAAAATTTAAAATATTACAAAAATTGTCAATTTGCTTATAAATTTAAGAAAAACAATAGAGTACCTCAAAAGTCAGGCTTCTTCAACCTCTGAAAAATATAGATGCTCAACTGCATGTGTCATGATGTTAGTTTTCTAAAGATTCTTTAATTTTAGAGATTAGATATCTATTAGGGTTTGTGTCTTCAATATCAGGTGTAGAAAATCACAGATATGTAAAGTGTTCAAAAGTTTTCCATTTTACTCACCCTTTTCATCATCATTGAGAAAATCATAAACTTACCGATGATAAGATTCACAATAAAACCCATAATTCATCTTCATTTTCATTTTCATCTTCGTAGGCGAAACATTTTTGATGGCTTGGCATTATCAACAAATATTGTAGAAGTGATCTCAATATTTTACATAAGAAGGTTTTTGATTTTTAAAGTTTATGGTTTTTGATTTTTAAAGTTTATTTGTTACATGTTGATCATATGGTACAGAGATGATGTGGTACGAACTCGCCTATGTCCCTGGAGGCTACTTATATCCTTATTTTTTTTTTCCAATACATATTTAATATAAACATTAAAAATTATTATATTTAAAGTCATACATTCATTGAACTATTCAATTTATTTGGTTGTAAATGTTGACTTATAATTCAACATATCTATCTATGATAATAAGTCTTTTCATATTTCATGTTGACTTCTCATTCAATATATCTATTTCTTTAAACATAAATTCAAAATGCAGTCATAATCTCTCAATCTCTCTCTCACAATCAAAATCGTTCTGTTTTTGCATTTTTCATATTTCATTCATGCTACGTATTAAGAGTACCTTAGGAAGGCATGTTCGATGAGGCCCCGTTGCAAAATGTTCGTAGAGTGCATGATGGCTGGATCAGTGGTGACGACGTATAGAGATGAAGTAATAGTAGTAGTTCTTTTCAAGTTTTGATAAGATTTTATTTTCCATGTTTTTTGAGTATCTTACGCTCTTTTATCATTTGGTACTCCTCTTAAAGGATTATAAAAAATAAACACTTTATTAAAGTGGATATCTATGATGTAGGCAACATGATTTGATTTCTCAACGTGAATATGAAATGCCAATGAATTTTATGTGATTTAAAGACAAAAAAATATTTAGGTCTTGAATTAAATGATGATTGCATTTTTCTATCACGTTGAATGTTACTCTATGCATGAAAGTTTGTTATTTATTATTTAATATATTTATATGTTATGCATACTATTGATCAAATATTAAAAAATAACACTTCTAAACAACTTTAAAAAAATTTAAAACCAATGTACATTTCATTTGGCTAATATCTATTGGAACATAAATTTAATTTAAGGGTTAATTACACTAATGGTCCCCATTCTTTTATGTTTGTAACGATTTCATCCTCATTCTTTTTTTTAGCAGATATCATCATCATTCTTCTATTTATACTTACAGATAGTCCCAAAATCACTATTTTTCACTATTCTAACAATTCTTGGACAATTTTGCCCCTTGACTTAAATAAATTAAAATAATAAGAAAGAAAATAGAATGAAAGCATTGCAATTGGGGAAGGTTTAGAGAGGCTGACTTTAATGTTGCAACGAGTTTTCTTGGCGCCAAAAGAGGATGGGCAACATCACCGTATCTTCCGTTCATTTTGTTCTATCAAGAATAAGATATGTGAGGTGATTGTAGACAATGGGAGCTGCAAAAATTTTGTATAGAAGAAGTTGGTGAATCTCATCAGAATTACCAATTGAGGCCATCCTAGTCCATATTCAATTGGTTGGGTTAAGAAGGGGTCCTTCATTCGGGTTGATGAGACTTGCAAAATACCACTTTCCATTGGCAAGCATTACGAGAGATGATGTGGTATGAGATGTTATCGACATGGATGCATGCCATATTCTGTTGGGTCATCCATGGAAGTTTGATGTAGACTCAACTTTGAAGTGACGCGATAATATGGTAATCATTACATGGAGCACTCACAAGATTGCATATATCCTCTCAATCAAGCAAAAAAGTCAACCAAGCAATGATCAAAGAGTTTCATTATTCTTACAAACAACAAGAGAGAGATTGTGGATTCAATAAGAGAAGGTGATTGTTTCTACTCAACGGTGGTTAAGGGGCTTTTAACAAGTAAGAATGTGGAAAAAATTTTGCCTGAGGTGCAGAGAATCTTGTAGAACTTTGAAGGCTTTATTTCAGATGAGCTGCCAGACGAATCGCCTCCTATGCGAGATATTCAAAGACCAAATCAATTTATAACCCGGCTAGTCTTCCGAATTTACCTCACTACCAACTAAGTCCGAAAGAGAATAAAATTCTGAGGAAGCATATTGAAGATTTGTTGAAGAAATGCTTCATAAGAGATAATATGAGTCCGTGTGCAGTATCTGCCATCTTGGTGCCAAAGAGATGAAAAACAGATTACATTGGATGAACTGTTTTTTAGGACTGGTGTGCAGATAGAGTGTTTCTGGTTGTGCAAATGTGTAAATGGCATACATAATTTGTAGGTCTCAAATGTGGTTCCTATGTTTTCTTTTTCTTTTTTCTTTTTTTAAAGAAAATTTCTCTGGTTTTGCAAATGTGTAAATGACACTAGTTAATTGAAAAATTCTCTGCAAATATTGTTTGAGGGGAATGTTCGTGCAACTTTTTCAATAGGTTTAGGACTAATATTGTTTTATTTTACATACGTTAGGGACCATTTGTGTACCTTTACTGAAAGCTTAGGACCAGTTGCGTACATTTACTAAAAACGCTAGGGACCACATATGCATCTAAAACGTTAGGGAGTATTCACACACTTTTTACTGAAAAGGTTAGGGAATAACAATTTTTATCTCCAACAACTTTCATCTCCAATAATTTTTATTTCCTACAAATTTCATCTCCAATAAATGTTTCATTAGTCATTGAACTATTGTTTCCGTCTTCATTCACTCACTGAATTTCAAAATATTTCTGATTACTCACTAAACTTTCAAAAAATTGAAAAATCTAAAATATGAGGGAGGATATTTTGGTCCAAAAATGTTTATCCCTTTTAGAGATATAATATAGATTAAATATAATAAATAGGGATTTAGTCTTTTCAACTTCTAAAGACTATATGTAATATTAAATTAGGGTTTTAATTATAACATTAACTTAAGGACAATTTAGAAAATATATAATATTAATGAGGGTATATTTGTCCAAAAAATGTTTCTCCTTTAAGCTCTTTTTAGATTAGTATAGATATACATGCATTCACCCACACGTACGTATTTGAATTATTTTAATATACATGTCACCATTATTACATTCACAACTTACTTTTCTCTTTTCAATGCATATTTAATTTATCAATGAACTCCAAATTAAATGTGTGTGTGTGTGTGTACATATATTCACCTACGTACGTATTTGAATTATAATATACATGTCACCATTATTACATTCATATTTCACCACTCATTCAACTTCAAGCCTATTCTGATTCTACATAATAGCACCCGTGCCTCTCTCCATTGTCTTACCACATGTGCATCCCACTATATTTAGCACACAAATTTTTAAACACAAACCCAAAAGAAAATACACACTGATTATGTTTGTTTATCTTCTTGAGGCCATTTATGGAAGTCTACAGTCTGCATAGTTAAGAGGTTCATCACCAACATTGCTTTGGACAAATGCAACTTGAATTAAATTTCATTGATGTGAGGATATTGCATTTGAGTGTCAAGACTTTTATTCTTTTTTTTTCCTCTTTCTATTTGAGGTATATAATTTTTGTCATTTGTTATTTTATTTAGATAAAACTATTGCTAGACATTGCAACTAACACAATAGGTGAGTGATGATGCTATATTGTGAGTGTAAAAAGAGAATTAATTTTACTTCTTTTCAAAATTGAATCTAATTTATTTCCTCTCAAATACATATCTAATGGTGAAAGGCAATTTTGGCTTCAACTCTTTATTCAATCATCTGGTTTCTATGTCATTATACATGTTAACGAGAAAACTATAGGGATATAGAGTAAAATGGTTTTAGTCTTTTGAATTGATGTTATTTGTATTAAAAACTAATTTTTTTAGAAATTGCACGACGAAAAACATCTTCAAATCAAGCAACGTTGCGATATCAAAATCTTTTCATAGATTACAAAACCAACTTTAGGTACTGAATATCATTTTTTTGGCATTTTTCAAGTATAATAAATAATTTAACCACGTGAATTATTTGAACTTATTTACCAATAACAAATATAATCAAATAAATAAATAAATAAGTTTTAAATATTTTTTTATAAATCAAGGTTAAAAATAGGAAGTTACTTAAAGTCTACTAAGAAAAAGAAACATTTTATTATTGTGTAACATGAGTTTTGGTTTCTGCTAAATTGTGAATTTTGTTAAGTTAATTGATTATGTCTTATTTAGTTATATTTTTTTTTTTCTTCGTGTTTGTTGACTTTAGAGTTCTAATAGTGATGAAATGATATTAAATTTTGTACTTTGATAATTTTATACAAATTTTTACTTTATTATGCATTTGCTATCCATTTAACTATTTTTAATATGATTATTGCATGTCTATCATTTTGATATGTGATTTGAGATTGAGAGTGGAAGATGTTTGTAATCAATACAATAAATAATTTTACAATTAGATTCATTTAAAATTATACACAATATGTCCATCTATTTAGCCTCTGCACATTTTAACATCAATTGATAAATCAAGTGTAACAAACAATTTGTATTAATTGTATAGAACTTATAAAATATTTCAGAATAACGTACAACGCACATTCAACTATGACTAGTATTTCAAAAAGTTGCCATTTTTTTCTCATAAAAAGTGACTATTCTAAAAAACCAAAAAAGAAACCTATTTTGCTAATACACTATGTTTCCATCAAATAATAGAAATTTCCTTGATAGCTTGTCTTGAAAGTTAATACTTTTGTCTAAAAGATTGTGTACCTATCAACCATGGTTTTATTTTTAACAAAAAATGATATAATTGATAGGGATGGCAACCGGCCTTTGGCCGGGTGGGGTGGCCATTCCCATACCGTCCCGTCGGAATTTTTGGAAATCGGGGTCGGGGTGGGGGATCGGGCGGGCGGGGGCGGGTATAGAAAAATCTCAATTTATCGTCCTGTTTAATTAATTAATTAATTATATTATTTTTTATTTTTTTACATACAATTTAAATTTTAAAACATAAAAATAAAATAAAATAAAAATATTAAGGACGAGTTAGGGAATATCTTAAAGTAATCCGATCGAGGACAGATTTTTTTGCCATTTCTAAAAATTGACATTTTAAATGTTCTTCCATTTTGTCAATATTATAAAAAGTTGTCAATTAAACAGTGATTATTCTACAAAAAAAAAACCCTGTTATTTTTATACTTGTGTATATGTGTATTTGTGTGTATATATATTTATTTTAACTTCACCTCTTAAAATTTAGCAACATTAATATTATATTAAATAAAATCAAAATGTACTCATAACCTAAGAACAACTAACCAAGAGGGGGGTTAAATTGGTTATTACAAACTTTTTCGAAAAACAATCTCAAAATATAAAACTGAAGTAATGTAGATTAGTCAAGTAATAAATATTGTTGTGTGATTTCAATCCCGCAAGTGGATGGATCGTTAACAAGTAATAAAGTGTAAAGTAGAGTGTCGAACCCACGATGACTAATTATCAATTTAACCAATTAATTTATAATTCGAGTTTTAACAATGTAAGAACACATATTCGTTTATGAACTTTGATTCTAAAACTATTCTAATTATATTTAATTAAATCTAAATTATCAAACAATCAAAGTAAATTTGTGAGAATGAATTCAAGTTTTACCAACACTAGGATTCACGAATCTACCTACACGTTCCTTAATCAATTATCCATTTAATCGATTTAACTTATAATTACTTTAGATTGAAAATCGGTGATCCTAATACAATCAAAAGCCTATCTTAATGGTCAATAAATTCTATATCGATATGTGAACCTAATTATCTCTAATTAAGCTTCGAACATAACATATGCATTAAAATCTCAAGAACACCTAACCGGATTTCATAAAGCATAATAGTAATATCTATCTATTATTAGACCCTATGTTATTCAATATCACGTGCTTAATCTATAATGAATCTCTCAACTTCAACATAGATCACAATATATTCTAATAGTGATCAAGTATTAAAATAATAGAAATAATGAATAAAGAACAATCAACCCAAAAGGAATTAATTACTAAAACGGAAATTTTTTTAATTAATTAAAAATATGAGGTCTCATCGTTCATCCTAGCAATAAGTAAATTAGCCGGACATGATTTCATAAAATAATACAAGAATTGTATTAATCATGTTCTGAAGAAAGAAGAAGAAAAAATAAATAAATCTCGTGATCCCGCTTAAGAATCTTCAATCTTGATTCTTTATTTTTATCTTGTTCTCAAAATTCATCTCTTGCAATTTGTGCTTTTATTTGGCTTTTATACTGCTCCCCCACCTCTTCAAAATGTGTCTTTGGTCTTTGTTTTATCTTGGAGTTGTACAGTTTCATTTGAATCAAGAAACTACCAAATTGCTGTAGCGGAAAGTCATGCAATCGCATGGTTGTGACAATTAATGTTCTGCAGAAAATTTCACTGTCATGCAATCACAGCAATAGTTAACCATGCGATCATATGGTTAACCTGGAGGAAGTTCCTGATTTTCTTTCTTTGATATTTGCATGCCAAGCCCGTCAAGTCTTTTTGTCTTTGAATTTAAGTCATCTTTTCTTCTGCTTTTTATCTTTTCATTAGATCGACACTTGAATTTGACTTTTCCTAAAATAATAAGAAAACAACGCGCCATTAAACTAAAAACAATAAAGAGAACTCATAATCGTTCTTTTTTGTGAGCTTAGATAAGTACAAATTTGTACTTATCAAATATAACCACAAAATAAATAAATAAAAGGGTGGAGAGAAAGAATACAAACGATATGTTTATGGAGGTTCGATCCAAACCAATGTTCTACGTTCCCCATTACCAAGTTCTCCGTCACGAGACATGTCTTTCCACTATATTAATTGACTTATGGTGCAATCAAAAACTCTTAAAACATTTCCGGTGACTTAGAAACAAGGAGCGCCGATCCTTACAATATTGAACTTTACAGGACCTCAAATGATCCAAAGAGGATGAAGAAATTGATTTACAATATTTTTTCTCTCTTAATAAATGATAGAGACAAATTAAGTACCAAGATAGACTAACACTTAATAAGTAGCAATACAAGAAAAACTCAAGTGTTAGGAAGAAACATTAATGAAGATGATGATTTAAAAGTTTGATTTAATTAATCAAATATTTTTAAAGAATAATTAGAATAATTAATATCAATGCAAGTTCAACAAAATTTTTCAACATAATTCTTTCTATTATGCTCTTGTAAGTGTATTTGATGATAATGAGTGAAAGAAAATTTACAAAGAGCAATTTTTAGAACTTATGTCAAGTCGGATGATAGGTCGATTGACCTACATAAGTTCGAATGACCAAAAAGTAGCCGTTTGAATACTACAATGTCAGAATCATAACGGTCAATCTATGAATAGTTTGGATGACCGAAAATTTTGATTCAAAAAGTTTTGCAAAATTAATTTTAATTTCGATCAAAACATTTTATGCAAGTGACATCAACATAGTTTTTGAGCATAAAATTATTTTTGAGCTTTTATCATTTAATGTTAGAGATCAAATAATTAGTACCTTTACATTTGATCTAAAAAATCTAATCTTCGATTTTGCTTGAAATTTGAATCTTGAACTATTGAACTCTTGTCTTGAATGATTGACTTTGATCTTGACATTCTTTGAGAGTCTGATTTTTAGTGTAGTCTTGATCCGGATCTTGATCTTTTGACGATGATTGATTTGAATGCTTTGAAGATTATAAATACTTAAAATCAATTGTTAGTAAAATAAGATTAACTTGTTTGTTATGATCAAAATATTAAGGTTAAAGTTAACCATAAGTCAACATGTAATTCTTTTGTAATGTCCAGAAAATTTTCTGCGATTTTTAGATATGTTATGATTTTTAAGAATTTTTTAATTGGGGATAAAGGAGAAAATAAATGAATTAATTTGAAATGCCGCCAAACGTGGTGAAAATTATAAATAGAGGTTGATAGGCCTTTCATTTTCACCTTTTGAAACTGTTTTTTGGCAGCAGACACGTTGATTGGAAATCGGTAAATTTTTTTAATTGATATTTTTAAATACTTCTATATAGATAAAATAATATTATGATAATAGAAATGGTCCCAATTCAGTACCACACACTTGGTACACATAAAATGAGACGAAAAGTCTATTCCTACTTGGGATTAACACCCCACTGAGGGTGTCGACATCTCTCCATTATTTCTCGTTTTAATAGTTTGGCACTCCGTAGACCCTAGTTTGGACACATTATTGATGCAGATTTGGATGATAAATCTCATAACTAAAGATTAATATTGATGACGTCAATTACGATACAAAAAATAGATTATCTGTGACTCTATGCTACTACGTGGTTTGGACATATGATTTACTCATATTTTAAGATTATTATGGTATGCATGATTACGCTCACCATGCATTTATTGTATACTGTAATTCATATTGAGTATGTGAATTGTGGATTATTTGTTTGGATCCATTTGGTAGTTGTAATGTACTATTCTCCACGTCTGAATATAGGATTCTGACTATCATTAAGGACAGTCGATGATAGGGTGTTGGCAATCTGGTGCCGGTATACAGGTAGTGTTAGGAGGTCCATTGGTGGCTTTGGGACATCGAATCAACACAACGAGCACCGTATACATATGTCAAGCCTTGTTCATATCATATTTATTGTTATATTATCTTGAGTTTTGGTGGGCAATGATGGATACATTGTAAGTTCTTGAGTCCAAAGTATACGTTATATTCATTATGCACCATCTTATTTACTAAGCATTATTGTTCACATAGTTATGCTTGCTACTGTAAATGATAGATGCAAACCATGATGAATAAATAATTAGCGAATACCGACAGACTTCTTTTTCTGAGGATCTTTCTTAGATACGTGTAGTATGGACACGTACCCACCACACAAGTTGTTTTTTTGTTTTAGATTATGAAGTAGAGGTTCAGAGGACCGCTTAGACTATACCATGTATTTTACAGAGGTCCAAGACACGGTTACTGGTAGATATAAGCGTACTCTACTAGACATAGAGTGATAATGTTTTATTTAGCTTGATAATTATAATATGAGATGTGTATGTACATTATAGTTTGAGCCATACAGTACCACTATTATCTCTTTTGGCCAATCTTTTAGGATACAATAGACAATATATTTTTTGGCCTAGTGAGGGTTGTAAATATAGTATTGTGGTGTCAATCCTTTTTGTAAAAGTTTATCTTTTGACTTCATATAAAATAGTGGTTGTTTTGATTTTACACCCTTTTTGTTTATATATATAAATATTTAAACATAAATAAATTCTTAAATGATATAAACATAGTTAGACCATCACGATATAAATAAGGTGGTATCATAATATAGGTGTTGAAAACATCATGTAGTCTGAACACGTATCTCAATGGTCGACGAGATGGCAACATGTCGGTTTGTTCACTTATTACTTTATTTATTTCTTACGTGATTTACTTGCGTATGATACATATTGTTTGTTTAAATGAGTAAATAATGCATGATGTGATAAAAAAAATTGATGTTAGTATAGTATGGATAAGCATAAGAGTTGTAGTTTGATAAAAGTTAGATAATTTGGAAAGTAGAATATACATGCCAAAATAAACTTACGGGATACAAGTCGGGGATAAGAACTATCTACTATGGATGGAGGAGGATAATGACTATAGTAGTGCTTTTAGAAATGCATCTATTCCTCCTTCATGCGGATATGTCACTCCTCGACCCAAGTTCGCCAAACCCTGCTCTTTCTCCATGCAAACACATCGCTCATCGAACTTGGTTTGCCATCTAGCTGAATCAACCTCTTTATCCTCAATCCGGTCTATCCTAATTAAAAACTACCTATTCTAACTAGATAAAATGCTAAGTTGAGCCATCATCTGTGGATAAGATGAATCTATCTTGGTGCATCAGCTAATGTCCATGCACCAATTTTGGGAATATTTCTATCTATTCCTTCCTTCTTTCTTTATCTAGTGGGGCATCGTAGGTAGCTTCTTCAAGCTTTCTATCTCTGTATGGCCGTTCTCTGACAAATTCTATACCCTCATTTGCGTACACACACCTCTTGAGATTGAGTGTAGGATAACCAATTCTAGAATGAAACATTAGCTTAGTCGCCCCAGCTAAAGATGGTAAAAAAAAACCAGCCGTCCCGACCCCGCCCCACGTCCCGCTCCACCCCGCCAAGTAATAGGGGCGGGTTTGGGGCAAAATTTTCTTCCTTGCGGCAGGTCCAGAGCAGCCTCGCCCCACCCCCTCAAATTTTTTTTTTTTTTGAAAAATCATAAAACATAGTATAAATTATAATTTTCACTAAAAAATGGACTAAAGAATAATTGAACCCGGGTTGAAACTTATAAACTACCAATATTAATCACTACAACACAACCCAAATCTTATGATTTTCTTTTGTTTGGTACAAATATTTAAAAAATTTATATTTTTTTAATTATTTTTTCAGTTTAACAAAAAAAAATTAACCGAAGCAGTTGGCGAGTCAAATGGCAGCCCCGTCCCGTGAATTCGGGGGTCGCAGGGTGGGCCAAAATTTTTATTGGGCAGGGCGGGGCCGACCCGCCCCATTGCCATCCCTAGCCCCAGCAAGTCGTTCCCCATCTTTGTAGAGATGCATGGATGGCCAATCCCTGAGCCCGAGCAATAGATATCATACGGGCTACCATGGAGTAGCATAGATTTGGTAGCTCTCACACATGATTTTCCACATAAATCAACATGTTTTCTCGTCTTGGGTTTAAGGATATGACTAATAATCAAATGTAGCAAACGCTCATTTAAATATAATCTCTTTATACTCAAGTCAATCTAATTCAGCCCCTCATTCTTGAAAACAACCTGACAAACCCCTTACCTATTAAAGTTCAAGTTATAAATAGTTCTATTATTCGATAAACCCAACGCCTCTGACAATATGCCTACCAACAAGTCTAATTTTACCTTTGTTACAAAAGTTTTAAATGCATAGGGCATTTGACATGTTATCATACCTCGGTCATATATATTATCATCAACATTAGCATAAAACACCCGAGTCAATTAAAGATAATAATTTTTTGCAATCTTAAATAATCATACTATCTAAAATTATTAAAATAGTTGGTAAAATGAAATCTAATTCCCCAAAGTATTTAAAATCAAAAGTGTGCCCCGCCATGACCTTTGAACTTTTGAACTAGGAAAATCTTTGCCACATGTGATCATACATGAAGTTTAAGGGGTCGGCATTAGGTTCAAACTTGCTTTTCATACATCATTCGCTAGTCTCTGAACTAGAACATATGGATTGAATGGGTCTTCAAAGTCAAGATGCCATCGTAGGAAACTTGAAAAGAATGAAATTGAGACAAATGGTAAAAATGAATAAAATCCTCAATTTGTTAAATTCAAGATGGAGTACGAAATTAATGTTAGAAATAAGTTACATTTCTATCAAAATGATGAATGATATCGATATATGATTTGAGCATGAAAATTCGAAGCAGTCGCGGGTTAGGGTTTAAATCAAAATTCAAATTAGATTGTGTTTTTGTTAAATTCATGAAATCAAGGTTGTAACTTGGAGGTTGAGGTTAAAAATCACTTATGTTTATATTAAAGTAAGATTTTTTTTTTTTTTTTTAATATGGTATGGAAAAATAATAAACCTTGAAGTTGTTAATTTGAGAAATTAAAAGCGAAAATTTAAATTTTGTTACTAATTAAAGTTTAAATTTGCTTACCTTGCTTGTAAAGCTTGGAGATGGAAGGATTGTGGTGGTTTTTTTGTGTGTTTTTGGTAAGAGAAAGATGGGACACGGATAAGAGAGAAAATTCCCAAATTTTTCAGTCTAAAAGGCTGAATTTGGGGCCTTTTCGCAATAAGAGGTGTCGATACTATTGTGTCGAATCCCCGAGGATGTGGACACTTACCATATTGATACCCTAGTCTAGGGTCGACACTAGTTCTCTTATGGTGTCAATATTGATGACTTAGAGCATCAAAACTCATGTCTTACTTCTCGACCAATGATACATCAAGGTTTTGTAGGTTATCAGACCAGGGGGTAAGGATCATTGGTTTACTATCAAAAGAAAAAAGGCCATAATTCAAAATATGCTTTTTTCCGAGAACATGATATGGTACAAAGGTCGGTCTCCTTTTCCAATGCCTAGCATGCTGGCTGACCCTATTCTACTCAGATAAAGACAATAGACAAAGCCCCCAGACGGAACTGGAACCTAGTAGGCTAGGTAGGTGTCTAATCTGCATAGAAGCTCCTAGTTGAGTGTCTTAGATTAGAACTGCTTTTGCGATTTGTCTTGTAAATTATATTATTTATAATAATAACAATAGATATAGAATATTCTATATCTATCTATAAACAATAAAAAAAATAGAAAAATCATTTTTTTTTATCCTTTATAATGCTGAAACCAAGCAAGAAATCTATTTAGACAACATTCACATAGTTCAAAAATTTCCTAACGTTTTCCTTGAGAAGTTACCAAGGTTACAATCCAACCGAGAAATTGATTTTACAATTGATCTAGTTCTTGACACCCATCCAATATCTAAAACCCCATATTGAATGGCACCAACGGAACTAGAGGAATTGAGAGAACAATTTACAAGAATTATTGGATCAAAGTTTTATCCGTCCAAGTTTCACTTCTTGGAGAGCTCCAGTTTTGTTTGTCAAGAAAAATGATGGACATATGTGAACGTACATTGATTACCTTGAACTAAACAAAGCAACTATCAAGAACAAGTACCATTTTCCTCAAATAGACGTGTATAATGGTATTTTCCAAGATTGACCTTAATCCAAGATAACATAAGTTAAAAATCAAGGTCGAGGACATTCCAAAACCACTTTTAGTACCAAATATAGTCAATTTGAATTTTTGGTGATGCCTTTTGGTTTGACCAATTTTTCTGTTGCCTTTATGGACTTGATAAACTGATTATTCAATGATTATCTAGACAAGTTCTCAATCATCTTTATTGAAGACATCCTCATATATTCTAAAGGTGAAGTGGAACATATTCTACATTTAAGGCAAGCCTTGTCTATTTTTCGAACTAAACAACTTTACGCAAAACTCAATAAGTGTGTGTTTTGGATTAGACAAGTATTTCTCGGTCATGTTATCTCCGTTGATAGAATTTCTGTTGACCTAATTAAAATCGAAGTGGCAACAAATTGACCTCGGTGTTATAGAGATTAGAAGTTTTCTAGGACTTGCGGGATATTATCGCCATTTCATGTGGAAGATTTGGAGGTATTACTTATACGGTGCACGCTGTGAAATATATATAGACCATAAAAAATGAAGTATTTCTACACTTAAAAGAAATTGAATATGTGACAGAGATAGTAGCTCGAATTTGTCAAAGATTATGACTACATCATCAACTACCATCCATGAAAGGCTAATATAGTACTTGATGCCCTTAGTCGAAAGACTTTACACGGGTTAGGGTTAGCAGTATCATTGCAACAGGAGATTCAATTATTCAACTTGGAAATCATTAGAAAAATGAATCTCATAGATCAACCCACATTGCGAGAACGTATAAAAGAACAACAATTGCTTAATAAAACCTTGAAGAGAATTCGTTGTCAAATATTGGACGTAAAAGATTTTGCATATAAAATGGCAAAAGATTAAGTTATTTTAATTTGTAATTGAGTATACGTACCGAATGAATCGAATCTTCGAGCTCAGATCAGTGTTGAGGTACATAATACTTCATATTCTCTTCATCCGGATGCTACTAAAATGTATCACGACCTTAAACATCGATTTTGGTGACACAAAATAAAATGGCATATTGTTGAATATGTCAAGAAATGCTTGACTTGTCAACAAGTCAAAGCTAAACATCAATGTCCAACAAGACCCCTTCATTCATTGCAAATACTCGAGGGAGAAAATTACTATGAATTTTTAATGGGGTTACCTCGAAGAAAATGATTTTGATGACATCTGGGTTATAGTAGACCAACTAATTATATCTGCTCATTTTCTACCACTTCGAACTACTTTTACTTCATAACAAGATGCCTAGTTGTATGTACAAGAAATTGTAAGACTACATGGTATACGTGTTTTTATAGTATTCGATCGTGGCCCTTGTTTCCTATAAGCTTTTTGGAAAATATTGCATCAGGGTTTAGGTACACGACTTTCTTTCAACACAATATTCCATCCTTAGACCTACAACCAGTCTGAGAGAACTAGTCAAACAATAAAGGACATGGATTTTTAAGGAAAGCGATGTAAGTGTCTGTCATAGTAGATTTCTCCTATAATAACATTTATCAAGCATCTATTGAAATGGCCCCATTCGAAGAACTATATGGAAGGAAGTGCATATCGCCTATATATTGGGATGAAATCAGAGAAAAATGGGCGTTAGGACCAGAATTGGTACAAAATATGCTTGAAGCAATAAAAGATATCCAGCAACGACTTGTCACAACCCAGGATCATAAAAATACGTTGATGATAGAATGATATAGTTAGAATTTGCGTTCGGTGACTAAGTATTTTAAATGTAGCACCAATGAGAAGGGTGCTATGATTTGGAAAGAATGAAAGCTTAGACCTATATATATCGGTCCATTTGAGGTTGTAAAGCGAGTTGGAAAAATTGCTTATTAACTGAACCTACCCACTTCAATAGATTGAATACATGATGTGTTCCACGTCTTTACTCTCCGAAATTATGTCCTAGATGCTTCCAACGTACTGCCAAATAATCCACTGAAACTTGAAGCTAAGCTAACCTACGAAAACAATCATTGCAAATTTTTCTTTGAGAAGTCACACTTGCAAAACAAACGAATTCCTCTAGTCAAAGCATTGTGGAGAACCAGACTTTTGAGGAAGCCACGTGAGAACGATAAGATGATATGAAAATGAGGTATCCGAAGTTATTTGGTAAGTTTTAAATTCCGAGAATGAAATTTCTTTGAGGGAGTGGGAGATTATAACATCCCATCAATTTTCTAAGATTTTTAAGGAATTTTTTGAGGATTTTAAATTGCTCTTGAGCCCTCGGGTGAAAACTATAAATATGGTTGATGGGCCTTTCATTTTCACCTTTTGAAATTTTTTCATATGCAGGCACTTTGACGGGGCACGGTAAATTTTTTTAAGTAATGTTTTTAAATACTTTTAAATAGGTAAAACTAACATTATGAAAATAGAAATAGTTTTGATTCAGTACCACATAGTTGGCGCACAAAAAAGGGACAAAAAGTCAACTCCTGTATGTAAGGGTCAACACTATTTTCATTGGGTGTCGACACCCCTCACCTTCTACCATATTTTCTCCGTTTTAATGATTAGGCGCCCAAGACCCTAGTTTGGACACATTAGTTGAGGTATATAGTATTTTCAACCCTAATTAACTTATGATCGTTTTATTTGTAGATATTTGGACGACAAATTGCATAGCTAAAGGTAATTTTTGTTGAGATCAACTATTGCACAAAACATTGCACAATGTCATTTGCATTGAGAATATGAATTGTGGATTATGTGTATAGAAAGCTTTTGTAGTTGTACCGTACTATTCTTCATGTCTAGATTTAGATAGCGCTTAAGGCTCTCAACTGTCATTAAGGGTAGCCGATGATAGGGTGTTGGTGGTTCGGCACTGGTATACGGGCAGTGTCAGAAGGTTCCTTGGGATTGCATATCGGCACGATGAACACCGTATACATGGGCTAGACCTTGTTTATATCATATTTATTTGTGTTGCATCTTTTGGTGGACCCATGCATGCGTTGTATTCATTATGTAATAGGGACGTGGACCCATATATACATCAACACTACAATAGGGATGTGGACCCATGTATGCATTGTACTCATTATTCAATATCATATTTACTGAGTATTAGTTCAAGTGGTTATATTTTGTACTATAGATGGTAGATGCAAACCATGGTAAAAAAATAATTTGCGATCCTTCTCTGTGGATCTTTTTGAAATATGTGTAGCGTGGACACGTACCCACCACACACGTCATTTTGTTGTTGTAGATGATGGTGTAGAGGTTCAGAACAATCGCTTAGACTATGCTATGTATTTTACAAAGGTTCATGACACGGTTACTCGCAGACTATAAGCATATTGTACTAGACGTATAGTGATAGTGTTTTCTTTAGTTTGTAAATTATGGTATGAGTGGGTATCTACATTATGATTTGTGCTCTAAGTAGTTTGGGAGAGCACAAACTCGCATGCACACACACTACCACGTATTAGCTCTTTTGGTCGATCCTTTAGGATATTGCATTCAGTATTTTTTGAACCCTAGTGAGGCTTGTAAATATAGAATTGTGGAGTCAGCCTCTTTTGTAAAAGTTGATCTTTTGAATTAATATAAAATAGTGTTTGTTTGACTTTTGTACCATTTTTTGTCTATATATATATATATATATTTTTTTAAGCTCATGCGTTGCATACGTAGCAATTATAACATTGTAGAATTTAGGACAAATAAATGAATATTGTAGAATTTAGGACAAAATCCCACAAAAAGAAAAAAAATAGTTAAATTGGGCTTTCAACAAAATTTAAATGTTGAGGGTGGTCAATGGAAAAAAAAATCAAAATTGTGGGTGAATTAGTTACAAATTTAAAAAGTTGAGACTAAAAGCGCAAATTAAAAAAAGAAAGCAAAATTGACAAATTCAAATTTACTCGACAAAGTCCAAAAAAAAAAAATTGAAAAAACTCGACAAAATAAAAAAATTGCGGCTAAAAGGATTAATTTAATTTTAAAAAACAGTGTCAAAAATTGATGTCGAGTAACTCGACCAAATTATTTTTTAATAAATTATTGTTGAATAACTTGACAAACCAAAGACATTAATTTTATTATATAAAAAAAAAAATTTCAAATAACTTGACAAAAACTCAAAAAAAGAAAGGAAAAAAATTTCTTAACTCGAAAAAAAAACCCCCACAAAAAGAAAAAAAAAAATAGTGAAATTGGGCTTTCAACAAAATTTAAATGTTAGGAATGGCCAATGGCATAAAAATAAAATTTATGGGTAAATTAGTTAAATATTTAAAAATTGGGACCAAAAGCGCAAATTACAAAAAAAAAAAAAAAATTTTCCAATTTCAAATTGAGCTTTGTCGAGTAACTCGACAAAGTCCAAAATAGGGAGGGGGAAAAAAATAGAAAAACTCGACAAAACAAAAACAAAAACATAATAAAAAAAAGAATGAAAAAAAGAAAAAATTGGGCTTTGTCGATTAACTCGACAAAGTCCAAAAAAGGAATTTTTTTTTTTTTTTAAAACCTTTGTCGAGTTAATCGACCAAACAAGCAAAAAAATTAATTTTTTTTCCCTTTGTCGCATTACTCGATCAAAAAAATTAAATTTTTTTTTCTACCATAAAACTCAAAAAGTTAATTTTTTTTCCCCTTTATCGAGTAATTCGACAAAAAAAAAAGTTAAAAAATTGTCAAATTGGACTTTGTTGAGTAACTCGACAAAATGATATTAAGCATTAATCTTATTAAAAAAAAAAAAGTTTGTCAAAATAACGCGACAAAAATCCAAAAAACGAAAAAAAAAAAATTCTAAAATAAAAAACATATTTAGAAAAAATTTAAAAAAATATTGTCAAGTAAAAATAAAATAGTTACAATTTTATTTTATTTTGTTGTTATTAGTTTTTATTTTGTTTATTTAAAGAGGAGGACAAAACAAAATTTGCAACAAAATTCAAAGGCTGGGGATGGTCAATGCTAAAAAAAAGATTATGGATAAATTTGTTATAAATTAAAAAGGTTGTGGACCAAAAGTGTAAATTACAAAAAAAAAAAAAAAAAAAAAAGAGCTAAAAGCCCACAAAAAAATAAAAAAACATTTGAAATGAGAGTTGACAAAGTCAAAAAAAAAAAAATTGAAATGACTTTGCAAAGTTACACGGCAAAGTCACACAAAAAAAAAAATATTTGAAATGACTTTGTCGAGTTACTCGATAAAGTTAAAAAAAAAAAATTTAAACAACTTTGTCGAGTTACAATCGAGTAACTCTACAAAGTAAAAAAAAAAAATTCAAACACTTTGTCGAGTATCTCAACAAAGTGAAAAAAAAAAAAAATTTTTTTTACCGGTCACCGAGTAATAAAATTTCTTTGACATCGAAAGCGATCACGAAAATTACGAAATTTTCGGGAACATAGAATACTCATTTAGATACCACATATCAAAATTTGATAGTCGATGTCATGTTTCGACACGAAAATGTTCACCGAAACATCCTAGGCGGTTCTCGGATTCATGTGGTCGCAGTTTACAAAATTATCCATAAATTGAGTTATATAATATGGAATTATGTGAAACCAATGCCAATGGTTAGGTAACCCATAGGGCTATCGTCTCCAACTGGAATTATGTAAAATTCTTAATATATAAGGTGCATCAGATTTTGAGTTGGACAACAGTGACTGCAGCTTAGATAAACATGAAGTTTAGCAAAACCTTCAAGTTCACATCATTAACTTGTAATCAAAACACGGAATCCACTAAAACTACCACAAAACCAAGGTACACAAAAGTTTAAGAAGATATTTACACTACTTAAAGTTTTTGATCGGTTTATAATAGCGATTCCAAGACGTTGATGGATGAATTGAAAAAGCGCTTAGGAGGTTTCGGTGAGCATTTTAGTATGCCTAAACATGCCGTCGGACTACCAATTTTTAATATGTAGTAGCTACCTGAGTATTATATGTCCCTTGAAAATTTCGTATTGTTCGGTGATCGTTTTCTATGTCAAATAATTTTTTGTTACTCCATGACCAGGTGAAGAAAATTTTTAAAATAAGGACAGTGTTACTAAAATTTCTTCACCCGGTCACTCGAGTAACAAAATTTCTTTGACATAGAAAACGATCACCAAAAATATGAAATTTTCAAGAAACATAGAATACTCATTCAGCTACCATATATCAAAATTTTATAGACCAACGGCATGTTTCGCTAACGAAAATGCTCACCAAACATCCTAGGCAGTTTTTCAGATTCATGCGGTCGCAGTTTACAAAATTGTCCACAACTTGAGTTATATAACATGAAATTATGTGAAACCAAAGCCAATGGTTAAGTAACCCATAGATCTATCGTCTCCAACTGGAATTATATAAAAATACTTAATATATAAGGTACAGCACATTTTTGAGTTGGTCAACAAAAAGTGCAGTTTAGAGAAACAATTCATCCGGTCATGAAGTAACAAAAATTTCTTTGACATAGAAAACAATCACCGAACAATATCAAATTTTCAGGGAACGTAGAATACCCATGTAGCTACCACATATAAAAATTTGATAGTCCGACGGCATGCTTCGACATACTAAAATGCTCACCGAAACATCCAAGGCAGTTTCTCGAATTCATGCTATCGCAGTTTACAAAATTGTCCATAACTTGAGTTATATAACATGAAATTACGTGAAACCAAAGCCAATGGTTAGGTAACCCATAGGGATATCGCTCCAACTGGAATTATATAAAAATATTTAATGTATAAGGTGCAGCAAATATTTGAGTTGGACAACAAAAAACTGCAGCTTAGAAAAATGAAATTTAGCAAAACCTTTAGGAATTGATTGTATTTAGTCCTTTTGTTCTCCATAAGAACTAATCAAAAAGCACCAAATTTGATGACTTATTAAGAAAAAAAAATGAATATATATATATATATATATATAAGTCAATAATTGCAGCTAAAAAGGTACTAATATAGTAAAGATACTAAAATAAATAAAAGAAAAGAAAAGATGAAGAAGTCAAAAATTGCAATAAAGAGATTAATTTAATATAAAAAGTGTCAAAAATTTAGGACAAAAAGTGAGATTTGGACGAAATCGGAATACTAAATCAATAAAAGCGACGTCGTGTTGGTTGAAGGGTGAATAGTAAATGAGATGATAAGCACTTATATTATAAGAAAGATATATTTGAAAGAAAATTTTAAATTCTTCAATAATATAAAAATGGTTAGAGCATCACAACCTTAATATTTTAATTAATTTTTAATAACAATAAAAATTCCGGTGGAGAGAATGAGATTAAATGGGAAGAGAGATTAGGGAGAATAAAGAGCATCAATATGTGATGAGGTTGAGTAGAGGGTAATGGGCAATGAGGATTGGACTGAAGTAGATGGAGATAAAAATAGCATTGTAAACACGATTTATGAGAAGGAACAAAGATTTTACGATAGAAATAAGTTAGACAAACATAAACAAAGAACGTAAGAGCCTATCGACTTTCAAGAAGAGTTAGTGACATTAGTGAAAGAGAGGAAGATGGAAAGGGTAGAAAGACGAAAGAGAGATGTGTTCAAAGAGTTATCGATGGAGACATAGTCAATAAAGATGGAGAAAAGGGAGGAAACATAGTCAATAAAGATGGAGAAAGGGAGGGAACCTATTGACATCTAGATGGATGGTACATGTGATTAGAAAGAGATGAGGGGAGAAATGTTGACAATATTTAGTTAATAAATCTTAATTTTGTTAAACTATTAAAAACATTTGTTTAGATTTACTTGTAAAAGTAATTTGTAATTGATACGATCGTGTTTCTATTAAAAGAACTAAAGAAGATATATGCTCGTTTGAAGAAGCCTTGACCTCCATAGATAAGGTTTTCGAATAATCTAAACCTCGAAGACAAATAATTATATTTGCAACAAATTATTCAGCTCCCTTTCTATTGATCATCAATGTTTTTATATACAAATGGAAACAACTAAAGTGATTGTTCTAATAACAAATAGAATAATACAATTGAAGTGCCCATATCTAACCACCTAATAATATAGTAAATGACTAATTCAAAACTTAAACTAAAATTAATATTAAGCAAATAATAAACAATCAACTAAAATAAATATTTCCTTTGTTGCAGCATGATTGGCTACTCAGAGATACGCGGAAATACGCAACCCAAAAAAAGCACATTTTGTAAGCCTGCAAAATTTTCAACACTGTACAAAATGCAACGGGTTCTCGGTACAGACAACGCCCCTGCGTAGAGTATACAGATAACAGTCGTGTTCTAAGAACATTAACCAACATCAAGAGCAGGATAACACAGGTAAGATTCATAAAGGACACTCAAAACAGTAACATACGGATACGACGAGCCCAACATTTTAGTCACTGAGGATAAACAGCAAGAACTTACTACAGAAGCAGAGTCTAAAGTCTACATAAATGTCTTTAAGTACAGAACATATATAACAGAAGTTACCTAATGTGAGAAAAAGGATAAACAGATATTCCTAAGAAATCGGTCCAAGGTAATCGCCCTCCAGGCTCACAACTGCCTGGAAATCCTTCTCAGCCTCAACGTACTTCTCCCCAATCACCACAAAGCGCACAACCACACCTTTCTCAATTTTTGATGATTTGTCATTCCTGAAAAAGGGATTTTCCCCAGGCACATATTGGTAGTCAGCCATTTTTTGATGAGAGAGATATATCTTCTCACTAGGCCCAGATCTCAAGAAGACTCCGTGCTTCAAGATTTTGTGCACAACGCCTTCCAAAATTTCTCCAGGAAAGATCTTGAAAGTAATGCAGCTGAAGTCTACGGGAAAGAGTACATCTCCCGAGTGTTGTCTAACTTTTCCTTCCCCGATGCGCTCCACAGTAGTTAAGGCAAGGAAATAACCCAGATTTTTCATTGCCTTCTTAGCAGCAAAATCATCCAAAAGTTGAATTATGATAGCCTTCTTAAGCATCAACCCTTTAGCATCAAGGTTCTCAGCAGGAATTACCACGTTCCACGACAATTGTGATTTAAGATACATGTTTCCCCAAATCCTACATGTAATGAATGATACAAAGTTAGAACTTACGATGATAGAACTACAGTGTTTAAGCAAGGTTGCAATCAAAATTAACAAATGTAACTGGCACTACCAGTACAGTTTCTCAACAAGAAAAAAAAATGTTTTCTTTATTTTCCTTCTTTCCCGGAAATTGTATGCATGTTATAAAATACAATATCAACCATAATTCAAACATAAAAGTATAGTTAATGCAAAAGCCACATATATTAACACATTCCAGTGGAAGTCACTCTAATCTAAAACAAATACTGCAGCAATTATTTTGATTACATTTATATCTGCAACTGCAATTATACAGTGATCACACAATTGACATCATCTGTTGCATTGTAAGTGTCAAACATCTCATGACACCAATCATATTCGTATCCGAAGTTAAACAAAAACTATATGTTTTCAACTTTTCCATGCCTTCTTACAGGGAAATAACATTTGCTATATTGTAGACTTCAACCTCAAAACAATGCCAAACGATGACCACAAGGTTCCGGACCCTACAACGCTTCAGACTTCAGACACTCCTTTGAGAAGCCTAAAGTTGGTCTTAATAACCCTGATGCCCCATGATTGTTGCTTGTTTCGGGCCCAAATTGGCCAAAACGCCGCCCCTGTGGCTGGGGAGAGGTTGGTCAAATTAACCAAGCACTCCCCCCTTAGCAAAATAATACAAAACGAGAAGAGTGCAATGGAACCCGTCAGTCGATTTCTGCAAAATGGGTTAACCTCAGGGCTGGTTTTTCAAGGTACTGGAGATGTTACTTGGATTTTATCTTCCCTTTTTTTCAATAGCTTCTATAATTTCACATATGTTTGTAAAAATAGAAGATGGATTAAGAGTATGTTTATCTTTATTTAATTGGCTTCCAATTAAATGGAAGCCCATTTTGGGCTTCTTTTGTAGCACTTAAACAAAGTCACACATGCTCTAATATGGATTAATTTTAATTGAGAACCAACAAATTCTGTACACTTGTAAAAATTCTCCCAATGGATCAAAATGGACTCCCCCAGAGTCCCCACAATGCATCAATGTCTTAATTCTTTAATACAATAAATTCTCCCAACTACATTAATGTTTGCTGGGTTGAAATCATAAAAGCACATCCAACAAAATCGAAAATGGAAAATGGAAAATGGAAAATCTAGAAAAAAGTTCTCAAAAAAATTCATCCAACTATAAATGTATTACCCTGATGGCGGATTTGGATCCTTTTCAAGGTACTAGAGATTTTATTCGGATTATGAGCATGTTTGTTTATGTTTAAACGCTACAAAAGAAGCGCGTTTTGACTTCTTTTGTAGCGTTTAAAAAGAAGCTAAACATGCTCTAATATCGGTTAATTTTAATCAAGAACAACAAAGCTTTTTAGGTAAAAAATAAATTATCTAAGCCAATTGTAGCTAGAATACTTGTTGAGCTAGACGTGAATGCTTGAGGGCGGAGCCAAAATTTTTGTTCAAAGCATGGCGAGATTTAAGCATAAAATGAAACGTTAGCATAACTTCAACATGTTAAATATAGAAGTTCTAGCCGTACACTTAATTCGCTTCCACCACTTGTGCAAGAATAGCTTAAAATAAAACCGAATTCACGATAAATATAAAAAATCGAGAGCAAAAGCTCTAAAAATGCATTTAGTATTATTCAATTATGATCCACCCTCTCGCCCCAAATTATGCAATTATCATATTAAAGGAAAATAATAAATCCTTACTTGGAGATTTAGTCATGCAATTATCTTATTTTTTAATTTCTCAAAATACAAGGACTAGAAGTGAAATTTTGAATTTAAAATACCATTTTGTCTCACTTTCACCTTCAATCAGTAAGTTATGTATATACTTACACCTAAAAAAATACACATACAAAAATGGAAAATCTAGAAAAAAGTTCTCAAAAAAATTCATCCAACTATAAATGTATTACCCTGATGGCGGATTTGGATCCTTTTCGAGGTACTAGAGATTTTATTCGGATTATGAGCATGTTTGTTTATGTTTAAACGCTACAAAAGAAGCGCGTTTGACTTCTTTTGTAGCGTTTAAAAGAAGCTAAACATGCTCTAATATCGGTTAATTTTAATCAAGAACAACAAATACTGCATACATCTAAAATTCTCCCAATAATTAAAAAATAGACTCCCCGCAATGCATCATTTTCTTAATTCTCGAATACAATAAATTGTCTCAGTAACATTTATGCCTTGCTAGAATGAAATCATAAAAGCACATCCAACAAAATCGGGGAAAAAACACACAAAGTTCTAAAAAAATTCATCCAACAAAATGTGTTAAAATATGCATGTTAGTATTTTTACCTGATTAAGTATAAACAACGTTCAAGAAGAAAGCCCCGTTGCCGGATTTGGAGGAAAAGAAAAATAAATTGATGTGTAGCATCAACGGGCGACACTATTCACTCCATTATCTGAAAACAATTGAGAGAAATAAGTGAGTCTGAATCAGAGAAATGAGAGAGACAGAGATCGATTTAGGGTTTTCACTTTTCCTCTTTTTTAAGTCTCTCACTTTCTGTATTTCAAGATTATAAATAAAAATATAATTTAGCACACGTTTCGATAAAAATTAATGAAATCCATAATTGAAATATTGATAAAAATTACGATTAAAAATGAGTTTTAAAAAATAAAGTCAGACTTATGGTTGATTCAGATTGTTTGAACTGCGTTTTGTAGTTTACTTAACACCGACCCGACCCGATCCGATCCAATTTTTGGTTCAATAAAAACTCCGACCAAAATTGAATGCAGAAAAAACTGACCCAACTCAACTAGTCGGTTTGGTCAGGTTTGCGGGCAAAATATCCACCCTTACCGTGGAAATGACTTTTTTTAACTTAGTGATATCATTTTACCTAAACGGTCAGCTACATAACTTTAGCAATCGAGCACATTACCAAATCTATTAAATAGATTACTCAATACGGTAACTTTATATATTCGTCAATTATTAATGCTAAAAAAATATTCGAGAACTAAAGTGATATATTTTGAAAATTTATTAACCAACAAAGTTTCTAACACTAAAGTGATTTACATCAACCCAACTCAAATGAGTGAAAGATCGAATTTGGACTAACAGAAAGTTGTGTGAAGATTCGGCGGCAGAACTTTACTTGGAAATTGACATGGGACTCCACTCGATTTGCATATCCAATGCTCTTCAAATTGGTTACTGCAAGAAAGTAACAAAATTTGTGACCTTGATATCAGATAGCACCTTCAAAAAGACTTTCACTATAGTACTTTCAAGGACACCTCAATTTTGGTCCAGGTTCTTCGAAGAAACTTCCACTGTGAAGCTACATTGCTATCTGCACTCATAAAGAACTTGAGATACATTATTTCTAAGCGATAGTAAGACCAACTCTCACAAACAGAAGAAAAATTGCTCAAAAGACTTATATATTACGATGGTGACAAAGAAAGAGAGAAGACAATATCAAAAGATGATTAAGAGTGTTTCCTAATATGAGCCAATACATAATCTATATACGACACGAGACATAAAAAAACAGTGAGCTAAGTTAGATTTCTAGTAACTTGTAATGGACTCTCAATCTAACAAGTCCACAATCTATCGATTATATATTTACTAGTCGACTCGACCATTCGTGTTCTAATCTTGAGACACTAAGTATCTACCCTCAAACAGGCCTTCGGTAAAACGGATTTTCCCTGACAGCCCATGTTTTCTGAACAATTTTTGATCATTTCGATCAAAATAAGGTGGTCTCCAGTAAATTCTTTTTTCGAAAAACAAGTTTACACCCATTAATTTTTCCTTAAGAAGTAACAATATCTGCTTTTGTATACGGTATGCATATCATACATGATACAACAAAAATTAAATTGATATGAATACAGTAATAAAAATTAACCAAAATCAGAATAAAGAACCAGAAACGATGTGTAAAGAAAAAGAGAGAATAGACTTTGACTCAAACGAAGAAATATGATGAAATTGAATCGGTCTTCATGTAAAATCCTCGATGAGTCATTGAACTTTAATTTGTCGCAATGAGGTCAGTGAAATTTAATTTATTTTAAATATTAATCACTATATTATCGGTTAATTGACGGCAATTCATCTCACTGTGCATACTCAGAGCTCTATTTATCTCAAAATTTAAAGTTTTGCAGCTATGACGTGATTGTGTGGCATATTTACCTACAATAGGGATTGACATAGGATTGAGACAAACTTAAGTAGCGCGAGCTAACGAAGTGACTAACAATAAGGGTACATTTGATACACTATATTGGATTAGAGAAGATGGGATAGGAGGGATTAGATTAGGGAAATTGTATTAGGGTGGATTATGGTCTATTGTTATAAAACATTAATAGAATTTGGTGCTATTATTTACCTTGTTGGTAGAATTGTATTTATAGTAAGATATCATATATGTAATATTTCTATTTTATGTAGAATTCTTTTTTTATTAGTATATATACATTGTACTCTTATACAATTCAATTAATTCAATTGAATCAATCTGAGATAATTATTTCTCTACATATATTTTCTTTCATATTTTTACTTGGTATCGGGCGGCGATTACGAATGACGATGCTTAGCACAAACGATTATAGAAAAACCATAGCAATGATGATTGTCCAATCGGATCCCATGGCTCTATAGCAATCCGATCATGAAGGGCAACATTCAATCAATTCGATCAATTGGGAGAAGTCGAGCAATTGGAGATCGAACTGGAAAAGTGACGATCGGTAAAGCGGTCGACCGTTTCGACGAAAATTGGACAGAAAAAGTGCACCTACTGCAGGATGACTAACCACATTGTTGATACTTGCTATTTCATCCATGGCTTTCCTCCAGGGCACAAGTTTCATGGGAAGAATGTGAAGCCACGAAACAAACGCTTCACAAACACTGCTACCGCTTCTACACTCGACCCAAAGGAAGGAAAAACGCTCACAGCCAAGGAATATAAACAGATCATAACACTTCTAAACAACAAAACGGGTAATGACAAGTCTCATATTAACACTTCAGGTATCAATCCCTCTACTAGCTCTTTGAGTAATTTATGGATTATTGATAGCGGGGCCACTAACCATGTGACAAAGGATGAGATTATTGAGAATAAATCCATGCCAAAATACAAAACTGTGCAATTACCGAATGGGGGTCATGTTCTTATTAAATCCATTGGTGCAGTTAACTTTGAAAATAATATGACAGTTGATAATGTGCTCTATGTTCCCAATTTCAAAGTTAATCTATTATCTATTAGTAAACTTACTAGAGAGTTCGGTTGCTATGTGACATTTTTTCTTGATTTTTGTGTCATGAAGGATTTGACTACGAAGAAGATGATTGGCTTGGGAAGACAGAGTAACGACCTATATTACATTTCACAAAAACCACAAATACATCATATTACCAGTTGATCAACCAAACTATGGCATAAACGTCTTGGGCACCCTTCAGCCTCGCCTCTTCAATTCCTAGCACAAAGTATCTTAGATATTAGTCTTGATTCCCACGATATTTGTGATGTTTGTCATTTGGCAAAACAATCTAGACTACCCTTTAAAGTTAGCCAAATCTCTAGCAATAAACCTTCTGATTTGATTCATTGTGATATTTGGAGACCTCATAAGATTTATTCTTATTCTGGTGCTAGATATTTCCTTACAATTGTTGATGACTTTTCTCGTTATACTTGGGTACACCTCATGCGTCACAAATCTGAAACTCAAAGCATAATTAAGAATTTCTTTGCTTGGGTTAAAACTCAACACAGCCTGACTATAAAAGTCTTGAGATCTGACAATGGTCAAGAGTTCTTATCCTTGCAACCATTCCTAGATGAAAATGGTATTATTTTTCATATATCATGTCCTTATACCCCTCAACAAAATGGAGTGGTAGAGAGAAAACACCGACACCTCCTTAATGTGGCTCGAGCCATTAAATTTCAAGCCAATCTTCCGTTAAAATTTTGGGAGGAACATATCAAAACAGCTTGTTACCTTATCAACCGGATACCTTCACCATTGCTTTCACACAAAACACCATATGAAAACTTGCATAAGAAATCACCACCTTATTTCCATTTACGTGTCTATGGTTGCCTGTGTGTTGCCACCAACCTTAGAACCAGCCATAAATTTGACACACGAGCCAGGCGGTGTGTGTTTCTTGGATACTCCTCATGACAAAAAGGATACACCTTATATGACCTTACCGACAGAAAATTAATAATATCCCGAGACGTCGTGTTCCATGAAACCATATTTACATACGCCTCCCAACAAAATGATGAAACCAACTCCATCCCGTTGCCATAATCTATGCCTCTAGATGTTGAAACGCCACATTTAACATACCACGAGGACCAATATATTGCGTAACCGGATAGCTTTCACGAAGATCTTGAACATCGGTCAACCGGATAGTTTATCCGTTCTAATAGAGAGCTCAAATGGTCAACTGATTCCCTCATCCGTTTCAACAGAGAGCTCAAACGGTCGACCGCCCTCACCTACCGGTCGACCGGTTGAGTAGTTTTCCACACCTTCACCTGACAGCCAGCCAGACCAACCTCCTGTAGTACCAAATGACCAAATTCGACGTTCCAAAAGATCAGTTCAAACCTCAATTCGCCTGAAAGATTACTATGTCAATCATGCTCTGCCTACTCAAGCCGGGTCTCTTTCGGTTAAATCCAGTACTCGACATCCTATATCAAGGTATGTATCATATAGCAATCTTTCTTCCATTCATCGTGCTTTTACACACAATGTTTCTCGCATCATTGAGCCAGCTACATATATGGCCGCATATAAGGACCCCAAATGGGTAGCTGCTATGAACGATAAAATTCGTGCCTTGGAAGAAAACAAAACTTGGTCACTTGTCTCGCTTCCTCCGGGTCATCATCCTATTGGTAGCAAGTGGGTGTTCAAGGTCAAATTTTATTCTGACGGTACAGTTGAACGATACAAAGCACGGTTGGTGGCAAAGGGGTTTACACAACGAGAAGGGATTGATTATAATGAAACTTTCGCTCCAGTTGCAAAGTTAACAACAATCAGATGCTTACTTACTATCGTCTTTATTCGCAGCTGGACACTTCATCAAATGGACGTATAAAATGTCTTTCTTCATGGTGGTCTTGATGAAGAGGTTTATATGACTCATCCACATGGTTTTCGTCGACAAAGGGAGCCACTTGTATGTCGACTCCATAAATCTTTATATGGATTGAAACAGGCATCTCGTTATTGGTTTCAAAAATTTGTATATGCTGTTATTCAGTTTGGGTTCAAACAGTCACATGCAGATTACTCACTCTTTACCAAGGTCAGTGGTGATTCATTTACAGCTATTTTGTTATATGTGGATGATATGATCATCACAGATAATGATAAAGAAGAAATTTTTCTACAAAGATGTTCCTTGCATCTCGATTCAAGTTGAAGAACCTTGGCACATTAAAATACTTTCTTGGGTAAAATTGCTTGCTCAAGATCGAGGATTTCAATAAATTAAATGAAGTATACTCTTGACATTCTTCAAGAAGCAGGATTACTTGGAGCAAAACCTGCAGCATTTCCTATGGAGCAGTCATTAAAATTTAATCTGATAGATAGAAAGTTGTTGAAATATTCCACATATTATCGACAGTTGGTAGGGAAGCTCATTTATTTCACCATAGACACGAAATCTCATATTCGGTCAATACACTCCGGTCGATTCATGTAGGCACCTAGGTAACCCCATCTTGATGCAGCTTCACCGATTGCTCGATACTTGAAAGGGGCACCAGGGATTTAAGATTATATTTTCCATCAAGTGGAAAATTGCGGCTAGTAGGATTTTGTGATGCAGTTCAGGTGGGAGATACTACTACTGCGATTCGATTCACGGGATATTGTATATTTTGGAAAATGCGCTTATATCATGGAAAAGTAATAAGCAAACAACGTGTCCAAATCTTGATGAGGCGAGTATAGGGCGATGACTTCCATTACTTGTGAGCTTACATGGTTGAGACAGTTGCTCATGAGACTTATATGGATCACCCATGGCAAAACCTTATATTATGATACAATCAAGCGACAATACATATTGTCGCTAATCTAGTATATCATGAGAGGACAAAGCACATTGAAATAGATTGTCATATTATTCAGTGAATCAGAATCGTTAAGGGAGAGATCAAGGCTGCTTATGTTTCAAGCAACAATCGATTGCATATTTATTTACTAAAGCGTTGGGCAAGGAGGCATTTCACAATTTCACTTTCATAAGTTGGGCACTTTTGACATACATGCTCTAATTTGAGGGGAGTATTCACAAATATTTACTTACCTTATTTATTATTTACCTTGTTGGTAGAATTGTATTTATAGTAAGATATCATATATATAATACTTCTATTTTAGGTAGGATTCTTTTTCTATTAATATATATATACATTGTATTCTTATACAATTCAATTCATTCAATTGAATCAATCTGTAGAATTATTTCTCCACATGTATTTTCTCTCATATTTTTACACTATACCATATCAAAAAGACGTACAAGTATTTAAAATCAAAAAATTTATAACAATATATTTGGCATGTATTGTTATGAAACATAAAAATAGCATTTGGTGCTACACCATATCAAAAAAACGTACAAGTATTTAAAAATAAAAATAAAAATTATAACAATATCTTCGGCCAAACTTTAAAAAAAAGAATTAGAGTTATATACTATATATTAAGTAACTTTTTGTCTACATAACCAATTTAGATAACTACTTTTTTCTTAATTTTAAGTAAAAAATAACTCTTATGTTTTATGAAAACAAGAACTATTAACTTTGAATAAAAAATGTTATTTATTTGGAAAACTTACTTATTTACTTATAAGTAAATTTACTTATTGAATTTATTTATAATTTACTTATTTATAAATAAATTCACTTTTGTTTACAAATATAGTTATATAACTTTTTTATTTAAAGTAACTCTTACGTTAAATTTTTAACTCTTATTATTAATAAATTTACTTTTTATTTATAAACATTTTTAGATAACTTATTATTATTATTATTTTTTTTATTAGGTATTAAAAAAAAAAAAAAAAATTCTAAGCCAATTGTAGCTAGAATACTTGTTGAGCTAGACATGAATGCTCCAAGTCTTGGACAGTTGGACACATCAAAATTGGGAATGAACAATTTGGAATGAACACAAAAATTGATTTATGGAGATGTACCATAGAATTTGTCATCCTCTACGCCTCAACAAACTAATATTCAGATGGTTCCTATTAAGAACCCTAATATTGAGGGAATACCAACAAAGTCGATATTGGGGATTTTGCTTTTTGTTTTTATTATTATTTTTCTTAAGAAGCGTCAAGATAAACAAATAAATCAACTAAAAGTGGAGAATGATGTAGACTATTCGATACAACACAAGGTAGAAGAAGCTCAGAAGGTGATATGAAAGGCCTTCAAAAAGAATTTAAAGCGGATGTTAAGAGATTCATAGAAGTGATTAATTGAAAAAAGACTACAAAGAAAAATAAAAAATCAACCCAGATAAATCATAGAATTACTCTCAAAAACTGGCAACAAGACCGGAGCTATCAATCACACTCATAATCTATGATGCACTTTAACTTTATGATATAAAATCTAAAGATAGGGCTGGTCTTGAGGGTGTGCAATAGGTGCGACCTATATAACTTCATAAGTATGGGAGTACTATAAATATGTAAATTATATATTTATATTTTTAAGAACTTTTTTGAGAATGACATTTTTCTTTTTGTCAATTTAAAGGGCACAATTTATAAAAAAAAATAAAACGCACAAAGAATTATAAATATTAAATGAACTTTTTTTTTCCTAATTTGTAATATTATGGAGATTTTTTTTATGGCTTTAAATTTCCCAATTAATGGATTCTCCCATGGGTGATCCTATGTCATCTTTGAAGCCGAGAGAGTTATGCATACGACACAACGGTAGTGATCTCTTTCTCCATCCACGGTGGAGAGAGTTATAATACCCACGAGACACTTGTCCAATAGAGATTATACACAAATGATGCATCAAGAATACGTCACCACTAATGATGCATAATGGAGATCTAGTGCTGAGCACCACGTGAAAAACTAATAAAAATATATATGTCTGAACTGGAAGAAAATAATCTACTCATAGAAAAATGGGTTGTTGATTTAGATCTAACAAATTAGACAAAAAAAAAAGAGAGAGAGAGAGAGAGAGAGTAGAAAGAATAGAAACTAAAGTGAAAATTGATTATTAGTAACTACTTGGGAATTTGCTGGTTTTTGTTTCAAGTTTTGCTCATATAGAATTGCTCATAGATGTTAGTAGCTTGAATGGTGTTTTTTTAGAACATGAGTTTTTGAAAGATTTAAAGATACTTTAAAGCATAAACTCAATGTTTTGATTGTATTTTTTCTTCCATGTTATGTAAAAAACAACAAATAAACATTGAAGTGTTATATGTTTATTAATAATAGTTTTGTCCCAACCTACATATATTTACAAGATACTTGTCAGATTTTTCTGTGCAAGATTTTAAGAAGTGAATATGTCATTCAGACATAGAATCTAACTTTTAAAGAGCAATCTCCTAAAACTCTTGAAGAAATAGAGCGCATAAGTAGAATACATTATGCATCACGAGTGGGTGGTCTCATGTATGCTATGTTATGCACTAGACTCCATATTTTTTTATGTTGTTGGTATGGTAAGTCATTATCAATCTAATCCTTGACCGGAAAATTAGGTGGATGTAAAGCACATCCTTAAGTACATTCGGAGAACAAAATTACATGTTGATTTACACTTTGCCGAATCTTGTTCTAGTGGGGTAAGATTGCAATTGGTAATGACCTATCAGTTTACTAAAAACCTATCGGCTAAGAGTTTCGAGAGACATCTACACGATATGTGATTGCAAAATATGGCACATATACTCTAGGGCAAGTTGGAGAATTGTTGGATCGTGTGTTCATGTAGTATAGTTTTTACTGTAATCAAATAATAATTTTTAATTTATTTGTTGTTGTTGCATTTATGTAATATTGAGTAGGTAGATAAAAGTGTTAATGATCACTTGTGACAATATAAGTTGAAAGCTCACGTTGAGAAGTACTATGTGATACAACTTATATTTTGATCATGAATGAAATCGTTCACAGCTAATGGATGAGTGTTGGCACCGTGTACCGAAAAGTTGTAGTGTCAACTATTTAACCATTTAGGTGTGCGATTTGTTAATTATATATGGATAGCCAGACTTGTTTGGCAATAGGCTTAATACTTGGCCGCGTTGGCTAAATGGCATTGTCAAACATTCGAATCGCAGAAGAGTCTAACTTATATCAAATTAGATTAAATGACCTCTTTTAAGTAGAAAGGACATAAATACCCTTACTTACTAACGTCTGTTAACAGGTGGACAATCGGTTAACAGATAGTCTGTTAAGGCCAAATTGTTAACAAACCCACATCCCTATTAATGCATGTGGTGTCAATAAGGTCAAATTAATGCACCAACAGTGCTGATCATAATGTACATGTGAGTTTGTTAAAGTCAATTTTGGTCTTAATGTGTCAAAAATTTGTTAACACACTCATGGTTTGTTAATAGGTTCATTAACATGTGTTAACGCACCATGAGTCTGTTACCGTAAAATTACACATTTTAATTGATTTTTCAGTGAACTCACCTCAAATGAATTCAAATTTACAGAAATTTAAAGTAAAAATTACAATTCATACTCAGATTTATACATATTTTCATTATTTATATTACAAAATATATAATTTCTACCGTAAGTAAAAAAAAAGAAGATAGAGATGGATAAATTTCTACTTGAAATGAGATTTCTTACACAAATGAAATAGATTGGATTCTAACATTGAAATGGGTTAAATTCTAACTTTGAATCTTCTCTTTTTCACGCATGCATTGAATTTGAAATCATTTGAAAGCAGATATGTTGTGAAGAGAAAACATGATTATAATTGATATTTTACGGTAAAATTGGTCAACGAACATTTTGAAAAATTGGTCGGGTCACTCGGCCATTATGCACTTATCCCACTTAATACTTTGGATGTTTGAGTCCCATTGAATATTTGGGCTTGTTTGACAATTGGAAAAAGGCTTTGGGCTGAAGATTAATTTAAATATTGTGCTTAGACCCAATTAGTTTTTAATTTAATTCTTTAGTCTGTTTGTTTTTTGGCTATAAATAATTGTTAATTTATCACTTATGAATGCTTCAAATTTATTGTTTGAATTATTATTGTTATGTGAATCATTACATATAGACTTATTTTTGACATTACTCGTGTAACTAAGAATAGAATACATTTACCGATCACAGGTTTTTTCGATTATTTAATTTCAATTATTTTTTTCTAAATATAAAAGTCTGTAATAATTAAATTGTATATTAATTTGATTAATATGAACAGCTGGTAATTATTTAAAATTAAAATTCATTATTTTAAAATATTTAGTGGGAAATTGTATTTATTTAAATAAAAAATTGTGGTCTCTTTTTGTCGATTCATAAGCAATAGAATATGTTAGCCTTGTGTCGGTAACACAGCGGACTCCTAATAGGAGGACTATGTGATTCAAGTCACTTGATTAGATTCATTTTTAGTAATATCGTCTAGATAGAATATGATTTAAGATCATCTTATATATGACAGAATTCTTTTCAAGTATCTACAGATCTAGACAAAGGTTATACACTCAAATAGCTCGCTATTACATTTTGGTATCTATGTCAAATGTCGCTATTACATTTTGGTATCTATGTCAAATGTGTTGCAGCAGAAGCGTGAAAGTCTGGAATGTTCTTATGACATAATGGAGAGTAGGGGCAGCAAAAAAAGCTCGTAGACTCGCCGGCTTGGTCCATACTGGGCTCGGGCTCGTCTAGAGACGAGCACGAGCAAGGGCCGAGCCCAAAAAAAAAGAGAACCGGCTCGGCCAAAAAAACGAGCTGGCTAGTGGGAACGAGCCAAGAGCAGCTCTTTTGGGGACGAGCTAGCTCGTTTTTCATGGGAAGCCGGCTGGGTCACCCCATTGCCATGCCTAATGGAGAGCATCAATGACATGTTTGGACATCAAAGTAGGATCAATCGTTTTGAAGTCATTCGTACCTTACGAAAATCCACATAAAACTTGAAACGCCTGTGAAGGATCATGTGTTGACTATGATTGGACACTTCAATGTGGCGAAGAATCTGGGTGCCATTATTGACTTAGATACTCAATATGATATGGTGTTGAACTCCTTTATCTAATATTTTCAGAATTTACTGCAAAGTGTCACTTGCATAAGATGAATATGCTATTGATTGAGCTGACTAATGAATTGCAAAATGTGTAGATTGGTCTTAAGGATAAGAGTGGCGATGCCCATGCGGTGATTGGTAGCTCCTCTATTTCTAAGCTGAAAGGCAAATGTGGAATGAAGATGAAGAGAGCTAGCAAGAAGTGATGGAGCAACAAAAAGACCAAGGCAAATTGAAATTGGTTGTAAGATTGCTAATACCTCGCCTTGCTTTCGTTCTTCCTTCATGAAGGGCATCAACTACAACATTATCTTTCCTTTCTTGTAAACAATGATAAAATTGAAGCCAATAAATTTGTACAACCATCTTTGTTGTAATCTGTATAATCCACAAACTGCTTTTCCAACAAATATGTTCTCCATTTCTAGACAGCAAAAACAAGAGCTAATATTTTTTTTTCATACGTAGATAGTAAAAGATTTTTTTCCTTGTAATGCATGGCTGTAGAATGCAATAGGTTTGTCTTGTCAAAACACCCCTACTCCTGAGCTGGATGCATCACTCTACAATGAAATCCTTCGAAAAATCTTGAAGGGCCAACACTGGAGCTCTAGTCATTGCCACCTTGAGCTGCTCTAATGCACTGTGTGCAAGTGTGTTCCATAAAAAAGAATCTTTTTCAACAATTTTGTAAAGGGGCTGGTTATTTTCCCCAATTCTTTGATGAATTTTCTGTAAAGGGGCTGATTAGACCCAAAATTCCCCTGAGAGCTCTGAATATTTCAGGCTTTGGCCAGTCCACCATACCTGAAATCTTATCAGAATCAACAGCAAAACCTTCACTGGCTTAAGTATTTAACCTCTCCTTGGCCAAACTGGCATTTTTGGTTAGTCTTTATAGTGGAAAATCCAGTCTTTAAGTGACGAAAACGTCCATGCCAAGACTTACTATAAATTAATATGTCATCGAAAAATACAAGAACAAACTTTCTTAGGAATTTTTGGAATACCTCATTCATTAGTTCTTGGAATGTAGATCATGAGCCCGGCCGTATGGCATGTCCAAAAATTCATAATGGCCTTGATGAGTGCATAAGGCAATTTTCTCTACATCACCAGAATGCATTGTTATTTGGTGGTAGCTCATCTAATAACTCATCAACTACAAGAATAGGAAATTTATCTTTAATTGTAATATGTTTAATTAACTCCCGACAATCAACGCACATACGCTATGATCCATCATTTTTTCACAACCCCGATCATTACCTCCCCATCCACATGTATGAAGGTTCTTAAGCAGAAGTTTACTTGGAAATGGACGTAGGACTCCTCTCAATGTTCATGTTTAATGCTCTTCAATTTGGTTACTGCAAGAATGATATCAGATAATAGCTTCCTTTTAAGCAACCACAAACACTTGATGGATCTTCGAGGAAAATACCTAGCACGGTTTCGTTTTTCCTATATCACGAGTAAATAATTTTCTGCGTTTATGTGTTTAAGGCAAAATTTAAATAAATAAATGTGTCAATCTCTAACAATTTAAATTTTCAAAAAAGACGGTTCAATATAATATCATATCAAGGTATTTAGATCAAGTCTCAACACCATTCAATTTTTATGAAAATTGTGCATGTATCTCACATTTAATAAAGAATTGAACAACGTATAATTGTGCGTATTGAAGAAAAAATTTAATTAAATAAATTAGTTCCTCCAACAAGTTATGTTTTTAGATAAAGTCGTTCATTCATTATAACTAAAGTTCTACAAGGCATAAGACGTGACAAGGCGGAAAGATCAAGCCTCAAGTTTTACGAGTCTATGTAGTACTATACGTTGGAAAAAAGTTTTCTTATTTTTAATATTATTTTAATTATTCTAACAGCATTAATAATTATTTTAAATATTGAAAGACTGTTATTTTTATTTAATTATTTATTTAAAATAAATAAATAAAAAAGACGCTCTCCTTTTGTTGCGTAAATCCTAATATCTGTGCTTGTTAATGCCTAGAGTTGCATGGTCAAAATAAGGTTGATCGTCTTTTCCCAAATCTTCTCCATATGCGGAGACGCCTTGTTCACTTTTCAAGTCTATGCCCCATCTTTATTCGCCTTTTAAAACACTAAGTATATTGGGCTTTGTTTGGCTAAGTTAATTAAATTAGTTAAAAATATTTTTTATCCATACATTTCGTAAAATTCACAATTTATTGTTTACTAATTATCTACACATTCTGTAAAATATATATCTTGTAAACACATTAAAAATAATTTCATTACTATCAAATATACACCGTAGATCACACAACCAAAATGACATGGATAATGTTATCAACAACCCTTTTAATGATTGAGGCCATCCATAATAATAGGTGGCCAATAAGGCTATTTTTACAAATAGTACTTCGTGCTAGGCGTTTAAAGGACAAATGTCCATTAGATGAATGTAACATAAATGAGCATTTAAAATGAATGTATGATAATACTAAAAGATAAATAATAATAATAATATATGTCAATAAATAGAGATGGTATCAAACATTGAAGATAAATTAGAAGAATGAAAACTTAAATGGTTGTAGTGTGTCTTACCTAGATTTAAAGAAACTCTCATTTAAAAAAGTGACTCAATCCCATGAATATTGATTAGAAGTAGGAGAAATAGATTAAAATTAATATGACTTAGTGTATGTTTGGTAAAAAGATTTGTAGATTATAAGTAATAGATTCTACGAAATGTGTGAATAAAAAGTAAATATATATTATAGATCTTATAAAATGTGTAGATAAAATTAATGTTTAACTAACTTATAAGTATTTATAAACACTAACAAACGTACACTTAATTCTTAAATATGGATGGCTTTCTAATGTGAGCAATTTAGTGCAATAACCATCCCACTTGAGTAATTTAATTATTTTTGGAGAAATGAGCCCAAAAATGAAGGTTAACTACAAACAATGAAATTAAGTGGTGAAATAGAATGTACCCATCGATTTCATTTCAATACTGCTTCAAAAACCTATGTTTTTTTTTTATCAGTTATTGAACATTTCATGTTAAAATAAAGTAGTCTCAATAAATTTTTTATTGAAAACTAAATTGACATTCATCAATACTCTCGCGAAGCTTTAATTTTTCCTTGAGAAGAATTATTTTTATAGTGTTTTAATCTGTATGTAAGAGTGAGTGAGTATGTGCGCGTGTCGATTCTATGAATATTTTAAAAGTAATTTTTACTTCTTTTTAAGCTTGGTAAAACATCGCAAAAACATGGCTAGTAAACTAGCCTAAACAAAGTTAATTGTGTCTATATTAATGAAGCGTCACAACATAACATACACATTCATTCAGAGTAGTAAATAAAACTTATTAATTTTAGCAATTTTAATTTCTCAACATGTCACATTATAATAAATAAAGTTTTATAATACATAAATTCATTTTAGACAATTTGCACACTAGAATGTCTTTAACAAATTTAGTATTCAACACTGAACAATAATTGATATTTAGTATTTGGATATTTGGCAATTTTACAAATACAAATTTTGTTTTTGAATTATATTATTTAAGCACAAAAGCCCAAAAAGCAGAAATTAGAAATAAACTTGATAGGGGAAAGAGTGGCTGTCACGTGGGTTCTGCCGGTTTATAGTCTTCATTGTGGACGCATGATCCACTTTTGAATTCCACTTTGAAATCAATCTAATCGTTTAAGCTACGGGTAAGCAAACGAATCGAATTAGTTGAATCCAATCGTAACTCGATTCGATTCCACGTAATTAGTATTAAATAGTTATGTTCTTAGAATCGAGAATCAATCGATTTTGGTTCTAGATCAAGAACTGAAAATTAGGACTAGTTCTAATTTGTTAATTAATTTTTTTTAAATTTAATAATTAATTGTGTTGATGTTGCTTGTTGTCTTGACCAAATCAAATAATTTATAATTTTCTTAATTTATTTACACAAAAGTATATTAATTTTAAATATATTACCTCCTCAAACTTTATTTTCTCATCCAAATCAAATTCAATTACTATTTAGTGACATAAATTTGTATCGTAATTTGTATAATTATTTTAAAATTTTTGATTGTAGAACCGAACCACACTAATTATGGTTTAGTTTGATTAGATTCCATAATTTTCGTTACAACCAATGGTTCCACCAGAAAATAATCACGTCCACAGCTAGTTTAAGCCACTCTACGTAAGACTAATAATACTATTTATCACTATTTAAAGTTGGGGTTTAACCTTAATAATACTATTTATCGCTAATAATAATAATAATCACTATATAGTGTGGCATTAAATTATATAAATTGAGTCTCATATTCCTACATTTCATTATCCATATCATTTAATACTTCATAATATGTCATATAGACGAGTAATCATCATTAGTGATGATAAATAGTATTAAATAAACAAAATAAGTTCATTTGATCCCAATTTTCTCTAATTCATTTTTTCTCAAATTTATTTTCAATCTACAAATTTGACGAAAAAATTTACAATTTTTGTCAACTTTTTAACCACACATTTCATCGATTTTTTATCAAAATTTCTTAAAAACTTAATTTTTAAATAACAAAGTATCGAAGGTTTTATATGGACTAAGAGCATCTCCAATGCAACCGTGAATTTTTGCTATATTTTTTTGTCACATAATCAAAATAGACAATATCTAAAAAAATTCTTTTTTAATACAAGTTGTCAAAAACTATGTCAAGCTCGCATAATAAGAAAAAAAATAGTCAATGTTTAGAGTTTGTCTAAATTCAAAGTTGTGTTAGACATGCTAACACGGCAAAATTTAGATTTTCAATGCATATTTAAATGTAATTTTAATAAAATAAAATACATAACAATCAATAGAATGCATTGAATACTAAATTTGAATTTGAATGTCTATTTATTATACATTAAGAGTGTCTTTAATTGCAAGCATTGAATTTGGGTAAAAAGAAAATGAATTTCAGGGAATTAAATTGCCAAAAACTTGTTAATTGAAAAATTTTACCAAGAAAATAAAACATTCTCCCCCATAAGAAAACGCTTTTTTATTTTTAAAGAAAATGTGGCCATTTATGTAAAATGAGAAAACGTTTTACACAGTAAAAAATGACAATCAATCAAACGTGTAGTTGAAAAATAAGAGGAAAAATGTTTTTCGATGAAAATGTGGCTATCAAATGTATCGCTTAGAAAATAGGTAAAAAATACTTTTTCCATGAAAAATAAGTTACAATCAAACGCACCATAATATTATGTAGATAGAAAGTCTTTTAACACTCCAATCTTTGGATAATTTCTAAAAAATTTATGTGACAAGAGAGAGAAAAGAAATAAGAAAATAGAAAGAAAAATAAATGAAAGAGATATCTGTGATTTAATGGAAAAAATGGGTGGAAGGCAATTTAAAACTGAGCGAGAACCTACAATAAATGTTGTCACATAAATCTTATCGCCACATCAATTGGACATTTAAGATAGAAGGTAGTATTTGAAATGAATTATAGACAATTTCTAAAAAATATATTTGTCAACATATAGAAAAGAAATTAGGAGAGAGACAATGAAAAGAGAAAAAAAGAAAAAAAAAAGATGAAAGAGATAGATACAATTTAATTTAATAAATAGGTGAAAGATCGTCTTACATGATATTGAAAATTGGACGATCTTATACAATAAATATTAAATTTTGTCGACCTCACTACCTCACTTTATTACCTATATTGAAAATAGAAGATAGTATTTGAGATGTTGTAAGAAAAAATATGCTGAATGGGCGACGTGTAACGATTGGGGGATCTTGAAAGTCGCACTGCATAGGTAATATAAATACATGAATATGGATGGATATGCACATTGCACATACGGCTCCTGCCTCCTGCCAAAGCTGAGCCGTCAAATAAAAATGTGGCAGTCAATAATAACCGCTCGATCACAATTACGCACTCGTTCTTTGTCCTGCTCAACAATTTTCTAAATTTTATGATTGATAGTTAATAGACGAAAAATAATTAATCAACCAATGTATTATGTAACTAAGAGCTTGTTTGACAAAGCTTAAAAATCTATTTTAGTTTTTTTCAATCGTAATTTTTAACTTTTTAATCCATTTTTAACATAAAAAATCAACAATTTTAACTCAAATAAACTAATATTGGTCAAATAAATCAAAAATTGGTTTATAAACTAATTTATAATCTCCATCAACCAGGACCTTAAATTGATGTTTGAGTACTTATGTGTTGTCCGATTCGAGCAGGTGCTCGACTCTCACATGGGGGTGGGCTCCACCACACAAGGGTCCACCCTGTGAGAGTCGGGCACATTCTTAATCGAGCATTATATATATACTTCGTTGATGTTTAGTAAAGTTTTTAAAATTATAATTAGTAAATTTTACTGAACGCTGTTAATAAAAATAAATAAAAATTGTAAGTCTTATGAAATATATAAATAAAAATAATATTTATTAACTTAAAATTAAATATTTATACGCAATATCAAACATAGTCGTGAATATGTGAATAAAGACTAGAAATAAAACAAAGGAAATTGTTGTAAGGCTAGCTTTTGTTTCATAAGACGTTTAAGCTTAGCTTGTCACGATCTTGGTTAGTTGTTCTGCTCAGATGTCTTCATTCTAGGTAGTACCTAAAGTTTTAAGTTCAAATACAAACATGGTATGTCTTGTTTTCTTAAGAATCCCGTTACAGTCTCAAATAGAAGAGGAGATGATGAAGCCAACGTGATCTAAGCACATCATTTTATCGTTTCCATCTAGAATTAGAAATAACAACAGGCGAGCAAAGCAAAATAGAGCTCTCCGACTAGAGCATTACATGCAAAAAAGCACATCAGACGAACAATCTTGGACCGTGTTTTCACATCATTTTATACGTTTTATACGTATCTAAGCACATCATTTTCACATCATGATGAAGCCAACGTGATCTAAGCACATCATTTTATACGTTTCCATCTAGAATTAGAAATAGCAACAGAGCAGAGCAAAATAGAGCTCTCCGACTAGAGCATTACATGCAAAAAAAACATCGGACGAACAATCTTGGACCGTGTTTTCACATCATTTTATCGTTTTATACGTATCTAAGCACATCATTTCACATCATGATGAAAATAGCGTGATCTAAGCACATCATTTTATACGTTTCCATCTAGAATTAGAAATAGCAACAGAGCAGAGCAAAATAGAGCTCTCCGACTAGAGCATTACATGCAAAAAAGCACATCAGACGAACAATCTTGGACCGTGTTTTCACATCATTTTATACGTTTTATACGTATCTAAGCACATCATTTCACATCATGATGAAACCAACGTGATCTAAGCACATCATTTTATCGTTTCCATCTAGAATCGAAATAGCAACAGAGGCGAGCAAAATAGAGCTCTCCAGACTAGAGCATTACATGCAAAAAGCACATCGGACGAACAATCTTGGACCGTGTTTTCACATCATTTTATCGTTTTATACGTATCTAAGCACATCATTTCACATCATGATGAAGCCAACGTGATCTAAGCACATCATTTTATACGTTTCCATCTAGAATTAGAAATAGCAACAGAGCATAGCAAAATAGAGCTCTCCAACTAGAGCATTACATGCAAAAAAGCACATCGGACGAACAATCTTGGACCGTGTTTTCACATCTGGATTTATCTATCTGATTCAATGTAAGAACATCTTCAATACAATTGTGGATTGTTAAAACTTTTTTGTCACATAACAAAATAGACAATGTCTAGAAAAATTCCTCTCAAATGTAAGTTGTCGAAGACTTTGTCAAGCTGACATGACAGAGAAAAAAATAAATAATATCCAAAAATCTATTAAATTCAGAAGCTCCGTTAAACATACTGATTTAGCAAAATTTAAATTTTCTTCACATATTTAAATGTAATCTAGTTTTTATCTTAATAAAATAAAATACACTTATATATCAATCTATGTAATGCATTTGAAACAAAATTTGAACTTAAATACTTCATCCGTTCCAAAAAAATAGACTTATTTCTACTTTGACACAGTTAAAAAATGTAGTTGTTATAGTTGTAACAATAAATTTTACTAACGTTTTTTTTTCTAATATACCCATATATATTAAATCATTAACTTAGTGTATGTTTGGTAAAAAGATTTGTAGATTATAAGTAATAGATTCTAATTTAAATGTGTGAATAAAAAGTAAATATATATTATAGATCTTATAAAATGTGTAGATAAAATTAATGTTTAACTAACATAAAAAGACTTATAAACACTAACAAACGTACACTTAATTCTTAAATATGGATGGCTTTCTAATGTGAGCAATTTAGTGCAATAACCATCCGACTTGAGTAATTTAATTATTTTTGGAGAAATGAGCCCAAAATGAAGGTTAACTACAAACAATGAAATTAAGTGGTGAAATAGAATGTACCCATCGATTTCATTTCAATCTTTAACTTCAAAAACCTATGTTTTTTTTTTATCAGTTATTGAACATTTCATGTTAAAATAAAGTAGTCTCAATAAATTTTTTATTGAAAACTAAATTGACATTCATCAATACTCTCGCGAAGCTTTAATTTTTCCATTGAGAAGAAATATTTTTATAGTGATTTAATCTTTATGCAAGAGTGAGCGAGTGTGTGCGCGTGTGGATTCTATGAATATTTTAAAAGTAATTTTTACTTCTTTTTAAGCTTGGTAAAACATCGCAAAAACATGGCTAGTAAACTAGCCTAAACAAAGTTAATTGTGTCTATATTAATGAAGCGTCACAACATAACATACACATTCAGAGTAGTAAATAAAACTTATTAATTTTTAGCAATTTTAATTTCTCAACATGTCACATTATAATAAATAAAGTTTTATAATACATAAATTCATTTTAGACAATTTGCACACTAGAATGTCTTTAACAAATTTAGTATTCAACACTGAACAATAATTGATATTTAGTATTTGGATATTTGGCAAATTTTACAAATACAAATTTTGTTTTTGAATTATATTATTTAAGCACAAAAGCCCAAAAAGCAGAAATTAGAAATAAACTTGATAGGGGAAAGAGTGGCTGTCACGTGGGTTCTGCCGGTTTATAGTCTTCATTGTGGACGCATGATCCACTTTTGAATTCCACTTTGAAATCAATCTAATCGTTTAAGCTACGGGTAAGCAAACGAATCGGAATTAGTTGAATCCAATCAGAACTCGATTCGATTCCACGTAATTAGTATTAAATAGTTATGTTCTTAGAATCGAGAATCAATCGATTTTGGTTCTAGATCAAGAACTGAAAATTAGGACTAGTTCTAATTTGTTAATTAATTTTTTTTTAAATTTAATAATTAATTGTGTTGATGTTGCTTGTTGCTGACCAAATCAAATAATTTATAATTTTCTTAATTTATTTACACAAAAGTATATTAATTTTAAATATATTACCTCCTCAAACTTTATTTTCTCATCCAAATCAAATTCAATTACTATTTAGTGACATAAATTTGTATCGTAATTTGTATAATTATTTTAAAATTTTTGATTGTAGAACCGAACCACACTAATTATGGTTTAGTTTGATTAGATTCCATAATTTTCGTTACAACCAATGGTTCCACCGGAAAATAATCACGTCCACAGCTAGTTTAAGCCACTCTCACGTAAGACTAATAATACTATTTATCACTATTTAAAGTTGGGGTTTAACCTTAATAATACTATTTATCGCTAATAATAATAATAATCACTATATAGTGTGGCATTAAATTATATAAACAATAAATTGAGTCTCATATTCCTACATTTCATTATCCATATCATTTAATACTTCATAATATGTCATATAGACGAGTAATCATCATTAGTGATGATAAATAGTATTAAATAAACAAAATAAGTTCATTTGATCCCAATTTTCTCTAATTCATTTTTTCTCAAATTTATTTTCAATCTACAAATTTGATGTAAAAAAATTACAATTTTGTCAACTTTTTAACCACACATTTCATCGATTTTTATCAAAATTTCTTAAAACTTAATTTTTAAATAACAAAGTATCGAAGGTCTCATATGGACTAAGAAAGCATCTCCAATGCAACCGTGAATTGTTGCTATATTTTTTGTCACATAATCAAAATAGACAATATCTAAAAAATTCTTTTTAATACAAGTTGTCAAAACTATGTCAAGCTTCGCATAATAAGAAAAAAAAAATAGTCAATGTTTAGAGTTTGTCTAAATTCAAAAGTTGTGTTAGACATGCTAACACGGCAAAATTTAGATTTTCAATGCATATTTAAATGTAATTTTAATAAAATAAAATACATAACAATCAATAGAATGCATTGAATATCAAATTTGAATTTGAATGTCTATTTATTATACATTAAAGGGTGTCTTTAATTGCAAGCATTGAATTTGGGTGGAAAGAAAATGAATTTCAGGGAATTAAATTGCCAAAAACTTGTTAATTGAAAAATTTTACCAAGAAAATAAAACATTCTCCCCCATAAGAAAACGTTTTCTTTATTTTTAAAGAAAATGTGGCCATTTATGTAGAAATGAGAAAACGTTTTACCTGTAAAAAATGACAATCAATCAAACGTGTAGTTGAAAAATAAGAGGAAAAATGTTTTTTCGATGAAAATGTGGCTATCAAATGTATCAGTTAGAAAATAGGTAAAAAAAAATACTTTTTCCATGAAAAATAAGTTGCAATCAAACGCACCATAATATTATGTAGATAGAAAGTCTTTTAACACTCCAATGCTGGATAATTTCTAAAAAATTTATGTGACAAGAGAGAGAAAAGAAATAAGAAAATAGAAAGAAAAAATAAATGAAAGAGATATACACAATTTAATGGAAAAAATGGGTGGAAGGCAATTTAAAACTAGACGGGCTTCTACAATAAATGTTGTCACATAAATGCTATCGCCACATCAATTGGACATTTAAGATAGAAGGTAGTATTTGAAATGAATTATAGACAATTTCTAAAAAATATATTTGTCAACAGAGAGAAAAGAAATTAGGAGAGAGACAATGAAAAGAAAAAAAAAAAAAAAATAAGATAAAAGAGATAGATCTGATTTAATTTAATAAATAGGTGAAAGATCGTCTTACACATGATATTGAAAATTAGACGATCTTATCTGAATAAATATTAAATTTTGTCTACCTCACTTTATTACCTATATTGAAAATAGAAGATAGTATTTGAGATGTTGTAAGAAAAATATGCTGAATGGGCGACGTGTAACGATTGGGGGATCTTGAAAGTCGCACTGCATAGGTAATATAAATACATGAATATGGATGGATATGCACATTGCACATACGGCTCCTGCCTCCTGCCAAAGCTGAGCCGTCAAATAAAAATGTGGCAGTCAATAATAACCGCTCGATCACAATTACGCACTCGTTCTTTGTCCTGCTCAACAATTTTCTAAATTTTATGATTGATAGTTAATAGACGAAAAATAATTAATCAACCAATGTATTATGTAACTAAGAGCTTGTTTGACAAAGCTTAAAAATCTATTTTAGTTTTTTTCAATCGTAATTTTTAACTTTTAATCCATTTTAACATAAAAAAATCAACAATTTTAACTCAAATAAACTAATATTGGCCAAATAAATCAAAATTGGTTTATAAACTAATTTATAATCTCATCAACCGACCTTAAATTGATGTTTGAGTACTTATGTGTTGTCCGATTCGAGAAAGTGCTCGACTCTCACATGGGGGTGGGCTCCACCACACAAGGGTCCACTCCTGTGAGAGTCGGGCACATTCTTGAATCGAGCATTATATATATACTCGTTGATGTTTAGTAAAGTTTTTTAAAATTATAATTAGTAAATTTTACGAAATGTGTTAATAAAAAATAAATAAAAATTGTAAGTCTTTATGAAATATATAAATAAAAATAATATTTGATTAACTTAAAATTAAATATTTATACGCAATATCAAACATAGTCGTGAATATGTGAATAAAGACTAGAAATAAAACAAAGGAAATTGTTGTAAGGCTAGCTTTTGTTTCATAAGACGTTTAAGCTTAGCTTGTTACGATCTTGGTTAGTTGTTCTGCTCAGATGTCTTCATTCTAGGTAGTACCTAAAGTTTTAAGTTCAAATACAAACATGGTATGTCTTGTTTTCTTAAGAATCCCGTTACAGTCTCAAATAGAAGAGGAGATGATGAAGCCAACGTGATCTAAGCACATCATTTTATACGTTTCCATCTAGAATTAGAAATAGCAACAGAAAGCGAGAGCAAATAGAGCTCTCCGACTAGAGCATTACATGCAAAAAGCACATCGACGAACAATCTTGGACCGTGTTTTCACATCATTTTATACGTTTTATACGTATCTAAGCACATCATTTTCACATCATGATGAAGCCAACGTGATCTAAGCACATCATTTTATACGTTTCCATCTAGAATTAGAAATAGCAAAATGAATGTTAAAAAGCACATCGGAGCAAAATAGAGCTCTCCGACTAGAGCATTACATGCAAAAAGCACATCGGACGAAATAATCTTGGACCGTGTTTTCACATCATTTTATACGTTTTTCACATACGTATCTAAGCACATCATTTCACATCATGATGAAGCCAACGTGATCTAAGCACATCATTTTATACGCTTTCCATCTAGAATTAGAAATAGCAACAGAGCGAGCAAAATAGAGCTCTCCGACTAGAGCATTACATGCAAAAAAAAAGAACAATCTTGGACCGTGTTTTCACATCATTTTATCGTTTTATACGTGTCTAAGCACATCATTTCACATCATGATGAAGCCAACGTGATCTAAGCACATCATTTTCGTTTCCATCTAGAATCGAGATATAGCAACAGAGCAGTAATAAAATAGATCTCCGACTAGAGCATTACATTTCTCGGACGAACAATCTTGGACCGTGTTTTCACATCATTTTATCTTCACGCTTTATAATGCATCTAGCACATCATTTCACATCATGATGAAGCCAACGTGATCTAAGCACATCATTTTACGTTTCCATCTAGAATTAGAAATAGCAGCGAGCATAGCAAAATAGAGCTCTCAACTAGAGCATTACATGCAAAAAGCACATCAGACGAACAATCTTGGACCGTAGTTTTCACATCTGGATTTATCTATCTCGATTCAATGTAAGAACATCTTCAATACAATTGTGGATTGTTAAAACTTTTTGTCACATAACAAAATAGACAATGTCTGAAAATTCCTCTCAAATGTAAGTTGTCGAAGACTTTGTCAAGTCGACATGACGGAAAAAAAATAAATAATATCCAAAATCTATTAAATTGGAAAAACTCCTGGCTTAAACATATTGATTTAGCAAAATTTAAATTTTCTTCACATATTTAAATGTAATCTAGTTTTTATCTTAATAAAATAAAATACACTTATATATCAATCTATGTAATGCATTTGAAACAAAATTTGAACTGTTCCAAAATAGAGACAACTTTGACACGATTAAAAAAGCATAGTTAAAGTCACGTCAACTAGTTAAAGTGCTAACAAAAGTTAGTAAACTAGTTAACAAAAGATCATAATAAAATATAATTAACTAACATACTAATAAATTTGACACTAATATTTGAATTGACACATTTAATAGAGATGTAAATTTGATCATTACTTAATATATAATACTAACAATTAAACTAACACATTCAATGCGAATGTTGTAACAAATACTGTAAAATCTAAATGAGAAAGGGTATCTTAAATTTCAATTACCAATAATCATAAAATAGTTAAGAAACTTCAATTTAAAGGAAAGATTTTGGTGCTTTGAAAAGAGTGGTTACCACATTCCGACACCTAAACTCAAGATTCTCCAGGTCAAATTGACTGTTTCTAGTCCTGCTTAGGGTACTATATACATATATATTAATTATATTTTTTGTCAAATAAGAGTACTGGGATTCCCTAATGGTCGATAAATTAATTGAGTGCACCTGTTTGGGTGCAATATTGATGAGTCTACCATGTAATCATTATTAATGAAATAATGACTGAAAGAGAGGCCAAAAATTAAATGTGTTTTTTAATGACCCTTTTCACCTCCTCTACCTACTTCCCTAGAGTAATTAGTTTTCGGTTGGTATTAAAAAAAAAAAAATAGTGCCCGGTAAGTAAAGAATGGCACCAACCAACCTTGATGTGACAGACAAACAGAAAAATCTTCCAATTTTTATTACTCCTGCTGAATTCAATTCTTCCTCAATTGTGTTTTTTTTGTAATAGAAGTGTCAAAATGTATCGAACACAATCTGACTTACTTGAGTCATGACCAATTTAATTAGAGACGTTGTTCTTTGGGGCAGCCCCGTTGTGGGGTTGGCACGCAGCACATCATGTTTTGGGCACGGCCTATCTTGCAATACACACCTCTACAACTAGGTTGTTTAAAGCTATGATTGTAGGTGCTGCGGGAACTCATTCTGCAGGATTATGCTTCTTTACAAAAGAAAAAGAACTCGTGAAAAAAAATTGTATGAGTAGATTGGCATTGCTAGGCCCAGCATAGTGACACGAATTGTGCCAACGATAAGAATGGCAAGGATAAGTAAGGATGGACAAAAGTAACTAATTGAACTGCAATTCCGCATAGTTGTGCTTCTTTACAAAAGGAAAAAAAAAACTCATGAAAAAAAATATTGCATAATATTGCATGAGTAGGTCAGCATGACCAGCCCAGCATAGTGGCACGAATTGTGCCAACGATAAGAATGGCAGGATAAGTAAGGGATAACAAAAGTAATCAATCAAACCGAACATATCGATTCAATCCTTCTCAAGTTTAAATCAAGTAACATGTATCAGAAACGAGAACCGACCATATACAATTCAATTGTCGATTCTAGACTCAAAATTGAATAACCAAACTGACTTTATCGTTTTAAATTTTTTTTCCTAAAAATTTAGTCCACAAAAATAAAATATTTGAATTTTATTCTTGTTATTTTGTATTGAAATAAAACCTTGTGTTCAAAATACAACATAATATTCTTTTGTAAATAGATAAGATTTGAAAATTGTAACTTCTTAAATTATTGTGTTGTTTATAAAAACAATTATTAGAAATATAACAGCTTTGAAAATTTTAATTATAAACCGATCTGAACCAAATGTTTCAGTTCCAGTTTGATTCTATAATTCAAATTGAAATAGATAGTTCTATTTAGAAGATTCTCAATTCGGTTCTCTTTGAAATTGAAGAAAACCAAACTCGGCCACCTCTAAAATGAGCCACAGGTGTGGCTCATCTTCCCTAAAATTCATATTGATTAGTCTTTACTTCACCTCGAGACAGCCACCTACCACTCAAATGGCCAATAGATACCATTTCCTCTCCTCTTTCATCCAAACCGGGGGTAGGGTAGTGTGGAGTAGGGGCAGAAACAATTCAAACGAACCAAACAATACCAGAATTAAAGTACAACATTAGTACTTTATAAGTATTATTCCATAGTATATGACAAAATACTATAATAAAGAAAAATTAAAAAGGTTGATAACCCCACAAAATTCTAAAGCTTCCCTGTAGGAACCCCAGACTGGGGCACATGTGGAGCACAAAGAGAGACAGAGCCATGGAACAGTTACCCATATGCCCCATTTTACCCCTCAAGTTCTTCAACATTTACATAACAGAACATGCATTTGGATTCTCATCACTAAACATCTGTGGAGGATATGCATACAAGTCTTGAACAAACCTCTGAGACTGAGGGTAAACTTGGAAATTCTGATGAGGCTGCTGGTAATAGTAGAACTCATTCTTTTTCAGTTCCATTTTAGGGTCCTCCACCGTTTCCGCCTCCGCTTTAGGTGGTGGTTCGGTGGCGGAGCTGCCATCGGCCTCCTTTTTTTCTTTGCCGCCACCTTCTTCATTTTTGGTTAATTCCTTTTCACCTTCCTTGGCTTTCTTTTCGTCCTTCGCTTTCTCCTCCTCTTTCTTCTCGACTTCTACCTTGATGATCGACGCTTGTTTCCCCGTTCTTTTGTACACATGAGTAACAAGGCTTTCAGGTTCAAACACCCCTTTCACTGTCACTTGTGAGCTCTTTAGATCAGGCTCTGCACTCTCCACTCCTGTGTTATCACCATGTTTGGCTAAGCTTAAAAAGTTTACTTATAATTGAGTATAAATCGAATATTTTATTATAATTAAAGAATATAAAGATCCTCAGGGGTTAAGAGTATGGAATAATTGGAAAACTTGACTATTTTAGAGATGCGAAAGAGAAAAAGAATAGAAAACAATCATCTCTGCAAATACAGCTAAAAAGGATATAAAGCCATAAAGAGTAAAACAATTATAAGCATAAAAAATTTACTTTTTTTAAAGCAAAATTACTTTTTTAGCAAATGAGGAGAAAAAAATGTCACCTTTCATTTTTTGTATGCGTTTTCTGATTTCTTGAGCACAAGCCTCGCAATGCATGTACACTCTCAACAGTACTGTGATCTTAGGAGGCTGATATTAAAATAGAAAAAAAATTTATTCTGCAAAATTGAAAGAAAATAGCTAAAGAAAAGGAAAAAATAATTAAATAAAAAAAAACAAACCTCCTCTTTTTTCTCTTCAGCTTTGACTACCTCTTTTTCTTCTGGTTTTTTGGGTTGTTCAGCCGGTGGCGGCGGCGGGATTGGAGAGAGAAGCTCCACTTGACGGTGGCTCTTCCTCTGAACCCTAGCCAAAACCTTGAGTGGATCTGCCTTTTCACCTTTCACAACCACTTTACTTGTTTTGCAATCTGCTGATACATCCTCGACTCCTGCAAAAGTTTACACTCATTTCAAACTTCTTTTTGTTCTTTAATACATTTCGATATTATCTAATCCACCGTACCAAACGTGCCGGAATGGCGGGATCCGATTACCTTCAAAGCCTTGGAGACATCGGCGGACTTTTCTAGCACAAGCTTCACAATGCATGTACACTTTTAAGATGATTTCTTGGGGCGGAGGTGGAGGCGGTGGCGCCGCCTCCGCCACCTTGGATTCCTCAGATTTCTTTTCCTCAGTTGGTTTCCCAGATTCTTCCTTCTTCAGCTCCTTCACTTCCTCTGGCTTCTTGGCTTCTTCCGGTTTCTTCTCCTCCTGCAAATAAACAAACACTCCATTAATCTCCAACCCAGAAAACAGAAAAAAAAAAAAAAAAAAGGGTTGAATAAGAGAAATTGAGAATTGAAACCTCTCCCATTGGATTTTTCTCTTCCTTTTCTTGTGGGAGACACCGATAACTGTGTGTTTTTTCTTTTTATCTTTCACGCACTCAAACACACACTTATTTTTCTTGGAACTCAAAAGTGAGGAGAAATGGAGTATTGAGGGGTATCATATCAGATCTGGAGGCCATAATAGCGTCATCATTAAGTGACGTGGCACCTGTATAGGTGGCACTTGCAATGGAAGCAAGGACATGTGGTCATCCGACGTTGCGTTTTGAGTTTAGACTTGCACTTATTTGACAGATATTATAAACTAATTTATAAATTAATATTGATTTATTTGATTCGAAATTGTTGACTTTTCAAATCACTTTAATGTAAAATAACAAAATTATCCTTTTTCTTTAAAATGATATTTTGTTGTTTAAGGATAATATAGGTATTTCATGTTAAAATTAATTAAAAAAGTAAAAAATACGAATGAAATAAACCACTTTTAATTTATAATCCCTGTCAAACGGAACTTTAATGTCTATTTATATTGCTACACAAAGTGATTGCCAAACTGCGAATCAAACTAGTTTTATATAGGACTGGTCTCCTACCCACTTATAATATCCACTTATAATGTTCACACCAAGGTGGCATCACATGATTGATAAAAATAATGATTGTGGGACTATAAACTACCAATCATGTGATGTCGTCTCAACACATGCATTATAAATATGTATTATAAGTGGGTAGAAAATCAGCCATACTAGTTTATAATATGTTAATTTAAAACTGTTAGTTCAAGTCTATGTGAACCCGTCAATATTTTGATTTTAAATTAAACCGAAATATTCGAAAAATAGTTTAATTAAAATTTTAATATTTAAAAAATTGCTTAAACCGAATTGAACCATTTGTAATTTTTTATAATTAAAAATATAAATTATTTTTACTTATTTATATATTTACAAAGTGAGCAAAGTACAATGCAATACTAAATTTATTGTACCGACTTATTTAATTTTTGCCAAACTATTGAGTCACTGGTTCATAACCGACAAGTTCATTATTTGACTCAATCATTTACTAATTTCTGTTAATTTTCTCCACATTCTCATTTTCTTCTATGACAAATATTAATATAATATAATAATTGAGATAAATATTAATATAGTATAACACTTAAATTTAAAAAAAAAAATCCGTTTACAGTTGTATTGAAAATTTTAGATTAATTTATTATGTTTTAATTTGTTTCAAATACGTTATTATTATGTCAATAAGTAAATAGTGGTTTAAAATCGAAACGAACCGCGAAATATTGTTTGGTTTGAAAAATGAAATGATTTGGTTTGATTTTAAATTTTTTCAAACTATTTTAAATAGTTTGGTTTGAAAATAAGTTAAAAACCGTCCAAATTAAACTGTGTTCCCCTAGTACTAACAACTTTTGGTACTGTTTAAAGATAATTCTTGTGTTACCTGCCGTGCCTGCAATATTGTGTACACCTCGCCCCTAGGGTATATCTCCAGTGGCAACGGGGAGGGTAAATAAGGCTCAACATGCATGCGTGTGCGAGTTCAATCCCGAAATATTGGATTACTGCTTGTCATGTCAAATGTGAGCTACCAAATAGTTAACAATGATAGAACATCTATAAAATTCTCACCCCATTCCCTCCGGAGGCGCACATCCCGCGATTCACCTCCTCCACCAGGCCCAGCAGGGCAAAGTCGGTGTGGGCACGTGCCGTGCTTCGGCCTTTAATATTGTGTACACCTCAGCTTAAACTAGTAATTTGATCATGTTAAAGATAAAATCTCAAATTACTCTTATATAAAATTAAGAAAAAATAAGGTTAGTCGAGATGAACACCAATAGAATCAACAAATAAAGTGTAACGATCACATTTTTTTTTTCATGTCGGACTATTCTGGTACAATAAAAATTAGACTGTAACTGAATTTTCTTCGAGCCACCCTTAGCCTCCCATTTAGTTTAAGCATGTATGGTGTTGGACGTGAAACGCATATTTTTGTTATTGAAGCCCCACACAAATCACAATTTCGTGGCTTAACCAGGGGCCGTGATGGACGTAAGAGGGTTAGTCTACGTGGATCAATAAAATATCTTCCGACCTAAATTGGTAATTATGTCATTTATTATATAAAACAGAAAACAGAAGGTGTTGTTGAAAGGAAAAGGACAATAAATTAGTCATTAAATAGGTGGATTATCAGAATTCAGGAAAAAATTGATTTTGGTGATCTGTCACTGAAAGTAAAATAATTCAAATATTAATAGATATTGATGGCTCTGCTCCAGCTTGAAAAGCCCACTGGCACTTGACAGTACGAAGCCTCAGAGTTCACGTGCGCCTCACAATAAGACTCAAATTTTTCTCAATTTAGATAGTAATAAGTATAAACTAAAAATAAAATAAAAAATACTACTATACTATATACTTCATCGGTCCATTAAAAATAAATTTATATTTTTTATTCATCTATCACAAATTATAATTGATTTTGTTTGTTATGAGTATAATAATTATTTTTTAGTTTTTAAATGAGTTATGTATCTCTATTTGATGTATCTTGTTATCAACAGTTATGTACTACTAGTATATACCGCTTTCTCGCGGTGGATTCGACCATAGTTTATGATTCAAATTCAATAGTAATTCAAATATGTAGAAGGTGAAGAAGAAGGTGGATTTAAAAATTTGATTTGAGGAGAAGGAATTTGAAGAACATGATAAATATGACGGAGAAAAATCAATTTTGATAATGATATAGTAGATGATGAAAAAAGTGGATTTGAAAATTTAATTTGAGAAAATTGAATTTGAAGAACAAAGATATGATGGAGAAAAATCAATTTTGAAAATGAAGATGACGTATATATGTTTTTTTGGGTCAGTAGAGGAGAAACTTCCCACGGTGGTGATTTAAAGGAGTATATTAAGAAAAACGTAAGTAAAATTGATTGTTTCAACTATATTAATAATTAAATTTTTTTAATCTGTATGAAAATGAAAATAAACTTATCTTTGTAGGACATATAGAATAATAAAAAATAGCTTCGTTTATTTTTATTCTTCACCGTTATGTAATTCAATTCAATCAAACATGCCAATTAAATTGAAAAAGCTAACGGAATATTTTGCCAGAAACTATAATCAAGAATTATAAACAATAAATATTTTCGAAAATTTAAATTACTTTAAAAAATCGTCTTAATATAACTCTTATCTATATTGAATGGACATACACGTGGCATTGGAACTTGTTCATTTGTTTAAATGGGATTTCTTAGTGCAATTTAAATATTAATATACCCCATTTAATTACATGGCTGCGCCAATTGAGTTAGGTAAATTATAATCATACGAATTTAATTTTGTATTATAGTTGGGTGGTCCGACATAAATGTTTTTGTAGTCGTGAATAGACACATTCATAAATTCACATTCATATTTTGTCTTGTAATGGCTGATCATTGATAGGGGACCATCCATGGATCATGCAAAAATATGAAAATTATTTTTATTTTAATTATTTCCTTTTAATTATTTATATATTTTAAGTAATGTTGATACATATTAAAATTTATTAAAAGGATTAGTGTATTTTCCAAGTTAGAGGAGCAAAAGAAACAAAAAATTAGGAAAACACAAATTTAATTGAGTAATGAGTTCTATATACAAAATTGAGATTATAATTTTCGATGAATGTATAAATTGGAATAAAGCTATTAAACTCGTCCAATTTCCTAATGTGGTGAATTGAAAAATTATAAGAAGCTTATTTGAACATACATTATATCTATCTGATTTTAGACCCGTCTCTTTATTTGTAGACGAACTTTAGAAATGGACATTGCTTCTATTTAGACCTATAATTAGCTATGACTTATTTGAAATTGATTTGTTAAGCTGTCGACAATTATACTATTATTCTTCTATTATTTTCTTATTTCTTTTTTTTTTTCTCATATTTATAATTTAAATAGAAGCATTACTTCTAGTTAAAATAATTATTGATGTAATGAAAAGCTTCCACATTACTTTTTATTTTAGCAATTAATTGAGAATATTACATTATTTAATACTTATCAATGAGTGATTTTTGATTGTTAATCTATATCTTTACTACTTCTAAAAAAGGCTTAAATGGAGAAATATTTTTGAACCATTTTATCCTTATAAATTTTTTAAAATTCCATATTCACCTTTAGTTATTAATGTATAATTATTTTTTAATATTTTATTTATTACTCTTTTATTGTTCATCCTTACTTCACATTAAATTTTCAACAATTTATTAAATATACAATTAAAATTTTTAAAAATTTAATCTATTTTGCATTAAGTAGATAAAATGAATGAGAAATGAGAAAAAAAAATAAAAATGATCGAGAAAAATTGTAACTTTGTTTATTAGCGCATTAAAATTCAAATCATAGTTTCAAAACTGAAATGGAAATAAAAAGATTATTTTTAATACATTAGATTATAGTGATTACGAGCACGTTTGGTTCAGTTCTTTTTTTAAAATTCTTTTTTTTTTTTCAAATTCATTTTCAACTACATATTATTGTTGGACTTACAACTTTTATCAACTTTTCAACCACATATTTTATCAATTTTTTCAAAATTTTTAAACCCCCACCAAACATATACTATAGTTTAGAACTAACGTGTGAAACTTTTTTTCTTTTTTAATTTAATTTATATAATTATAACTTTCTTCTCATTTTACTTCTGTCCGTTAACAATATTCTTACTCTGTCTGTCAACAATATTCTTACAATATAGACAAGTATTGACACCTCTTTAATTTTTATTTCTTACTCACATTTATGACATTTCATTTACATCGTCAAATCAAACACGTCTAATAAAAAGAGAATATACACAAAAGAATATTGTTTACAAGGAACTACTACTCCAACAAATGTACAATATTATGTAGTCAATCATTACATTTTTTCATAATAAAATTAGTAATTATTAATTTTATTCTTCAGAAAATCAAATCTCAAGATCATTAATCTTGTAAGATTTGATATCAATAGTTCGTCAATCATCAAAGTTTAAATCATCAAAAGGTCTTAATTGGGTTCAAGTTTGTTGGTATTATCACCATATAAAACTCATCTCTAATTGTAATTGTATTTTAATAAATGCAATTATCTTTTAATATTTATTTGTTACTATTTTATTGTTCATTATTATCGTACATTAAATTTTTAACAATTTATTAAATGTAAATTTAAAATCTGTAAATATATAATATATTAAATTAAATAAGAAGGTGAAAAGACAATCTCAATTTTTTTGCCTTACGTAGATGAAAGAAATGAGAAATGGATTTTGAAAAAAATGAATGAGAAAATTGGAACTTTTTTTTAAATTACCGGATAAAATTCAAATCATGGAGATGAAAATATTGTTTTGAATACATTGGATTACAATTATTATAATTGACAACTAATATATGATTTTTTTAAAATTTTTAATTTAATTAATAATACATCAGACGCGTTTAATAAAAAGAGAACATACACATATAATATTGTTTACAAGAAGTAACTACTCCAACAAATGTACAATATTATATAGTAATTCATTATATTCTCTCCAATAAAATTATTAATTATTAATTTTTTTTCGTAAAATACAACACTGAAGATTCCTATTAATACATCATTAATTTCATACGATTTGATATCAATAGTTCGTCAATCATTAAAACTCAATTCACCAAAAGCTCTTCACTGAATTCAAGTTATTATTTGTATTACTACTATATAAAATTCATCTTTGATTGCAATTGTATTTCTATAAATATAAATAAAATATCAACATCAAACAATACAAAATAACATGTTATTAACAACCATATATTTTTTTTAATTTTATTGCAATTGTTATTTTAACATTTTAATTATTAACAATTAAAAAATAAAAAATTTAAAAATATTAAAAATTAACAATATAATTATAAAAACACGTGCAACGCACGTATATTTAACTAGTTACCAAGAAAAGAAAGAAAAAATCAATTATTAATGAAGTGTTTATTACGTTACATGATAAACCTTTACCCACGACCATAGGACGAGGCCTTTCCCATCATAATTGTACATATGTGTCACTATTTATTTAAATTCCAATAATATAATTCGAGTTTTTCGTGCAAGCCCGCGTCAAGTAATCAGATACAAAAACAACATTCAATGAATGAAGTCAACATTCAATATTATGAATGAGATAAATACAAAGATGCGTGAATAAGTTTTAGACGTTTGTGTCTCTTCAGATAAATGTCTAATTGTAACAATATCGTGTACAGTAAACTTGAGAAAATTTGGTATGTCAAATTGCACAAAATTTAACACAATAAAAAAAAAATCAAATTTTATATGTTGACTATTCACCGTTTGAAAAATTGAAATAAATATATTTATTTTTAGGGATTTTGACACAAATAGTCCCTCACTTATGTACTTAGTGTGTTTTTCATCTCTAAACTTTCATTGTTAGCTAAGAGGTATCTAACATATGCCATTGGGTGTAAAATTGGTCCATAATGGACGGATTCCATCCAAATTTGCCATTAATTGGGTACGTGGGCTCAAATCTCTTTTAATTTGTCTTATTTGCAGGGTTAAATTGATCAACTCACATTTTTTGTCTTTTTTTTTTTTTTTTTACATCTTTTTACATTACCCAACAATGGTTTGATAAATTTGAATAAAAAAAACTCCCACCATTCTGAGATTTGAAGACTCAATTTTTCAAATAACATAGACAATAAAAATTAGTAGATTTTTGAATGGTTGATGTATGAAATGTTGTAGATGTCATTTTTGGTGGCGATATGTGTGATGTTCCAATTTAACATGTTGGTACATTTTTTGAATCTGAATTTGTGTATGGATGGATGGTTTGAGTTTGGAGATTGTTGGCATGGTTGAGAGATGGTGGTTGCTACATACAATATTTTTGGTTTGATGGGAATATTCGTGCTACTTTTTCAATAGGTTCAGAACTAACAGTGCACCATTTTACATATGTTAGGGACTAGTTGTGCACATTTACTGAAAAGATTAAGGACAACATGTGCACCTTTACTGAAAAGGTTAGGGACCATTCATGCACTTTTAATGAAAAGGTTATGGACTGTCTATGCACAATCTCCACACATTCAACATAATGAAACAAGAGACAATATTAAACACAGAAATTTGATCTTATTTTCATTCATTCATCCAAGAATGGTTCACTTGTCTTTTCTGGCAAGCAAGAAAACGTCTACCAATGTTTAGATATGTTTAGGAAGTCTTCATCTCCAATAGTAGTCCACACCGACAAAGATTATATTCCATTTACTTTTTCCAATTCTATTAAAAACCATACTTTCAAATTTTGGTAGTTTTCACCAATAACACATATACTTGGCGAGTATAATTTAGGTTATATAAGCGGGAATGAACAGAAAGCGGGGGTGGGCGGGGGGAAGGTGAGTTAATCAATTTAATCCTGCGTGAAAACAAATTAAAAGAGATTTAAGACCACCCACCCAACTAAGGAAAAATTTGGATGGAATCTGTCCATAGGATCAGTTTCACACCCAATGACATAGGTTAGGAACCTCTTAGCCAAAAATAAAAGATTAGAGACCAAAAATACACTAAAAACATATGTTAAGAGCCATTTGCACCAAAATACCTTATTTTTATTTAAACTTAAAAAGAATGAAACTTTAAACTTAAAATACACTTTATATTATAAAGTGGTCCAATCCAAATACGTCTACACAAGTCAATTTCGTGAAGTTGGCTAAATGTTGACTGCATATACGATGCATCAAGCTAGTGGACATATAGTCACATAGAAGAGACGTGCTTGGCCATAATTCTACTAAGATAAGATGATAAAAACAAAATTATTTTTCTATTTCTAAATGACTAATTATATTCTCTCACGTTAAATCGTGTCCATCAATCTAATGTCGACTCCATCAAACTATAAAATATCTTTCTTAAATAATATATACTTATGATCACATTTCTATCTTTACATAACCACTTTAACTCGACAAAAGTGGTATATCTGTTAGTAGGAGGATGGAATCCAATTAATTGTTTTTGAAGCAATTGCAACATAATGTCCCACACCTATCAATCAAGTGGCTAGAAATGATCCAATCTTCACTTCTAAATTTGTAATCATTATGAGCAAATAATGTTAAGAGTAAAACAAATAGTCACTCATTGCTATAATTAACAAGTAAGTTTGGTCCGACTTATATTTGAGACTATTTATAAATAGGTCAAAAATTATTTTTATTCACACGTTCTATAAGATTTATAATTTTTATCAATTTTTTATTTACAAATTCTGTAGGACTTAAAATTTTTATCAAACAAGCACGAAAGTAAACTTTAGTGTCATGCTTAAATAAGTACTTAAAAAGTTATTTTAAACATCGCACATACTATCCATATAAATATTTGAAAAGATACTTTTAAACGCAACTAGACGTGTTCTTGATTAGAAATATTGTTACGTAGAAACCATGTTGATTTCTTTATAGTGAATATATGTGCAAGAACATCTAGAATGCTCCACCATCTTCTGCCCCCATATCTACAAAGTGATTTTTAATTTAACATTTGGATATCGTTGATAGAATATGGTCCCCACGGTTAACATTCCACCAAGTGATTTACATATAATGTCAATTTGGGTAGCACATATTAGGGTTCGTTGAAATTAAGAGCAAAAAGGGGCAAAATTTCAATGTTGCTTTTAATTTTCTTATTTTCAAATAGCTTCTTCTTTGTTTTTAAGTCGCGATTTACATTTGCAGCCATTTTGGACTATTTTCAACTATTTTCTTATGGGGCATATATTTTAACTTTTAAGATACACTTAACGTCGACACAATTTTTACTGTTAATTTGTTGACTGAATGCTCCGTTTAACCCATTTTGTTATTAAAAATAAAAAACAGATTGGCATATTAACATGATATTCGAGATTGTTCTCCAGGTACATGCAGAAAAGGATATATGCATGCATGCTAAGTTCGGACCGTAGCACCAAACAGTTAATTATCCTCATGTGACTCTGTCCATACAGTGCTGCAAAAGGTTTAACTCCTTACATATACTTTAGTGCATATATCCTCCTCAATTTCAGCTATACCTCCATCCAAACCCAAGTAGCACTGTTTCTCATTCTGCCGCGTGTGTTGTTATGATGTGTCACGTCTCGATTCTAAAGATGATATGTGAGAATGTGGGTCACTAAATCCACTTGGCCCAATTCTATTAGGGACTACTATGGTGTGTCTTTGTGTAGAGCCGATTAGATGTAATGGATGGTTGAGATCTTTTTTAGGGTTTTATATAAGTCACCATCATTGTGCTTTCACCTGCGCCGTAACATAGAGAAAGAAAAGAGAGGAGCCGTCTTTTTCATTCCGCTTCTCAAAAGTGAGATTGACTGAGTGTTTAAAATTCTTAGTCATCTCCTGTGGGTTTGGTTGGTGAACATCCGATTGCCGCCCTTTGGTTGCATTGCAATGTTCCTTGTGGCAATAATCTGAGCCCACAAGTTTAACCAAGAACGAAGGAGCAACAAAGACTTATTTTTCTTGTATTTTTCATGTTAAATCGAGATTGTAATACTTGTAATTGTTTTTCAATCTCAACAAATGGTATCGAGCCTAGAACATTGATCTAGGGGTGTGAAAAATCAAGAAAAGTTGGTGGGTCGAAAAGTGGGCCGGATTCGCGAAGATTCAAAATTACCCGAGACTTCAAATCAAGATTCCTACCAAACCACTCATCGTCCGGAAATTCGAGACCATATTTGGGTTCACGGCGACGAGGCGAACAAAGCCCATCATCGGCGTGTGCGGCGCGTGGAGACTCCGGCGGTGGCGCGCGTGAGGCGCGGAAAAATCGGGGCGGCTTCTTCTTCCGCGCGAGAGGGCGCGCGTCGCGGGCTTCTTTTCGGCGCGGTTTGCGACGGGGCGACTCCCACGGTTGAGACGCACAACTTGGTAGTCCAGTGGTTGCGCGTGGACTTGACGGCGCGTCTGAGAGAGACTTCGATATGCGCGTGAGCTCGCGGCCGGCGTTTTCCGTACGATCGCTTTTCTCGAGCGGTTGCTTATTGGCTATTTCGACTTTACGGTGGTATTGCTTTGTTGTTGGAGCAACGGTGCGGATTGGTTGTTCAAGCGATTACTTGGAACGCAAAGAAATTCGCTTGCCTCTCCTATAAATACTGGACAATGATTTGTCCGTGAGTTTGAATTTCTTGAACCCCTCTTAGTTAATTTTATATTCTCATCAATTTTAATTGAGGTAAAACAAACTAGGTGGCTAGAGCCTACAACTCCTTAGTATAATTTGTTGTTTTATTGTCTTGTGTGTTGATAATCTGTGTTTGCATGTCATCTTAGTTAGTAATTTGGAAAAAAGGTTGTGTTACGTGTTTGCATCTCGTGTGAGTAAGTTTTTATAAAACTTTTTCAAAATTCTCATTCATGGATGATTTTCCATCCATGGGTTCTAGGTTGAATTATCACAATTCGATGGAAAGGGTGATTATTCAATTTGGAAACAAAAATGAGAGCTATTCCGGTTCAACAAAGGGTTTCTAAAGCCCTCGATGATCCGTAAAATTTTTCCGATGCATTAAAAGCTAAACCCCGATCAAATTGAGGAGATGAATGAAATTGTATACGCTTCTATAATATTACACTTATCTCGATAATATTGTTAGACAAGTTGATGATGCTAAGACTGCTAGAAAATTGTGGGAAGTTCTTGACAAGTTATTTTTGACAAAAACTTTGCCAAATAGGATTTATTTGCTAGAAAAACTTTTTAGTTTTAAAATGGACTCGGGGAAGGATCTTGAATCGAATCTGAGTAATTTTAGCAAAATTGTCAAAAGTTTGGCCCACAATGATAAGAAATTTGACGATGAGGATCTAGTCAAGTATACTTTTGAATTCTCTTCCCGATTCTTATAGAGAAGTTAGGAATGCAATTAAGTATGCTAGAGATGTTTTGACTCGAGCTATTGTGATAGATGCTTTGAGATCAAAGGACTTAGAAGTCAAAAAGGAGTCTAGGGAAGCACTAGGAGGAGAGTTTGTTTATTAGAGGGAGAAATGAAATGAGAGGAGAGAACAACTACCGTGGTAAGAAGGGAAGCAGAGGAAAATCTAAGGGTAGGTCTAAGTCTGTGGGATAAAGGCAATAAGAAATGTTACCATTGTGGGAAGTTAGGACATTTCAAGAAAGATTGCTATGAGCTTAAGAGAAAATCAAGCAACAAAGCAGAATGAAGATCAAAATGTTATTGTCATTGGGGATGCCTAGATGGTTTACATGTTATGACCGTGTCGATGGTGAGATTGACCATGAGTGGATATTAGACTCAAAGCCACCTTTCATTTGTGTCTGTGAGGTCTTGGTTTTATAACTATAGAGAAATTGAACCTAGGAAAGTATACATGGGGACAACAATTCTCAAACAGTTGAAAGAATAGGTGACATTGCTATTAGGATGCATGATGGCATTGTCCCGACCACTTCTTGGTGTTAGGTATGTCCCAAACCTTAAGAGAAATCTAGTTTCCTTAGGTGTTCTTGAAGATGAGGGTCAGATGTTCAAATCGATTTTGGTACTTTAAAGATTCTTAAAGGTTCTCTAGTAGTTATGAAAGGTCCCAAGAGGAATGGGTTGTATTACCTTCAAGGTGAAGCTTTACTTGCCAAAGATTCGTGGATTGGTTTCAATCAATGATGATAGATTAGATCTATGGCATAGGAGGATGGGACACATTGGGAATAAGGGGCTAAAATATCTTAGTGACCAGAATTTACTAGGTAAAGACATCATGCACCTTTAAGCTTTTTGTGAGACGTGTGTTCTAGGAAAGTCACATAGAGTCGACTTTGAGATAGGTCAACACAAAGACTAAGAGACCATTAGATTACATTCATGCAGAATCATGGGGTCCGGAAAAAACACCCTACTCATGGTGGGAACAGGTTTTTCCTATCCATTGTTGATGACTACTCTAGAAAAGTTTGGGTTTTCCCACTTAAGTCAAAATCTGAAACTTTTAGCAAGTTTAAGTCATGGCATACCTTAGTCAAAAATCAAGTGGGAAAAGATGTAAAAACTCTTAGGATGAGATAATAGTTTAGAGTTTTGCAACTTTGAATTTGATGAGTTTTGCAAAGAGAGAGGTATCATGAGGCATAGGACTGTGAGAAATACCCTCCAACAAAATAGGGTGGCTGAGAGGATGAATCGGACTTTAATGAATAAAGTCAGATGTATGTTGATTAGTTCGGGGTTGGCCAAAGGTTTTTGGGCTAAAGCACTTATGTATCGCGCTTATTTGATAAATAGGTCACCTTCTAGTTCATTAACTTCAAACGCCTCGGAGTTGTGGTCCGGAAAATCTCCGGTTTGTCACACATTAGAGTGTTTGGGTGTCTTGCTGTACATCGGGTTGAGGGTAAGTTAGACCCTGTGGGCTACTAAGTGTGTCATGTTAGGATACCCATAGGGTGTCGAGGGGTATAGATTGTGGGTTTTAGGTGTTAAGGGTATTAAGATAATTAACGATGAGAGATGTGAAGTTTAATGAGCTTGATATGCCTTGCCTAAAACTCCGACAATCGAGTTAAACAAAGTGGAGAAGGGGAATCTTCTCTTTGGGAAGAAGATTCGATCGAGGTGAAGAGATTAGATGTTAATCTAGAGGTTAGAGAACCTGAACAAATTGATCCTCAAGTTGAGACTGAACAAGAAGAAGTCTTAGAACAACCTGAACTAGAAATTCCTGAAACTGTGATCCCTAACCAAGAACAACTTGAAGATACTAATTTGAGAGATTATCAATTAGTGAGAGATAGGGAGAGAAGACAGGTAAGACCAAATTTGAAGTACACTTCTTCAAATTTGATGGAGTTTGTCCTAGTTTCAGGTGAAGCCTTAGAGTCAGTTGAACCTGTTTCTTATGAAGAAGCGATTAACTGTAAAAATTCTGAAAATTGGAAGAAGGCTATGATAGAGGAGATTCATTCCTTAGGCAAGAATGATACTTGGAAGTTGGTTGAAAGACCAAAGAATCAAAAGGTAGTCCATTGTAAATGGATCTACAAGTTGAAGGAAGGAGTAGAACCAAATGACCCTTTAAGATACAAAGCTAGGTTAGTAGCTAAGGGATTTACTCAGAGAGAGGGATTGATTATAATGAGGTGTTTTCCCCATGATTAAGTATAAGACTATCGAGTTAGTATTGGCCTTAGTTGTCCAATTCAATTGGGAATTAGAGCAACTAGATGTTAAGACCGCTTTTCTTCATGGAGAGTTAGATGAGGTCATTTACATGTCTCAACCTCAAGGCTTTGAGGTGAAATGGAAGTTTGAACTTGTGTGCTTGCTTAACAAGTCCTTATATGGTCTTAAGCAGAGTCCTAGGCAATGGTATAAACGTTTTGATGCTTATGTGCTTAAAATTGGTTTCAAAAGGAGTGAATTTGATGCATGCTTATATTATAATAACACTAAGATAGGTCATGAGGTTTATTTGTTGTTATATGTTGATTATCCTCATGTGACTCTGTCCATACAGTGCTGCAAAAGGTTTAACTCCTTACATATACTTTAGTGCATATATCCTCCTCAATTTCAGCTATATCTCCATCCAAACCCAAGTAGCATTGCTTCTCATTCTCCGCGTGTGTTGTTATGACGTGTGTGGTCGTGTCGTTATGTGTCGTGTCGGCCTCGATTTTCAAGATGTTACATTATCTGGCGTGTTGTATTTCTGTTTAAATGGTTGACATGTGATGATATTGAAATTTAGATTCGAGAATTATCTTTTTAATGTATTATTGAACCATCTTATCTAAAAACTTAAACCGCTTTACACATGCCAACAAATGGATCATATGGTGTGTGAATGCATGTAATCAAATTGGGAAAAGTATGATGTTGAGATCATTCATAATTCATAAATAAAATGGTGGGTTATTAAAAAACCAAATTACGTTTTAGTTTGAACAAAAATAAAATAAATTGAGTTCAAATATAATGTTTCAGTTTAACTATCCACTACTAAAATATCGATATAATCCTCACTATAATTTTGAGTTGTCAAAATTTTAATAAAATATAAATAATTTTTTTCTTTTATATGATGAAATATATTAATTATTATGTCACTAAAATTTTGATCTCAAAATTATAGTGATATGTCAAAATTTTAGTAGTGGACGAGCTAATTAAGCGGGGACGACATATTTGCACTTGAAATCAACTATATAAATGAATTTCTTTACTTTGTTCGTTTGATTAATTGCTCGACACAAAATTACATTGAAAAAGAAATATTTGATTCCAACGGAAACCATGAAAATATTGTGACGGTTGATAGTCTATTTGTAAAGTGATTACTATACATATATATTTGTGTAGTCAACCGTATTGGAAATTGGTTTAAATATTCGAGAGAATTGACTAAGTGTTTAAAATAACTAAAGTGACTTCGTATCAACTTCGACCAAAATATTCAGACCTAACCTAATCCGTTTAGACAAATTAGTTTGCCGCTTCGGGCGTCAAAATGTGGGGGTTCGGGGGCAACGCCTCCGAAAGAGAATTCAAATTTCTCTCCATGTGTTGAAGGGTATATTTGGCATCTCGAAACCAATATCGAGTGAATGAGAAATTACGGAAAATGACAAAATCAGTCAATTTTTACCATGCGATCGCAACTTCTGTGAATTTTTAAGCAGAATATTTTTTTGTCCTACCATGCGATCGCAGGAGACAAAGCCATGCAATCACATAGTTAGCCTGAATTAAATTCCGTCTTCAAAAGTGTACCTTGCGATCGCAGCATGTTAAAACCATGCGATCGCATGGGTCTAAGCACGAACAGGCATATCCTTTTGAAGTGTTGCACGATTTGGCTCCATACCACTTCGTTCCAACTCTTCATCTTCTATAAAAAGGACCCTCTGGACGTCCTTTAATGTACAGAATTGATATGCAAATACAACCAACTCATATATTCATTCCTTGAACCAAATTTATTGCATTTGTTGCATAATTTCTAATTTTTTCATTTCATATTCATCTTTTGGAGTAAAAAATCATTTCTGGTTCGTTGTGCTTATGTTTTGAAGTGTTACAAACAAAAGTAGAAGTCGTTGTATATTGGAAGTTGATTGTCATAAACCGTAGGCACCGTTGCGGGGCAAAATCGACTTAAAGAAAAAGTGTTCAACACTTGCCTCGACTTACATTTATCTATTTTCGATTTTCTCATTTTCAGTCACAGCTTTACACAAAATCCACCCAACAGACCGAACCTTTAACATATCATGCTAACGATTTAAAGATTCAACTTTTCCTAGTATTCCAAGTAAATCCAAAATGGGAATTTTCCCAACTTTCTTAATTTTTCATTTTGAATTATCTTTTTTTATCTTAAATAGTATGTTGTATCGTGCATGTAGGGTCGAAACAGGGTGTAAAATATCGATTTTACAAGTACACTCCTATTTATAAGTCACGAGTCATGATCACATGGGAGCAGAATATAAATATATTCTCTTTATTTATATTAAAATTTGATATTGTGGAGTTCAAATTTGACAAAAAAAAAAAAATTTAAAAGAAATTGAAAGAAATGATTCAAATGGGTAGTTTTAATTGTACTAAAAGTCCTCAATATTTGTTCATTATAGCACTTATGTCTATAATTTTTTTTTTCCATTGAATTCTTATCTTCCACATTCTATTAATTAGCACATATTATTTTTAATTACGGTTTGTGTAAAATATTCTGTTAGTGTGCTTAGAAATGAAGAAAAATAATGCTGCACTTTTGTATTTATTATTATTATTATTATTATTATTATTATTATTATTATTATTATTAAATACGATGGACAAATAAGTCGTTTTACGCTCTCTCAACAAATATTTTGGACAAAAATCATTATCAGAGGTAATGTATGCTATTAATGAAAAAATGAAGATAAAAATGCGACAAAAAAATTGAGAACATAAATACTACAGTAAATAAAAATTAAAGATTTTAAAAATAATTAAAATATAATAAAATAAATAAAACTCGTAGTGTGAATATATTTACACATTTCAAATATTGACACACATGAGTACATGTTTAGCTGATAAAGTACTGTCTAGCCCTCGTGTTTTCACATGTTAGATGAGCATTGATGTCAATTTTGTTTTGATTAAAGTTGGACGTATCATGATACAATTATTTGATTGGACATTTATACGATGATACCTTTGGTGGAGCCCAATTAAGAATGGGCACAATTAGAGACTATTATGAAATGTGCTCAACGCCCAAGTAGATGTGCATGTGACTATGCATGTTCGTATAAATGTAAGACATCAATATGCTTCAACTAATAATATTTTTGAATGCAAGTAAAGACAAAGGGTATTAAACTTTGAAAGAGAAATAAAAAAAGCTAAATTCTCAATGTCACATGTTAAAAATAGACTCTACATTACAACATAACTTAGTAAAATCCAAGTTCAGCAAAATGAATGGTGAATATGAGCCGTCAACCATCTTGCAACAAACAAATGTATGTCTATCTCGATCAGCATCTTTCTTAGCTTTAAACAAATGTATGATCCATCAATCGACTTGCTTCAAACAAATGTGTTAAGTGTGCAATATTTTTCTCCAAAGTCAACTTTGTCGCTTGTTATTCAAACTTTGATGTCTTTACATATAGAATATTAATTAATTAGAAGAAGCACAAGATCAAAACCCTATACAAGAGTTCTAGTTGTAGAAGGCAACCTCTCTCACTTAGCTTCATGATATAATTATTAAAAAATAAGTTACAAATGTATGAAAAATATTATATTTAGTGTATGTCTCGTAAAGTTGAAATTATTTTTTAAGTGATGATAAATTGTAGGTCCTATAAAATATGTAGTTAATAAGTGTGTAGTAAGTTGTGGGTCTCACAAAATGTGTAGATAAAAACTACGTTAGACCAATTTGATCAACTTAAATTATAATTTAAGCTTAATCAAACATGTCTTAACTTCGTCATTTTATACTCGTGTCTATAGTAAACACATCAAAATTAAGTATCATAATACATTCAATCACCGCATCACTCATTATTTTATAAAAAAGACATGACAATTTAAGATTTTGAGTGTTTTGATAGAATATCTTTTAAAAAGAATTGATTCTCTTATAATTATAAATCAATTAAAACATTGTAACTCGATGCATTACTGTCATTTAAAATCAATAACTCATTACAATTGACAAAAAAAATATTTAGAACATAGTTCGAAATCAAGAAATACTACAAAAAAATCATTTTTCAAACATGTAAATCGTGCTATTAAATAATTTGAGTGGCATACATGTTTTTGAAATAATTAGAAAATATGTTAGCACGGATGATTATTTAAAGACAATATGAAGATATGATGTGACACATGTATGGCCACCACTGGCTCGAAAGCACTCAAAAGTTTAGGTACAATGTAGGGTAATATAAACGCAATGTGTGTTGGGACACACCTAACATTAATTATTAGCCCTAAAAGTTTCATTCTTTCTTTGATCACACGATCTTAATATTCCATACATTTCTTTTTCAAATGTTGTCCAAATTACTGACGTGTCCACCAAACAACATTAAATAACGAGTCACAATCACGCATGCAATAGCATCATTCTTGATATAACGGTACTAGTCAATTAATTAAATGTTTAGTACTCTTTACTTTTTATCTTGTATTTGGAGTCAAATCCCATCACACATTATTGAGTAGTTTTGTACATATTTATAAATATTTATAATTTAGTTAAATATTATTTTTATTTATATATATCGTATAATTCACAATTTTTATTTAATTTTTTATCTACATATTTCATAGAACCTACTATTTATAATCTATAATTTTTTAAAACCATATATACACTTTTTTTTTCAATTGATTGAGCACGTTTACCTTAACTTAAACGCCAAAAAAAAAAAAAAAAAAAGATAATGAAGAAATTCATAAAGACCATGGATAGTTATTGTAGAAAATATCATCAAATAATCGAACATCATTATAAACGTCAGCGAAGGTCATAAAGTATTATTTAGACATGTTACTCGAGATAACGAGGTTTGAAATAGTTTGTCAATAAATTTTAACGTTTCTAAAAATACCTATTGATGATAAATATGATTACACTTTGGTGGATGAAGGCTGCACTCCTTGGGGTGCCTTCCTCAAGTGTTCGCTCGCCTCATCGTCCTGCCCACTTCGTTGGTCTCATAAGCTCACCTCTGACAAATAGACAGCAATAACCCAGCTGTCATTAGGTTAGCTAGACATGCGATTCATAGAATGACAGTTACCATCAGTAATTGGGAAGATAAACGTCAGCAATTGGGAAGACGAAATATCCATCATTAACTCCTAATAATGAAGGAGATGAAGAGACATCCGTCATCGATGACCATTGAAGGCCATAACTGCAGGTCATCCCTATAAATAGAGGCCAACTCTCTAGGTAAAAATAGAACATACGTACTCAATATTATTATTTTACATATTTGAGTTAATCATATACTGATTATCACGTCGGAGTAGAAACAGGAAAAAAAAGCATCGCCACCCTTTGCAGGTCTCCACCACTGCTGCCGCCACACTCGGATAAGGAGAAAATATTTGATCATCAATTAGCGCCATTTGTGAGAAACCATACTAGAAGTCATGGCTCGAACTAGAAGAACTAAAAATGCAACTGCCTCGCCAGCCCCGTCGGAGATGCAGACACTAAGTCTAACACCACCATTAATCACCTACAACAAGAATTTGCTTTTGCCACTCAACTTACTTCAAGACCGCAAGCTCGGTGGCGGCTTTAATGACTCTACTTCAAGATCATAATGCTACAGTTTCTCAGCCACCACAAGGTCCTAGCCCTCCGCCAATAGGACCTTCATTGCTGAATATTCTGCTCCAGGGACTTAACCTTCCACCTATAGGGCCCTCACCGCCAGGGATTCTCCCCAAGCTCCTAACTTTCCAGTTATAGAAATACCGCCAACGGCAGCTCCACTGCTGGCTCCAATTTTGTTGGCTCTACCTTATGCACCCCACTTCAATTCATGGGCATCTGGCCCAAATCCATATTGGGGGCAACCGTCATAGGTGCCCACGCCTACGCTGGTTGAGACACCAGTGTTAAGCCTGAAATAGTGATTAGAGGACATGATGGGTTGCAGAATAGCTGAGATTATGTCTAAAAAAGTAGTAGGCAGCAATTGATGGTGTTGGAAGAAGATCTTTTTTTCCTAGAAATGATAGAAGTCCCCTTGCCACAAGATTTCAAACATTCAAAGATAGAGAAGTACGACGGATCCTCTGATCATGTCGATCACTTCAGGGCTTTTGTCGACTTGATGAGGTCGTGAGCTATCCTCGACACAATTATGTACAGGACTTTCCCATCTACACTTAGGCGTGAGGCCATGGATTGGGTTGTCACCCTTCTTCCAAAATCAATTCGTACATTTGATGATTTTTCTAAGAAGTTTACTGTATACTTTGCCAATAGCAAATGTGCTGAGAAAACTACCATCGTTCTGATGCAATTGACCCAAGACAAGGACGAATTGTTGAAAGATTTCATTTCCAGTTCAATAGAGCTACTTTGGGAATTAATTATCTACAGATGTCTGCTGTAGTCTCTGCTATGATGAATGGAACTCGCAGTCACCCTTTTAAATGTCACTCTCCAAAAACCTACCTGATACGATGCACGAGTTATTACAGAGAGGGGATAAATAGGTGAATGCAGAAGAAGTCTTTTCCATTACTAAAGGCATGAATGATCGAAAAGAGCTCGAGTCTAACAAAAGGAAGACCTGGGATGAACTAAGGCCCCGAGAAGACAGAGGCAAGCAAAAAAGATCCATCCAGGCCTTAATGGCCTAGTGCTGGAAATGATGCGTATAGTATACCACTGCACACCTCCAGGACTAACATCCTGATGGAAATCTGGAATATAAAAGAGCTTGTATGGCCCAAAAAGATATGGGCGCCACCACATAGGAGAGATGAGACTAAGTATTGTAAATTTCATCAAGATCATGGACATGATACCGAGGAATGCCAGCAGCTGAATAAGGAAATATGACGAATTATAAAAAGAGAACACCTATCTAAATTTGTGAAAACAGATAAAGAAAATAAAAACAGGTTGAATATCGAAAGCAACCACCTCATAGCGCTGGAGTTATAAATGTCATAGTGGGTAGCATTGCCACGATAGGTGACTCTAATTAAGCATAGAAGAACTATGTCTAGGCTAGTGGATCTTCTTCGATAGATAAAAATGAAAGGTTCAGCCAAAATATCACATTTAGTGATGAGGATTTGAAAAGTGTTACATGTCCACATGATGATACTCTAGTAATTGTAACTGATATTGCATATTTTGATGTGAAGAAAGTATTAGTGGACAATGGTAGTGCAGCTAACGTTATGTCCTAGGCAGTTTTCCTAAGATTGAAGATATTACCTAGCAAGATCAAACCTGTCACCACTCCACTCTATGGGTTTGGAGGAGCCACCATTATACCAGAGGGAACAATTGAGTTACTGGTGACTTTGGGTACTTACCCAGCTAGTGTGGTGATAATGACTAACTTCTTGTTGGTAAAAGCTCATATGGCCTACAATACGATTTATGGTCGTCCACTTCTGAATGCAGCTAGGGCCGTGGTATCCACATACAACCAGGTGATGAAGTTTTTCACTAGTTGGAGAGTCAAATGTGTAAGAGGTGACTAGCAGGCATCAATGAGGTGTTATATAGACAACATATTTCTCAAAAATACGGTAATGATGCTTGATGTTGAACAGCCTAAGGGACGAATCGAATCGTTGGAACTCATTGAAGAAATGGTGATAACTGAATGTCAGGTTTTGAAAATCGAAGGCGGGATAGATCCTGGGAAAAAGTATAAACTAGTGGCATGTTTATTTGACAATATAAACGTATTTTCTTGGGGACCCCATAACATCGATAGGATCAGCCCCATGATTATTCAGTATAGACTCGCGATCCCTCCTGGAATAAAACCAATCAAACAAAAGAAAAGACAATTTTCTTCAAAATGACTACATGCCATTTCTACGGAGATAACAAAACTGCTAGAAGCTAGTTTTATTCAGAAAGTACACTACCCTGAATGGTTGGAAATTGTGGTATTAGTAAAGAAATCAAATGGAGAATGGTGGATGTGTGTAGATTACACAGACTTGAATAAAGCTTATCCCAATGATTCTTATCCTCTTCAAGAATAGACCATCTGGTGGATGCGACATCAGAACATGAAAGGCTAAGCTTCCTAGATGCTTTTTCTGGTTAGCATCAGATCTCCATGACTTAAGGTAATTAGGAGAAGACTTCTTTTATCACTGACAGTAGAACTTTTTGCTATACCGCTATGCCTTTTAGGCTAAAAAACACGAAGGCTACTTATCAAAGAATAGTTAATCAGAGATTTCATGGACTCGTTGGTCGTAATGTTGAGGTCTATGTAGATAACATGGTGGTCTAAAACTGATTGGCAAAGGATCACATAACGGATCTCCAGGAGGTCTTCAGTGTTGCCCGAAAGCTTAAACTGAAGTTAAATCCTAAAAATGTGTGTTTGGCATATCTAGTGGAAAAATCTTAGGATTTATGATCACACACCGAGGCATTGAAGCCAATCCTGACAAAATACAAGCTATCCTAGACATGAAAAGCCCAACTACCAAGAAAGAAGCTCAATAGTTGACTAAGGGGATGACAGCTCTCAACAATTTCATGTCGCGGGCTGTAGATAAATGTCATCATTTCTTTAAAGCTGTAGAAGGGTCCAAAAATTTTGAATGGACAAAGGAATGTGAAGAGTCTTTTGAACACTTAAAGAAATCACAAGACAGAATTGCCGGTGTTGGCTCATTCCAACTGAACAACTAGTTTTAACTTTGATAGTGGCGGCTAGAAAGTTAAGATCAGATTTCGTGCTCATCGATCTGGTGATGATCGACAACCAATTAAACAGATACTACATAGGTCGGAGACATCTGGGTGTCTTTTTAAATAGGCTATTGAATTGAGTAAGTTTGTTATTGATTTCAAACTGCGCACAGCTATAAAAGCACATGCCTGAGTAGATTTCATTGTAGAACTCACTCTCCCTGAAGCACCACCCATAAGTGACAAAGCAACCTGGATAATATATGTGGACGGATCATCTAACATTGATGGCTTAGGAGCCGGGGTCATAATTCTCTCCCGGGATGCCGAAGAACTTGAATACTCACTTCGCTTTGAATTTTCAGCTACTAATAATGATACGAAATATGAAGCGGTCATCACATGGCTAGGACAAGCTATACTGATTGGGGTGACAGTTGTGGAAATTGTGTAGCAACTCACAATTGATCATTGGGAAAATTTTGCGAGAATATGAAGTTTTGACAACATAATTCATCGAGCCAACCAAGCACACGCTTGGAAATTTACGCAATATGTCTATTTTATCAATGAGAGATGGACATCCAGGGTCATTTGCCATTGCTAAGGGTCAAAGAAAATTTCTGTTGGTAGCTATAAACTATTTCACAAAATGGGTTGAAGCCGAGTCATTAGCTATCATAATTACTACCAAGATACAGAGTTTCGTATGAAAATATATAATATGCCATTTCAGAATACCACGGGTGATAGTCACGGATAACCGAAGACAATTCGATAACCACAGCTTTAAGAAATTTTGTGACAGTTATAAAATCTCACACCGACTCACTTCAGTGGCACACATCAGAGCAATGACCAAACTGAAGTCACTAACTGTACCATAACGATGTTGGAAAAAGAAAAAGGATCTTGGGCAGATGAACTATTAAATATACTATGGGCATATCACACCACCTCTAGGGGGCTAGCAGGAGAGACACCGTTCAAACTATCTTTTGGAATGGAAGTACTGATACCTGTTGAAGTTGTAAATCCAACTCTGAGGATACAGGTTGAACAGACAGATGAAAATACACAAGGGCATAAATTGACCTACTTGTGAAAGTTAGAGAAAGAGCTACAATCAAGACAATGGCTTACAAACACAAGGCCGCCAAATATTTCGAACACTGAGTTAAGCCCAGATGTTTCCAACCACATGATCTATTGTTAAGGAGTAGTGCAAATGTTGGACACCCACCATATAAACTGGAGCCTAATTGGTATAGTCCTTTCGAGGTCATCATAAAGATAGGAAATGGAGCATATAGTCTCAAAGATATGAATGTTTAACCATTAGGAAAACCATGGAATGCGGAACACTTGAAGAAATATTATTAATAATTTATCAACATTTCTTTTTTCAAGTAGAAGCAAGTATATGTAGTTGTATTAAATAGTACTCCTACATTTGATTTTCAATTTAATAAAGGGTTAATTACACTAATGGTCTCCATTCTTTCAGGCTTGTAACAATTTCATCCTCATTCTTTTTTTTGTAGATATCATTCTCATTCTTCTATTTATTCTCACAGATGGTCTCCAAATCACTATTTTTCACTATTCTGACAATTCTATGATAATTTTACCCCATTGACTTAAATAAATTAAAATAATAGAAAAAAAATACAATGAAAGTCCTGCAATTGGAACCTTAACCTTTTCAAACGTACAAATAAATCCTAAACTATTTTATTTTATACATTTAGGTGTTCTTCCCCAACCAAAAAAGAATTATCTATTCCAATCCACCGCCACCGCCACCGCCACCACCGCCACCACCGCCACCGCCACCACCACCACTTCACGCAAGCCATCACAGTCTCTAGTTTATTGAGCTCATTAAGCCCTAATTCTCCAATAGCCAAATTCCATTCCTCCTCCCCCATTTTCCATCACCTCCTGAATCTTCCTCTCCACCTTCGACAGGGACGGCATCTCCTCCTCTTCCACCATCCAATTTTCACCATGCACACGTTCATTACCATTACTATTACCATTCACGTTAACCGTCAACGATGAAGAAGTATTATTGGAAAGGTACCGATTCACCACCGGGTCGACAACAGGGTGTCCAAAGGCAAATAAGTTTATGGCCTTGGAAAATGTTATAAGCACCGTTCCTGCTTCGAAATTTGTGCACAGATCTTTAGCTTTCTTGAAATGCCCTTGGCGTCTCTTCGTGAAAGTTGTTTACCTCTTTGATTTTTCTTCGATTGCCTTGATATATACCTTTCTTTGCACCATGATTTCTTGAGTTCTTCTAGGCTTGATGAATAAGAAAATCGTAGGGTTTCTAAGATTCTGGAGACTAATTAATATATACTGAATTAGAATAATTGATGACTTGCGTGAAAAGATGGGGGTGGTTGGGTTGGAAAATATGATCATTTTTTAGTTGGGGAAGAACACCTATTTGAATAAAATAAAATTGTTTAGGATTTATTTGTACTTTTGAAAAGGTTAAGGGCTCAATTGCAATACTTTCATTGTATTTTTTCTTATCATTTTAATTTATTTAAGTCAAGGGGTAAAATTATCATAGAATTGTCAGAATAGTGGAAAACAGTGATTTTGAGACCATATGTGAGAATAAATTTAAGAATGAAGATGATATCTGCTAAAAAAAAGAATAGAGATGAAATCTTTACAAACCTGAAAAAATGGTGACCATTAGTGTAATTAACCCTTTAATAAAATGCCATGGCAGGTGAATGATGAGGGTGTTACAGAAGAATCAATCTCGCTGAGAAGTCCTGGTGCACCTACTGAACTTGACCTACGACAACCATTTGTTATTTGATATAGTCTCTATTAAAAGTTTGTCGAGCAATACAAATATCCTCATCAACTGCTACCACATTCAAATCAAGGCGATGAGCCCTAGTCAAAATGTCTAGGCGATGAGTATTCGTTTGAAAATTGAGGCGATGAGCCTTAGTCTAAACGTCGAGGCAATGAGCCTTCGTTTAAAAATTAAGACGATGAGCCTTAGTCTAAACGTCAAAGCGATGAGCATATGACAAAATTATTAAGGCGATGAGCATATGAAAAATTATTAAACAAAGGCGATGAGCCTTTGTTTGAAAATTGAGTTGATGAGCCTTAGGATAAACGTCAAAGTGATGAGCATATGACAAAATTATTAAGGCGACGAGCCTTCGTTTGAAAATTGAGGTGATGAGCCTTAGTCTAAATGTTAAGGCGATGAGCCTATGACTGAAAATTAGGGCGATGAGCCCTCATTCAAAAGTCAAGGCGACAAGCTATGAGCTCACCCCTCCTAAGGGGGCGGGCGCGTCCCACCCCTAGGGCAGTCGCACGCCCGCCCCAATTAAGGGACGGGTGCTCTCTTGCCCCCAATCAGGAGTGGGCAACCCACCATCTTCTCTTTCTGATTTTAATCACACAATTTTTTCACTTTGCTATGTTGGTCGGGAGATATACCCATCATAAATTACATTCAACAAATGCAAAAAAGTGAAATATAACCAACGATTACAAAGTGAAAAGGTGAAGAACAAATTTTTTTTTAAAAAAATAAATATGTATGTTCCACGCCAAGCATACAAAACTAAAGTTCGCAATATTCAATGATATTCGAAATAAAATAGAATAAATCTTATAGTTTTCATGATTAAGCGGAACAACCGCCGTGAAACTAAAGTAAATAAGAAAAAGCAACAAAAAATAAACAACTGTTTAATTATCAAGAGAGCTATCGGGTTGAAATCCAACCCCCCAATGGTCAATCACTTTAGCTTTCTGATCAGCTAAATCAGCAGCCCGACGTTTCCTCAAATACCTATCAAATTCATCTGGGTTTATCTCTGAATCATCGTCAACCAGCCACTCCTTATTCATTTTGATAGCAGCCTTCAAGGTTTCTGCACCATACATGTGCAAGCTGCTCTAATATTCGACAGACATCTTGTATCCTGCTACGGCTTCATCATCTGCAGTCTCCAACTTTTTGCGAAGCTGGTCAACCTCTTTATGAAGTTGATTGATCTCACCATCTTTTTTCTTGGACGCAGTTGTTGCATTGTTTAACAAAGACTGCACATACACTACGGCTTTCTTCTTGTCATAGTCTTTCTCGACTGCACGTTTCTCAATTTTTTCCAAATCACGTAGTATTTTCTCCTCCATATCAAGCATTTGTACAAAACAAGAAGAAGTTGAAATTAAATAGAGGATAAATATTAAACGAGAGAGCAATAGAGCATCATCAAAGTACAACAACTTACCCTACGGTAGATGATATACATGATACGTCGCATGGCAGCCGCTTCTTTACTTTTAAAATTCTCAATAAGTTTTTCATTCAGGCAACCCAATGTGATTTCAGCTTCAACCGTCGAATCAACAGGAGAAAATCCAAACTCCTTGAAAGCTAGGCATCACTACCTCTGGTAGTACGTGACATAATGAGGGACAACTGTTGTCTCAGCAGTGGCTTTTCCTTTATCGGCCCGTCTTTTCTTTTTATTTAAAGGGGATAGAGACGGGTCTTCAGCAGCATCGGTAGAAAATCCAACAGCATCCATCACATCCATTTTAAAAGAGAAAAATAGAGGTTGATATAACAAATACATGCAAAATGAAAAGTCAAAAAGATGAATAAATACATAAAAGTAGCCTACCCTAAGGTGATCCAACATGAACCCGCCGCAAGTTCTCATTAGATAGTACCTCGCTTATATGCAACCCCAGAGGTATCAAGTATAAAAGCTTATCTAGACGTGCCTTCAACTCATGATCAAGATCTAGGGGCTCGTTAAAATGCTTGCAAAAAAGAGTTCTCCAACAAGTTTTAAAAGAGAACTGTCATACCTCAGGCCGAACAAAAAAGAAACGTTTCCTCCAATCGCTATTTGAATTGAGAAAGTGGGATAACAACAATTCTACTTTAAGTTAAATATACGCATAACAGTTACTCCCGATCACAAGAAACATATCAAACACACTTCTAAAAAGCCTCAGACACCGCTCGATATCATTTGTAAGGCACAAGTATAAGAAATAAGTTGATATACGCTAAGAGTTAGGAGTCAACTAACTAAGAGTAACATGAAATTCGTTGAAGAAAGAAACGAACAAGGGTTGAAAAGGAAATCTTAAACCAGCTGTCATGCTGTCACGGTAAACTACCACCTTCCTAGGGTCTGATCCTGCAATTCGCTCACTAGGATGGAGGACTCAATATAATTGACCAGGAGATAATTCATATTTTTTCAACATTTTCACAAAGCTTTTAGGATTGTAAACACAAGCATCCTTTGGTAGATCTAGCTTTATCAAATTACCACTAGGAAAATGTCCTATTTGAATACTGAGTGGATGAGATACCGTAGAAGAATTGGCATCAGAATCTACAAACCCAATAGGGGCAAAAAGTTCAAGTAACGGATCTACGTCAACTAAAGATGGGCTAACATGCAACGAAAGCTCCTGCCCGTCCTCGGCGTAGTGCGGGCGAGGCCGCTCGCCCAAGGTAAGGGACGAGTGCACATGCCCACCCCCTACTGCGGCGGTCGTCCCTGTTTCATCCTGAGTTGAATGATTTTGGGCTATAGATGATTCTCCACCATCTAATCCTATCTCAGTCTCATCAATGAGTTCATTCAAATATCGTGGTCCACCATGTCCTAAAGAACTAACCTTTTCCATTCTTCAATTGGCAGGAGATTGTCATCTCTTCATATAGATAAGGTGTGATAAGACGGGTCTCTAAGACTGTTATCAGATTTATTGGTTTAAGAACTACTACTAGAGGTAATTACCGTTTTATACATTTAAGAGAAAAGAAGAAGACCGAAGAATTTAAAGAAGAACCATGGTGAAAATATTACCTTAGATGATGAAAGAAGAAAAAATCTCTATAACTCAGACAAGAAAAGAGATATCAGTCTGAAAAGAATTCTAACTAAGCAATGAGATATGGGAATACCACAAATAATATTCTCCATCTACCTCTCTTATATAGAAAAAAAAAATCTCTCCTAAATGAGGCTGGGATTTAAGCCCATATCAGGTTTAAAATAGGCCCAAAATATCTAGTTTATATTTGACCAGTCACACGATAAATTATTAATGGAAAAATTGCCAATAAGTCATATCCACATGACTTGTTTCAAATTAGGTCAATTTTTTTTTTCAAAATTATGATTAAGTCATACTTTACAACAATATTTTAAATTAATTCCAAAATCACCCTTTTTAACCATATTTTCTATTGGCAAAATCTTCCACCTCCACAAACCTCATCTACCTCCGGCGAAAACCTCCTCCACCACCTTCGACGACCTTCGACGAGTGCTTCTACGGTGCAGTGTCATTTTTTAATTCACTATAGTAAAATATGGGTCATCTGTTCTTGAAATCGTGAAGATATCTAAGCATTCATAGAATGAAGGATTTGTGAAAGAGACTATTCCACAACTTCCTTTATCAATCCCAGAAAAGGATGTTTCAGCAACGTCCGTGTTTGGAATAATGAACTTAATCGGTCTTTGGTTCGGTTGCGCCGCGTCTTTGCCACGGCTACCGGAGGGCTAGCCGGGCAGTACAAATTTGATGGGAGGAGTGGAGAGTGTGTGGCACTTCTTGGTGTAGCTAAACTAGTTTTGGGATTGAGCAGTTCTTTGGTGAAGATTTTGAATCAATTTCCAGTTGGAGTTTTAGGAGTTTTTTTTGTTGTTTACTGGGATTGAGTTGGCTATGTGTTCAAGGAACATGAATTCTAAGAAAGAATCTGTTGTCATGCTTATTTGCACGATGTTTCACTTGTTGGCTTACTTGAATTTCTTTGTAGGATTGTTGTGCATTTGCTTCTTAGGACAAGAATATTGGGTGATGGCCAATTTGGTTTTACAATTAAGTGCAATAATCTGTAGATCAAATATTGAACTAGAGTTGTCTCAGTGCTAGAGTGTCTATATGGATGATTTGTTTGATAAATTTTATAAGGATGATACTGTATTATAGAAAACAGTATCATAATAAAACAGTAACATAGAATATAGTATCAGTATATTAGTTGTGACCATGATTTGCCGCTTGATATTGTATTATAGAAAACAGCTTGATACTGTATTATAGAATAACAGCTTTATATTGTATTAAGTTGGCCATTAGATGATTTCTTTGTGTTGTTAATTAGTCATGTGTGTTATTTGATACTGTTTTGTATACTGTATTATACAAAACAGTATCACAGAAAATAGTATCACAAAAGAGATGGACATAGAATTCGCACGCGCACTCAGAATTTTTATTATAATATATTTTCAGAATGGTTTCGACGACAATCCGCACTGGTCGCCGCCATCGCTATCACGTCGATAGATTTTACTCGTTTGAAATCGTCTCTTTAGTTTAAAATAATAATCTTTAATTTTTTTTGTCAAAATAGTATCATATATTCTCTAAAACAGTATCACATATAAATATATCTTAATATATTAGTATCATATATGAAAATGTTTTAATAAAACAATATCACATACACAAATTACAATCTAATAAAATAACAGTAACACAGGTTGAAACATTATCATAATAAAATATTATCAAAAATAAAAACATGGTATAAGTATACCATATCACTTTATCTAATTAAAAAGTATCAAAGATTTGTTTTACTAGTTGAAGTCAGGATTGTTGCATTTTGTACAATCTCTAATTGTAAAACTTGGCCTAACATGATACTTAAATAAAACAGTATCATGGATTAAAATAGTATCAAAGCATACGAATACACATTACTTAAATAAAACAGTATCATGGATTAAAACAATAGCATAAAAAAAACTAAGAGATTGAAACATTGTCATAATTAAACAGTATCAAAGATAAAACTAAGAGATTGAAACAGTATCATATGTTGAAACTTTGTCATAATATTTAACTATCATTAGAAACAAGGGAAAAATTCGACAAATAGAAACAGTATCATAGATCGAAAGAGTATCAATCATTTTGCATTATACTCTTAGACAACCTTGTCATAATTAAAAAGTATCAAAAATAAAACTAAGAAATTAAAACAATATCATAGGTTGGAACTTTGTCATAATATTCCAGTATTATTAAAACAATGAAAAAATTCGACAAATAGAAACAGTATCCATAGATCGAAAGAGTATCAAATATTTTGCAATCATAGGTTGAAACATTATCATAATAAATCAATATCAAAGATAAAAGTATGGTGTAAGTGTACCATAGCACATTATTTATATAAAACAGTATCATAGACAAAACATTATCATAATTTACAGTTTGATATCATATTATAGAAAAGTTTGATACTATATTATAGAATAGCAGCTTGATACTGTATTAAGTTGACCATTAGATTATTTTTTTGTGTTGTAAATTAGTCATGTGTGTTGTTTGATACTGTATTATACAAAACAGTATCACAACATAAATGGGCATAAAATTCGCATATGTGCTCAGAATTTTTACTATAATATGTTATCAGAATGGTATCGACGAGACGGTCAAGACCAGTCGCTTTGCCACTGTGTACAATAAATTTTACCAATGTAAAGTCGTCTCTTTAGTTTAAAATGACAATTTTTAATTTTTCTTGTCAAAACAGTATCATACATTCTCTAAAACAGTATCAAAGATAACAAGCGGAGTTGGTGCATCATAATCGTTGCTCGAATAAATGAATTGAATCAGAAATGAATTAACACAGTCCTGATGGTTAAATCAGATCAAATACACAAAAATAAGCTACTTTTAAGCTTAATCAAACATACTCAGAAATGAATTGAAATGAAACAAAATGCAAAAATTATAAATGTCACTTACAGCACACTGAAGCGCAAAAATTTACAAAGACCCAATAAAAATTCAATGAATCCAGCCAGATATAAAGTTTGATATATTAGTATCATAGTTGAAATATTATCTTAATAAAACAGTATCAAAGATAAAAGTATGATATAAGTTCATCAATGTACATTATCTAAATATAAACAGTATAATGGATTAAACAGTATCAAAGATAAAACAGTATCATTGATTAAACAGTATCAAAGTATACTAATGCACATTACCTAAATTAAACAGTATCATGTATTAAAATAGTATCATAGACAAAATTAAGAGATTGAAACATTGGCATAATTAAACAGCAGTATCAAAAATAAAACTAAGAGATTGAAACGGTATCATATATTGAAATTTTGTCATAATATTTTACTATCATTATAAATAAGGGAAAAAATCGGTAAATAGAAATAGTATCATAGATCGAAAGAGTATCAAGCATTTTATATTTTATTCTTAGACAACATTGTCATAATTAAATAGTATCAAAGATAAAACTAAGAGATTAAAACAGTATCATAGGTTAAAAATTTGTCATAATATTTTAGTATCATTAGAAATAAGGAAAATATTCAACAAATAGAAACAGTATCATAAATTGAAAGAGTATCACACATTTTACAATTATAAGTTGAAACATTATCATAATAAAACATTATCAAAAATAAAAACATGGTATAAGTATACTATATCACTTTATCTAATTAAAACAGTATCATAGATTTGTTTTACTAGTTGAAGTCAGAATTGTTGCATTTTGTACAATCTCTAATTGTAAAACTTGGTCCAACATGATAGTTAAATAAAACAATATCATGGATTAAAACAGTATCAAAATATACGAATGTACATTACTTAAATAAAACAGTATCATTACTTAAATAAAACAGTATCATGGATTATAATAATATCATAGACAAAACTAAGAGATTGAAACCTTGTCATAATTAAACAGTATCAACGATAAAATTAAGAGATTGAAACAGTATCTTATGTTGAAGTATCAACGATAAAATTAAGAGATTGAAACAGTATCTTATGTTGAAACTTTGTCATAATATTTAACTATCATTAGAAACAAGGAAAAAATTCGACAAATAGAAACAGTATCATTGATCGAAAGAGTATCAATCATTTTGTATTATACTCTCAGACAACCTTGTCATAATTAAAAAGTATCAAAGATAAAACTAAGAAATTAAAACAGTATCATAGGTTGAAACTTTGTCATAATATTCCAGTATTATTAGAAACAATGAAAAAATTCGACAAATAAAAACAGTATCATAGATCGAAAGAGTATTAAATATTTTGCAATCATAGGTTGAACATTATCATATAAATCAATATCAAAGATAAAAGTATGGTGTAAGTGTACCATAGCACATTATCTATATAAAACAGTATCATAGAAAAAACAATATCATAATTTACAGTTTGATATTATATTATAGAAAAGTTTGATACTGTATTATAGAATAGCAGCTTGATACTGTATTAAGTTAGCCATTAGATTATTTCTTTCTGTTGTTAATTAGTCATGTGTGTTGTTTGATACTGTATTATACAAAACAGTATCACAACAGAAATGGACAGAGAATTCGCATATGTGCTCAAAATTTTTACTATAATATGTTTTCAAAATGGTATCGACGAGACGGTCAAGACCAGTCGCTTTGCTATTGCGTACAATGAATTTTACCAATTTGAAGTCATCTCTTTAGTTTAAAATGACAATCTTTAATTTTTCTTGTCAAAACAGTATCATATATTCTCTAAAACTGTATCAAAGATAACAGGCGGAGTTGGTGCATCATAATCGTTGCTCGAATAAATGAATTGAATCAGAAATGAATTAACACGGTCCTGATGGTTAAATCAGATCAAATACATAAAAATAAGCTGCTTTTAAGCTTAATCAAACATACTCAGAAATGAATTGAAATGAAACAAAATGCAGAAATTATAAATGTCACTTACAGCACACTGAAGCGCAAAAATTTACAAAGACCAATAAAAATTCAATAAATCCGGCCAGATATAAAGTTTGATATATTAGTATCATAGTTGAAATATTATCTTAATAAAACAGTATCAAAGATAAAAGTATGATATAAGTTCATCAAGGTACATTATCTAAATAAAAACAGTATAATGGATTAAACAATATCAAAGATAAAACAGTATCATTGATTAAATAGTATCAAAGTATACTAATGCACATTACCTAAATTAAACAGTATCATGTATTAAAACAGTATTATAGACAAAACTAAGAGATTGAAACCTTGGCATAATTAAACAGCAGTATCAAAAATAAAACTAAGAGATTGAAACAGTATCATATATTGAAATTTTGTCATAATATTTTACTATCATTATAAATAAGGAAAAAATTCGACAAATAGAAATAGTATCATAGATCGAAAGAGTATCAAGCATTTTATATTATATTCTTAGACAACATTGTCATAATTAAATAGTATCAAAGATAAAACTAAGAGATTAAAACAGTATCATAGGTTAAAAATTTGTCATAATATTTTAGTATCATTAGAAACAAGGAAAAAATTCAGCAAATAGAAACAGTATCATAAATTGAAAGAGTATCAAACATTTTACAATTATAAGTTGAAACATTATCATACTAAATCAATATCAAAGATAAAAATATAGTGTAAGTGTACCATAATATATTATCTATATAAAACAGTATCATAGACAAAACAGTATCACGACAAAACAATATCACAACAAAACAGTATTACGACAAAACAGTATCACAATTAGCATTTTTTTTTTACAATTAAGGTATATTGATCTTTTATCTCTAAAATGTAACTTTAATTGAATTAAGTTTTGACAATATGACTTTAGAACCTATAAGTACCAAAACAGTGACCGGCCTTGAATTTACCCATTATTAATTGACCACGCTTCGCCAAGTGACACGCTTCCATGTAATTTTCGTTACAAATAAAAAAATTAATTAATAATAAATAAATAAATATATATTACATATGTTATTATTATTTTTTTTTGTTAGGAATAGTTACTTGAAAGACAATATTTATACTTCTCATTGACAGTGGTCCATGAAAAGTAGATGTGGTTATGATGATAAATGATTACACTTTGGTGGATGACGGCTGTACTCCTTGGAACGCCTTCCTCAAGTGTTCACTCGCCTTGTTGACTCGCTCATCTCGCTGGTCTCATAGGCTCGCCACTAACAGATAGACATCAATAACCTAGCTGCCATTATGGTAGCCAGACAGGCAACCCATATATTGACAGTTACCATAAGTAATTGGAAAGATAAAACGCCAACAATTGAGAAGAAGAAACATCCCTAATTAACTCCTAATAATGAGGGATATGAAGAGGCACCCATCATCAATGACCATTGAAGACCATAACTACAGGTCATCCCTATAAATAGAGGCCAACCTCCAGGTAAAAATAGAACATACATATTCAATATTGTTATTCTGTGTATTTTATTTAATCACTTATTCATTATCACGCCGGAATAGAAACGGGAGAAAGAAGTCCCGTCACCATTTGCACGTCTCTACCATTGCTGCCGCCACACTCGTAGGAAGAGAAAACATTTAATCATCACCTATAAATATCATCTTTATAACATTTTATATTACACTATGTTTTGTACTTCATCAAGTATAAGAGCAGGTAAATTGTTTGCGAATCCCTTGTTTAATTAAGCACCAACTTCTGGGATGTATATTTCCTTTCAAAGTCTTTCCTCAAACATAGGATTTTTTTTTCTTTTTTTTCTTTTTTTTCTTTGGCTTTACTTACTAAATCAAATTCTCCACTGAACTCCATGAACTTTTGAAAGACTTCGGACTTCTCCTCTAAGAGATATACTTAGAAGTGATCATTAATAAATGATTGCAATAAGGCTTACCTAAGCATTATGGAGTGGAGACTCGGCCAAAGATGTCAGCTTAAATGAGATAGTCTACGCCCTATGGACTATGGTCGATCGAAGGTCTTGTGCAACTTTCTAATCCATCTTTGTCTAACTAGCTCATAACAAAATGTTATATTAAGATTGACATTATTCATATATATCTCATTTCTTCAAAATATCGAGGTAATTAAGCTCCTAAGCCTAAAGAGATAATGCTATCCAACAATTTACAGAAGTTAACCTCTTTAAAATATCGAAGTAATTCAAAAGGTTTATGATAAATAAATTTATTTAACAAGTAATTTTAATACCTATTAATGAGCAATTATCTCAAATACAATTATGATGAGTTCCGCTCATTTGTAGAGAAATTTTGGGCTCGAAATAATTAGTTTGGGCCAACCCGATTTTTGGGCCGAGCTAATTTTTAAAGTAATAATTTCACCATATACTACAAAACATAAAATAATGGAAAATTGTCTAAAAGTCATCTACAAGTGACTTGTTTCAAATTAGGTCAAAATAAATTTCAAAATTGTTAATAAGTCATACTTTCATTAAATTTTCATATTAATTCCAAAATTATCCCTATGATCTATATTTCTCACACACTGCTACAGCCACTACTATTCCGCCACACCACCACCACCACCACCACCACCACCACCACCACCACACCTGTGCCCACCGAATCAAGAGAACATTCCAAAATCTTATTTGGTGATAGAGTGAACTTGAAAACTACAGAAATCGTTGGAGATCTTTTTCATTGAACCCATAGCCACCTGCCGGATTTCATGAAACCCATAGTCACCTGCCAGATTTTTTTTGCTTTTATGTTGTGATCTGTTTCATTGTTATCTTTTTCTTCACAATCTCTTGAAGCAACGATGTTTTTTTTCTCTATTAAGCGTCTTTTCGAAAAAATCGAAATTCATAAGCATAAATCCTTTATAGCTCTTGTTTTCTCTCGCAAAAGTATCTTGAAGGAAGAGTTGTATTCTGTTAGAATACGCTAGATTCTATAGATAATCTTCAAGATTTCAAAGAACTATTATATCGTGTTCGTTGAGATCCGGATCCACTGATTTGTTCTTTTCAATAACTTTAAGGATGATTTTGCCCTTCAAAATTTCTGTTGGAGACTGTTGCTCACTTGAATTCTGAACTGTCCTAGATGGAAAAATTCATTATTGGTCTGATCCTAGTTTTCTATTCGTGCATCTGTTGGTTTCCCTTGTTTTTCTTTGTTTTTCTTGTGGGAAGGTGCTGGAAGTTGAGTAAACCTCTTATTTTTCATCTGTGGTTCCTGCTTCCACATAGGAATGCTTCGTTGGTTTATGTTGTCTCGCAAACTAGCATGCATTTTCTTAGTTTTAATCCATGATAATCGCTTTTTTTTAGGTAATGTGCATTAGTATATTTTGATATTGTTTTAATCCATGATACTGTTTTAATCATATGATATTGTTTGAATGTCTTAGTTTTAATCCATGATACTGTTTTGTTTGGGTAATGTGCATTAGTATATTTTGATATTGTTTTAATCCATGATACTGTTTTAATCATATGATATTGTTTGAATATCTTAGTTTTAATTTATGATACTGTTTTGTTTAGGTAATGTGCATTAGTATATTTTGATATTGTTTTAATCCATGATATTGTTTTAATCATATGATACTGTTTGAATGTCTTAGTTTTAATCCATGATACTGTTTTGTTTAGGTAATGTACATTAGTATATTTTGATATTGTTTTAATCCATGATATTGTTTTAATCATATGTTACTGTTTGAATGTCTTAGTTTTAATCCATGATATTGTTTTGTTTAGGTAATGTGCATTAGTATATTTTGATATTGTTTTAATCCATGATACTATTTTAATCATATGATACTGTTTGAATGTCTTACTTTTAATCTATGATCTTCGTTTTGTTTAGGTAATGTATTAGTATATTTTGATATTAATTTAATCCATATTTTGAATCTATGTAGAATAATTTTATTTATGATACCGTGCTTTTATCTTTGATATTGTTTAATCTTGCACAAATGGTCCCTGACTTTTGCACTTACTACGGGTTGAGGACCTATCTTTTATTTTGACAGCTTTAGCCCTATTTCAAATGTTTTTGGCGTCAATGGTCCTTTTCATGATTTTCCATCCATATCACCGTGAAAATTGACGGTATAAATTTTTTTATTTAAAAGGGGCTTTTTGCACAAATGGTCCCTAACTTTTGTAAAGGAAAATTTGCAAAAAAAGTCCCTAATCTTTCAAAAAGTGTTGAAAAGTTCCATAACTTTTAATCCTAACACATATGACCTCAAATATTTTTGACAATTTTACCCATAACTTAAATAAATTAAAAATAACTCATAAACCTTTTCAAAATACAAATAAGTCCTAAATCTTTTATTTTTTTACTGATTTACACTTAATATAATAAAAAGTGTGTCATCAAGTCCCAAAATTTTTAATTTTGTTCACCAAAATGACATTTAAAATGTGTTTGATTAAAATCAAATTTTTTAGTAAAAGTTGTTGAAATGTGTGGTTGAAAAGTTGTGGGACCATAAAATGTGTTGTTAAAATTAATTATTGATTTTGACTTTAACTTTTTAAAGAAAATCAAATTGAAAACAAATGGGCTCTTAGAGTCTCTGATTTTGTCCAGCCATTCATTAATTAACAAAAAATTATACATATGATCAAAATTTTACCAATTTAAAATTTTAATTTATTTTTCATATCAATTACTAGAGGTGGCAAAAATGGGCCACCAAATCGATGGGGCTAACCAGAGTCCTGGGCTCTGGGGTGCTGGCTGGTCCAATAAAAATTGATCAAATAAAAATTAGGTCAATTTAGTTCTGTAACCAGCTAATCTGACGGACCGGCTTGATAAATTTTTTTGCCCAAGTCCCCGCCCCCACACTTCAAACACTTCAAAATTGATCAAATAAAAACTAGGCGAGCTTTTATTTTGTTTTGTTTTGTTTTTTTTTAAAATTATAAGTAATTATTTTGAAAAATAAGTTAAAAATGTAAGTTGAAATTTGGTCCAAAGAAATAACGACCCATGTAAAATTGGGTCGATTTAGCCCAATCCAATCTTTTAAATGACCCGTCTAATTTCGTGTTTGGCCATCCATCTAGCCCATTTGCCAGCTTCTACCAATTACTAAATAATAATTAAAAAAATTCTTCACAATCTTCACCCACCACCACCTTTTTTAAAATTAGTATGAAAAATAAATTAAAATTTTAAATGGTCAAATTTTGATCATGGGTATAATTTTTTGTTAATTAATGGACCACCGGACAAAATCTGAGAGACTCTAAGAGCTCGTTTGTTTTAATTTTGATTTCGTTAAAAAAAAAAAGTCAAAGTCAACAATTAATTTTAACACACATTTTATGGTCCCACAACTTTTCAACCACACATTTCAACAACTTTTTACTAAAAAATCTGATTTTAATTAAACACATTTTAAATGTCATTTTGTTGAACAAAATTAAAAATTTTGAGACTTGATGACATACTTTTTATTATTTTAAATGTAAATCAGTAAAAAAAAAAGATTTAGGACTTATTTGTATTTTTGAAAAGATTTATGAGTTGTTTTTAATTTATTTAAGTTAGGAGTAAAATTGTCAAAAGAGTTTGGGGTCACATGTGTTAGGATTAAAAGTTATGGGACTTTTAACACTTTCTAAAAGATTATGGACTTTTGTTTGCAAATTTTCCTTTACAAAAGTCATGGACCATTTGTGCAAATAAGCCTTTTTTAAATTAAAAATTTCTACCGTCAAATTTCACGGTGATTTGGATGGAAAATCATGAAAAGGACCATCGACGCCAAAAACATTTGAAATAGGGGCTAAACCGCCAAAAATAAAAAGATAGGTCCTCAACCCGCAGTAGTGCAAAAGTCGTGGACCATTTGTGCAAATAAGCCATTGTTTAATTATGACAATGTTTGAACCCGTGATCTTGTTTGAATGTCTTTGTTTTATCTATGATCTTCGTTTTAATCCATGATAATATTTTGTTTAGGTAATGTGCATTAATATAAATTGATAATGTTTTAATCACATGTTTTAATCGGTGATATTGTTTTGCATAATCAAGATCAAACAAAACATATGACTAATTAAACAAGATCAAAGATAAAAGCATGATATCATAGTCATGTGTGTTGTTTGATCAGACATGCAAAACAAAGATCACAATAAAAATGATCATAGAATTTGCACGCGTTGCTCGAATTTTTATTATAATATGTTTTCGGAATGGTCTCGATGAGACGGTCAAGACCAGTCGATTTTCCACTGCGTATGATGGATTTTACCCATTTGAAGTCATCTCTTTAGCTTAAAATGACAATCTTTAATTTTTTTTTTCAAAACAGTATCACGGATTAATGTACATTCTTTTGCTGCAAATTAAAGCTCTTCCAAGGTATCTGAGTCCCTTAAAAGCAAACACATACTTCACCAGAGCAATGCCAAGATGAAGAAAGAAGAACTGTCAATCATTATTAAGTTAATGAGAAGTCATGCAAAGAATTCTCATCTAAAACTATGAACAATGTTTCTAATTCTTCTTTTGAATTAGAATATGTTTGAGATTCAATTAGGACATAGATTCTCATTGGATAGATAAGTATAAATATATAAGATGTTTAATGGTATGTAGACGAATTAATCAGTAGATAATAAACAAGAGAATACTATTGTTCTTAAAATATTTCATTAGTAGTACAAAATTATAGGTTTAACAGTATCACAAAAAACAAGATCATCAAAACCACCACAAAACAAGATTATCACAATTAGCGTTTTTTCAATTAAGGGTATGTTGGTCTTTTAGCTCTAAAATATGACTTTAATTGAATTAAGTTTTGAAAGATATGACTTTAGAGCTCATAAGTGCCCAAACAAATGACCGACCGAATTTACCCTTATATGATTTAAAAATACTATTTAAATATTTTTATTCTAAAAATACTGTTTTTTATTTTTGTAACACTTGTTGTTACTTAACAAACATAACAAATGTAACAACAAGTGTTACAAAAATAAAAAAACAGTATTTTCATAATTAAAAAAAAATGACAGTATTTTAAAAAATATTTTATCACCGATCGTAGGAAGGTTTACTCTGCTACAAGCACAAAAAAGGTACTTATTTGTTCGTCACTACGTCTTCATCTTCTCGAACCAAAATCCATATCTGTTTCTCAATTTCTTCATTTCTTCTTGTTCTTTTCCATATTCATCAAAATCAAACCCCTTCAAACAAAACTCTCACTCTCTCTCAATTTTCAACATTCTTCTCAATTCCTCAATCTATTAAAATCTTCTACGGTCGGATCCCACTGCAAAAAAAAAACGGTATAGTTTATTATGGTTATTTCCGAAAAAACCTAGGTTCAGTCAACCTAGTACTTGGGCTGGGTTTCCTATTCTCATGGCCCAAATAGGCCCAAATTATTTGTCGAGTACTACTCGGCATTTGAGCCCTTGCCGGAAGCATATCTCAACACAAATTTGTGCAAAGTGCAGAAAAGATAGAATTGAAAGAGACGATGCCATGGAAAAACAGTCCCTTCGACCACTGAGAAAAATGTTAAAATCCAGCATCAGCGTCGACGATATAGGAGAGGACCTCATTCAAAATATACTATGCCGGCTGCCGGCCTCGTCGTTCGCATCGGCAGCGTGCGTTAGCAACTCCTGGAACTCTATTTGCAATCGCATCCTCTTCTCTTTCCCTAAACTATCATCGGCCCTTTCTTTCAACCCTTCTCTTGAGGTACTGTAATTATAATAGCGTTTCGGGAGGTGAATGTTTTAGTGTTTGTGAATTTTGCATTATGCGTAACATGCTCGGTTCAAATGAATAATTTGTGAACAAATTCAATATCTTTTTCCTTACGTTTATTTCGTTTTTGTTTCACTCGAGTCTGATTAATAGAGGAAGTCCAATTCACATTGATTTTGACGGCAATGAGTAATATTATATGTTTCTTTGAAGAAAGTACCAGTTATCACAGGAAAAAAAAAGAAAAATTAAAAATCAGCCACGACATCAATTCAAAGAGAAGGGATGATATTCATTTTGCATTTTTAACATTTATTTAGTTCCAGTTTTATCTTGGTTCTTCATCCAATTCTTGTGCTGATGATTATAGGATGCTGTGAGTGAAGTTGTGGATAAAGTTTTATCTAAGCCCACGCGACCCCATTTTGCCCTGGCCTCAATTGGTCCCTCGTTTAGCTTGCAACAAGCTCACCAACTAGTATGATTCACCCCTTTCTCTATATACATGTACATGTATGCACGTAATTGTCAATTCATCAATGCCAGTTAGTTACTCAGTAAAAGTTGACGTTTTGCAGATTACTGGAAAATTCGGTTCTGAAGTTCCTGTAATTGTCAATATATCAGAGGGGATTATTGGGAGGGATGCACTTACAGATCAGTTTAGAGAGGTATTCTCTGATGATTATGTTAATTTTCAAATGATAACTTCATGCAAACAAGCTTCAAATTTTAAATCATAAGGTTCCCTGTAATTCCATCATACTGTGTTGTGTTCTTTGGTGCTTGTACATTTCTTGGGCATTATGAAGCATATGATTATGGACATATTTTGTTGTTCCCTTTGATCTCTAATTAGGGAGATTGAGGCATGCACTTTTTTTTTTCTTGGAAAGAAAAAAAACTCTTGTAACTTGTTATTGATGTAGGTTCAATGGGAAGTAACTGAGGAGGAAGAGGAAGATCCTGCTGGGGCATCGCCCAATGAGAATGTGAACCGAGGCATCATATTGGCAGTTGGTTTTTTACCGGGATTAAAGGCCCATATAGTCCCCTTGTTACAAGAGAAGGTAAATCTATTGTATATAGGCCGGGAAAAAATGGTTTTAGTTTACTGCATCGATTGAGTTTCCTTTCAATGTCTATAATTACTCAGAATTTTTCATATTTGCATCAGGTTTCATGATAGCTTTTATTTATCATTTGAGTGTTTAAAAATTATAATCTCTAATTTCTCACTGAGCTATTAAGCAAAGAGTAATTTCAATATTTTACTTTTGGCATAATTTAATTTGAAATGGGTGTCAAATGTCAATATCAGGATCCTCGAGGGCTTCTTATTGATGAATTTGTGATGAGCATCAGGGAATACACCTCTTCTGTTTCAGGGTCTGGTTCTCCTTCTGGAATCGTGTTGTTTTCTGTGAGTTGATACTCTTTTTTATTAATTCTTGTGCAGGCTCTTGTAAATTCACCTAGTTTGTCTTTATCTGAAGAAATTGCCCTCGCTTATATTGTTTTCTGATCCAAACTAAAACTTTTCCCAAGTTTCTAAAATCCTTGCCTCTTAAATTTAGTTTTCCTTTAACTCTCAAATTGGCTGTAACAACCTTCTCTTGTGTAGTTCACTCACAAAAGTGGACACCAAATGGTTTTTGCAACTTATTGGGCTCCTTCGTCCATTTTTCACAAAAGGACAAAAGGGCTGGCTAATGCAGTTCAATAGTTGACGACAAGTTGAGAAACATTTAGTCAAAGGGCAATTCAAACTTGTTATATTTTTAAGGGGCATTTAGGTACTTCTTTACATTCCAAAAAATTTCTTTCTTGAATTTGTTTCTTACATGTGAAATCAATTATGTGCTAGGACCGAAAAACTGACATCAAACCTGTGCTTCAAAAGTTGGGTGAGTAATGAAATTACATCCATAGTTATGTTAAAAGGATAAAATGTTCAAGAAAGTGAAACAGAGGTTCGGTACTTGCTGACTACTAATAAACAGCCGAACCTGCACTTTGTCTTTGGGGTTTTATAAGAAACTGAGATGTATATTTTTTGCTTGCTTCTTCTTTGCAGATCATGCCTTTTCCTTGGACACTGTCATTGTGGGTGATGGGGGTAGTCAATTCCTATATAGAAGTGATGACAGAAACTATACAACCAGGAGGCCCGCAGTTGCCCTTCTATTTGTGAAGGAAAGGGACAAGCCTTTGGGTGAGTTTATTCTTCACTTCATTCCTACAAGCAACATTTAGGGGTAAATACCACATAATTGAAATTGTTAAAATGTCAGCTGTCAAAAATGCATTATGTGCCACTAGGTAAAGTGTTCTTTCGAATATTGTTTGTTGATTTAATTAATACCAAAATCTCCTATTCTGGTTACATGTCAATGTGCAGGTATTGGGGAAACTAAATTTCATGTCATGTTATCAACTGGCCTATCACCACTTGGTTCCACATACAAGTCAGTATCTGTTAAAAGCAATAAAAGTTCAACATGGCTAACCGCCATCAGAGACACACTTCATGAAGATCTTGATGGCCAAAGTATTTTAGACGAGATCTACGATCAGGTATCAGCATTCAAACTTTACCACTATTGGTAGTTACTTTTAGCAGGTGAAGTAAACACGGTTTTATAGCTTGAGTGTGACTGTGTCACGTGATGGTGGTAGAGCAAATTTCGTAATAATCCGCCAAAGCATTGAATCGAGTGACAGTATTGCCCTTCTGTCTCAAAATAAATATATTCAATACAACTTTTCCTTTTGATAGTCACTCAGCACTATAGATGTTTTAAATTTAAACAATTAATTACAATCTTTTTGTCTCTTTTATTGTTGAGCCGTCAAAAGTCTCCGTATTCTGCACTATTTTTTTCAGATAGAGTTGCTGAAATATTCTTTTAGTTTTTTCTAATAGCGGTAATTCACAACAGCTCGGAGACCGTATTCAATTTCCCGTTTTCTACCTAGGAGTAACGAAAAGAAGAAGATGCTCGGTTGGGCGGGAAAAAGTAAGACGAATAACATTTCATGAATTCCATGAAGTTTTGGGGTAAGTTACACTTTTTGTTCTGCTTCACTCTTATGCTCATGATCTCTTTTTCTTGATATTCAACTATAGTCACTCAAGGAACAGAACACCTGAATTTTGAATCGTTAGAATTGTCAATAAATTTCATATACAAACCATTTGAGACATCAAAATGTAAGTTCAGGTAGCCAGCTCAATGTCGGTTGGGGTTCAGTTTAGTTGAGTTATGAAACGTCTGTTTGTCTGGAAGTATATCGAGAACAACCTGTTAAGAAGATAGATACTCCCACTATCTCTCCCTCCTATGATCTCTTTAGTAGATTGCACACAGAATAAGTGTATCTATTTAAAAAATGTACCTGTGTCAAATGACAATCTTCTATGAACTCAATTTTGGTAGCCAAACTTCTAAATTACTTACTCTGTTGAAATTATACTTCATAAAAGTAATAATAAGAACTAAGGAAGCATGCCCCACATACCACATCAAAAGGAGAAAAATTGTGCCTTCTTGTACTAGCCTTAGAGTGATCCACCAATTTAAGATAGGATATGACTTGTGAGTTGAGATTCACTTGTGGTTGGAAAGGTACAAGGTGAATCATTTCTCTTCATCTTTTCTTTTCTTTTGCCTTCTAGGGCTCCATTTTTCCAGGTGGGAACACTTTTCAAGATTACTTATGCATTTTCCAATGTTTGGTATGCTAAAGAAAAATTGGTTTATGTAAATTCCTGGTTGAAGAAAAACCAAGTCAAATTGGATGAGAATGTTCTCTTTTGTCCCGCTCCGTCAATTAGTTGAAATAAAATAAAGATAATGGTAATAATATTGGATAGTTAATATTTTTATGCCATTTTACTTACAAGTTATTGAATAGTTTTATATTATTAAAGCTTATTTAATAAAAATTTTAAGCATGTTAGAGCATCTCCAATAGACTCTATATTTATAAAGAGCATATTTGGCATTTTAGAGAGCATCTGTAAATTTAGAGAGTAAAATTTTTTAAGTGCTCCAACAATCTCTTTATCTTTAACATTTTATTTTATTTCTTCCAATAAGTATTTATTATTTTTTCATTTATTTTTTTTAACATGCCTCTCTTCTAATTATTATATGATTTTATTCTATTTTTTCTATTTTATTTTGTATACACTATTTAATTCAATCATTATTTGGAGTATTGAAAATTGAAATTGTTTGAATGCATTTAATTATAGAGAGTGGGTCTGGAGAGCCAAACACACTCTCTATTTTAAAAAGTTAATTTAGAGAGTCCGTTGAAGCATAATTTTAAAATTTGGCTTTTTAAAATAGAGAGAATTTTATGTTTAAAGAGCCCATTGGAGATGCTCTTATAATCAATTGATATGATGCCCAAAAGATGAACTTGATGAGACTACTTTGAAATTGACATTATGTTGACAAATTAGTTGGTTGAAATATTTAAAATTGTTCGAAAATGATATATTGAGTCTTAGAGCATCTCCAAGAGACTCTTTATTTATAAGAGCATCTTCGGTATTTGAGAGAGCATCTATAAATTTTTAGAGAGTAAATTTTTTGAAGTGCTCCAACAGTTTCTTCATCTTTAACACTTTATTTTACTTCTCCTAATAAGTATTTATTATTTTTTCTTTTAACATGCTTTCCTTTTAATTATTATATGATTTTTCTCTATTTTATTTTGTATACATTATTTAATTCAATCGTTATATAAAGTATTAAAAATTGAATTTCTTTAAATGCATTTAATTATAGAGAGTGGATAAAAGTAAATTTGGAGAGTCTTTTGGAACATAATTTTAAGAGCGGACTCTTTAAAATAGAGAGCATTTTGTGTTTAAAGAGCCTCTTGGAGATGCTTTTATTCATAGTAAATTTGGGGTCAACTCCATGAATCTTTTTTGCATTTCAATTTGGCATATAGTTACGTCAACTTGAAGATACAAAGCAATCACATCTTTTGCTAGGACAACCGGCCTGCTAATTTTAATATATATAAAACTTTGAACTATTCAGCTTTTTAATTTTCTCATCAATTGTAAGACCGTGATTTTTCTATTTTGATCACAAAAATCCTCTTTATGTATATACAATCATAAATGCAGTTATATAGGAGCATCCTGCGAGCCCTTCATTAAATTAGTATGGGCACGTGTATGCATACTTGATGACATTGTAATTGCGGTGAAGCATGTCTGACTACTCTAGTCTTTTCTCCTTCCTTTATAACCAATGCAAGACATGAGTGTGTTCTCTTGTTTATCAGAGGAAATGAAGAGTATCTATTTGTCAATTCGGTCGGCATTAATTCTGGAGATCTCTTTCACTTTTACCTCTCGGATTCTAAAGCTGCATTGTCTTCTTGCAAAGACGTCTCTGATAAACTCGGACAATTGAAGCAAGATTGTAACTACACAGACAATCGTGTTGGTGGTAGTGTCACTAATGGTAACACAAGGGAAGTATTTGGTGGCATTATCTTCTCTTGCTGTGGTCGAGGTGATTCGTTTTTTGGACAACCTGGTATTGACAGCCTGCCATTTCTGGAGAACTTTCCGGGGGTTACTTTTGGAGGTACTTATTGTAATGGGGAAATTGGACGGGGAAATTTGAGTTTGTACGGGCAAGGCACTGAAGAAGGTGGCGATGCCCGTTGCTCTTGGCACGCCTTTAGCGCTGTCTACCTAATCATGTCCTACACCCCTCCACTGCCGCAGGGTAAGCTTGTGAGCACTGAACCTGGTTGTTCGAGTTCAAATCAATGATTTGTTCGGGTACCTGGATTGTAAGAGTTGAACCTGACATGAACTATCCATGACTATGACCTGGTGATCTTGTCATGTCCGGGTACACATGTTTTGCTTGGATTTTTACCTTGTAATTTTTAAGGACATAATGAATTGTGGTTATGGGAATTTACTTTTGAATATGCATTTGTTGAAATAACGCAGCATTTTATATATCGATTTCCCAATTATCGTAAATAATAATGTATTATGAGACCGAATAATGTAATACGAAAAATTTGTTGGACGCTCGACTCTTAAGATATAATTTTTGTCTATCCAAATAAGTTGATATTTGGGAGAGAATGCAAGGTGTCGTTGATTGACCTTGTGAGGAGCGCGCTACATCTAGGGATGGCAACGAGGTGGGCCGAAGCTGGAGCGGCCATTACTATTCCGGCCTGTTGGGGATTTTTGGTGGGCGGGGATTGAAAACCATTACTATTCCGGCCCCGTTGGGGATTTTTGGTGGGCGGGGATTGAAAAATTTCTATTTATCGTTCCGTTTATTTAATTAATTAATTTTTAATATTATTTTAATTTTCTTAAATACGATTTATATTTTAAAACATAAAAATAAAATTAAAATATTCGGGGGTGGATTTGAAAAAATCGGGGCGGAAACCATGATCTTCGTCAACACTCCGATTACTAACGGAGCAGGGCAAGGTGGGACGGGTGCCATCCCTAGTCGCAACAAAAGGATGGTTCCCTATGCATTTCGTATTTTCAAAAAAGTACATTTCCAAAAGAAATTGAAAACAGAAAGGTGATTTACGTCGATCTTGACATAGACTCTTATAATATCTTAATAATTCAATATTTAAAACGGTCTCAAAAATTAATGAAGAAATGCAAAAAACCTAAGAATACATGTATTGGAGAAGAGACCTTGCTCGATTCTTGTAGAAGATACTAAGTAAAACGTTTCGATCAAAACGTTTATCATAGAATATAGCATATTGAATAAAATAAAATAAAAATATTATCTATTATACAATCAACTTTGTATTTGTAACAAATTATGTAAATAACATTTAATAAAATTGATTGAAGCTTTATTAAGGGTAGACAGGTAGAGTATTTAACTTTCGAGAATATGTTCCAAAGAGAGCACCTAATTTCTCAGCAATAAAATTGTGTCAAAACTAAGAGTTAATGAGAAACTTTCTTAACAAACATCAATGTAACATGGCAAAATGAACACGATATTGGCACGGCTCAATCAAACTAAACGACCCAAATCTCTTGGGAGATTTGATTTGATTGAGCTGTTCCAACATCATCATTAGCCAGTCGCACAAAAAAAGAAAGAAAGAAAAATTACCTTGAAGACATCTTCTCATACTCATAAAGATAGACATAAAATTTGTAATAATAGAAATACTAACACTCTCTTTATATTGTGATTTATCTTCTTTGATTGTCTTGAAGAGCCAAAGAGAAACAGAAGAAATGAGAGAGGAAACTAGAAAGAAAGTTTTGTTGAAAAATTCAAGTGATTGATGTGGGAATTTATATTAAAAAGTTTAGCAATTAGGTATTCTATAAGCATGTAGTGGTTGATGACATTTACACATTGACAAAAGGAAATGTCTTTTTCTCCCAAAATTTCAATTAATTTGAATGACCCTTTTGCCAGCTTGTAAACCTCATTTTCATACGTAAGTTATGATCATCATTATGTCATGGACAAAACAGGTTGTAGTAGACAAAATTTATGAGTAAAATAAGGCACAATAAGCAACTAAACGTTTAATCGCGCTTTTATATATACTCAAATTTTTAGTTTTATTTAATTCATGTTCAAACTTTTAAAGATATTTTTATCCATACCTAATTTAACCAGTCGTTGACAACTCTATCTAACACTTCAGTCATATGTGACAATTAACGACGTTAACTCCTTTAGCAACATGTTCTAATTTATGATGTTCATGTACGACACCCATTTAATAATTCAAATGAAATTGATTTCATCTTACTCTCGCTACTGAATTGTGATATTATGGTGTTAATTGAGGTTGCATGGGGTTGAAAGAGGACGTGGGAATATATAGGGCAATATAAAATTGACATTTAGAGTTGTCAAGTTGTCAACGATTGGTTAAATTAGGTATAAATGAAAATCATATTTGGAGTTTGAGTATTGATTAGGGACAATTGAAAGTTTGGGTACCTATAAAAAAACATATTTGGAAGTTCGAGTACCATTTGAGCTTTTTAATAAAAAATGGTTTACTAAGTAGTAAATCAGATTTTTCAATTTTTTTTTTTTTTTTTACTTTTAGGCCATAAAATCATCGTCTTATCCAAAATAAACATATCAAAGAGGCACGAAGGAATTTGGTTTGAAAATTATTTTGAGTGAAAGTTAAACAGAAAAATAAAGAAAAAAAGTTGTTCAACCTACCAAAAAGCTCAAAGTGGCAACTCAAAATTCTTCTTTCTTTGGTCCACATATTGATTTGTGCTTAAAAGGCTAATAATTTTGGAACCTTTTTGGTAGGTCAAATGGGTTTATGATAGGTTTCATGTAATTATAAAATTAGGGGAGTGTATTTTGATCGAATCGAACTTTTTGAGTTGGGCCGAATTGGGCCGGAAGTTCCGGTTAGGTTCCACAAATATAAAATTAGGAAACGGAATCTAGAACCGATCGGGTCAGGATCAGGGTCAGGGTCGTGGTCGGGTCGTGGTCGTCGGTCAATTCTTGATTATTGAACTAGAACAATATGTACCTTATTGAAACTGAATTTGTCATTTTTATAAATTTTTTATTTTTTACAATTTACTCACCCAACCCAATGATTCATAACCAACACCACGATACCAAAAACAAGAGTCCAATTATCTAAGATCCAAACCAAAAGTATAAAACTCATTACTCTTAAACTCAAACTCAATTGACCCAATTCTAATTACCAAAATCTCAAATTCTCAATCACTATTTACTCAGATACTCAATACAAACATTATTGTCTGTCTCGCACTTTCGTTCATCTCTCTCACTCAATACATAGTGAGACGAGCGAAGACAAAACTCCTCTAACCGAAACGAATTCTCAATTTTGAGAGGTAATTTTCTTTTTTCTAACCCTAATTTATAAGTTTGCAATTTTGGTGTCTATTCTTCTAATTAATATTTATATTTTTCATAAATTGTTTTAATATCTAACGTACATTAATGTTAACGGGTTGTAATTTTTAATTTTTTTCAAAACGTGTTTTTCAATTCACAATTTTAAATTATCACAAGTGAAGTTGTCCCTTGGCTTGAACTGTTAATATAGTGTTTTGCAATATAGGAAAAAGAAAATTAGTTTCGGAAACAAAAAAAAAAAACCTCAACCTGTCCTTAGAGCTAATGTTTGTTGATCATATTTGTCAAGCTGGAGTGAATAGAATTAGAAGGAATTAAAAAAAATCAACACGTAAAAGATTTTGTTAATTACCTCACCAAATTTAATCTAGTTCAACGTTGGAAATTTATCAATAGATGGACAGACCTTGAGATAATATTTGAAGTTTGCCTGAAGTAAATGAGGCAAAATAATCATTCTATTCTAATATGGACAATATTTTGCCAATCCGTTTATTAAAATGAAAAAACAAAAGAACGCACATCTTCAAAGCGATAACAGACTTCAGATTCACCATAAAGAAGTTAGCTAACGGTCCGGATGACAACCGATTGAACTAAAGAAACTACACATGTTAGAGCAAGAGCTTTTCATATGTCCAAAGAATATAATAGGAAGTAGGAAACGGAGAGTCCCAAGAATGAGAATTCTTAGCCTAGTAGCTAGTGTTAAGGGCCCAACTCCAATAAGAGGAGTGAAAGGCATATCTTATTTCGAATTTCACATACTAACTTTGCACCACAAGAAAAGAAATCTCTAAGTAAGGAAGTGCAATTGGACTGTTGCACTAGAATGACTTTTCAGTTTATTTCTATACTCTTTCACACGATTAAAGGGATTCACTCGTTTTTTTTCTTCAATATTATCTAGTACTGTCCAATCCACCTTCTCAAATACCAAACATGCCATTAGTACATTGCTAGTACACTATATTAGCTGAGATTAAGGACAAAATTTATGTGACAAAATTTATCAATCACGAACGAGTCAAATGTATCCAACATAATATAAGTTTTTTAAAATGTGACCTTACTACTGAATTATTATTGGTTGTGGATTGTCATTAGATTGTAATAGCCAATTATTGTATAATTAATAGATTTTTAGGGACAAGTTGTTTCCTCTCAAACCCTAGCGGTTGGTTATTGGGATTGAGGCCATAGAGAAAACACATATTCCCAACCCTACATGCATACATCATATAATTTACTTTAAACCTAATTTATTTGTCCCTTTTCTAATTAAAATACCCAAATTGCCTCCAATCGAATATAGCTATATGCACACGGATACAAATTAAATTGGATTTTGCCTATGCCGGCTGCCTTTAGTTATTAGTCTGTTGCTAATAAACTAAGCAATTTATTTAAATTTTGAGACAATTTGCTCAATATTAAGAAATTCTATTGAATTTAGATAACTTGTTTTGTAATGGGTTCACTTGTTCTTCTAAATCTTTTTCAAATGCTGCTGCACCAACTAAACTTTATTCTCAATAATTTGAGTTGTTGATAAATTTAAAGGATAGTTGCTATATTCATCCCTAACCTAAGACCTCTATTACAAGTTGGTCTTTGACCCTTGAGACGGAGGTGAAATTGGGGGTGCGATGGGTTTGAAGAGGCGAAAACCTAAAACAAAGATCTAGGGTGAAAGTGAGAGTGATGTGGGGTGAAAGTGGCAAGAGTGGATGGTATACTCTCGAAACATTGCTTCACGTGCAAGGCATGTGCTATTTTAACGGCAAATTGAATAGAACCCGTAATTAAAACTACAAGTGCAACAAAAGTCAAAGTTAAGAACCAAAATGTCCGTTTTTAATGGTTAAAAATCAACCATAGAGGCACATAAGAATGGTGGAGATACAACCTGTAGGCCTCATTAGAAAAATATTTGAATCTGGTCCAACTACTTATCGTACATGAGTACTCGTGGACACATTAATATAGCAGATAAGATTAGAAACTTGGATTTCTTATTTTTGAGCAGTGTTTGGTAGGCCAACCAATTGTTCCAGATATGCAACAATAATGGACTGCCTCTACGCCCATTTTATGCTCTGCCTCCAGCTCATCAGACACTAGTTGTTGGCCTACAATTTATCAAATCCTTTTCGGCATGTTTAATAAGTTAGATTAAATAGTATTTGACAGTATCATGAAAGATCAAAGTTGTTAACATCTTATCAACTATTCTATTAAATCGTATCTAATATTGTGTACCAAATATTCCACGCCCTTATTGCAACTCATTCGATTTTATCTTCATAATTCATGTTAGTTGGAATCCCTCCAAACATGAATGCAACAATTCAAATATTACACATTTATGGCAAGCCCCAGCAAGGCCAAAAATTCCACAAGGAAAAAAAAAAAAAAAACAATCTTGACAAGTAAACCATTTCATATCCCATTTACTTGTACAAGCAATTACATAAGCAATAAAATCACGCGCAGAATAGGAAGTCTAAGGCTTGCGTTGGTCTTACAGCTGCTTATTGCTTTCCATGAAAAGAAAAAAGAAGTCAAGAGCAGACGTACAATTGGTGATGTGTTTAATGAATTCCATCAGATTGAAATTCCTAACGACTTCTTCATCTTCTCAACTTCCAAATACACGGTTGAATAAGGTAAGAACTCGTTGAAGTAACTTTTGCTCAGATCATTTATTGCAACAGCGAGTTTAGGGATCTCCAGTGTTTCCTCGTGGGTCAAGGTCCTAACGAACCTTGCTGGATTCCCTGACCAAAGCTCGCCACTTGGTATTCTCCTTCCTGGAGGAACCACAGATCCGGCTTCAAGTATAGAATGCGTTTCGACCAAAGAGCCCTCCATAAGGATAGAGTGCTGACCAATAATGCATTCAGGCTCAATTGTGCAGGATCGCAAGAGACTGTATGCACCAACTGTTACGTATCTTTCAATTAATGTCTCCGCTGGCAGCCCTGTCAGACCAATTTGTATTAAACTTCAGAGGTTGCATTCAGTAATATGTTAGGATTGTAACGATTCAGAAATGAAAAGCAACAGATTTAGCAGACAACAGGATGAGTTGTCAGCGTCAGACGTTCCTTGCCAGCTAGGATGCACTTCAAATTCATAATATTTTAAGTTCTAGTCCAAAAGTGAAAATTGAAGCACTCAATGCATGAACGAAAAATTCAATGGAAATATGCAAGCAATATCTGACAGGTCTTCAGAAGAAAATAATGGCTGGATGGAGCAAGAAAAGAATGTCAAATTGCCATATTCAACTGGATCAAATTCATTTAGAATCTACTTATGACATTGTATTCTGATTTCAGAATCCCGCTAAATATCTCAAAATATGTTAAAATGTATTCATCTGGCTGCTTCTTATATTAATCTGAAACAATTAGAAAAAGAATTTCAAAACACTTTATGTCCGCAATTAGAGAGTCGCCATCTTTTCCCAAAACCTAAGCCTTGCTGGCTCATTTACAACTCGACAATCTAAACCAGACGAGATTCTCATGACAGCATGACCATTGATAAATTTGAAACAGTATAACACTATAAATTTTTGGTTTATATGAAGAGCACAAAAGTGATATAACTATGACACTAAACAAGGAAAGCCACAAGTTTCCCAAAGATTAGGATGCTTTCACACTTATTTCTGGTCCATGGATTTAAATGTGGTAAACAGTAATTTGGTTAGAAGCTTAAGAATCCAATTTGGCTACTGAGTTTCATTTTATTATACTTTACGAGTGAGCTTAGACTAACAAAAGATTGTTTCTTCAGCTCTTACTTTAGCCTACTTAGACATTTCTCGCCAATATTTGGAGCACTTACTTTCACCTTGTAAGTAAGGATAAATTATAAGTCACTGTTGCAATGTGCAACATAGTCACTGTCTAGCGAACAGTGTTTTTGAGAAAATCATCTTGACTTACATTTTATGAGATTTTTCAGCCCAATAGCTCATTACATTAAAGCCTTCTAGCAAAAAAAAAAAAAAAAAAACTTTAAAGTATATACTTCTTTGTTCTTTTTTGTCACAATCACAAATTTCAGTGTCAGCGTTGAGCTTATCGAGACTTAAATCCTTAAGCAAGCTCCCATTTCAGTTTGGTTCATGCAAATAGTATGTTAAACTCAAATAGTATGCTAAACTTTCTGCTGCATAAGATGTTTGATATCTTGGCCTCCTTCTGACTGAGTTCTATCCCATATGACAACGGCAATCTGGTGAAACCCATTGAACAATAGTCCTTTCCACCTTATCCTATGATGTATGAGCCAATAGCTCAAACAATCCTGTTTCATGGTTCTTTAGGAAGGTAAAACTGTCTATTCTTCAACCTGTTTTCTAATCATTAGCTTGACAACTTCAAATATTCGGCATGCAATCCTAAAGATGTATTATTATAGATAACAAACTGAAACCATGCAAGCAAACCTCAAGAAAGGAAGCAAACCTCATGGTTCATCACATGTTAATCAGATACATAAATCTTCATATGGAAAGAGGGACCCTTTGAGAAGTCCTTCCAAGTTCCTTAAACTCTCCTCATCAGCCATATGATAGAGCACAGATCGGAGGGAAGGCTGTTGAACACAGCAGTGAGGAAATTCAGGCTCCATCGGGAAGATAATGATTTTGTAATGTACTTTGTATCAAGAGAAAAGAGTTTGTATGTAACTCATGAGAGAATTAAAGTGATTTATTGTTGAATACTTGTGATTGGAACAAAATGTATGCTATTGTTTTACAGAGAGTATTCTATTATTATAATTTGGTGTCTAGAGCTCTGCTCTCTCCAACCCACCAGCTAATTCCACATAATGAATTAACAAAAACTCCTACCCATTACATATATTGGTGTTTATTACCTAACTTCCCACACTACACCTCCTCCCACTTTAACTAATTGGGTGGGGCCTATCAATACCCAGCCCTCAAAATTCATCTTGTCCACAAGGTGAATGTTTGGGCCACTTACAAATATTGAAATACCGTAAAGTCGAATAATTTCATTTACAAAAACCTAATCCACGATAACAGCAGAAAAACGATATTTCAACCCAAATGAGTGAGTGAGCGAACTTCCCAACAACAATAAGTATGGCATCCATGAAGACTCCGTAACCAGTTGGTCCTATCCACGTAGTTCCTAATGTTTGAACCACACCAACCGAATAAAATTTTGGGTTGTCTGGCCATCAAATGGCCTCTAGTTGTGTAATTTTCTCTCTATTTTTCATAGCTTTTGGAGATGTCACGCCCACAACTACATTAATGGAGAACTCAAGTGTGTTGTCCCTTTTTTCCGTTTCGTTGACGTCCAATTCTTCCCATTCATCACTTACCACCCCATTTGTATCTCTTTATTTTTGCAATGATGGCCCACCAAATATTTCTCATCACACCTGAAGTAAATTCCCTTTTTCATCTTTATTCGAAGTTCCGAATCTATGAACTTATTGAAGATTGAAATATTTTCCAAATCTAAAATTTTGAGAGTCACTGGTGCAATATTTGGAATTGAAAGAGTTGAGCTTTGGCTTGTTACTGTAATTGGGCCTTTTTTTTAGTTGGGCTTAGTGCTTTGAGGCCTTCTCCAATTAATACTTTTCTATCTTCCACTTGCTGCCCAATTTAGTGATGAGGCCTAAACCCACCGGATTTAACATTTTGGCCCTAATACCCAAAATCAGCCCATAGACATCATTCCCTTCCAAATTGTTCCCAGACCTCTTTTCCTCCTCCTGAAATGGAGACATATGCAGTTGGCCAGTACCATCTACTTGTTTCTATGCTAAAAATTCCTCACCAATAGAGACTTTATTTATGCAAAATTGAGCCAACATCAAATCCTTCAATTCTTTCCAAGTTCGTACGGTACGATGACTATTTACCCACTGGAACCACACCAACACTTCCCCGTCGAAACACGCTAAACACGCTGCAGCGACTTCCAATTTCTTAGCCTCGGATAACCGATTCATGGAGAAAATCCTCGCCGCCTTAGACAGCCACCAATCTGGACTTCCATTTTAGAATATAGATATTTTGAGTCGGCCTCGCAAATTCAATCGAAAATCGTCCTCTTTGCTGAATTTTTGAAGCAAATGTTCGTATTTCTCCATGACTGACTACATCTTCTTCTCTATTTTCTCAACTGGTTTTCTGAAATTTGCTCCCAGGTGCAATGCTTTGATACCAATTTATAGAACATAGATCAGAGGGAAGGCTGTTGAACGTAGCAGTGATGAAATTCGGGCTCCATCGAGAAGATAATGATTTTGTAATGTACTTTGTGTCAAGAGAAAAGAGTTTGTATGTAATTGATGAGAGAATTAAAGTGATTTATTGTTGAATACTTGTAATTGGAATAAAATGTATGCTATTGTTTTACAGAGTGTTCAAGAGCTATGCTCTCTCCAACCTACCAGCTAATTCCACGTAATGAAAATTGATAGAATTAACAAAACCCCTACTCATTACATATATTGGTGTTTATTACCTAACTTCCCAAACTACCCCTCCTCACACTTTACTAATTGGGGCCTATCATCATATGACAAACTATCATAAATAATGCATGATCAATATGAGGCGTAGCAAATCATCTCTATCGACGCGTGGTACTTTGATTTCCATTCCAGATGATGAATTATGTACCTGGACGGATAAGTCCTCTATTCTTTTTTGTTGGGCATACTTAGTTACTTCTAATTCTGTTCACGAACAAGGACAAGCCACAGCAGTAGGGGGAAAATAATTATAACTGAAAACCCATCAAAGGCACAGCAGTAGGGAAATAATTATTATTTATAACTGAAACATGTTATCTAAAATAACATAGTTCAGTAGATAGAGTTCTGATCCTTCAATGGACTTTTTCCATCTCTTCCATATGCCTAGAAAGGTGGTCATTATATGTATGATAAATACAAACCACTGCAGCATTGTATTCTAGATAAATTTAAAGTTCAGTTATGACAGACAACTGAAGTACAACGGACGAGCAAATTTATTCATGGAAAAATCATATAAACAGACGCCCAATCAACAAACCCGAAATCGACAAGACTGGACTCTGGAGGTATGCACTCCATGGCTCTTAAAATGGCACTTTAGATTACTGAATACATTTCCATGGAATTTAATATACTAGGTCAGATTGCTCGAAAAAAGCCATCACTGGCAACAATCTTTTCTCACAAAATTGAATTACATGCTACCTACTGAAATGATACCCCACCGAGCCTGAAGCTGAAAAATCAACTAATATAATCCTCCCTCAATGGATGTCCATGAATAATAAGCCCTTTCTTAAAATAGATAATTTCTTACACAAAATAATATCCCATGAAGTACTAGTAGTCAGCAAAAGATTCTTGGCTCAGTTTTGAGGGCTTGAAAAGTTGTATCAAATACTCATGTAACATGCTAATTCAAATGGAGACGTCCATTCCGGAGGAAAGGGATAATAATGAAGTGAACCTCCACGATAGCCACCTCAGCCACAATAATTGCTATGATGGCATCAAAACTAGGAATAGATGCCCCAACTGCGGGAAACCTCCCTCCTAAGTGGACAACCAATTATCAAGATCACAAGTTTTCCCTCCACCAAAGGACCCAACAGTTTGAGCCTCATTAGATTCCAAGAATGATTATGGATGGATACATTTTTCTTCCAGATTATGGACCAATATCATAGTCAACATAATACAAGGTTTTTTATGAGATGATTTTTGTTCTCTAGATTGTCTCTATTAGCTTGGTAAAAAATATTCTGTATATTTAACGATAGGTTTTTATGCTATTGTGATTGATAATATAATAATCACATATCAACCTTTTAAGTTGTAACCCTTTTCCTAAAAAACTAAAGAAGCAGCTATTCTAATGATTCAGGATAAAATATCCGAATCAGGAAAGAACAGGTAAAAGAAGTAGATATACATTCCATGATGAAGCCAAGTAGGTTGCATCAAGTTGGGGGCCGAACAGTAGGAATGAGAAATGATTCCCTTCAAATTTATATTGTCGACATGAATGACAATTAGAATTACAATTATGAGGCACCATACACAAGCAGAGGCCACTAATCCAATTCTATTCATTGGAACATAAGACGACAATCAAATTTCAATCCAACACAGGTATTTCCTCTTTTCTTTTATCTCTTTCTTACTTAAAATTGTCTAGTAGTTTTCCTCCACAAGAAATTTTTTCCACCTGAAGCATAGTAAGAAACTCACAGACAAGCTCAGAAAATCTGTCTGTGATGAGCAATGTACAACCTTTAGAAGCACAAGGTGTTACACAAGGTCATTGTAGCATAGGCTATTCTGGCCCCCTCCAGCAGGATACTGGAAAAAGAAGTTCAGTTTAAGAATAGCTTTTCCCAAGTTCTCTTTTCTTGTCTGATTTTAAAACAAACTAGAAAATTTCTCTTCTTTAAGGTGATGGAACAAGTCTTCATGCACAGTGTTGATTCACCTACAGCCCAGTTTCTCAGGTAACTCAAATACAATAATTACTTAACTTCTAGTTAAAGACTAACATAAAGGAGGGGAAAATCCTAGCTTGGAAGCAGGATCCATAAATTCAACTTCTTTGTTATCACATTTTATTTTTCTGAGCAAGCATTTCATAACAAAACTAATAAGAAAGAAGAAAACATAAATCTAAGGTACAAGCATTATAAACGCAGTTTAGAACACCAGAATTGTTTACACTAACCTGTGGGAGAAGACCAGGCGGCGTGGACGACACACCGTTCCTGGACATTGGAGCAGAATCCAACAGTAATCTTATTCAGATCACCACGCAATACGGCACCGTTCCAGACAGAGGAGCCGTCGTAGACCACCACCTGACCGGCTAACACCACATTGGGCGCCACGTAAGCGTCGACGGCTACCTTGGGGGCCCACTGGCCGAGCGGAATGAGCTTCCTCTGGCCCCGATAGTCCCATTTGACACGATCCGGCGATTCCCGGATTACAGGTGCTGGTGGCGGAGGCGGTTGGGCAGTTTCTGCTGAAAAAGATCGGAGAATTACACGAGTGGAGAGGGTTCTGGGGAGGAGACGGCGGGATACTCGAGCTAGTGTCGCCATTTTTGTGTATTGGGTTTCTACTCAGAGAGGTTTGTAGAGAGAGAGAGGGGGAGGAAAGGAAGAACAGAGTGAGAGCATATTGGGGTCTGGGTCGGACTTGGTAGCATCGGATCCAAGTATATTGGGAAATTGAAAAACATAGCACTAAAATTGGACACTAATGATTGGTAACATTATTTTGTAAAGTTTCTTTATAGCATCTCATAAAAATTTCAAGGGTTAATTACACTAATGGTCCCCATTCTTTCAGGTTTGTAACGATTTCATCCCCATTCTTTTTTAGCAGATATCATCCTCATTCTTCCATTTATTCTCACGGAAGGTCCCCAAATCACTATTTTTCACTATTCGACAATTTTATGACAATTTTACCCTTGACTTAAATAAATTAAAATAATAAAAAAAATATACAATAAAAATATTACAATTAAGCCCTTAATCTTTTCAAGAGTACAAATAAAAGCTCTCTTTATACACTTCAATTCCAAAGAATTACTCGATCGTTCTTAAATCTCTCTTAAATCCTCGCTAACTACTCAAATTATTCACCCGTCATTGTCGTCATTGCATGCATGCTGCCGCCAATGCATGGAACCCAACTCCTTCGCTACTCGCCTTTCTCATTTTTCAAAAATACCACACCAACCCCCAAATCCAACGATGTAGTGGAGTTGCCACTGTTTCCCGCCACTTGTTCTTTTTTTCCGGGCTATACTCCTTTACAAATTTTCGAGTTCACATCGCATGATGATGCACACTCTCCTCCATACTTGACCTCCTGGTTCGGAGTAATCTACACTAACTCGCTAGTGGCACGGCGGAAGTGGGCTGCGTGAGTGGAAAACCTATTATATGACTTGGCAAATGAAGCCCAATTTCTATATAATACATATCATTTTAGAATTCAACCCCAAAAAAATTCTCAACCTGTTCTTTCTATCTTGTCCTTTCCATGAAATGCTTAATTTTTACTTTGAAAGTCACCGAAATGACTTCTTTTCGTCAATTTCAAGAATGTTTTGATTCCTTTGATTGTAAAATCCGGCGAGGATCTAAAGCTCAAATGTGTCTCCACAAGATTTTACGATAATTTCCACCGCATCACCTCGTATTGCCACATCAATCCGCCTCTTCCGTCTCGTAAACGGAAAAGAAAGGGTCGGAAGTTGAATTTTTGAATTGAAGGAGATGGTGGAGGAATCTCATGTGTACACGATGGTGGCGCAATGAGTTTGAGTAGTACAACCAGAGGAATCAAGGGCGGTCCGCCAGACTTGCACTACACATGAGATTCCGACTAATTATTGGAAGTCGCTCCTCAAAGCAAGTGATGAATGCGATCAACTAGTTGTATTTTTATTTATTTGTACTTTTAAAAGATTAAGGGCTTAATTGTAATACTTTTATTGTATTTTTTATTCCTATCATTTTAATTTATTTAAGTTAAAGGGTAAAATTGTCATAGAATTGTTAGAATAGTGAAAAATAGTGATTTGGGGACCTCTCAGAAGAATAAATGGAAGAATGGGGATGATATCTCAAAAAAAAAAAGAATATGAGGATGAAATCATTACAAACCCGAAAGAATGGGGATCATTAGTGTAATTAACCCAAATTTCAAACCATCATTTTCTCCCACTATATATTGTTCAGAATCTCGATCTCGAATAGTTGGCAAACTTACTTCTATCTCGATTATTGAATGTTTTAGATTCCAATCGATACTACATCTAACAAAGACACAAACTAAGTCAATTCAAGTTAATAAAATATGAAAATAATATAATGTTAAAGAAGATTTGTCGATTAATCAAGGTTGAACTTTTCTCGATTAAGATCAAACATCAATTCCCGAATTGGCAATGCCCAATTTCAAAAGTGAGTTTGCCAAATTATTGTAGTTGAAATATTTGTAGCATTGTATTCAACCTGTCAACATGCATTAGTAAGCAAATTTAGAATTTAAATAGCATTGCCATTTCAACCTTTTATTTGAAAAATTGACATTATAATTCGAGACATATCGAAAATTATTTAAATTAGATACAACAAATATGTTGATCAATACCAAATTTCGACGTCATAAACACATCTTACATACATTTACGACGAATCAACATACAAAACCCATGTATATTTATATTATTAAATATACATGAAAAATGAATAGAAGAAAATTAGCCAGTGTAAATGCGAATGCGTACAGCCATAATGAGAATGGTAAAAACCCCAAAAAAAATTATTGTGTGGACGATAACAGCTTTTCCATTGGTACCGAAGCTTCCGAATTCGACGTGGCGGGTGTTTCCTGGAATCTGAAAGAGGACGCCCGGAGAAAGCACGACGAAAAGAAGGTAACCGAGTACTATTGGCGCCCAATCCACCATTTTATAGATGATTTTAAGGTTTTAATGCTAGGATATTTGAGTGTACAATGTTTGAGATTTTGGTTAAGTATTCAGTACAAATGAACTTTGTTAGTTTGTAATGTGAGTGCAGTTTTGGGGATGATGATCAAAGGATGTTTGGTTTTGTTTGCTTTTGTCACAAGAAAGGGATTTGGATTGCTTTTCATGTAGGGTTAACAGATCCTTTGAAGTTATAGAAAGTTTAGATATGCCAATCGGGGTGGACAATGACAGAGTCAGAAATTTGTGTAGAGCACAAATTAAGTTACAATTTATTTTTTCCGGAAAACTATTGTAGCGATCGAAAAGAAATTAGTCTTTTAGTTTTAAGAAAAATAAAATTTAACTACTTTCGACGTCACTACGAACCTCCTAGCACGTTTTAAATATTTTAGTCGCGTTAATTTGTGTATGTACTTGCCTTTTATTTTTATATGACGAACATGAAGTTTTTTTAATCACGGAGACTAATTTAATTTTCTTAACTCGAATAATTTTTCTTCAATAAATTTTGAGTTAATGGTGAACTAATTGTTTAAATTAAAAATCAACAAAAATCTAAATTATTTACAGCCTGTTCAATCTTTTTAAATTATTCATCGCAACTAAGACATTTTTCTTAACTTTTTTTCACTTAGAATTACCTCCTTTAAGATCATGCCCTTCATCTACTATAAAATCACTTTCAAACAGTCTTTTATGTCATACCAAATAACCACTAAAACAACCTCTAATTTCAGCCATAATTTAACTCCCAAACAACCCTTAAATCCAAAAAAAAAAAAAAAAAAAGGAAATTATATTACCACTGTTATGAAACTAGAAAAACAAAAGAGAATAGAGAGAGTCGAAACTCAAGTCTGTTAATTTATTATAACAGTGACCCTTATTTATAAAGTTCCAAAAAGAGTTACAACCTTATTAGAATACACTCTTCTAGAGTAAGTAAATAAACTACATAGACATTTAGATACAACTAAATAGTCATTCATCATTATCTATAATTTTACAACACTCCCACTTGAATGACTTATTACACAATAACTGGTTTGTTAAAAATTTTGTTTGGTAAAAATCCAATGGGACAAAAATACCAATCAAATAAAAAAAAAAATTATCAAAAATTTGGAGAAATTAAATGCTGCCTCATTAAAACCTTATAAGGAAAATCGACAAAAACCTGAGCGAAGGAAAAAGAGTACAACTACTCCTACTGATTTCAATCAATAAAAAAAAAAAAAAACTTGTATTGAGCTATCTATATCTTGTGCGTCAATGTCTTCAATGTCGCTATTTTCTTAAAATTTGTATAAAACAATTCTGATGAAATGCGCTCCATGTTATAATCTCCAAGTAATATCATCTTTATATATTATCTCTGGTTGATTGTAATCAGCATGATGATTTGATGCGATTATATTAAAAATAGATCTTGTTGTCGTTCCCTTCAAAGGTCTCATATATATTTTATAATACACGGGAGTATAACCATAGAGTTATGATGAGGGTAAAATATTTTGTAGGTTATGGACATCCATAACTATAATATTTATACTACTTCTAATTGTATGTCATTTACAGAAAGAATATGCCTCGTTAAAACCTTACTAAAAAAATCCCGTGGAAAAAATTTTAGTGAAAGAAAAAGAGTACATAATTCTTTTAACACGCCAATAAAGTTGTCTCATTAAAAACCTTAGGAAAATTCAATGGGACAAAACCTTGGTCAAGAAAAATAGTACAACGTGTATTTACTCCTCTTCATTATAATATTACTTTAGATCTGTAATTCGATCGATTAAGTTCTTTAAAAGTTGAACTATATACTTCAGGCATATTAAATCCTCCAGATATTTATATACATAGTTTTATTAGTCATGTGAGATGAGTTGGTTATAACAATATTCATTGTATGCATATATGTCATGCATTGACAGGCTAACAAGATATCAACTTGTGATTACTTTGCATAAGCCATTGCGAAATTTATAATGTTAAAAGTCGTGCATTACATGTTACGACTTCATTTTCTCATTTCCTTTTCGCATAAATATACACATTTAGGTGCTCAGACTATAGGTCCAGAAACTTCAGGGAGTTCTCTAGTCAGTTCAATTTACTTGGATTGCATCCTTTTATTTGGTCAATTAATTCTTTGACAGATTTCTTTCAATATCCTCGATACCTTTCATAATATGAAGCACTTTTTATATACAGAAGTGTTATCAACAATATTTATTTTTGAATCAATTTCTTTCTCATAACGACATAACTTAACGAGATCTTTTTGTTTTATTATTTCAGCTAGTTGAACCTCTTCTGAGTTTTTATAATTAATTATGTCTATATACACTCCAAGAGTATACACCTCTTAAATAGGACTATCTTTATAATTTGCTCTATTTTTAATTTGAGAATTTTTTGGAATCAAATGTCACCACGCTTCAGGTGTGTCATTACTTTACCAGATATGATGTTAATGGTTTGTCCTTCAAGGACGTTAATATAAATTGGAGCATTTAGAGCTGTTATATGATATTTGATTTAATATCTTTGGTCAATAAATACATCTGTCAATTGTATAACTTACAATGAGTTATTTGTTAAACTTCTGGTTCATATTGTCTTGTGCAAGGATCTAGAAAACATAATATGCTGTATTTGTATTCTTTCCAACTACTTAATTTCTCTCCTCTAATGTTGAGAAAACTGTCTTATCAAAATGACATTCGAAAAACAGTATTATAAAATATCACCCGTTAGGACTTAAGATATTTTATAATGTTTCAAACTAAACATGTATTCTCAATATTTTTTAATGCCCATCTCAGTACACTATGGTGGACTGATTGTATATTGCACTATCAAAAATCATTAGATGTGTAATATTAAGCTCTGACCATAAGTCAACTATAACGGGGATAACTTTGATGTTAGCATAATATGTATAAGTGTTTCTGTATATAAAATAGCATTTCCTAGACAAAAATAGAAAGCGCTTTGTTCTCAATAGTAATAATTTAGAATTTAATTGGAAGCGTTGAAAAACAATATTCCTAAACCTTTTAACATCACCTCAACTAATATTTATTAAAAGTTCGAGATTTAGACTCACTAGCATTGACAAGATACATCACCATCTTGATTGTATAATCTGAAAATTATGCTCATAATTTAAAATTTGAGCAAGTAATCTCGTAAATTTCAAGTTGCGAATAATAACACCATATAATCATCTAATAGATGTATCTATTAAATACAAATAATATATAAATGGTCAACATGGAGGGTGATGGGGCTCCATAAATCACCCTAAATAATTTTTAGAAATGAAGGGAGTTCAATCCTAATTTTACCTAGTGAGGGTCTACTGGTTTATATACCATGAGAACAAGCATCACACGTGAAAATTCATTATATTGAAAAAACTTCCGACTTTCAATAGATATTAATAATTCACATCATATTGTTTCGGAATGGTCTAACCGGTAATGCCAATCAATAAATTTTTTAGGACATTGAACCTTTGATTCAATATAGTACTTGTTTAATTGTACCAATATTTGTTTAGTACAAATTAAAAGAAATGAATAACATAATATTTGTTTCATCATTCTTATCTTTTTTCTTCAGGGATTCATAATGCATGTATGTAAAATAAGTACGTGACTATTGTCGCCATATCTGAAATCTTAATAATCAAAAGATATCAAAACATAAAGTTTCTTAGATTAATGAACTTCGAGTTCGCGACAATATTTAATTCAATTAATTTATAATATTACTTTTCCAGGTGCAAGTAATATTTTACTAAAGTAGATTATGAATATAATATACAATTGTGCTTTTTTAGGTGCAACAACAAAATATTTTTCTAGAATATTTATAAGCTTATGTTGTATTTTTTTTTTTTTTTTTTCAAAAACAACAACATAATATTCTCCTAGAATATTAATAGAATTGTATAATTGTGTTTGTTCAGAAAAAGAACAATTAAAAACAAATATTATAATGTACGCTCATCAGGAGCAACAATACAATATTCATATAAAATATTGATATATATAAAGTTTATGATTCTTTAAAAACTACAACATGATATTCTTCAAGAGTATCAACATAATATTTGTTCAAAAATATATTTTTCAAGAACAACACAATATCTCCAAGAATATTGGTATATACATAAGAAAAAATGTTTCTTATAGAACATTAACTAAATATTCTTCTAGAATATTAATGTATTTAAATTTGTGCATTATAATAGAAAACATCACAATATTCTATTAGAACATTAATTTATGCATTAAAGTTGCGATTCTCAAAAGAAACAAAACAATATTCTTCTAGAATATTGATTTGTACAAATTTAATGCTTCTTCAAGAGCAATAATTTAATACTCGTTTAATAACATTGTGCTTCTCCAAGAGCAACAAAACAATATTTTTTTTAAATATTATATATTTTGTGTTTCTTCAAGAAAAACAATGTCATTTTCTTTTACAATATTGATATTCATGAAGTTATACTTCTCACGAGTATTAATAAAATATTTGTATAAATATTAATATACAAATAATTGTTCTTCTTTAGGATGAATTCAATATTTTTCTAAAATATTAACATGTGTAAATTTTATGTTTCCACGGAACAATAAAATAATATTCCTATAAAATATTAAAACACTCATCGAGAGTAATAACTTAATATTAAATCTTACACAATTACACTCTTCGAGAACAAGTAATATTCTATTGAAATATTAATATAATGTTGTATTACTTTAGGAGCAACAACAAATTGTTATTTAGGAATATTAGATTATATAAGAATTTACTCATCAGGAGCAAAAACATAATAAATGTTTAGATCTTATACAATTATGCTATTTGAAAACAATTAATATTCTACTAGAATATTAATATAATATAAAATTGTGCTACTTCTAGAGCAATAAAATATTTATACATTAGGTCGTGAAATATAAAACAATATTCTTCTGAAATATTAAATTAATGATGTCATGCTATTTAATGACAAATAACATTTTTCTAAAATATTAATATAATATTGTTCTCTTCGGGAGCATTAACATATTTATCAAACCGAGACTTGTATAAATTTAATCTTCAAGACTAACATAATATTCATATAAGATATTAGATTTATAAAATTACGCTCTTCGGAGCAATAATTTAATAATAAATCTAACAAATTACGTTTTTCGAGAGCAAGTGTATTCTACTGAAATATTAATATAATATAAAGTTGTACTTCTTCTGAAATACCAACGAAATATTTTTCTGGAATATTAATTTGTATAAATTGATATTTTTCAGGAATACTAACACAATATTATTTTAAATATTGATATGTAGTAATTAACAATATTCAATAAATATTTATCTACTATTTATCAATATAGAAAATGTATAATTAAATACGATAGTAAAGACAATACTAACCTTTTGTCCATGAACAAAAAATAAAGATAATTTTGTTAATTCAATTGGCTTTATCCTTCATATGCACAATACAACATTCGTTACGGTTCACGAAGAGATTTCTCACTAATGAACCGCTCGATCTTGATCACCACCAAAGAAATTTAAGAACAATGAGTTTTGAACGTTATGTACAAATATCATAACAATCAGACCATTGAGCATTAAGATATCAATGTTTGATCACTACTGTGCAGACTGCCCAAATTCTGCAAATTTTCTAAACTATTGCTCTCAGATTTTTTCTCTATTTTGGGTGAGCTTCTTCGTGTTGATAACGTGTTATAAAACTAGAAAAGTAGAGAGAAATAGAAAAGAAAATAGAGAGAGTCAAAACTCAAATGTGTTAATTTATTATAATAGTAACCCTTATTTATAGGATTCCAAAAAGAGTTATAACCATATTACAATACACTATTCTAGAGTAAGTAAATAACTACATAGACATTTAGATACAACTAAATAGTCATTCATCATTATCTATAATTTTACAACAACCACAATATTATTTGTTAAGTACACCACATTCTAATTGCAATGAATGTCTCAAACTATTAGTCACTTTTGCATTTATGACTCTTTATCTTTTTTTTTTTTAACAAATTTTTATCATTAACCTATTAATTTGCATGTCTTATATTTATATGATTTTTGTCCAAAAAATTAATTATGAGAGAATAATTTTTTTTTTGCTTCTAATATTTTTACATAATTAAAATAAATAACAAATACGTAAGTTTGATAAAATATTTTCCCCTCATTTCAATGCACATTAGTAGAATATTTAGACAAAAATCTCAATCGGAAACAAGATGTGAAAATTAAATAAAAGTTAATGATAAAAATACGATAAAAAAAAATTAGAGATATAAATGTCTAAATATCAAATTTTGCCGGACCTTTATTGCAATTAAAACGTGGTGTGAATAATAAAAACTTTAGTATAAATATAATTACCCAAAAAAATAACCACTCATGATCTCCCCCTCTCAGCCATTTTTCACCCCGTGTTCAACACCATTTCACCACCATTCTACACCATTTAATTATCATTTTTTTTGCGCCCATGGGAACTACAAAAAAAAACTCGACAACCCGCGACAACCCACCCCCTACTGCCCTCAAATTAGCCCCACTTTCTACCATAGAAAATCCCCTCCCTCCCCTCTCTCCCCTCAGTCTTTTTGGCCAGCTTTTTTCTCATTTTTCTTCCTTTTTTGGGCCAGCCAGACACTCATTGCCTCAATTCAAGCCATTAATAAGTTATCTTATTTCCCCTCTTTTATGTCCCTAGATTATAATCTAACAACTCCTCATTTGTCTCTCAATTTTCGCCTCAAACAGCAAGTAGAAACTCTCCCATTTTTCTTTTCTAGATTTAGGGTTTTTCCCTCTCTGTTCCACTCTATTTTTCTTCTCTTAAATCATACACTTTTGTGCAATATAATACGTAAATAGAAAAGGGCGAGCGTGCAAGTCGTTTTCTTTGTGAAATGCAGCAAAATTTTCTTCCACCAACTACAAATGTTATTTTGGAAAAATTAATACGTGAAATTAATGTTAAATATTTATGAAGAAACTTTTTGATTGTGATTGAAGGTAGTCACATATTTATTTTAGTAATTGAGGGTAATCACTTTAAAGTTCATGTAGTACCGCTATCGAATTATGTTGTCACTTATCTACGTTTTAAAGTGATGGCATGTCGCATTTAATTCCTTATAATTTTTCTCGTATGTTAGTATATTTTCTGCTTAATATTTTTTATGAAATACTCACACCAAGATGAATAAATTTTCAGATTGAGATGGTTGGCATTGGCGTGATGGCGTAGGATATAGAGTTTGAAGTTGGCTTAATGTTATTTTATTTAAGTTTTAACGTCAAAATGATCGAGTCATTTATGATGTAAAAACTTCAATTGAATGTTGGATTTATTTTCTTTAATCATGTAAATTCAAGGAAAAATTCAAATGTTGTTTTAGTTGCCGTTTGGAAATTTAAAGAGGAAGTTGCTTAATTTCATTTTTGAAATTTCAGCTTTTTGTCATAACTCTCTGCGTATTTAAAATTTTTAAGTAAAATTAATAGTTTTGGATAACCTTATATGTTGTCTAATAGCGAGAATTGGAATCACTCAAAAATCACTTCATATGAATTTATTATGAACATTTTAGCACCGGCGCCTCAATGCACTTATGCACTCGGACATTTTTTCAAACAAAATTGGCCATATTTTTCACCTATCAAACGACATAACTAAGGTCTAAAATTTTAACATGTTGTAGTCTAAGATCCCAAGTATTTAAAGTTCAAATCTTATAATTTTTTAAGTACGTTTGGATTGTCAAATAAATTGTAGCGACGCCTATTATGGTTTAGATAAAAACTTTAAATTTTAGAAGTTAATTTTTTTTCCCATGCGCGCTTGCTACTTTCCACAATAGTTAAATCTTTAAAAAAATATTCAAGTGCACGGGATAACCTATTTGTAGTTTTCAAATATTATTTAAATTTTTTTAAGTGATCTTCCGAATTGCCAATGAATAATCAATTCCATAGAAAAATGTACATAAGCCCGAGGTTTGAAACGTTTTTCCATTTCATAACACGCTTTGTTTGTGAACTCAATCTATGAAACTAAATATCAAAATTATATGTAAAACTCGTACTCCATGTCATATAAAGTTAAAGTGAGACAAACTAATTCTAAAAAACGTTAGAATATTTATTTTGAGCGAGAGTGTTGCTTTTACATAAATATTTACAATCGTTATACAATTTCAGTCGAACAAAATAAGAGAGATAGAGACTAACTCACCCCCATAAAACATAATAGTAAAATTAGATGATAAAAGTCGTACTCTTTGAGTACATATACCATTTAAAAAAATTGTAGAACTTTTACGTCAAAGATTTTTAAATTAAAAATGAAGAAAAAAGATTAGATTAGGTCGAATGAAATTCTTACATAAAAAGAGAAATTATAAAATAAAATTATAATGAAATTGTGTCCGACAAGATTTACAACATATTATTTATTTTTAATAGAATCTACATTTATTTCTTTAGCAAATTTTCGTTTAATATAAAAAAAAATACAAGGAGCCTCAACTCTTTTTCTGCACATAGGTCTCGTTTTGTCTACCCTATTTGGAAAAATTAGCTTTGCAACATTGGTGAAATAGAGTACTTAAGTCCTCTCTAATCCAAGTTTTTGAGGCTTTTAGTTCTCAACTTTTGTGAAATTTTAAGGAACCCTACCTAATTAAAGTGGCAAATGCCTTGCACATAGTATCTTTTTGAAGGATATTTTCGACAACCCATCTCTATTTCTCTCCAAAACACAAAATAAAGGCAAGAAGAAAAGTAAAAGAGGACAAAGGAAAACAATGCAACCAATTCAATTCCTTCTACCAAACAAATTATTCAACAAAATCTCGTATGGTGTGTCGAGCAAAAAAGTGATATTTTGTTTGCTATGAAATATTTCTTCATTGAAGTCCACATGCAGAATGCAAAACTAGTAACACTTTTCCAAGCAATCAAGAAAAGAGATTCCCATTATACTTTCTGCATTCAAAGTGCAAACATAAAATAAAAAAAAAAGCAAGAGGAATCACAAATTTATACATTCACAACTTAAAATTCTCATGAACATATCTATATTTAGCTTGGAGGAAATTTCTTAAACATTGTCTTTGACTAAATCATAAACACATGTAGGTACATAAATGGGCTCCATCTTTGTCTACTTATATGGGTTTGTTTAGTTTGTATATAAAATTGTTTATTTGGATAATAATTATCTGAATAATAAATTTATCATTATTTTATTTGGTTCAGCTAAATAAAAGAACATCTTCAATGTACATCGTCTATTAAAGTCTACGTAATAGGTAAAATAAACGGACTTCTAGTCCATATGACACTACTCTATTGAATAGACAGTCAAATTAAAAATTTATCTCCAATGTGTTCCGTTTAAAATTAATATTATCACTTATGTGGCATTATTTTTTTAATTAGCGGGTACAATTTTTATTTTCCTCGTCTTTCTTTCTTTTTTTTTTATAATAAAATGCTGAGTTTGATTTAAATTTGTTGAGACACCCTGTCTAAATTTAGATGGATTTTTAGACAGAGTCTATTTTTAGTATACCACGTCATCTAGACAGAGTCCTCATCAACATGTATTGTAGAGAATTTTTTTATAACTTCATCTATTTGTACTTATGTAGTACGTCTAAAAAATAATAGATGAAGTGCATTGGAGATGCTCTAACAATGAAAAAAATCACTGTTAAAAAGCTAGCTTTTGTTAAAAATACAATTATACTTTTTGAAAGTTCTAAAAACCTAGATTAATTAAATTAAAAACGAGTTTTAATCTTAATTAAACAAGCAGTGGACAGAACGTAGTCAGAACTGGCAAGATATAGAGATAACAATTCAGACTCGCACAACCGTGTTCGTTTACCTAATCTTGTCTAGTGCAGAAATTAAAGAATTAAATACGAACACAATATGTAACGTGGTAAACCCCTAAGGAAACATCCACGGGCCCCCATGCCATGGGTAAAAACAATCTACTAATAATCTTGTTCAAAAATATAATAGTATCGGTTTTTGTAATTTCGAAAAATTAACAAAATAACAATCAAATGAAAACAGATCAACTCCCTGTGATACTTCTTTTTCTGACTTGTTGATGAAGTGGACTCAAACCCACCGGTCTTGACTTTATCGCCACTTCCCTATTGTACTTGACCGCAACCACCACTTGGATTAAGAACCCCCGTTCTTAACTTAACGCCAAGTAGCTTGAACAAGATATGGAATTGTTCGTTGAGCACCAATAAGTTCTTGATTCTTCAATGAGTTTGAAGAAAACTTTTTTGTTTTGAAAGTTGAATCAATGAAGCATCGGGTCTTGTTTTCCACAAATGAATTCGGCCAGTTTTGCTTAGAGAATCCAAGACCAAAAATTATATTTCAAAAGCATTAATTCCTTATTGATTTCCTCTCTTACTTATAGTTGAAGTAGAAATCAATTTAGGAATTATTTCTTACCTAAAAATATGCAACAAGAATAGTAAGAAAATTAGTAGGAAAGAATATAGAAAGATATTCTCAGATTTGTAGAAGGAAAGAATTTAAGAAACTAAATATTTCCTTCCTAAACAAATATAAAAGAATAAGAAAAGATTCTTTAACCTACAAAAGGAGCTGTCAATAATATTCATGAGGTCAGAATATATCAAGTATAGAAACAAAATAAAATTGCAGCTTTTACTGATCCGGAAAAATAATACGCTTATCAATCCAATCGATCGAATCGTTAACTGCATCAAGAAAAACGCAAACGTTGACTCGCTCTTTTATCATTAAAAATCGCTTATATTTATTAAGTTAGCCAAGATATAAAAGTGAAAAATATGACACATATTTTCCAACAATCTCTCCTTTGGCGTTGCTTAATTACAAACACATAACTATCGGATTTTTAATGTAAGTGTGATGTGTGAATAAGTAAAGAACCCATGAGCATCAACATACAAGGGTTATGGCTCCCCTTAGTGTGTAAACCAAGAACTCCCCGCAAAGAAGTTAACACCATATGCAAAACCACACACATTGGCCATAACTTTAAAATTGCTCCCCTTAGCAAGATATCATCTAAGTGTAATGATCAAACTACCATAAACCTAAAAATACTACGATTAAAGTTTAACCAACAAAGTATCCATAGCAAGAAAAACCTAACAACCACAAAAATTAAAAATTACCTACTACTCACCCTTTTTTAAGAGGAACGCCAAAGGAAGAGAAAAAAAAAATTCAAGCAGTGTTTGAAAGAAATAAAGCGAATTTAAGAATTAAAACAATCATCCATAGCCAAATAGTTAGAGGGTTAAGAGTTAGAACCGAGAATGCTTAGTGCCGGAGGATCTCAGCTTTTTACTGGATGCGATGCATTTGCAACCCTCTTGCAAGCATGGATATCTCGAAGGAGCATCACCGGAGGATCATCGGTGAGAGGTGCAGCCGGGCGGGTAGCGCTGGCTCAACAACGGGATCAGAAGTCGGAATCTCCATTGGATCTCCAGGATGTGCAGAGAATTCTGGAGTAACTATTCGGAATGCAGATTTTATATGCTCATCGCCCAGAAATTTCAGTTTACCCAACACCCTACGCATGAAAGTAACATCATCAGAAAAACCTTTGGTTAGGGCAAAAATTTGATCTACCTGTGTTCGAACCAGCCCCAACTGAGTTTCCAGTGCATCCAGACGTCCAGAATGGTCCAACGAGGATAGAAAGTGCCTGGGAACTCTGGGAGTGGGATGCGGTGCGCTACCCAAATTTGTAAACTCATGAACACCTAGCGCTGGAATGTCCTCAGAGAAGCGGTCTAAATCCATTACAGGCACTTCTTGATGAACAAGAAAGTGATGGATCAGAGCTGGATGCGGTAGCTCAGATCGCTTTGCCTTCCTCGACCCTTCATAACAATTCTATCAAAACTATTTTGACCCAATCAACTGGCATCCTCATCCCTAACTTGTATAGCATAACAGCCTTATCCCCCGAAATGTCAGATCGATGAGTTAATAGATCGATATTGTTGATAAGAATCCGATGAAGAATTTTATATTTAGGCAGTAGTCGAGAAGTAGTCAATTCTCCTGATTCTGGCCAGGTAGAGCCAGTCATTTCTTGCGCAATGCCGTCCTTGGTCAATTCTTTGTCACTTGTGACAGCCACAATGGTCACCCCAAGCCAGTCCCTGAGAGAGTTAGGACTGAAGGTAACATGTCTTCCTCAGACATAAACCTTCCACCTGAATTCATTGCTAGCATTCCTCAGATTCTTTGGAACATTGGCCATAAATTCCTTGACCAGAGTTTCATTGAACGGCCCAGAAAAACTTAACAGATTATGTAAGTTGTGAAAATCAACAATTTCAACCAAACCAAACGAACTAAATTCGGCAATTGCAACCTTGCACTCAATGATGAACTTACGGTAGATGATAAATGACATAAACAGACTCTCAAAGACTCTCCGATAGAAAATAGTAATTGAGGGGTTAACAGAGTCTACCTCTAGTTAATGTGTCAAGTCCGAACATTTGGGGTCCGAACTAGGGTAGGCGTGACTGTAGGCACCCCCCGAGGCGATGATAGGTCCATTTCGACCAAAGCAGTGTGGGCTTCTCAACAACATCGATTTTACCTTTCCTTTCTCGTACTTGTGGCCCTTTTTTTTGGAGGATGTGTCGGAGTAGATTCAAGATTCATCAAGAGCAACATCAAAATCGGAATCGATTTTTGAGAGGGGGGGCTTACTTTAACCTTCTACGAATGGGGAGGTCGTTTCGACTCCTCATCACCATACCCTTCATCCTCACGAACTTCCTCGTCAATTTCAAAGATTGTCGGACCCACCGTCACCCGGCCGCATTGTCGACCCATCACCACCGCAGATTCATCATCCTCATCTCCTTCTTCATCCGGGTTTTGAGCACTTAAGGTAACTTTCTTGCTCGTAAAGGTGATTAAGTCGTTAGTTGTTGGACGGGCTGATTTTTAGAATGGTCGACCGGGGGTTGATATGCAACAATGTCCGTCGATTGGTCAGCCTGAGATGCAACTGCCGCTGGAGAAGTGTCCGGGTTTGAACTTGAAGGTTTCCGTCTTCTTGTACTTTGCCGGAGAGTCCTTGTCGACGACATTTGTGGCCCTATCGCAGTTTCAGCAGTAGACACCGGAGCAACAGTGTTTTTGGAAGAACCACCAACGTTTTTCTTTGATTTTAGCATCTTGGTTTTCGTCATTGTTTGAATCTGAAATAAAAAACTTAACACAACCCTAGAATCAAATGCAAAAGAGAATTTGATATTTAAGCAATTGAAAATCAAGTATGAAAAGATGAAGAATAAAACCCTAAATCACGGTTTTAAAAAGGGAAAATTTTTCAAAATTGCACAAGAGGGGAGCAGTTAATTTGGGACGTGTAGAAAGCAGTTTACCAAAAATAAATTGAATAATGGTAGTTAATGACAACGAAACCTTCCTTAATTAGATATGTCAATTTTGAATTAAAATTAAACTGCCTAAGATGCTAATTTATGGAAAACAGAATTTTTTAAATTAGGAAGATAAGATCAGAACAAAATATGATTGGATTCATAAACTAAAAATTCATCCAGATTTTTCTCAGTTAAAGCTGATTGTGCTGCCAAAATTAGACTGTTGATTGAAATTTCTACGAAAAGGCCCACACAAGATAATCACTCAAAAATAATGAGAATATTTTATGAGATAAAATCGAATCATTTATTTATGGACAAATTTCATAGTTCTACAAATTATATAATAAGTCCAAAATATCAAAATCAACCGAAATCTTCCAATCAGATATATGCGCATCATTAGATTCAATTAATTGGTCAGATTTATAACGTGAGTGTGTGATAGGACATACTGGATTAATCAATCATAACCTGTCCCACTAAGTCAAATTGAACATTGTCAAAAAGATCAGTACTGAGATGTATTTCAAACCAGTCATCATCTGAACATATCTTTTTGAATAAAAAATATAAGCATGCCAGACAGGAGTACCATAGCAATTTTTCTTTTTGAGTACTCAGAGTGTTGACTTTATTTGCATATATGTATGTATTTTTTTTGTTTTGTCAAAGCACTAAATTTATAAGATCATGGAGTTGACTTTCTCACAGCCATAAAGGTAGCCCTTTTCTACATGATTTATGTTCATAATCAAGGACGGCTGCACACATTTATGGTGGTAGCCCTCTCCTCCATGAAATTGTCTGTTTAACACAACAACATACTATGGTGCCGAGAGACATAGATACTGACCATAGATCACAACAAAGCACGAAACTACTTTAAAGATAACAATCTAGTTAGTAGTAAAGGTACAATCAAACAAGTCAATATGTCCTCAAAGTGTGCTTATCTGAGCATATTTTACCATAAGTATAATGAGCATACCATACCGATTGGTTAATCCAAGTAAATCTCAAAATGCATAAACCAATCATACATTTATATCATATGTTATTTGTAAGAAAACCCATTCTCCCCCCTCCCTTTCAAAAGTCAAGGCGTATGCAGACGGATAGCAAGAATCGTCCTTTGCCGGTGCTCTAATACCGCTTTTAAACGCATTCTAAAAATGTGTTTAAACTACGGAAATGATCGGGATTTAAATAAATTAATGAAACTAGATACATTAGATACCAAATAATCATCATTATAATAATAAACTAAATAAATAAATTACGCATACGGTGTAATGGCTTTGGAAAAGAGATCCGTCTGCAAAAATATAAAAGAGTATGTGAAATTAAAACATAGATTTTATTTCACAAGGCTATAGAGAAAATATCTCTTAGCTTATTTAATTACGTAAGATGATCCAAATGGATCTAATGTATCAATGTAAATTTAGTTCCAATACATTGTGTAGGCTAAAATTTTTACAAAGGAGAAATTTCTTTAGTGAAGAAGTCGATGCCTTGAATGTCTCGAATGAGCTTCCTTAAATAGGCCACCAAAAGATGCTCTATTATTTGCTTTACGCCACCGTGATCCTTTTTCAAAAGGTATTTTGTTTCTTCTCGAATTTTCTTCCTTTTATCCCGTGATTGCACAAAGAAAGGAATCTGCTTTTCACTCGTAGATGAATAGTGATTTTGACTTTTCTTGTGAAAAGACAAAGGATTTTGTCGATGTGGAAAATTTTGGCAAAAGGACGATTCTTGCTATCATCTGTCTGCCACCTTTTGAAATCGATAATTCATGGATTCCATGATAGATTTTGGGTGTATGTATAGAACTGTGGCACACGTTTCACCGGGAAACATCAGGCCAAAAATGTATTTCAGATTTTACTCTGAATGGTAAGCACCTTTGTCGGTCGAATTGCCTTTTTCAATTCTAGAACATTCATTTTCCACAAAATTCTCAATATCATCAAGATGAATTTCTTTTCCTTTTTCTTTTCCTTCGTTTTTTGTATCTTTGTTTTTACAAAATTTGCAATTATGGTATTCTCCTAAACCGGATTTAAGAGCTTCGCACAAATGGCCATTATATTCGTGGTGGTGTTAAACAAATTGTAAAACTTTTTCAAAAATTACAAATAATTTTGACAACTTGTAAGTAATGGGGACACTGTTTTTGCTTGTAACCAAAATGTATTTTGAATGAAAGTTTACTTTGGCTTTGGATTCGCCACTAAATGTTTTAAAGATGTCACTATCCTTTGAAATGACAAGGATCTCCAATCTTCTAATATTAGTTCACTAACACTAGAATATTGTCCTTCTTTTGGTTTGTCCAAATACACTTGTTGGGAAGTTTTGATTTGGATATGATGATATCCTTTGTATAAAACATTGTTTTCATCCCAAAAGGTATGGTGTTTGTTAAATTTCAAAATGATTTGTAGTTCGTGATTTTTGACAACATATTTTTGAAATCAATTAAGCATCAGAGAAGTTTTGGATCTATTAAGGACAATTCCACGAAATCGGGACTAGGAATCATCATCTTAATTAGACCACAATGAAATGCATTTCTTACGAATGTGGGTTCAGCTCCTTCGAAAAAGATGAATCGGCCAAATTTCTTTTCAAACGTGCGATGTAAGTTTGTTCAGAGCGAATCACAAATGACTCGGCTTCACCTTCAAGAGAAAGAAAGTCTTGAAGTGCAATGTCGTAAAGGGTTGCACTTTCTTTGTTTTGGGTTTTCCTAGACTTTTGAATCATCGGAAAGTTTTCTTGGTTTGGTTTGGACGACTTCTTTGTAGGAGAAATTTACGAATCTTTGATTTTCGTAAATTGGAAAAGTAGGCATTCTTGGCCTAGAACGGATGTCTTTTGAAAAGGTTGGGGTCTCGAGATAATTGGGAATGATCAATGAGATGTTTGTAAGGTGAAGGATCCGATCCCTTGTTTTATGGAATTCAAGAAGAGTCGTTTGGGCATCAATAAATGCTTTAAAGCTTTTGTGTTTGTATGGTTTGTTTTTGACAAGTGGTTCAACTTGTTCCCAATTAGTGTAAAACCACGGTTTGGGCCATCAAAGATGACATAGAATTTTTACCGTGCATTGAAGTGCCAAATCCTACAAGAGGAGTAGTGTCTTTTGTTGGAGATTTGAAACCGGATTTTGAATATCCACAGTTCTTGAGAACTTGTTTCAAATGTATCCTTCACAATTTGTGGTAATGTTTCATTGGTTTCATTACTCTTGGTAATGTCGCCTTTTAATCTCTTTTTAAATTAGAGATTTTTTCTTAATTACCTGTATTTCCATTTCTTTGATTTTACTCAGTTAAAAATTATTTTACTCTCTATGAGATTTTTAGGTTGTTTAAACTATGCTGAATCATTTATTTCAAACCTTGCAAAAATGAGAGCACCTCTTCAAAAGAAACTCAAGAAAAATTACACTTGGAATTAGACTAAAGAAGATAGTTTTTACATTCAAATGATTAAATCAAAAATTAAAATCTTCCATCTCTTTATCATCCTTTACCAGCTGATAAAATGATTATTGAAACTGATGCTTCCCAAGATTTTTGGGGGGGAGTATTAAAAGCCAAAAACAGTTTTTCTGAAGAAGAAGAAAAGTTGTGTAGTTACTCATCTGGAACTTTTACAGATTCAGAAAAGAACTATCACATTAACGAAAAGGAAATCCTTGCTATGAAAAAGGCAATCTCAAAGTTCGGACTCTACATTATTTCCAACAAATTTCGGTAAGAATGTACTCTTCAGCTTTGTAAATCTTTCCTAAATTGCAAAATTCACCCTGATTATAAACAAGGTAGATTAATCAGATGGCAAATGTGGTTTAGCCATTATGATTTTGACATTGAAATTATTAAAAGTAAAGATAATTATCTTGCTGATTCATTAACACGTGAATTGCATTTGTGCAGTTAAAATGTCAGACATTGAGAAACAATTGGAGGACCTTGAAGAACAACTAGAAATCAAAGAAATGGAAATACAGGTAATTAAGAAAAAAATCTCTAATTTGAAAAAGAGATTAAAAGGCGACATTACCAAGAGTAATGAAACCAATGAAACATTACCACAAATTGTGAAGGATACATTTGAAACAAGTTCTCAAGAACCTGTGGATATTCAAAATCCAGTTTCAAATCTCCAACAAAAAGACACTACTCCTCTTGTAGGATTTGGCACTTCAATGCCTGGATAAAAATTCTATGTCATCTTTGATGGCCCAAACCGTGGTTTTTACACTAATTGGGAACAAGTTGAACCACTTGTCAAAACAAACCATACAAACACAAAAACTTTAAAGCATTCATTGATGCCCAAACAGCTTTTCTTGAATTCCATAAAATAAGGGATCAGATCCTTCACCTTACAAACATCTCATTGATCATTCCCAATTATCTCGAGACCCCAACCTTTTCAAAAGACATCCGTTCTAGGCCAAGAATGCTTACTTTTCCAATTTCGAAAATCAAAGATTCGTAAATTTCTCCTACAAAGAAACTGTCCAAACCAAAATGAAGAAAACTTTCATGATGATTCAAAAGTCTAGGAAAACCCAAAACAAAGAAAGTGCAACCCTTTCTCGACATTGCACTTCAAGACTTTCTTTCTCTTGAAGGTGAAGCCGAGTCATTTGTGATTCTTCTCCCGAACAAACTTACATTGGCACGCTTGAAAAGAAATTTGGTCGGCCTTCATCTTTTTCAAGGAGTCGAACCCACATTCGTAAGAAATGCATTTTATTGTGGTCTAATTAAGATGATGATTCCTAGTCCCGATTTCGTGGGAATTGTCCTTAATAGATCCAAAACTTCTACAAGATGCTTAATTGATTTCAAAAATATGTTGTCAAAAATCCCGAACTACAAATCATTTTGAAATTTAACAAAGACCATACTTTTTTGGGATGAAAACAATGTTTTATACAAAGGATATCATCATATCCAAATTAAAACTTCCCAACAAGTGTATTTGGACAATTATTTGTAATTTTGAAAAAAGTTTTTACAATTTGTTTAACACCACCCCTGAATATAATGGCCATTTGTGCGAAGCTCTTAAATCCAGTTTAGGAGAATACCATAATTGCAAATTTTGTAAAAACAAAGATACAAAAAACAAAGAAAAAGAAATTCATCTTGATGATATTGAGAATTTTGAGGAAGATGAATGTTCTAGAATTGAGAAAGACAATCGACGTTGACAAGATTTGCTTACCATTCGAGTAAAATCAAATACATTTTTGGCCCGATGTTTCCCGAAACGTGTGCCACGCTTCTATACATACACTCAAAATCTATCATGGAATCCATGAATTATCGATTTCAAAAGTCATGATGTACGATAGCAAGAATCGCCCTTTGCCAAAATTTTCCACATCGACAAAAATCACCGTCTTTAAGCAAGAAAAGTCAAAATCACTATTCATCTACAGTGAAAAGCAGATTCCTTTACTGTGCAATCACAGGATAAAAGGAAGAAAATTCAGAAAGAAACAAAATACCTTTTGAAAAAGGATCACAGCTGGCGTAAGGCAAATAATGGAGCATCTTTTGGTGGCCTATTTAAGGAAGCTCATTCAAACATTCAAGGCATCAACTTCTTCACTAAAGAAATTTCTCCTTTGTAAAAATTTTAGCCTACACAATGTATTGAAACTAAATTTACATTGATACATTAGATCCATTTGGATCATCTTCTGTAATTAAATAAGCTAAGAGATATTTTCTCTATAGCCTTGTGAAATAAAATCTATGTTTTAATTTCACATACTCTTTTTATATTTTCTGTACGGATCTCTTTTCCAAAGCCATTACACCAGAAGGCAGGTGGCCGTTGAAGTGTGTAAGTGCAAAGGAAGCCCGAAGTGAGGCAGAAAAATAATATCAAGAGGCAACAACCATTTACAGTAAGGCTTAAGAGAATTTATTTATTTAGTTTATTATTATAATGATGATTATTTGGTATCTAATGTATCTAGTTTCATTAATTTATTTAAATCCCGATCATTTCCGTAGTTTAAACACATTTTTAAAAAGGCAATCTCAAAGTTCAGACTCCACATTATTTCCAACAAATTTACGTAAGAACACTCTTCCCCCTCCCCTCTCTCTTTTTTTTTTAATGAAATAAAAATAAGCAAATGCAAACAAACACACATAATACAATAAAAAAAAAAAAAGAAAAACATTTTTTTAAAAAAAAAAAACTAATGCATCAAGCAAATGCCCACGACCTTCTGTAGAATCTCAAATCTAGCAGAATCTAAGGCTTTGGTGAACAAATCAGCCAATTGATACTCAGTCTGAATATGTTCCAAAGTAATAACTTATTCTTCGACCAAATTTCTAATAAAATGATGTCTAATATCAATATGTTTGGTCATAGAGTGCTGAACAGGATTTTTGAAAATATTGATAGCACTAGTGTTATCACAGAATATAGTAACAGAGTCCTAATCAATACCATAATCACATAGCATTTGTTTCATCCAAAGTAGCTGAATGCAACAACTACCTACTGCAATATACTCAGCTTTTGCAGTAGATAAGGAAATAGAGTTTTGTTTCTTACTTAACTATGTAATGGGATTGTTACCAATGTAGAAACATCCTCCACTCGTGCTTTTCCTATCATCCATGTTTCCAACCCAGTCAGCATCAGTGTATCCTTCAAGATGAGAGGTAGTATCATTAGTATACCATAAACTATAATCAGAAGTACAGTTAATATAACGAATAATTCGCTTCACTGCCGCAAGATATGATTCTTTTGGTTTAGCTTGATAACGTGCACAAACTCCAATACTGAATGATATATCAGGACGGCTTGCAGTCAGGTATAACAAACTCCCTATCATGCTTCTGTACAAGCTGGAGTCAACCTCCTTTCCCTGGTCATCTCTGGAAATTTTCAAGAATGTGGCCATGGGAGTTCTGACTGACTTGGTCTGTTCAAGGCCGAACTTCTTCACAAGATTTTTAGCATACTTGGCCTGGGAGATAAAAATCTATGATCCAACCTGTTTGATCTGCAAACCTAAAAAGAAATTTAGTTCACCGACCATACTCATTTCGAATTCATTTTGCATAAGTGTAGCAAATTCCTTGGATTTTGTTTCTAGTGAAGAACCAAACACAATGTCATCGACGTAGATTTGTGCAACAATTAATCCAATTTTAAAATGTTTGATGAATATCATTTTGTCAGCTCCTCTTCTCTTGTATCCCTGTTCCAACAAGAACATAGTTAATCGTTCATACCAAGCTCGTGGGGCTTGCTTTAGTCTGTACAGAGCCTTTTTGAGTCTGAACACATGGTCGGGAGAATAAGGATCAACAAATCTCTTAGGCTGCTCAACATAGACTTCTTCATTAGAATTCCATTCAGAAAGGCACTTTTGACATCCATTTGGTACAGCTTGAACCTCATTTGATATGCCACTGATAGTAAGAGTCTAATGGATTCAAGTCGAGCCACATGTACAAATGTTTCATCAAAATCCACTATTTCTAGTTGAGTGTATCCCTGTGCAACTAAGCATGCCTTGTTTCTGACTATGTTGTCATGTTCATCTGATTTATTTTTGAATATCCACTTTGTCCTGATCACATTTGTGTCCTTTGGCCGAGGTACAAGTTCCCACACTTTATTTCTATCAAATTGAGCTAGCTTTTCATGTATGGCTAGAACCCAATTTTCATCAATAATGGCTTTATTTATATTTTTGGGTTCAATTTGTGAAGTGTAGCAAACATTTCCAAGTTCATTAGCAAGCCTCCTCCGAGTCATCATGCCGCCTCTGCGAAATGAGAGAGAACATTGTCCAATGGGTGTGCTTTTCGAATCCAAGAAGGAGGTTGCCTTCTCATGTCCCTGCTCGTTATTTGTATATGGTGCGCCGTAACTTCTGGGAGCAGGGCGAGACATCGTAACTTGATGTTGGATGTTCCTTCCAGATATCACTGTCTGGTGTAGGTACATGATGGTCTTGAGTAGGTTGACGCCCAAAGAACTCGTTCTTTCAAAGTCTCGAATATTAGGCTCATGTAAATAAGATGAAAAGTCATCAAGATCATCAATTTTTACATTGATTGATTCAATGATAGTCCGAGTACGCATGTTATAAATTCTGTAAGCACGGCTGTTCTCAGAATAACCAATAAACACTCCCTCATCACTTTTTGAATCGAACTCGATCATTTAACACATAGCATTTGGTACCAAAGGTATGAAAATATTTGAGATTCGGTTTTCTTCCTTTCCAGATTTCATAAGGAGTTTGAGTGGTTCCTGTTCTCAAAGACACACGATTCAAAATATAACAAGTAGTATTAATAGCTTCACCCATAATTTAACAGAGCTTCTGACTATTTAGCATAACTCTAGCCATCTTTTGTAGAGACCTATTTTTCCTTTCCACAACACCGCTTTTGTTCGGGAGTTTTGGGTGCGAGAATTTATGAAAATACCATTTTGATCACGTAAAATAGAGAAAGTAGCATTTTCAAACTCTCTCCATGATCACTTCTAATCCTTAATATTTTTATTCGCTTAAAATATTTTTCTGTTGTTAATTTTAGGTGCAAAAATTTGAATCTTTAAAAAACATCAGATTTTTCTCTCAAGAAATCTACCCAAGTATATCTAGAAAAATCATCCACGCAAACAAAAATATATTTTTTGCCCTCAATACTTTCAGTTTGAATAGGTCCCATCAAATCTATGTGAAGTAATTCTAATACATGAGCTGTAGTAAGAAACTTACCTTACTTGTGAGTGCTTTTGGTTTGCTTACCTTTTAGGCACGAACCACATAATCCTTCAGATATTTCAGTAAGCTTAGGAACACCTCAACTTCATTCAACTTTGTCAGTCTCAACAGATCACTATAGTTTAAGTGTCCCAATTGTTTGTGCCACAACTCGGTTGAGTCAGTTTTTGAAATATGACAAGTAATTTTGGTGTCAAAAAGATAATATTTATCATTGGATCTAGTATCATGTAGAATACAACTACCATTATACTTCAAGATTTTACAAGAATTTTTTGAGAACATAACCAAGTGTTTATCATCACAGAGTTGGCCTATACTAATCAGGTTAGCTTTTAAACCTACAACAAAAAGAACTTCTTTTAACGGAGAGAAACCATCAATTAGAATAGTGTCTACACCTTCAATTTTAACGTGTACTCCATCACCAAAAGTAGCCAGACCACCTTCATGACTTTTGTAGTTAGTTAGATAAGATCGATTACCAGTCATATGTCTAGAACAACCATTGTCAAAATACCAAGAGTTAGGAATAGAGGATCTATAGGCAACATCAACCATATAATAATTTAAATCACCCTTTTTTGCCCAAATTTGTCTTACTTTAGTGTTGTTAAGGTGTCTCATTTGTCTATTAGCCAAGTTTTTACTAAAAAAACAATGAAAGAAGTCGTGTCCTAAATTACCACAGATGCAATATTTTACAAAGTACTTTGATTTACCTCTCTGTATTGGTTGTATACCTGATGGTCGTGACTGTTTTTGAGTTTTGGTATTGGTCGAACACTCATAAAGGTGTCACCTTTAGTTTTGACGGTGATGGGAGCAGTTTTGTCTGAAAATACAGCAGACTTTGTTTTTTTGATGAAGTTGATCTGATTCCCAACTTTTCTTTCACTTTTTTTAACATATCCCAAACCTTCTTTGACGTTTGTAGTTCTTCCATAGCTTAGGGTTTCACTTAAGCGAGAGGCTCCAATTGTTAATTGCTTGATCCTTTCTTTTGAGACTTTTAATTCATCTAGAAGATTAGCAATTTGATCATCCTTCTCTTTTAAGATGTTGGTAAGAGTATTATTTTGATAATCAATTTCAGCCTTGTCATCTTCTAAAAAATCTATCATGACTTGAGTAGACAAGTTTTTCTCCTGTTCATCTTGTAATTTTTTATTCAAACTGCTAGCGATTATATGATGGATACGACGGATCGGTTCTTTAGAAGTTGTCGCCAAGAAGTCAGAACCTGCAATCAAGTTTTGCATGGAATCAATACGAGAAGTTAAGTTCACGCTTAAGGGCGCACACGATCAACATTGGTTCTGTCATCCTCGTCCTTATCTGAATCTTTTTCATCATCTTCACTCCAAGTGATATTTACGGCCTTCTTGGTATGAGATTTCTTTAAAGTATTTGCACATTCAGAGGCTATGTGACCAAAACTCTTACACTCATGGCATTTAATTCGACTGTCAGATCTATTCATAGAGGTAGTGGGATTTTGTTTTGTGTTGGTCGAAAATCTCTTCTTTTGTTGGAGAGAGGTATTCAAGTTCTTTTCCTTTTAGAAATTTTTTGAATTGTTTGGTGAGCATGGCCATGTTTTCATGTGTTTCGCTCTCCTCACAATCAACCTCGCCTTCATGGTTGTTAATTTTGAAGGCAATACTGGATCCCTTTTCTTTCTTTCTCTTTTGTAGATGTAGCTCATATGTCATCAATGATCCCATAAATTCTTCAACCTTCATATTCTCAATCTCTTTACTTTCTTCAATTGCGGTTACTTTAGAATGAAAACGATCAGGCAAGGATCGGAGAATTTTCTTTACAATTTTGCTCTCCGAATATTTCTTTCCCAAGGTATAAGCAGTATTGGTGATGTCACTGAGTTTTGCATAGAAGTCCTTGAATTGTTCATCGTCTCTCATGGTTAGTTGTTCAAACTCTAGAGTAAGAATTTGAAGCTTGGATGACTTAACCATATTGGTTCCTTCATGAGCAATTCGTAAGATGTTCCAAGCATCTTTTGCAACCTGACTAGTAGAGATTAAACGAAATTGATTAGAGTCTACAAAGGAAAATATGGCATTTAAAGCTTTGGAATTCCAATTAGTATAATTAAAATCAGTTGTAGCCCACTCGTCTGCCTTTTTCTCTTTTTCTACACCATTTTCAGTAATGGTGGGAGTTTTATAGCCATGGACAATTGAGTGCCAAGCTTTTTCATCAAGGGATTGGATATACACTTGAATTCTAATTTTCCAATAGGCATAATTAGTACCATCTAAAACAGGTGGTCTAAATGGAACTTCGTCCATAACTAGGTTTATATGGATCGCACTTAAAAAGTGTACCCACTCTGATACCAATTGAAAGTTCTAAAACCTAGATTAATTAAATTAAAAACGAGTTTTAATCTTAATTAAACAAGCGATGATTGAGCGTAGTCGAACCGGCAAGATATAGAGATAATGATTCGATCAAGCACAACCGCAGTTCGTTCGCTTACCTAATCTTGTCTAGTGTGGAAATAAAAGATTAAATACGAACACAAGATGTAACGTGGTAAACCCCTAAGGGAAACATCCATGGGCCCCCATGCCATGGGTAAAAACAATCCACTAATAATCTTGTTTAAAAATACAATAGTATCGGTTTTTGTAATTTCGTAAAATTAACAAAATAACAATCAAATGAAAACAGATCAACTACCTGTGATACTTCTTCTTCTGACTTGTTGATGAAGTGGAATCAAACCCACCGATCTTGACTTTATCGCCACTTCCCTATTGTATTCGACCACAACCACCACTTGGATTAAGAACCCCCGTTCTTAACTTCACGCCAAGTAGCTTGAACAAGATATGGAATTGTTCGTTGAGCACCAATAAGTTCTTGATTCTTCAATGAGTTTGAAGAAAACTTTTTACTTTAAAAGTTGAATCAATGAAGCATCGGATCTTGTTTTCCACCAATGAATTCGGCCGATTTTGCTTAGAGAATCCAAGACCAAAAATTATATTTCAAAAGCATTAATTCCTTATTGATTTCCTCTCTTACTTATAGTTGAAGAAGAAATCAATTTAGGAATTATTTCTTACCTAAAAATATGCAACAAGAATGGTAAGAAAATTAGTAGGAAAGAATATAGAAAGATATTCTCAGATTTGTAGAAGGAAAGAATTTAGGAAACTAAATATTTCCTTACTAAACAAATCTAAGAGAATAAGAAAAGATTCTTTAACCTACAAAAGGAATCATCAATAATATTCATGATGGCGTAATATATATCAAGTATAGAAATAGAATAAAATCACAGCTTTTTATCGATGCGAAAAATAATACGCTTATCAACCCAACAACGAATCGGCGCTAACTGCATTAACCAGAAAAAACAAACGTTGACTTGTTCTTTTATCATTAAAAATCGCTTATATTTATTAAGTTAGTTAAGATATAAAAAGTGAAAAATATGACACATATTTTTCCAACACTTTTATTCTTATTTAAACGAAAAAAGTAAATAAAAAAATTAAAAGAGAAAAAAATAGATGGAGCGGCGAAGGGCGGTAGAAGCGGAGGATGGCGGTGGCCGACGGTAACGATTATCTTAGAATCTGGATGTTAAAAATAGATTTGTTCTATATTATAAATTGAACGTTCGTCTTTTAGAAAATGGATAATTGCATATTTGATCCCTAATCTTTCAAAAAAGTTAGAGATATGCTCATAACCTTTAAAAATAGCACCTGACATCCCAACGTTTGAAAAAATGGGCATTGTAGTCCCTTTATAACAAAATTGTCATTCTCTTTAAATAAATAAAAAGAAAAAAATGATTGAAAAATAACTAAATTTATCCCCAAAAAATAAAAATAACAAAGTGACCTACTTTTTATTGCAACAAAAACAAAACCACAACTTTTACCGCTCCACACCTAGGGATGGGCAAAATTGACCCAACCCGCTCAACCCGACCTAACCCGACTCGGTTTGAGTCGGTTTTTTCACTTAAACGGGTTGGGTATGGGTTTAAATTTTTGAAATTGGGTCGGGTTTGGTCGGGTTGTGGGTTACACGCATAAACACGACCCGATCCAACCCAACTCGACCTTATAACATTAAAAAAAAAAATGCTGGTGGCAAATGAATTGCCCTAAAGGCAAAGGGCCAAAAAGTCCAAATAAGAAAAGGGCAACGATAGTCTCCACTATCCAGCACGCATCAGCCAAACATGGTTCTATACTCCATACTCCATACTTCCATTTTCATTTTCTAGCATGTAGCAGCCAAACGTGGTTCTATACTCCATAGTCCATACTTCCATTTTCATTTTCTAGCATGCACCACCGTACGCGGTTCCATCCCATAGTCTACACCAATCCACCACCTCCTTCCCCCTTTTCCCATCCTCCTCCTCCTCCTCTTCTCTTTTCTACCTATCGCCGCTACCCTACCACCACCATACCTCTCACCCACCACCATTTTTCCAAAACACCTCTCACTACCTTTCCACCTTCATCGATTGCAATTCCTCCTCAAAATCCCTCTTCTCCCGCCTTGACTTGTCTACTGCCCAAATCCATCAGCAGCCCAATTATCTTCACCACCACCGTTCCTCCACCTTTCTCGTGTTGGTACCATTAATGACGATTTTTTCTTTGGTGATTCTCGATGTAGACTACTCCCTGTTCCATCCTTAAAAAAAACTCCTTCTGAATGCTATTTTCTTGATTCTTTCGAACTTGGACCCTAATTCTAGCTTATCCCATCCCGTCATTGATCATGGAATCACCTTATCGCAAACAACCTCCTTAGTACTGTCAGTTTCAAATCTAGAATTTCGAATAACAACTTTCTTGAAGAAGATGAGGAAAAAAAGTTCATGGGAAACAATTTGGATGATGACAATACAGTGGTCGATTTGCCTTTATTGATAAAGGGTCTTGAATTGGGCCATGGTTCGAAGATGAGGGCCACTTTGTTACTTTTTTTTTTTTGGGTAAATTTGGTTATTTTTCAATTATTTTTTTTCTTGTTTTTGTTTTTGCTTATTTAAAATGAAGGACTATTTCGTCATAAAAGATTTCTTCAAATGTTGAGGATGTCCGGTACTATTTTTAAAAGTTAGGGGTATATCTCCAACTTTTTTAAAGGTTGGGGACCAAATATGCAATTATTTCTTTAAAAAAATTGAGTGAATCTGTATTTGGATATAAAAAATGGATAATTATATTAACACTTCAGTTTTTATTATCTACACTATATTTTAATTGCAATGAAGATCCACAAACATTTGATATTTTGGTACTTATGTTCTCAATTTTTTTTGTTGCATTTTTATCGTTAAATTTCAATTAATTTTGCATCTTGACCTTGATGACAATTTTTATCTAAATATTCTACTAAAAGTACATTAAAACGACGGACATATATTTTGTCAAACTTTTCTATTTTTATTTATTGCTTATTAAAAAATGCCCTATCTAAATTTTTTTTACGCCCTTCTAATTAAATTTTTGGACAAAAACCATTATCAAAGACAAAGTTAAGACGTTTAAATTAATAGATTGATAATAAGAATGTTATAAAAAATAGTTGATGACATAAATGCAAAAATAAAAAATAGTTGAGGACCTTCATTACAATTAAAATGTGAGAAATTGGCACAAATGGTCCCTAACGTATCACGTTAGTGCGCAAATGGTCCATAGCCTTTCATTTTTGGCGCAATGGACCCTAACCTATCCATTTAGGTGCGAAAATGGTCTTTATGGACGGATTCCGTTAAAAATCCGTTAAACAACCTTTCATTTAGGTGTGCAAATAGTCCCTCTCATTGTTTTTGTCTTTATTAGTGGGGGTAAAATTGTCAAATTATATTTTTCTTTCAATTAGCACAAATGGTTCCTAACCTTTACTTTTTTTTGGCACAAATAGTCTCTAACTTATAATTATATTTTGGTATGCAATTGATCATTATTTGATAAAAAAGATAAAAATATCCTTACTTTTAATTAAAAAAATTTGCAATTGGACCCCTAACCTTTAAAAAAAGTGAAAATGAGTCCGATACTTTAATTTTTTTATTAAAAAAAAAATTAAAGAAAACTAACAAATTGACAATATACTAAATTATTTTATATATTTTATGAACTATTATAAAATAACTAAAATTTAAGCTCATAATTATTAACAAATGTGCTAATTAAAATTATTTTATTATAATAAATAATCATATTATTTAAAATTCAAACTTTAATTTTAACGTTACAATATAAAAAAGAAAATAAATTGTTACAAATAAAGTTTTAATTATGCTCAACCTAGCTCGATTTTATCTGATCTCTCATATTCTTGAGTCATCATCCAACCCTTTTTGAGCCATTAAGACTACTTGGACCAATCTTATTTTAAATTTTAATTTAGTTTTGTATTTAAAAAACCATCACCATCACCCACCCCACCCACCCCACCCCGAAAATCCAACCAGAAGAGAGGAGATTTCTCTTCTCCCGGTTGCGCATGGAGGAGAGAAATCCCATCCCTTCCGGGTCACGAAACTGAGGGGATTTGTCTCCCCGATTCGGGAAACCGCAGGAGTGGGAGTGGGAGGAGTGGGAGTGAGAGAGAGAAATCTCCCAGTTTTCGCCGCGAATGGTCGCGAAACCAAGGAAGATATCTCCCCCTCATATGCGGCGAAATTCCATTTCTCCTCCTTGGTTTCGTGATCAGAAGGAAGGAGATTTCTCCCCTCCCTAGTCATCATTGCGACGACCGGAGAGGGGAGAAATCCCTCCATTCTGGTCGGATTTTCGAGATGGGGATGGGGGGGGGGTGGGGGTGGGGTGGGGGTGGGGTGGGGTGTGAAGATGGGGAAACCTTTTTTTTTAAATACAAAACTAAATTAAAATTTAAAATAGGACTGGTCCAGTAGCCTTGTGGCTCAAAAAGGGGTTGAATTGACTCAGTAAATATGAGACTGTATAAAATCGAGCTAGGTTGAGCATAATTAAAACTTTTATTTGTGACAAATTTATTTTCTTTTTATATTGTAACGTTAAAATTAAAGTTTGAATTTTAAATAATATGATTACTTAATAATAATAAAATAATTTTAATTAGCACATTCGTTAATAAGTATGAGCTTAAATTGTATTTATTTTATAATAGTTCGTAAAACATACAAAATAATTTAGTATATTGTCAATTTGTTAGTTTTCTTTTAATTTTTTTTAATAAAAAAATTAAAGTATCGGACTCATTTTCACTTTTTTAAAGGTTAAGGGTCCAATTGAAAATTTCTTTAATTAAAAGTAAGGATATTTTTGTCTTTTTCATCAAATAAGGATCAATTGTGCACCAAAATATAATTATAGGTTAGGGACTATTTGAGCCAATAAAAGGTAAAGGTTAGGGACCATTTGCACAAATTGAAAGAAAAATGTAACTTGACAATTTTATCCCTACTAATAAAGACAAAAACAATGAGAGGGACCATTTGCGCACCTAAATGAAATGTTGTTTAACAGATTTTTAACGAAATCCGTCCATAAGGACCATTTTTGCACCTAAATGGATAAGTTAGGGACTATTGCGTAAAAAATGAAAGGTTAGGGACCATTTACACGCTAACGTGATACGTTAAGGACCATTTACGCCAATTTTTCTTAAAATGTGGTGTGATTAACAAAAAATATTGTTTGAATATTACCCATAAAAAAATTCTCCTCCTCCTTCCGAGAATAAAATTTCTGCTCATTTTTTATTTAAATTGTTATCTAAATAAAGGTATATTCGGATATCAATTCTGCCTAAACAGGATAAAATAAATTTTATCCGTTATTTTTAACCATTGACCATATGACAAACGGACCATAAATATGTTGTTTACAATAATTTTCATGCGGGGCAATTCTGTTTGCAACCTCTATATTTTGAGCCAATATTTAATTAGGTCACTGAATTTCAATTTGTGTCAATTGAATTACTATACTATAATTTTGTCAATTGAACCACTACACTTTAATTTGTCTCAATTTAGACACTTCGTTCAATTATATCACATCATCTAACACTAGACACCAATGTAGCCATTAAATACCAATGGTCACCGTATGTGGCCTTCGAAAAATGATTTAGAAGAAGTGATACAATCGAAAACATATGATTTGAGTTATTTTCAATCCACTTGTCTAATGTGTAGAGCGAGTTTTCCAATCGTATTACTTCATCTATGTTATTTTTTATGGCCATGTAGGATGACTATTATTATGTAACATACATGCCAATATCTAGCATTAAAAAGGGAATGTAATTATGGTGACAAAATTAATGCAAATTAAAGTGTAGTAACCTAATTGAAAATTGAGTCATTTGCAGCTTAATCAATGGAGGATTTGGTTTAAATCATTAGTCATGGATCAACATATTCTCCTAATTAATTAGGTTTAACTGTTACTTAATATTCTTAAAATATATTGTTGAATGAAAGTGGAATCGAGAAATGGGGACCCTTTTCCCCCCAACTAATAAATAATAAATACTTAGACACCATTAATTATTTGGGTTCTGATTTTAGGTTTGTAATTTGTTGGGACATTATTCTGAGAATAAATTATTTAATTGTATATTGTCGGTGGATCTATGTCAAAATTCCTACCGTGATTGTGTGACTGACCTTTTTGACTTCTTGTTCCAACTTTCCCCCGTGGGTGGATTTTATTTTTAAAAAAAATTATTTTAATATAATCCACTTCATAAATCATACAATACAGAGTCATCACAATATATCAATGTTTTAAAAATATAAAGCGTGACTAGACGTGGAGATTGAGTTTCAAATTTTTCAGACTTAGACGAGTCCTAGGTGAAAGTGAGATAAAAATAAAGACGAAGACGATACGTGATGCGTGACAAGGTGTGGATGCCAAACTTCAAACCTATGAGAGGTTTAAGCGGGCTTTTTAGAACAGTGCAATATATCAAAAATATGATGAAGGGAATTGATTTCATTTCTATATTGAACTAACTTACTAATTTTATTTAATTATTTTGATTTTTTTATATTTTGTTCTATTTTATTTTTTATTTTTTCACCTCTATTATGTTATGAAAAGAAAATGATGAATATTTAAAAAGAAAAAGAAAAAAGAAAAAGAAGAAATGCCTTTAAATGATAGTAACATTAAAGATTAAAGATTAATATAAGTGGTCAAGAAAAGGCGGTGGATGTTCCACGTGGTCGACATTCACGTGACGTGCCCAAAATATCAAACAAAAGTCATAAAATATGATCCTCCAATTTGGCCCGCCACGCACATTACTATATATTTTTCTCACGTTCAAAAAATCATTTGTCACAATCGCGGATTACATTGACAAGTGACCTTCACACGTATAGAATTTTATGAAATTAAATTTAATTCTTCGACTTAAATTAGTGTCTAAAAACTTAAAATGAAACTTTATTTTAACAAAGATTATAGAATGCCGCCATAATTTCTCATTTCAAATCTAAATTGTTTCAATTACAATTCCGAAACATTATACCATAATATCTTTAATGTAATTGCGAATTATTTAAAAAATTGTATTGATGTTTAAAATAAAAAAATCTTCAACGCAAGTTGATAGAGATTCCGTCAAACTGATATGACAGAAAAAATAGATATTGTCTAGAACTCCGTTTAGATTGAAGAACTTTATTAGACTCACTTATTTAAAAAAAAAATTTAATTTTAAAATTTCTATGCGTTTTAGTTTTACAGGTCCTATGTCGATTTAAATGTAATTATGTTTTTATTTTCAAAAGATAATAGACACTTAGATAGCAATTTTTAGAATGCTTAAAGCATTTTCAATGCAATCCGTCTATTAATTTTTAGATGTGTCAAATAAGTACAGATAAATAGAGTTATAAAAACACCCTTTCCAATGCATGCTGATGAGAACTCTATCTAAAAGTCCGTCTAAATTTAGATGGTTTAGACGGACTTCTAAACGGAATGACTCAACAAATTTAAATTCAACCCAGCATTTATTGAAAAAAAAAAAAGTTGGATGAGGAAAATAAAAATTGAAAACACGCCAATTTAAAAAAAAAAATTAATGCAACATAAACGGTAATATTAATTTTAGACGGAATTTATTGAAGATGAATTTTTAATTTGACCGTCTATTCAATAGATGTAGTCTCACATAGATTGAAAGTTCGTTTATTTTACTTGTCACATAGATTTCAATAGACGGAGTGCATTGAAGATGTTTAAGAAACCAATTTTGAATTTGACGTGTTTTAATAAGAAATTAATGCCACATTTTAGTTAATAAGATAAGCATTGGAGATACTCTAATTGTCTTGCATTGTTTCTAGAAAGAGTAATGATATTCATAGTCGCTCACTACCAATAGTTATCATATGTGGCATTAATTAATTAGATAAATTATTCATAATTAATGACTATAAATACATTACTCAATTAGAGTAAATAATTTATCCAATTGAGTAATACCACATATGATATCTACCGGTAGTGATCGACTATGAATAACATTATTCTTCTAGAAATAAAATTATTCGTTGATAAAGATTATGAGAATTTTAACTAAAGAATATACACTTCCTAATTAGGCACTTGTTTGATGAAATTTTTAATAGATTTTAATAAAAAGTTGATGAAATAAAAATAAAAATTGTGAGTGTTATAAAATATGTAATTGAAATTAATTATTGAATTTAAATTCAACTATTATTAAAAATTTTAAACTCAACCAAACAAGCTATGATTAACAATCACATTAGCATGAGCTTAACAGATTCACTAAATAAAAGAACACAGAACAAAATTTTTGCTACAGAAATGGAGAATCTGTACACGTTTCATACCATTCCCCCCCCAACACACACAAAATCATTCCTAAAATAGTCAGATTATATATATCTACATCTGTCAATTTTCTTCATAATTTGACACAAATTGGAACATTCTTTTCAAGATTTTCTGTAACCTGTCTTCTTTTTCCAGTATACCTGTTGTTACAATTTCTACTGTATTTTTTCTGTATAAACTGTATATAGATACAGTGTAAGTACACTAACTCACTTTTCCTGCAGCAAAAAAAGTGATTATTCTTATTTAATTGGTTCCTTTAGCTTTTTCTTCACCACTCACTCATTGCCTCCAAACCCACATAGAAACAATTTCATTTAGCAGTTCAGAAGGCAGAATCAAGAAAATGAGGCCTATTTTCTTGATTTTTTTGATACTTTCAAGTGTTTTTGTTAATACTTACCAGCAGCAGCAGCCCATCAAAACTATTGTGGTTTTGGTATTGGAAAACAGATCTTTTGATCATATGCTTGGATGGATGAAGAAATATGTAAATCCTTCAATCAATGGAGTCTCGGGGAAAGAATGCAATCCAGTTTCGACCAAAGCGGAGGATAATGAAACAATTTGCTTTTCTGATGATGCTGAATATGTGGATCCAGATCCTGGCCATTCTTTTGAGGCTGTGGAGCAACAGGTATTGTTAAAAACCATCTAGTCTAAAAGCATTAAAGTGTTAATGAGTCGATTCCATTATAAAACATGTATTGTGGAAATGTGTACGTTGTTAATACGTGCACAATTTTCATAAATAGTCGATCCAGCATTGATACTGATACTTCATAAGTGTTAGATATGGGGTGAATTTTTTACTTCAAATTTATCTTGAACAGGTATTTGGCTCTGGCTCCATTCCTACAATGTCTGGTTTTGTAGAACAAGCGTTAACAATGTCACAGAATCTCTCAGAAACAGTGATGAAAGGATTTAGGCCTGAAAATGTGCCTATTTATGCAACCTTAATTCGTGAATACGCAGTTTTTGATAGATGGTTTTCCTCAATTCCGGGTCCAACACAACCCAATAGATTATTTGTATACTCTGCAACTTCCCATGGATCCACAAGCCATGTGAAGAAGCAGTTAGCCAAAGGGTACCCCCAGCAGACTATATTCAACTCAGTTCATGATAGCGGTTTAGATTTTGGGATTTACTTCCAAAACATTCCGACAACATTGTTTTATAGAAATTTGAGGAAATTGAAGTACATATTTAAGTTTCATCAGTATGATTTAAAGTTCAAGAATGATGCTAAGAAGGGAAAGTTGCCTAGTTTGACTGTGATTGAGCCTAGATACTTCGATTTAAAGGGAATGCCTGCAAATGATGATCATCCATCACATGATGTTGCTAATGGACAGAAGTTAGTGAAGGAGGTTTATGAGACATTGAGAGCAAGTCCTCAATGGAATGAGACACTTTTGGTCATTACTTATGATGAACATGGTGGATTCTATGATCATGTCCAGACACCATTTGTTAATATTCCCAATCCAGATGGAAATACAGGGCCGGCGCCTTATTTCTTTAAGTTTGATAGGCTTGGTGTTCGAGTACCGACTATCATGGTTTCTCCTTGGATCAAGAAAGGAACTGGTAAGCTCGGCTTGTTTCCTACATTTGACGGAGTTAGCTTTCATGTTTTCTTTGATGATAATGGTCTTTTTATGCCTTGAGAATGTCGAAGAAACTGAATTTGAGACCAAAACAAAATTTGATACTGATTATGAATTATTAACTCCTAATGTGTGAAATCAATCATTTGATTCTGATTTAATATGGTTTGTTTGTTTTGAATGCAGTAATAAGCAGGCCAAGAGGTCCGGCTCCAAGTTCTGAGTTTGAGCACTCGTCGATCCCAGCAACTATAAAAAAGATGTTCAACCTCTCTTCCAACTTCTTGACCCATAGAGATGCTTGGGCCGGTACATTTGAGCAAGTCGTTGGTGAATTAACCTCTCCGAGAACTGATTGCCCAGGTAATCATCTTCTTGACTTGTTAACAACTGAAAGTCTAGCAATTGGCTTCGTATGACTTCTTTGCTTGTTAATAATAAGTATTTCAAATTTCGTCTAGAATTTTAGATGATGAAGAATGAAAAGGATCTTATTTGAAGAAAATTTCAAATCATATTTTGCATAACCATTCTAATTTACAGCAAGTACACAATGCCATGCTTCTTTATCAGCTCCATTAGAATTTATGGAACCTCATCATACTTTTCACCAAGTTGCCCTGATATACGTATATAAAAGATGATTCAAAGGGCTTTGTTTATAGTGATATAACTGAGAAGCGCAAGATCACTATTGTAATCCTTTTTCTTCTTCATGCTGAAAATCTACAGCTCCGAATCCGATTGGACGTAGCTCTCATGTTGAGAGTGTGGACCACTATAAATTTTTTTTTTTTCCGTTGCGTGTTTATGATTTCGTTTTGCTTAATATTGCTCTTGTGATTGAGATTATGGCTTAATCCCTGTTTCTTTTAAGTATTGAACTTTCAATGGGACAAACATTAATGAGGTGCCATGTTAATTGTTTGTAGAGGTCCTGCCTGATGTAGCTCCTTTAAGAAGCACTGGAGCCAACGAAAATAGGGGGTTGTCCGAGTTCCAGGGCGAGGTGGTGCAATTGGCTGCAGTTCTCAACGGTGATCATTTCTTGAGTAGCTTCCGGGACGAGATGGGAACTAAGATGAACGTGAAGGAAGCTCATGAATATGTAAGGGGTGCAGTATCGAGGTTCATAAGAGCGAGCAAGGAAGCTATCAAGTTGGGTGCAGACCAGTCTGCCATTGTCGACATGAGGTCTTCCTTAACTACTAGATCCTCAATTCATAACTAAAATTCCCTGTCGAGGATGTCTTGTCCTTTGAGCCATTGGGTTGTGTCCTTATCGGATTAGCAATTCATTAGTTTTGCTAGTTCTTGTCTGATTTATAGACCAGATTGAAATGTTTAGCTCTGTCAATATTCTTGTGTAAAAAGCTTGTTGATTTCATTACAGATAGACTGAACTTGAAGCTTGATAAGATTAGAACAGCAAACAGAACATAACTGCTAACTTCATGGTACAAAATTTTTGTAAAATTGTATGATCAAATACACACACACACACACACACACACACAACCCATTGAATGATATTATTCTCGGCTTTTTTGCACAAATGGTCCTGACTTTTGCACTTACTGCGAGTTGAGGACTTACGTTTCATTTTTGGTAGTTTAACCTCTATTTCAAATGTTTTTGGCGACAATGGTCCTTTTCATCAATTTTCGTCCAATTATCCGTGAAATTTGACGTTGGAAAATTTTGGATTTAAAAAGTAAAGGAAAATTTGCAGCAAAAGTCCATAATCTTTCAAAAAGTGTCGAAAAGTCCCATAACCTTCTAATCCTAACACATATGACCCCAAACTTTTTGACAATTTTACCCCCAACTTAAATAAATTAAAAATAACTCCTAAACCTTTTCAAAAATACAATAAGTCCTAAATCTTTTTATTTTTTACAGATTTACACTTAAAATAATAAAAAAATGTGTTATCAAGTTCCAAAATTTTTAATTTTGTTCACCAAAATGACATTTAAAATGTGTTTGATTAAAATTAGATTTTTAGTAAAAGTTGTTGAACTATGTGATTGAAAAGTTGTGGGACCATAAAATGTGTGGTTAAAATTAATTGTTGACTTTGACTTTTTAAACTTTTAGCAAAAATCAAAATTGAAAATAAATAATTTCTTAGAGTCTCTACAGATTTGTCCATTTTTATTAGTTAATTAACAAAAATTATATCCATTATCAAAATTTGACCAATTTAAAATTTTAATTTATTTTTCATACCAATTACTAAATAATAATTAAAAAAAAGTTCTTCACCACCCCATCCCACCCCACCCCACCCCCACCCCCCCCCACCCCCCCCTTTTTTTTAATTGGTATGAAAAATAAAATTAAAATTTTAAATTGGTCAAATTTTGATCATGGGTATAATTTTTTTGTTTAATTAACGGATCACTGGACAAAATCTGTAGAGATTCTAAGAGCCTATTTGTTTTCAATTTTGATTTTGCTAAAAAGTTAAAGTTAAAGTCAAAGTCAACAATTAATTTTAACTACACATTTTCTGGTCCCATAACTTTTCAACCATACATTTCAACAATTTTTACTAAAAAATTTGATTTTAATCAAACACATTTTAAATGTCATTTTGGTGAACAAAATTAAAAGTTTTGGAACTTGATGACACATTTTTTATTATTTTAAGTGTAAATCTGTAAAAAAAAAAAAGATTTAGGACTTATTTGTATTTTTGAAAAGGTTTAGGAGTTATTTTTAATTTATTTAAGTTGGGGTTAAAATTGTCAAAAAAGTTTGGGGTCATATGTATTAGAATTAGAAGGTTATGGGACTTTTCGACACTTTTTGAAAGATTAGGGACTTTTGCTGCAAATTTTCCTTTACTTTTTAAATCAAAAATTTCCAACGTCAAATTTTACGGAGAATTGGATGGAAATTGATGAAAAGGACCATTGCCGCCAAAAACATTTGAAATAAGGGCTAAACTGCCAAAAATAAAACGATAGGTCTTCAACCCGCAGTAAGTACAAAAGTCAGGGACCATTTGTGCAAAAAAGCCTATTATTCTCTTCAATTTCGATGTTGCCGTCAAATAAGATCGCGTGCAAGTTGTTGGAAATTGAGATCAATCACTTTATTGTTCAGAAGATCTTTGTTCATACAAAAAATAACGAGACAAAAAATATAAAAGATAGACTTTTCACTATATAAAAAATTGTTACATTCATATAGAATTTTACTTACTCGAATTTTCTAAATATTATAAAAAAAATAATATCCTCAACTTTATAACATCTACCAATTTCTACCTTTTGTATAACCTGAGAACAAGAAAAACTAGGATACTAAGTTTACAATTTTTCTCTCAAAAAATTATCAAGTCACATATACAAAAGAGGATAATCTACATCGATTTATAATTAACGTATGACCTAAATTTCTTCCAAGTTTCACATGTCAAGGTGTCCAAGATTTGAAAATTTGTTCAATTTTAATTACCAAATATAACATAATATAATATCACAAATTACGAAAAATGAGTCAAAATTCAATCATCTTTTCTGCAGCTCTTCATCTCGCTACTTGAGAAAAATTTCATAAACGTTGACAATCTCAATTCTCAAAATAGAGAATAAACATTCTCCACCATATAAGTATAATTATTTAGAAATAACGAATTCTAAGAATTTCATTGGCTCATGTCGAATAAATTTGCTGAAAAATTATGGTGCAACTCCCTTACTTGACTTACTTGGAAGTTCATCAGCTAACCACACCATGTATTAATTTTAAGCTAATGCTCGTGTGCAAAATGTGGACCCGCTAGTAGTAATACATCATTTATCATGGCAACTAGCGCATACCATAAAAATGAAAATATTTACTCAAGCGACATCATCGTCTCCCATAAAGAGAGATATATTGTCCGTATCTGATTTTGAGCAGTTATCAGAGCCTGTTCCACCATTTGGACAGTTTTCCTCACGTGACCAGGTTGTCCACACTTTCAATAAAATACTTTCATTTTCATGGAGGTTATTCTTTTTTTGTTTTTCAGCAATAAATAACGAGTTTTCAGTTGAAATATAATTTCCACCACTTAACATTTTTTCTTCATAAATTAATTTACTTGTAACTTTTTCAAAACTCATAATTTCTTTTCCATACATCAAAATTGGTTTGATGTGTTCATAAAAAGATAGAAGAGACTATATGAGTCTTAACGTTTTATCATCATCATCAATTTTAACTCCAATAGCCTCTAGTTCACATATGACCCCATTGACAACACTCAAGTAGTCTGAGATTTTTGTATTTGTATTCATTCGCAAAGAATGAAATTGTTCCTTCAAGTAAAATCGATTTGAAATACTCTTTTGTAGCAGATATTGCATGAATATTTGCAAGAACATTTTTTGCTAGACAGAGACGTATCGTACTTGCAGCTTTCAAATTCAAATCTTCTCATATTAGATTTTTCAATATTTTTGTCGAAAATATGGGATGATTTTTCTTTCAAAGTCTTGTGCAGTATAGACTAAATCAAAACATCATTGACTTGTACTTGTCACAAGCCAAAATTTATCCTCCCGTAAAATTTCTCTACGTCATATTTAATAGACATATATTCTCTGTGTGCCAACACTGTGAACGACCTGACACTTTGATACCACGGTTGGGAATTGAGACAAATTTCTTTATTGTCCAAAAGATCTTTGTTCAAAGAAAAAATAATGAGACAGAAAAATATAAAAAGATAGAAAAGTTTATGAGTTGTCAAAGCTTTCACTATATGAAAAATTGTTACAATCTTAAAGATTTCACTCACCCAAATTTCTCAAGTATCTTGAGAAAAATAATATCATAAACTTTACCATACCCATCAATTTCTACTTTTTGTACGACTCACAAAGAAAACAAGAAAAACAATTAAGATGCTAGACTTACAATTTTTCTCTCAAAAAATTCTTAAGTCACATACACAAAAGAGAATAAACTACGTCAATTTATAGTTAACGTATAACCTAAATTTTTTCCAAGTTTCAACTGCCAAGTTGTCCAAAATTTGAAAACTTGTTCAATTTTAGCCACCAAATATAATATAGGATAAATAGCACTAGGGGTCTCGAACCTTTGAACATTGTAACGATGGGGTCCTAACCTTTTGTTTACCAGCAGCCGGAGTCCCGAACCTTTCAAACGTACGCATACCAGGAGTCCTTTTTGAACGAAAAATGTCAAAATCACGATTAAATCATCACGCGCGTCACACGTGATCAATTTCTGAAGAGAAAAATTGTTCAACCCTACTCAAATACTATTAAACCAAAGGAGAAATAAAAAATGAGGAAAAATTAACAATCCTAAATCGCTAAAATCTAATTGTGGTGCTATTTACTCAAAGCCAAATTCGCACAAATCAGTTCAATTCATAAGATATAAAGCGAATAGTGAAGTTACCAAATCACGTTGTTCAATTTGTATTACAGTAATGTATTTTTCCCAAATTTTTTCTAGTATTTTGAAGATGGAGATTCCATTTACTTCGCGTGAAGAATTACTCATGGGCAAAAATGATGCTCCAACTATCAACTCCAGTAGTAATACTAATGTCGTGGCCCAATCAATAGTCACTTCAGCTTCTGATGCCGATGATATATTTACAATGAAGAAACTTGTTTCCACGGTAACATACTCTTCCTCTTCCACAGTTCCTCCTATTTCTTCAAGTCTGAAGAATTTGCTGTTGGATAAGGGAATTCTTTTGCAAAATACAATTATTGAAAAGCCAGCCGGTACTCATCTCCCACCAGCTTTTGATGATGTGATACATGTGATACGTCACAGTAGTTTCCGAGTTGGGAATGAGCAGCCAGTAATGGAAAATGTCGACAAAAATGTGGATATTGGGATGGTAGAGATTGGGCTGCATAGAAAGAGGGAAAGATAAATATGGTGAGTGAATTTTTTTTGGTGCGAGGAGGTAAAGAGAAAGGATTGTTTACTGTAACAAATTGATTTCTCTTTTGGTTTTATGATATTTGATTAGTGTTGAACAGTTTTGTTCTTCAGAAATTGATCAACGTGATGTGTGATGACTTAATAACGATTTTGACGTTTTTTGTCCAAAAATGATCTTTAGTGCGTATGTTTGAAAAGTTCAAAACTTCGACTATTAGTAAACAAAGATTTAGGATCTTCATTGTTACAACGTTCAAAAGTTCAAAATTCTTGGTGCAATTTATCCTATAATATAATAACACATTTTTTTCTTTTTTACAATTGATGTACTTTCTAATTTTGACAAATTTTAAGAAAATATCTTAAAAGTAGCATGCTCATGTCTAAATTTGTACCAACGAAGGGCATAAGAGCCATTTTTCGGTCAAAAGTTTGCTAGACTATAGAAGTGATATGATCAACATGGAGTACGGTAACTTATTACAAAGAGTAACTTATTATAAAAAGTTACAATGGTGCTCGACTCGGCTCGACTCGATTTTGTACTCAAGTATTTGTGCATTTGAATGAACATTAGCCTCAAGTTCGTGTCTCAAACAGATGTGGAAGCTTACTACTTGGAGCTCTAAAAATCGACACTTGATTGTACCGAGCTTACATGGCCAGTGTAAAAGAATATTCTTGTGATTGATCAAAAAAAAAAAAAAAAAAAAAAAGAATATTCTTGTGATCATTGTAATGTACGGATTATAAGTACGAAAGTTGCTATTTAAAGCCCATATTATATTTGAATAAGATTAGAGATTTGGTTGAATACACTAACGGTGTGTTTGGTGAGATTTTTTAAAACTCAAAAGTACTTTTTAAAGAGTAAAAATATTTTTAATTATATTTATAATTATTTAACTAAAGTCAATAAGTATTTTTTGACTAAACATAACTTAAAATAATTATTTTTAAAAAGTTTAAATTTTGAACTTCTCTAAAAAAAAAATTAATTGACCATTTACAAAAAAATTCAATTAGCATTTAATATAACTTAAAAATAAAAAATTACTATTAGTATATATCAAAAAAATTAATTTATTTTTCATATTAATTACTTATATAAAATTATCACTTCATAAGTTTATATAAATTAAAAAATTAGAATAATACTATTTATTATAATTGTTGATGGTCACTAGTTATGTGACATTAAATAATATAGATAACTAGTATACCGTTTATCGGTGAAATACGACTGTAGAAAAATAAATAGAGATTGATATGAGGAACAAGATTGAGAATGAAAGATTTGAAAAAGAATGGTGAAGAGAAAGAGAATCGAGAATGAGAGAATTGAAGAAATTGAAAAAAAAAAAAAAAGAAGAAGAACGTGAAGACATACATAAGTAATTTTTTTGGACTAGTAAATGAGAGATTCTTTAATATCGTGATAAATTGACTTTATATTCTTACATTTTATTGAGTCTATAATTTAATGCTACACATAACATGCATGTAATATGGTGATAAATAGTATTATTCAAAAATATATGTTAGCGTGTTATGTAATCTCCTCCGTCCCACAAAATGAAACATTTTTTTCCTTTATTTATCTGTCTCAAATTATAAACTACTTTATAGACAAAATTTTCATTTTCCTAATATAATTTAATTTACATTGTTATCCACTCAAAACAAGTATTTAAATTTATTAGATTTAAATGATTAATATTAAATGGGGTATAATAGAAAAAATGTATAAATTATAATTTCAATTACATTAAATATATTTTTCTTAATCATGTGAAAAAAAAGAAATAAATCTATTTTTGATCGAAATAATACAAATTATACTTATAGAGTATGTTTGATAAAGATTTTTGTAGATTATAAATCGTAAGAATACAAATTATAAAATATGTAGATAAAAATTGTGGATCGAAATGTGTAGATAAAAATAATATTTAATTAATTTAAGTACTCATAAACATGTATAAACTAAACATAAATATGTATGATCTATCACCTTCGCCAATGTTTCTCTCTTTCAGTTCAGACCACTAAACGTAAGCAGCCGCCATCCTGCTTCTCTGTCCACCGTAAAAAATGGCGTCCGCCGCCTCTTCCTCCCCCTCCTCCGCCACTTCCAAATACCTTTCTCTTTCCTTCTCCAAATCTCCAAGACTGCTTTCCAGATTTATCCTTCATTTTCCTCATAATTCCTCCAAACCCGCCACTACGGTCACTCATACTCACTACCCTCTCCAAATCACCAATGTTCGTTCACCCACACAAGAGGCTTCCCAGGAGATCTTCGTTTCCAGATATGCCACCGATGAACCCCGAAAGGGCTGTGATGTCCTCGTGGAGGCGCTCGAGCGGGAGGGTGTCACCGACGTGTTTGCCTACCCCGGCGGCGCATCCATGGAGATTCATCAGGCACTTACGCGCTCTAAAATCATCCGTAATGTCCTTCCCCGCCACGAGCAGGGAGGAATTTTCGCAGCCGAGGGCTACGCGCGTGCTTCTGGCGTCCCCGGTGTTTGCATAGCCACCTCCGGTCCCGGAGCCACCAATTTGGTTTCCGGCCTCGCCGACGCGCTCCTTGATAGTGTCCCCCTCGTCGCCATAACTGGACAGGTGCCTCGCCGCATGATCGGCACTGATGCCTTCCAGGAAACCCCTATTGTTGAAGTAACGCGCTCAATCACAAAGCATAATTATCTTGTTTTAGACATCGAGGACATTCCTAGAATTGTGAGAGAAGCATTTTTTATTGCAAATTCGGGTCGGCCCGGGCCGGTTTTAATTGACATTCCTAAGGATATTCAACAGCAAATGGTGGTTCCCAACTGGAATCTGCCCATGAGATTATCAGGGTACATGTCTAGGTTGCCACGACCACCAAGTGACATGTTGTTAGAGCAAACAGCGAGGTTAATAGCCGAGTCGAAAAGGCCTGTATTATATGTAGGTGGCGGGTGTTTAAATTCAAGTGAGGAGTTGAGGAAATTTGTCGAGCTAACGGGGATTCCAGTTGCGAGTACTCTGATGGGTCTGGGTTCTTATCCTTGCTCGGATGAGGACTTCTCGTTGCAAATGCTTGGAATGCACGGGACTGTTTATGCAAATTATGCAGTGGACAAGAGCGATCTGTTGCTTGCTTTTGGGGTTCGGTTTGATGATCGTGTGACTGGGAAATTGGAGGCATTTGCTAGCCGAGCAAAGATTGTGCACATTGATATTGATTCTGCTGAGATTGGGAAGAATAAGATACCACATTTGTCCATTTGTGCAGATATTAAGTTGGCCTTGGAGGGTCTGAATTCGATATTGAAGGAGAAAGGAAGGGAAGGGAAGGTGGGGCTGGATTTTTTGGCCTGGAGGCAGGAGCTAAAGGAGCAGAAGACGAACTATCCATTGAGCTATAAGACATTTGAAGATGCTATTCCTCCGCAGTATGCAATTCAGCTTCTTGATGAGTTGACGAATGGGAATGCAATTATTAGTACTGGTGTTGGGCAGCATCAAATGTGGGCTGCCCAATTTTACAAGTACAACAAGCCTCGGCAGTGGTTAACATCAGGTGGTTTAGGGGCTATGGGTTTTGGACTCCCTGCAGCTATAGGAGCCGCTGTTGCAAGACCTGATGCTGTTGTGGTCGACATTGATGGTGACGGGAGTTTCATCATGAATGTGCAGGAGTTGGCCACAGTTCGAGTGGAGAACCTTCCTGTCAAGATTATGTTGTTGAACAATCAGCATTTAGGCATGGTGGTTCAGTGGGAAGATCGCTTCTACAAGTCTAACAGGGCGCACACTTATCTTGGAAATCCATCCAAAGAGTCTGATATCTTTCCAGATATGTTGAAGTTTGCAGAGGCTTGTGACATACCTGCAGCTCGTGTGACGAAGAAGGATGATCTCAAGGCTGCAATTCAGAAGATGTTGGATACGCCTGGGCCATACTTATTGGATGTCATTGTACCACATCAAGAGCATGTCTTGCCCATGATTCCCAGTGGGGGAGCCTTTAAAGACGTGATCACTGAGGGTGATGGAAGAACTAATTATTGATATCAGAAACAATGGAGCTGTTTTTAGATGTTTTGTTGGCAAAATTAGGGTTGACAGAAAGAGGAACGGTTTGCCACATTTTGGCTTACAAGTTAGTTATATCTTCTTGATTTGCTTATGGCAAGACTATTTATTGTACTTCATTTCACGTTTCTCTGTACTTGACTGGTATCTAGTAGATCTGTCTGATTAGAAGTTTGTATCACCTCGTGTTGAATATTGTTGTATTTGGTTCAATGTTTGATGGCTTTCGCTAAGATACCTTGCTTTGGATGAATGCTTTCCTGAGTTCCTGAGTTTAGTGCATTTTCTCTGCTGAGGAAACATTAATTTACATGATAGTTATAGGTTGGAAATGATACAATAATTTTCTGGACAGAATGTGAATGATCTTGTATGTAATTGATTGAGCCCCCTCTCAGCAACCAAACCCATGAGACACACACACAACAGGACGTGGTAAATATAGTATGCTTCCTTGTTGCCCCCTGTCATCTCTACTGATGTCATATAGCAAAGTTGGGAGACTAAATATAGCATACAAGATCTTTAACAAAAAAACAATTCTTTAGAACTGCATCCATGTATACATGTAAATTTGGAAGAAAAAGACACTGTTAATATATATTGTGTGTTATTTCTGCTAATTATTGATAGCACAGAGCAAGCTAGAAAGTAGGAACCTTGAACAAAGATACGAATCCTAATATATTATTGGATCAGCCTGTATGTTGTAAATTTCTACCAAATTCAAGAGATAGAATAGATTGATTGGTAATTTGTCAATCTATACAGCCTTTGGATAATTACCCGGCAACACTTCCACAAAGGAAGTTGCCTTTCAAATATAGACATGTGAAGATTAATAATCCCATTATTTGCGTGTTCAATGTATTTCCCATTATGAAGTAGTAATATCTAATTTTGAAGCTTTCCTTTTCTTTCTTTGGCACATGGATTTGCCCTCTAACGAAAAAGGCATGAAATATGTTTTAACTGGTTCAAGAGACAAGTATATTTTGTACATAGATTTATCTAGCTTGAAAAGTTTCCCAGTCCTCAGGATTCGTGGGAATATGTCTCAGTCAATCTTTGGCTAACTCTTTTGTATCAATCTTATGCACAAAACTAGACTATTGCTCAAGCAAGTCAGAAGGATTCTTATATCTTTATGAACACAATTACTTGACATTTCTTAATTATGCCTGCCTAGATTTATGCTTTTACAGTCATAGTATATGCTTACTCATGTACTTGAGGGAATGCTGTTGACATATCGAAGGATTTTCTCCTGACGAGAACGCAGGTGATTGTTGAAGAATGAGCCTTTGTATTATCAAGACTGCATAATACAAAATCTGGTGTGTGGAGCATGAGATTTAGCCGATCTACTCCCACCACCAAGGCAGTTGCATCGAGTAGAACATGCCAAGAGTTGCGATGGGCTTCTGAAATCCAATGCATTGAGTATCGGGTCCCGTCCACTACTGCCGGGTAAGAAAATAGTCCTTTCGGAGTGTGTTTGCATTTCCTTCTGAAGTAATGGCTGAGTTGTGATCCTTTAATCCTCAAATCCAACCAAGATTCTGGTGCAAAGATCACTCTTGATTCTTTGTAACTCGCAAATTCCCTTACACAATCAGCATCTTCCCCTATTGCAGTCATATAGAAGTTCCCCTTGAAGAACGGGTAGCTCTCTCCAACCAACATCATTGCGTCCTTGTAGTTTTGAGTGAAAAGAACAAGATAGTCCTCGTCTGATAGTCCACAATGGTTTAGAACTTTGTTTCGAGCTTGGATTTCAGGGATCGAGACGAAGCTCCCATGGAAGGAGGACTTCTTTGTGAGGATGTTAAGCAATCTAGAAGGCTCTAACTGTGTTTTCTCAAGATCCAGGAGACTAATTCCAAAGGAATGCACAAATGATTCTCTAGGAATGCCACCGGGTGATTTTCGCTTGTCATCCAGTTGGGGCACCGAGAGCTTTTCTTTGACGCAAAGATCATATAGATCCGTCTTTTCTCCTCCTTCTACAAGGGCGTTTGAGTACTCCGGGTATTTAGCTAAAACATATTGTTCTACATATTGCTTTTCTGTTGGGGTTATGGGACCTGACCATCTAAGGTCAAGGCCATGGAGTGTTGATATAGCTTCTGCTACTATGTGAGCAGGAATTACTGTTTTAGCCTTCTGTTTCATTTCAAACAATTCAGAAAAAGAAACAAAATTAGATACAATCTTTCTTTTTCCTTCTTTTTCATTTCAAACAATTCATGAAAAAATGGATGAATTTTGCTATTACCTTAATAATCATGCTGCTTGGTCTGCCATTTTCTGTCGGAGATTTTGGTACGGGACTAAATAAAGATTTTCTCATATCTGCCTCCTTCGTTCCGTGATTCATCTGTTAAAAGAAAACTATCAGAATTTCAAGCTTTTTTCCATTGTGCGTAAAATTCTTGAAAAAATATTTTCTGTTGTTTTGTTTGATTGCAACCTTTTTTTTCCATGGAAATTTTTTTTCTCATTTTTCCACTAACAGTTTAGGGATGATGAAAAATGTTTTCATACCTTCACTCCTGATGATATCATCAAGTGTTTCTCTGTGCTCTTTCCCATGATTCTTGATGTTTCTGACTATTCATAAGCTGATGGATATGCTTTTAGGTTGTAAGAAAAACCTAAGAAGATTCAAAAAGTAGCAGATTTGGATTCAATATAGTTTCTGCAGCCAAATTGAATGTGGATTGGTAAACTGAGAGAATGAAGAACAGAATAGACCAGAAAAACCTAACAATAATTCATTGTTTTCGTCAGGTAAAGTGCCAAGAAATTGTTGTTTGTTGGTGGGGATTATCTATTTCTCAGTGTTTTAGGTCAATTAATATAGATTTAGACCTTAAACGCGTTTGAATTAGAGGATTGCTGGAATAATTTAACAGATCTTAAGTAAAATATACTAAGCGGAAAGCTACCACTGTATTTTATTCAAGATTTGACATGAGAGATGGAGTTTAAAATCTGAAGTAGAAAGTGACAGGTGGAAGACTTAGTGTCGTGTTTGACGTGCCAACCTGGACACGGTTGGACACGACAATTAACAAATTGTAGCTCTTTTTTCTTTTTTTCTTAATTTTATCCAATCGAAGGTATTAAGTATAAATTTTTTGAAAAAATGGGTTTTTTGGATATTTTATTGACTTTTTGCAAACTTTTTGTCTTTCTTTTTTAGAAAAAGATTGCTACTGAACATGGCTAGTGTATAAATTTTATCTTTTTGCCTTTCTTTCTTGAACCTATTAAGTCGAGCATATCAAGCATGAAATTAGGAGATAGGACCTAATCAGGGTAATAAAAAATTGTGGGTTTTGTGTAAACATGTAAGGTTGGCACCAGACAAGGGGGACTATTTCCAGCAGACAAACTTTTAAAGGGTGAAAGCAGGATCAAGAAAGTACAAATACCATGATTTACTTCTACCCATCACCCAGGGTATGGGTGGTCAGGAACGTAGTCACGTGTGATGGCCCCAGGATCATACCGGATATTAAAAAAAAAAAAAAAAAAAGGAAAGGAAAGTACAAATTATTTTCTTATTTTAATTATGCAAGTACAACTTAAATAAGAAGAAAAGACTTGTTCAAAGAAAGCAAAACACTTTGATCACTTCTAATTATATTGTTAATTGCTGTCATGAGATTGGAATGAAGCTTCTGAGAAGCATAGTTTTGGCATTTTTTTAGAAACAGACGATGAAATCAAAGACTATATATGTGAAAGAGGCAAAGATTCGTTATTTGAAAGCAATATAATAATATTATTTGTTTGCAGGAATTTAAGAGTTCGCTTTCGGTTCAGTTACGGTCAGAAAAATTTGTCGTGGAAAATGTATTCCAACGGAGATCAACGGAGATCCAAGACATAATAAGAATCGCCCCGTTCCAACCTCCGGTTCCAAATTTCTACATATGCCCCGTTATTCATTTGACTCGTTAATTCAATTTTTTTTCTCACGTGTTGAACTTTTCTTTCATTTGTAACTTTCTCTAAAGCTTCTTTGGAAATGGACTGTAAATTCACATTTCTTTATAGAAAGACTAAAGAGACTAAAAATAGTGTTAAATATGTTACTTGTATGATCTACACAACAACTTGCATATGCTACATAAAAGAAAAGTGTATTCTAATAGTTTACGCGATAAAGTTTTTGTAAACCTACCGCAACCTTGAGTTAAATATCTCTAAAACTATATTTTGTCAAATATTTATGGAATGCCACTGTATTTTAAAATATTCCTGGAATGCTATTGAACTTTCAAAAGTGAATCTCATATCCCATCGAACTTTCAAAAGTAAATTTATATGTCATTTCGTTGTAACAACGGAATAGCATATGAGATTCACTTTTAAAAGTTTAATGGCAATCCATGAACATTTTAAAGTATAGTGACATTTCAAGAATGTTTGACAAAGTATAGTGACATTGGAGGTATTGGAGTATTTAACTCCCGCAATTTCTCTCCTTTATTTAGCTTGAGACTGTCAATGAAAGAGTGAACCAGCTTTTAAGGTATAAACCCAAAATTTGAAATAGGGCTTTATGCAAATCATGACTAATAGAAACTAACATATTTAATAAGGAGAATGATCTCTTGCTCATGGTGGGTATGAGATATATAGTCCACTGTGTGTGGACAACATTTGCGTCCACAATCCCACTCAAAGAGCTGATGATGTGACATCTCATCATATCGTGGTGGGCAACATATCTCCTACCTACCATGGGCAAAGAGATCATCATCCTATTTAATAAACAATATTGGACAACATAGTACAATAAATAAAATTTTATCTTCCTCTCTTCAATCATGTCGAGTCCAACATGTAATACACACTGTCAAGACAATACTAATGGAGTAGAAAAACGAAATATTCAATGGGACTCGTGTCAAGATGATTAAAGATAAAAAGTCTCATTTGGTCCCACATACCATACATGCTATTAGACTCTAAATATTAAAAGTTAAATGTTTTAATAATCACTCAACTTTTAGTAAATTGTGCTGAATGCTCACTGAATTTTACAATGTTACTCGTCGTTACTCACTCTTAACGATCCATTAATAGCCAGTGGAAGGAAAAGCACACGTTGCAGATGGAACGCCCATGTGGCATACATTTTTGTCAACTAATGTTGAGTTGTTCACCATGTCAGCAATTTAATTTTTTGCATAATCATTGAACTTTTAATCATGTCTTCGTTCACTCATTGAACTTTAAAATGTTGTTGAATGCTCACTCAACTTTTCAAAGTTACACTTCGTTACTCACTTATGACGATTTAATAACAACCAATTGATGGAATGTCCATGTGACTGACGAAAAGACTATGCGTCATCTATTTTGTGCTATAAATCTATCAACCAGAATAGTCGCGCGTTATATAATCAAAAATATATTTTTTAAATGTCAAAAATGGTGAAACTTGTTCTAATTAAACAAACGATTTCATTTTAATTGATCTCAAATTGATTTCTCTAAACGTTCTACAAAAACCCTAGCCTTAACCTATTTTCTCTGGCGAACCAATCTAGGATGGAAAACTCTAATTCTTCATTGATTATAAACAGAAGGTAGTGTTATTGTGGTAATGTTCCAGTGTTGAAGACATCTTGGACGGAAGGTATCCCTGGACGTCAATTTGGAGTTGCAGATTCTACGAGAAAGGTAAATGCGTGTGATTTTTTTGATTGCCTAAATCTTGCACCCCATGCTAGATACAAGTTGATAATCAATTGGTGAAATGTTTGGGAGAAATCAATTTGAGATCAATTTGAATGAAATCGTTTGTTCAATTGGGACAAGTTTCATCGTTTTTGGCATATTAAAAAACACATTTTTAAAATGGTTTGACGACATAGCGCGCGACTATTCTGGTTGGTAGATTTAATGGCACAAATTGAAGGACACGTGGTCATTCCGCCAGCTTCGTGGACATTCCGTTAATGAGTTGTTATGGAATCATCATGAATGAGTAACGAAGTGTAACTTTAAAAAGTTGAGTGAACATTCAACAACATTTTAAAGTTCAATGAAGTGAACGAAAATATGACTAAAAGTTCAATGATTATTCAAAATCAAATTGCTGACGTGGCGAACAACTCAATATTAGTTGGCAAAAACGTATACCACGTGTGCTTTTCCGTCCATTGACTGTTAATGGATCGTTAAGAATAAATAATGGCGAAGTAACGTTGTAAAATTCGATGAGCATTCAACATCATTTAAAATTCAATGAGTAAATAAAAACAAGACTAAAAATTGAGTAATTATTTATATATTTAACTCAAATATTAATGGACAAAAAAAATATTCAATGGGGATTCGTGTGAAGATAATTAAAGAAATGTTCTTTTTTTTTTTTAGACAATACCAGGTGGTACGCTGTCAGAAACTGTAAGACAATACCGAAGACAATACCGATGTAGCAGAAGAAAAAAAAAGGCTAATGGGACTCGTGTAAAGATAATTAAAGAAAAGACAGTTATAATAACTCAAGTAAGCGTATCATTTCACTGTAACCAACATCTGCACATGAAAAAAAAAAAGGCTAAATCAGAATAACTACACATAATTGAAGTTTTACATAAGAAGGGATTGAGTCATTACAGCAATGCCAATATCCATGGATTTTTGTAGTAAAAAACATTATAGTTCTTAACCAAAATTCCAAGCAGCATTATCAAGTCAGTGACCTTCCATTGCGCCACTCCATATTCAAACGTCAGAATGAAATGTTTCAACTGCAAGAAAAGAGAGAGAAGAAATGGTTACATCGATGAAGTCAGTTTGTCGAGAAGAAGGAAGATAAGATGAGCACGGACAAGTCATTTGGCAATGAACAAATTCGACATAAATATCTTTGGTATAATTAATTAAATAAAGCAATAGTACTCTTTGTACATAGGAAACATTCCCTCCTAGGTTAACTATGCAACTGATTAGTCAAGGGATCATATCAGACTGATATAATATTAGAGCATGCTTGGTATATATTTTTTTAAACTATTTTTTTTTTTTTTCAAACTCATTTTCAACCACATATTTCATGGATCCACAACTTTTATCAACTTTTCAATCATACATTTCACCAACTTTTTTCAAAATATAATAAAAAACTACTTTTAAACTCTACCAAATAGACACTTCGTTCGATCTTCTCTCCTTTACAAAAGGAAAGATAAATCTCTGACAATGCTAATTCAAAGTAATAAAGTGAAAAGAATTTTAGGAAAGATCATTATTTTCGTCAAACATGAACAGTTACCTCTGAATTTGTTGCATGTCTCACAAACTTTAGAGCCATTCAAGCTGTTGGGTAACAAATGCATGCCAACCAATTCCTATACCAACTTGAGTTTTTAAATTGTCCTTCACAGTCATGTCATGGACACCCATTCCTTTTCTTCCATCTTTCACAACTGATCACGCCACATACCATCGTGTTTCTGCTCGTGTAGTATGGGGTGGCAGAATGATGGGAGTGGCGCAAAGTGAGATGCAAGAGGAAGGTATAGTGGGAAAATGAGAAGGTAGACACAAGAGGTGAATGTTGATGGAGTCAAGTTGGACGGAAGGAGGAGGCTGGACAGGGGTTGCCGGGTTGGTAGTAGAGATATGCTTCCATAATTAGTTGTTTCAACCCAAAAGAGGAGAGAGAAACAGTAAAGAAAGCCTTTTCAAATTACTTCCAATAGATAATTTAGAAGGCAGAAGTAAAGAAAACTAGAGTCAAAGCGCCAGAGGTGAAAAAGGCAAATGTGTTGGAGTTCGTGGTGTAAAAAGTGGATGCAAGATACACTCAATTCCCTTCACAGGAATAAGATCAAATTGCATTTTGCAAATCAGTGAATCACAAAACAGCCTATTAAGCTCATTTGCAGTTTGATTTTGAAAAATGAAACCAAAAACCACCACCTTGGATAAACAAAACAACAAGGGCACGTGGTGACCGAGGGCTGTAAGCTGCCAAACCAAAACTGCCCTTTTCGAAACTGTCAATTTGGTGCCACATGAACCCGTCAATGTAATGGTTTTGATCCCAAAACAAACCAAACTGTTAGTTTCGGTATTTTATCTGTGGTTTGAAACCAAACCGGACCTTTTAAGAAATAAAAATAAAAAATAAAAAATAAATATAAATGAAAAATTAAATTTTCAGAAAAAATTAGAAGAGGTTCATACTCTTAAATTACAATCTTAACCTCCATATAAAGTTGTAATTAACTATAGTCCAAATTTGACAAAACCAATCAACCCATCAGATTGTTCGTTCATACACCAAACCTCATCTTCACACCACAAATGTCGAAGTCCAGAAAGTGTGACTTTATATTTGTTTAATATAGTTGTATTGTGACTTTATATTAACTTTTGTGTTGTATGAATTTAGCCTAAAAAGTAAATGGAACACTTCATCATAGTTTTTATTGTGTCTTTGTTGTTGTCTTGTTGGTATTTAGATTTATAGTTTATACATATAGTTTGTTTTACTTCATTGTTAAAACCAAACCGTTTGGTTCAGATTTGAGTTTTTTTGAAACCGTTTTAAATTGTTTGGTTTAAATCTCAAACCTTTTTGAATGGACTGGACTGAAAATATGTCAAAAACCGCTCAAATTGGACTGCTTACACCCCTCAGGTGACCCACCACACCTTTTGATGTATAACGGGAAAGGGAAGAGAGAGATAAGAAGAATTGAAGATTTATGAGAAAATGACTTAACTATAAATATTTTTGCAACAAAAGTGGATCAAGGTACAAAACACTTCTTTTGTTATCAAAGTATCATCAGTAAACGAATGATCTTTGCATCGAATTATGAATTGACGACAACCGCAAGATGCCAAATAACATAATGATCATCCAAAATATCTATAATGACTCAGTTGGCTCTGCACAAGCAGGCAGGAGCGTAAGGAATGGGAACGAAGGACTATCCTAACCAATATTGAAAACACAGGTGACAAGCCTAAAAATTGCACAGACCACGTTGAAGTCAGCGCAAAAGAGAAGTAAAATAAAGCTACTGGCGACTGAAAGTGCATGCATTGTCTCCGGCTAGAGTCGCTGAACAAAGATGGTGGGAGTTGACAGAGAAAGGCACCAAGAATTGGTCAGAGCAGGCAGTGTACAGAGATGATGCCTAGGCTAGTCTGAACTGGTCACAGAGGTGCGTCAAAAAGTAATTCGATGGGTTTAGCAACTATTAAAATCAGGGTTTGAATATCAACAGTGTCTGAGTCAGTGAGTCCAATGGTATCGGTGGTGAGCCCATTGAAAGATAGCAACAAGTGTTGGTAGAGGAGTCTGAATCTGAGGTGGAGTGTGATGGTATTTTGGTTATTAGTGGTGGTGGGAGATGACGGTATGTAGATCAGTTGGGCAATGCAGATCGGTGGTGGTGTATGATCTCATACATGACTATATGTGATGGTGCATGTTCACATGCGGACTGTAGATTGTGAAAATTTGGATTGATGTTATTGATTTGATTGGTGACTGGTGTTGGTTGTTGATGGGGTGCATTGACTGTGATGGACTCTAATAGGTCATTATGGGCACTGATTGGCTGGTGGCTAGCATGGGTTGTTGGTGGACTGCGATTCACAGGGATCATGGAGTTTGGATGTTGGTAAGTCAAATGAGCTACTAATTTGGCCAGTTGTTGGAGTCAACTGTTGATTGGGCCAAGAGATTGTGAGAACAGGCAACTTGACAAATCTTTTGGTGTAAGTGAATTTTGGCTGCTACAATTCTGTTGGGTAGATAGTCAGCAAATATTTTTTGTTGAACAGTAGCCTTTTTTGTGCTGATGCATAGCTTTTCTCAGATGTACGTACCATGAACAATAAATTTTTTCCACCAACGAACAATACTGATACTTGTAGATTTTGAGAAGGGTTTGTTTAGACGAAAGAGTATGCTCTGGTGCCCATTGATGTAGAACGGGAAAGAAAGAATAAAGAAGAGAAAAGAATTGGAGAATCAAGAGAACTAGACCTCTCAAATCAATTGCCTACATTATTCAACTCTTAAAAAGCTACCAAAATAATAAATTATAAAATTTCCTAACTTTAATAACTAATATTTATCAGTAGTAGATAAATCAGAACACAAGAAAATAAAAAATGAACCTTCGTTGTATATTACAACTAGAATAAGTGCACAACTTTGGCATCACATCTGCCATAATAAGAAAATAAGTTCTTCACTAGCAAGGCCTCCAATGCATTCTCAATCACCTATAATTGAAAAAATGCAATTTCAAATTGTGAAGAAACACACTAGCCCATAAATATTTAAGCTAGTTTTCATAACTCCAAATGTGTTTTAGAGATAAAGCTGTCCTCTTTGTTATGGAACCGTGTCCCCTACTTTAAGATTTCTGGTTTGTGCATGATGGTCTTGGGATTTTGATTTTCAAACTTTTAAGTCCAACATGAGCTCCCAACCATCCATTTCCTGAGTTTTCTTAGTTCTTAGTTTCATTATACTCCCACAAGTAACTATGCATGGTTCGCAATACCATTCAGATCCATCTCATTAAGTTGTTCAACTATTGATGGATTGAACTATATCTTTGTTTGATAATGTTTTAACACAATTTTCTTTATTTTAATCAAATTGGAAGGGCATACAGTATTATACTCTGACAGCAGAGGTTAACTATAAATTCAGATCTCTATCAAAATGAAAAGGAACAGAATATTATTATTCTTCAAGCATGATTTCATCTCTATTAATGTGAGTGTATATTTTCGGTATTCCACTTCTCCAGACAGAAAGGTTCGCTAACACGAAAACAATCTCTCTCTCTCCCCCATGCCAAACCTCTGTCAAAGTTACAGATAGCATCCAAACAAATTTACACCAAAACAGTACATCCCAGGACAGTGAGATTTCATGGTATTTTGACACTGGTAGATTGATTTTCTTTAGACCAAGTACTTTGAAAAATGTGCAGAAAAGACACGAGAAGAATAAATTGAGAAGTGACAAGAAAAATGGCAAACAGAAATAATAGGCATGAGAGTGTTAATATCTTCCCAAAATGCTGCAACCAAAATAACTGAAAAATATTGCCAAGATGAGATCATTATTCCATGCTTGCAAACAAAAAGAATTTCCATATTCACTAGCCAAAGGAAACTCTGGATAATTAAAGCTTTGCCAATTATTGACCTCAGAAATCTGGGAAGGCCACCAAGAAATGTGAGTACAACAACACCTGTTGTTGGCAGTGAGAATACGTTTCCTCTCCGTGACAAGAGGGCAATTAAAATAAGGCCTTGTTATCAAAATAATAATGGATAGAAAAGAAAAATCTACAGTAGAAGAGAAGGTTCTATCAGAAAAATTATTTATTTCAGTGCAGGGTTACTCGTTTTATTTATTTTTTTTCCAAGAGAAAGTGAAGGTCTATGAACTGGGAGACCTATGCTCCAAGGCCAGACAGTTCATGAACCTTCGGGTTCTACATCAGGTGCTCTACTTGAGCTTGATGTTTATATGATTTCCCAATATCCGACAATTGGAATTAGTCTCTATCCACCATATATTGGAAAAATGCCAAAGATATTGCTAGATATTGCCAATCAGGACGATGCAGAATCAGGTAGTTTAACACCACAAAAGAAGCTGTTGAACCCCAATCGACATAGTTGAGAAAGTAGTGATGGAGGATCTTCATAAACAGTAGAGGACTCCCTCTGCTAGAAAGGTTAAGAGGAAAAAAGAGTTCAGACTTTAATGTCAATGAGGTAACCTAGACCAATTAATTTTAATGTCGTCAATCAAGGTTGAGATCACAAAGACATGGGGATTTCTGAGCGAAGGAGAATGAACTGACCTGTAATGTATAGTTGATCATCTCTTGATGATCAAAATTACAGTTGCATCAGAAGATACGTTTATATCTTCTCCATTTCTCCTATGTAGCATAATCTTTTGGATGTTCACATCTAGCTAAAACTCTTATCCAGGATTGGCAGTGGAAATTTACCATGGAGTGATCTGCTTAGAGTACTAAATGTAGGATTGCAAGTCTAAATTTTCTTGCTGCTGCTCTTACAGCTACACGGGATTGAAGGATTGTTTTGTACTAATGTGCATAAAAGGGTATTATTTCTGGGGAAAAAAATGGAGGGTCGGAAAAAGGTCCCAAATTTAGCTTGTGTTTGGTTTAGAAAAAACCGTTTTGGTTTTTTTCCCAATTTTGACTTTTCAACCCATTTTTAACATGAAAAGTCAATTTCATTTTTTGTTTATAAACTTATCAAACGTTCTTAACTGAGAATAATATTTAGTTTCTTGTGAAATTTCCAGAGGTAAATGAAAACTAAAGCTCTTACAGCTACACGGGATTGAAGGATTGTTTTGTACTAACGTGCATAAAAGGGTATTATTTCTGGAAAAAAAAAAATGGAGGGTCGGAAAAAGGTCCCAAATTTATCTGAGATTAGTATTTAGTTTCTTGTGAAATTTCCAGAGGTAAATGAAAACTGAAACTAATACTAATACCCCCAAAAGACCAAACTTTTAATGGAGAATAACAAAGACAAACAATATTTTTCTTTCTCATGCGAACAAGAAAAACCAATAAAAAAGGACTATGTCCCTGATATTAATCTAAGGTAAATGATTGACATTCCAAATTGTTCACCCCCATTGCCCACATTGTCAATTTCTGCATTTTCGGCAAAAGAATGTGAAGAATTTTAGCAGAAATTGCTAAAAGCATACATGCAAACTAACCAGATCCGAGTAAAGTTCCATTCTTTAAATAGGAAAAAATTATAGAAAGAGAGAAAAATACGATATTACCCTTGGCCATCGAGGTTACCCTGGCCACTGCTGGTACCACCACCACTTGCATAGGACCCGTCGTCTGCAGCGGTCTGCCACACGGACTGCCATGCCTGGGAGGGCGGCGGGGCCTGCATGTACATCCCGGGATCCACACCCGGCACAGCTGGCCGCCCCATCATTGGCTGCCCCATTGGCGGGTAATAATACGGAACACCAGTCACCCCACTTGCGGTGGCCGGCGGGCCCACAATCCCTCCCAACGCCACGGCCTCGTCCTTGATCTCATCCCTCGGCACAATATCCACCAGAAAATCAAATATATCAGTGCGCGTGATTGCCGCTGCTATGTCGTTCTTCTGTAGGGTGCGACGCTTGTTCTCCTCCGCGTGGAGCCAGGATCGGATAGTGAGCTCGAGGATGAAGAGCTCACACGCCTTCGCGAAGAGGATCGGGGCCTCGGCGGATATCATACGCACGTCCTCATCCGCCTTCATGATCTTCTTAATGCGGGCCAAGGGAAGCTGGTGGTTCTTAAAATCATTCACCTGCTCGATCTCCTGCCGCTGATAGTTCCAGAACATTTGGAGCTGCTGCTGTTGCTGCTGAAGGAGGTGGTGGTACGGTGTCTGCGGTGGGTACGCGGCCGCCGCCGCCGATTGTGTTGCCGCCGTTTGCTGCGGGTTGTTTTCCATTTTTCGATTGGGGGAGAATGAAAATTAGCTCTATTTAGAGAAGAATGAGTGAATATATAGATAATGTTGATGCCAAGGCGTTTTTTACAGTACAAGTGTAATGTACAATCGATAAAGAAGAGAGTACGATTTGAAGATGCATGGCTGGTGTGGAAGTACTTCTTAGAAACTGGATAGGTAGAGGAAGGTTACCATGTGGTGCTTGTACAGATACTTGTGGTGTGTATTCTTTTTCCTTGGCCAATGATTATGACCCTATCCACTATTCTTCATTTTCATTGGTTGAAATATAAGGATTAATGAGAGGATATAAAGTATCATATTGACTTGCCGCCTTATTTTATTTTCTTTATAACAACTCATCTCTCGGATACCTTTAATTTGATTCAAACATTTTCCATGGAAAATATCACTTCCAATGGAAAAATCTTGTCAAATCCAACACTTTTATTTTTCTACTTTTGTTTGATTGGCACGTGGAAAATCTGTCGTTTTTCTGTCTGAGCGTTTAAAGAATTAGTTCTTGCTTTTTTTTGGAAAAATTTTTGCTTGCAGATAGTGGAATTTATTTTCCACTTCCATGGAAAATGTTTTCATTTTCCACCCTTTTTCCATGCTACCAATCAAACACACCCTTAATTAAAGAATAGAAGCAAATATTGAAATTATTATATTTGTTGTAAAATTATAAGATAATTATTGATGATTATCTAGTCTTATCATAATAATTAGATAAGCCTTATTTGTTTATATTTAAATCAGTTTGTAACTCTCTTTAGAACCTTATAAGTGCTTGTTTGAAGATTTTAATGAGTTTTTAGTTTTCTATTTTTTGACTTTTAGAAAAAATGATTATTTACTTTCCAAGGTAGCTGCAATATTTGACTAGAAAATTGGGTCATTTTGGCCATTTTCTCCCAAAAGTCAGAAAATGAAAAACAAAACCAATTAAAATCTGCACCAAACAAACACTAAATATGAGTCCATAGTAATAATAAAATTACCTAATTCATTTTCCTCTCTTATTCCTTTAATTTCATGACAATATTTAGAGCATGTTTGGTGTGGATTATAAACCAAAAAATAGTTTATTTGAGCCACTATTTTTGACTTTTCAAATCAAATAAAGTGTAAAATGAAAAAATTGTTCTTAATTATTTGAATTAATATTTTGTTGATTAAGGACAATTTTATCATTTCATGGTTTATTTAGTTTGAAAAGTAAAAAAAAAGACTCAAATAAACCATTTTTTTAGTTTATAAAGGTTGAACTCCAACCTTGAGGACCTCTACTACTGCCCTACCTGTAGCGCTTGGTGGAGGATGTAAATCGCGTGATGTGTCTCAGTTGAGGCTAATCAAGAAGTTGAGTTTCTTTGTGCATCTTAAAAGGTTTATAATCCACTACACATTCACTTAGTTTAATCGTTGAATTTCTTTGCGTCTTAAAAAGCATGTTTGGGATTACTTTTGGATACTTATAAGTTAGTCAAAAATTATTTGTATCCACATACTTTATATGACTTACAATTTTTATATAATTTTTATCTACTCATTCTATAAAATTTACAATTTATAATTTATAAAAAATTACTAAACAAGCAGTAACTACTTGGGCAATGACTTTTAAAATACAATACAATTTTTCTAGAATCACTACAATTTATATTTACAATTTTTCTATTTATGTTATATAATTCAAAGTTTATTTCCTTTTCTGTCCATCAAAACTATTGATGATATAGCTTCTCGTAATTCAAAGTTTGCAAGTAGATTATTGAAGTTGAATAATTAAATCTATCAACAAACTTAGAGTAAATAATAAATCTCAATTGTTTTCAAAGACAACAAAGGTTTATTGTCATGTGACACTTCACATTCATTGAATGTTTTGTAAATATAAGTGTTTGTTTGGTGGAGTTAAAAATAAATTTTTTTAAAATTTTGAATTTTTTTAGGTGAAATATTTGATTGAAAAATAGTAAAAATTGTGGATCTACAAAATATATAATTAAAAATAAAATTTAAAAAAAAAATAAAAAATTAAATCAAACATGCTATAATAAATCATTTTCATCAAGTTACAAATACTTGGTAAATGGTAATTGTCTCCCATTGGAAATGGCAATAGTGACCACGGTGGGGGTGTCTTGGTATCACGGGCACTTTTTTTCTAGCACAGAAAAGAATATCGTGCGACGGTAGTAGTCTACTATGCTAGACTACCTTATGCCTGTTCTCAATCTATTCAGTAATAAAAGACAATTTAAAGAAAGTTTTGTAATATAAATTTGAATGCATTGAAATTAACTTGTTCATTGATTGATAAAAGTAGAAAATTACAATTGTTGGTGTAAAGAGTGAACACCAGTGAACTTGACAAGATTTCGAATACCAACCACCTCCTATAATAGCTTAAGTAAGAATAACATAACTAACATGAATATACGTTTTAAAGCTGAGGAATCATAATAAACATTTACAAATAACAGATTCTGTTACAACTGAAATAAATTATTACAACTAACAACTTAAACTAATATTTACAATGTGCAATCGAAGTTGGACAAACTGTAGCTGCGAGTGGTGTTAGTTGGGGCTAAATATAGTTGAGGGCCATGACATTCTCTCCATATGATTTGGCGATGTCCTCAGCGCCATCATTATATGATATTCTTCAAGTAGAAATTTGAAGGATCGAAGGTTTTAACTCTTTCTCAAGTATTCTCCTTGCTGCTGCATCCTCTCTATTTAACTAAATATTCCTAATGATTTTTTTGGAAGTCAGGATGACTTGGTGATCAATAATAGTTTCAGCAATCATTTTACATGTTTTCTTCAATTCAAATTCAGGTCGCTTTGGCTTATTTTTGGATGCGTCATCCTTATCTGCAAAATATGGCTTGCGTGCACAAACATGAAAGACATTGTGGGTTTTGCACCATGAAGGAAGTTTTATTCTGCATGCGACTTTTCCAATCCACTTCATGATGGGTAATTGCTCGATATATTTTGGCATCAATCTAAAATCTTTTCCTCTTATTACCTTATAATGGTTTTTGTCGAGGAGTTTCACCATCACCAGATATCCTACGTTGAATTCTAGGAAACGACGTTCTTTTTGTACCGTTTCTATACTTTCTCAAGATAGCTATGAACAATTTTGATATTTCGTTTCTATTTTTAAGAGAAGCTCTTAGCTTGAGGAGACTTGGTACTCTGATCAATATCCACGATATAAATGAGTAATAGTAACAAGAACAATTTCAAAACTCTATTTGTCTTCTTTTGAGCATTGAAGCAAATATGAGTTGCATCCAAAAGTTTCACCTAATTTTTCTACGAAATAGAGATAAAGTACTAAAGATATTCTTCCAGCATAGAATTGAACTGCTCCATCTGTCCGTCAGATTGTGGGTGAAAACAAGAACTCATACTCAAAGTTGAACCAAGAAGTTTGAACAACTCGGTTCAAAATGTAAATGTAAATCGAGGGTCTCGATCACTGACTATATCTTTAGGCAGCATCCAATATTTGACAACGTGCTTGAAGAAGAGGTGAGCGATCTCTTCAACGGATACGTACCTAGGTGATGCGATGAATATTGCATATTTTGATAAACAGTTCACCTCGACGATAATAGTGCCAAGATCTCCAATCTTTGGCAAGCTAACAATGTAGTCCATTGATATACTCTCAAATGGTCTAGTTGGAACGGGAATGGCCTCTAGTAAGCTTTCATTTTTTCTGATGATCTGACTTATCTTGTTGAAAAACTACACAAGTTGTCACATAAGTCGCAATGTCATTCCTCATTTGCGGTCAATAGTATGGACGCTGCAACAACGTAGAAGTGCGTTCATTTCCTTGATGTCCCGTCCAAAGCATGTCGTGGCATTTCGTGATTAAGGATTTCCTCAAATCTCTATCTTTCGATACATAGAGGCGGTTTCTTTTTTGTCTTTAATAGACCCTCAACCAACTAGAACTATAGAGTTTTTTTTCCTGCTTAATGAGGTCGACCAAATAATGTGTTGCAGTGTCGTTCTCCAGAAGTGCCCATATTTGGTCCTTGTAGTTGTAGTAACATTGTTCCTTGAAAGTGTGGGCATTGAGCATGTGGTGGCCAAGTCAGTCTGTCGACTGAGTGCATTTACTACATAATTGCTCGATCCAGCACGATACTCTAATACAAATTTGAACTTTGAAAGAAGTTCTTGCCAAAGAGCCTGCTTGCTCGAAAGTTTCGATTGCAACATGAAGTAACTCAATGCAGTATTGTCTATTTTCACAATGAAAGCAAACCCAAGAAGATAGTGATGCCATACTCTGAGGCAATGGACTACTGCCAACAACTCATTTTCATACGCTACGTAGCTCTGTGTTATTCAGCTTTTGGCTCTCATGTGCCACCGGATGCCCTTTTTACATTAAAACTCTCCAAGAGAAAAATTTGATGCATCATGTGCACTCCAAAAGCTTTAGCCATATCTAGCAAGACCAACACCGATCTGTCCTCATAGACTCTTTCAGTTTTTCAAAAGCAGCATGGTATTGTGCCGACCACCCTAAAGCATTTTTTGTCTTTGTTAACTTGGTTAGCGGCAGTGTAATTTCTGAATATTCTTTTACAAATCTTCGATAGTAGTTGGCCAACCCGAGGAACGAGCGTACATCATGTACGTGCCTTGGCGGTTGCCAATCTTTGATTGTCTTAACCTTTTTCGTATCCATGCGGACTTTTCCTTGCTCGATAATGTGACCCAAAAAGTTGATTGAGGTCTTGGCGAATGAGCATTTCGATGGTTTTGCATAAAGTTAATTCTTCTGTAGCCGAATAATAACTTTTCTCACATGTTGCAAATGTTGCTTAAGAATCTCACTATAAATTACGATGTCATCCAAGTACACCACCACAAAGTCATCAAGAAACCCGTAAAGTACCTGATCCATTATTATGCAGAACGTTGCTAAAGCATATTTCAAGCCAAAAGGCATAACTTTGAATTCAAATGCTCCATATCTAGTTATCACTGTAGTCTTCGCTTCATCTCTTTCCATGATCCGAACTTGCCAGTATCCAAACCTTAGATCAATCTTTGTATAGTACTTTTCCCTACTCAAACAGTTGAAGCAATCCGCTACTAACGAAATCGGTAACTGTTTTTCACTGTAATTTTGTTCAAGGCTCGATAGTCACATAGCACATCCAAAGAGAACCATTAGCCTTTTTCTAAAATAGCATTGGAGCTCTATATGGTGATTTCGTAGGTACAATAATCCCACTGTCCAACATTTCAGCCAATTACTTCCTAAGCTCCTCTAGCTCAAGTTGAGCTATGCGATAGGTCACCATTATAGGAGGCTTGGCACCCAGTATAAGCTCAATTTCATGATCAATAACCCTCATTGGCAATTTATTCAGCATGACATCTTCAAATTCATGTAGAAGCCTTCTAACTAGTTTTTGGATAGGCAATTGTTTACTCAATCTCTTCCAGTCGAAGAGTACAAAAAAAGGAGGGCTCATTCTGCTTGAAGCCTTTACTGAACTGCATGGGTGAGATACTCTTCTCACCCATTTTCCCAACTAGCGTAGGGATGACACATGGCTTGCTCTCCATCATTATCAAAGAATCAAAAAATGGCAACACTGTTATCTTCGTATCCCGAAAAACTCTAATCCCAAAATCAACTTGAAGTCATCCATCTGAATTGTCGAAAAATTAGTACTCCATTCAAAAGACCAACTTTAATGAGCACGGACATGGCTACTCCGGCAATCTGTTGAACAACTGAGTTGATTGCATTGACCTTTTATCTACCTTTCTCCAACACAAGCTCGGTGCGCTCTATTTCAGGACTTGTAAGGTAGTTATGGATGGCACCAGTATCTACCATGGCCTTGATTGATTTCCTATTGATCTCTACATTAATGTATATCAAGCCTTTAGTCCTATAAACACGAGGTTTTTACTTTTTTTTCCACCATTTTCAGGGATACATCACCATTTTTAGTCACCCGGTGCAATATTGTGTTGCACCGGTGCGAGAATGCCCCAACGACATCATCGTCCTCTTTATAATCGACTTGCAATGACTGCTGGCCTACAAAACGTGTTGCTTCAAACCCGATGCTCCACTTGTTAGTTGGCTCAACGTATTCACAAATTGTTTCTGCGAACAATCAATCACCCGATGAGGCCCACTACATAAAAAACACCCATCCTTTTGAGGGTATCACCTAATTTGCTCTCTGGCGCCCTTCATTTGTTCTAGTGGTCATCCTGATAGTTTCTCTGATGGCCTTTCTTATGGTGAGAGTAGCGTTTCCCCTACTTGAGTTTGATGTGGGCTTGAATAATTTATTTCTTCCTCATCGGGATGGCTATTTACTTGTAGCCACTCTTTTCTGGGGATTCGATTGATATTCTATCAAGCATTCAACATCTCTCATTGTCGTGCTTACACCAGCAACCTTTTGTCTTTGGAGTTCAGTTTTTACCTATGGTTTTAGCCCTTTCATAAAAGTGAAGAGCTTGTCCTTTTCATACATGTCTTAGATGTCTAGCATATGCCCTGAAAATGTTTTCACATAGTCCCAGATGGAGCCAATATGTTTCAGTTCTCGTAGTGTCCGTCAGGCCTAATATTCTACATTTTCTGAGAAAAATTATATTTTGATCGCTTCATTGAGAAGATCCCATGTGTCTATTTGGGCCTTGTTGGCCTAAATATCAACATATTTTTTCTGCCACCATAGGTTTTCATCTCCACCTAGATACGTGGTAGCTTTAATCACCATTTTTGCTTTGTCATCAATATTAGTGGCAAGAAAATATTGTTCTATGTCAAATAAGAAATTCTCGACTTTCTTCGCGTGGCGCGCCCCACCATAGGTACACGCAGTTCTGGAATTCTGAGCTTAGGTGCATACTCTTGTGCAGGGGCTTGCCCATTGCCAATTATACGCTGAAGTATCTACAACTGAAGTCTCATAGCTTCCATTTTTCTCGCAGATTGGGCAAGATTGCAAACAACATCAGTCATCGCTGCAGATTCATTTGACTCTCATCCAACTAGATGTTCAATTCATGGATGTTCGCCTCTGCTGTCTCGACATTTTCCTCAAGGGATCTCAACAACATCACATAACCTAGTAGTTTACCCATCAAGCGCATCCATGCACTGTTTAGTATTCTTTTTGTGGTCCACCACCTCAGTGGTGTGTGATGCAATCAAATCCATCATTTTCTTCTCTAGGGCCGTGAGCCACAACTCTGATACCAACTATTACACAGCACTTTTCTTTCTAGCACTAAAAGGGTATCTTTGGGTTCTGTAGAGTAGATTCGTCTGTTCTTGATTTATTCAGTAATGAAAGACAGTTTAAATAAAGCTTTGCAACAGAAGATTGAATGCGTTAAAAATAACTTGTTCATTGATTGATGAAAGCAAAAAATTACAATCGCCGGTGCAGGGGTGAATACCAGTGAGCTTGACAAAACTTCGAATACCAACTATCACTATAATAACTTAAGTAAAAAAAATCATAACTTATGAGAATAGACGTTTAAAAGCTGAATAATCATAATAAATATTTACAAATAGTAATGTTTTTTTTTACAACTGAAATAAACTATTATAAATGAAACGAACTAACAATTGAAACTAATATTTACAAAGTGAGGGTCAAGTTTGGCAAATTGCGGCTATAAGTGGTGTCAGGGAGTTAAGTATAACTATGGGCCCTAACACTTGGACCTCAATGTATGGGCTAATAACAATCATGGAACTTGGACTAGAGCTTGCATTTGCATGGATGGCGCTTAAGAATGGTGGTGCATTAGTAGTTTTGTGTATGGGACAATAGATTAAAGAAGGCCAAGATTTATCTTTTACTCTTTGTTTATTGGAAAAAATTAGGATTTGTTACTGATTATGTGCTTATGGGTTCCGAAGTTATATAGTTCTTAACTTAATTCAATTAAAGTCATATTTCAATGCTAAAAGACCAACGTGCTCTTACAATTGTAAAATCGCTAATTGAAACACAGTACTGTTTTATTAATATACTGTTTTATTAAGATACTGTAATATATAATACTGTTTTATTAATATATTATTTTATTAATATAATAATGTGCTTCTGATATTAAAATATTAAGATACTTTTATCTGTGATACTGTTATATTGAGATATTGATATAATGTTCTTAATACTGTATTTTGAGATATTGTTCTCAATAAAATACTATTTTGTGATACTGTTTTATTAATATATTATTTTCTATGATATAATATCAAATAACACATATGAATTTGTGACAATAACATCCTAAAACACATAAAAATGTTTATTTTTGTGAAATAAATGTTGCTTTCTTTTATTCAACAAAAAAATGATTACAAAATAATTGTGTTCTTTATATATATATATATATATATATATATATATATATATATATATATATATATATATATCCAACAAAAACAACCTAATTTAGAAAAATAAAAGAAACCATTTATAAAAACTGAATCTATATACAAAATAATATTCAAAATAATATTCAAAAAGTAATTGTTTCCAAAATTTTACAATCCAGAGATTGCGCAATATTTCTTAGAATGCTGTTAAAGTTTAAAATTTTATCTTTTACATAATTGGAAAGAAGAAGAATAGTTAAAAATTGTAAATTCACTCATGAAAATAGTGGAAAAAGTTTGGATGGTCGATGGCAAGTCGAGAAACGCAGACGACAAGGTGCAATATCCGACGGGAGGCTCGGAAAAAATGGTGGCCTTGGTGTTGAAGTTTAAATCGAGTTTAATTCAAATTAATTTGGATCACATGGATAATTATGAGATTAACTGAAATATAGTTAAAGTAGTATGATTTAATAGCAATTTTAGAAAGTGTTTTGACCTAATTTGAAACAAGTAATCTATAGGCAATTTACCCTTGTTTATTTTATCTTCATTTTGTATATATTTTCTTGTTTATGCTAAAATCATAGGTAAATTTGTCATCTTACACCTACTTAACGGTGTTTTCGAGAGAAATTGTTAGTAAGAACAATTGACATAAAAAAAGCAATAGGTTGAGGGGTTTAATGTCAAGAAAAAAGGATGATAGTCAAAGTGCAAAAGATGCTATAAGTTGGGGACTGTAGCTGCATTTTACTCAATATTTTTTGTTAGAATAAAATAATGAAAATCTTTCTTGAGACAAATAATTTTGAAGTTGAATACATGAATTAAATTTACAAGCGAGTTGGTTACATGTTATTAGAACTAAATAAAATATATGAGTTTAAGTCTAATTATCGCCAATTTATGAAAATTGAGAACGTGACAGACTATTTATTAAAGATGAAAATTAGCACGTAAAGAGCGTGTTGTAAATAAAATTTAAATCAATTCATGTTAGATTTTTTAACAATTTTAATTTTTAGATGATATGATTAAAGTGATCGACCTATGTATATATAGTGTTTTTGTCATTTTTTTTGTATTTCTATTTCCTTTTTATTGAAATTATGGTAAGACGAGAATGAAAGAAGAAGTTTGAGTGGGGATATAATTACAATCTCGATAAACCTAGGGGTTCAAAATGCTCTTTCATTAAATAAAGGGTCCAAAGTGTCAAACTCAAGAGTAGAGTAAAAACAGCAATTTACCTTGTTAGGAAAGACTAAAGAGGGACAATTAATTGAGGATATTTCCGTAATTTTAACATATTCCATAAAATCCCCTTTCATTCCTGAACTCGAACTGAAAAAAAAAATTGGAGAGGGCACTCACTAAACCCTTTTCACTCATTGCTCGAAAAATTCGCATATCAAAGGGTTTCTCCAGATTCTTCATGTAAGATCACTAATCCGTATCTATATCTATATCTGTAGTTATCAATTTGAATTTTATCTATTTTATCTGTTGATTTTTTACACACTTCTAGGGTGTTGAAATTCGTAAGATTCACATGGTTTAGATTTTAGAGTAACGAAGCTTGAAATTTTTTCGTGTGTTAATTTTAAAGCATGCCTGTTTGGAATGAAGTTGTAAAGACTGTTAATTTGTAAGCAAAAGAAAAAAAATAGGGTTTTAGTTTGTGTTCTTCTTCTTCTTCTTCATTTTTTTTTGAAGTTAGATTTCGCTGATTGGTGAAATTCGTGGGTTTTCCTTTATTGTAGAATATTGGAAGTTCAATGAATCACCATAACATCAACAACAATGATCCGATGAGGAGGAATATTGGTTTTGGGAATCCAGGGCCAATGCAAATGCAGATGCAGATGCAGATGCAAGCGCCAATTAACCATAACCAACAACATACATCCCACCTGCTATCTCAGGCACGACCTCAAGGTGGCCTCCACTTCCCAGGCCATTTTCAGCCCCAGGCTCAGGCATTTACGCAGGCTCAGTTACCTCAAGCTCAAGGCACGGTTCAATTCCAACTTCAATCCCAGGGTAACAGTAATTTGGGTATCTCTTCTCCCTCCATGTCCACACCGGGGTCTGGAGCAGCAGGCAGTGGCAAGCGGACCTTGCATAAGCCGCCTTCTCGGCCTTCCGGCGGTTCCTCTGGTCAGGGAACTGCTTCACCAATGAAAACAATGGAGCTGACACCTGCTGTGCGTAGAAGGAAGCGGAAGCTTTCTGATAAAGAAGTTCCAGATAAAATTGCAGCTATCTTGCCAGAGTCTGCTCTTTATACACAGTTGCTTGAATTTGAGTCTCGTGTGGATGCTTCCCTTGCTAGAAAGAAGAGTGACATTGTGGAATCCCTGAAAAAACCCATGCAAGCTCAGAAGATCCTGAGGATATATGTGTTCAACACTTTTGCCAATCAGACACAGATGGTTCCTGAGAAGGAAAATGCTGAGCCACCTTCTTGGTCGCTCAAGATAATTGGGAGGATTTTGGAAGATGGGAAGGACCCTGCTTTAGGAGGAATGGTGCAGAGGTCTTCAGACCTAAAATTTTCATCTTTCTTCAAGAAAATTACAATATATTTGGATCAGAGCCTCTATCCGGAAAAAAATGTAATTTTATGGGAGAGTTCTCGATCATCAGTCCTTCATGAAGGGTTTGAGGTGAAGAGAAAGGTGATAAGGAGTTCACTGCAATTATAAGACTAGAGATGAATTATGTGCCTGAGAAATTTAAGCTTTCACCTGCTTTGCAAGAAGTTCTTGGAATTGAGTTGGAGACACGCCCAAGAATTATGGCAGCACTTTGGTACTATGTGAAGATGAGAAAATTACAAATACCTGGTGACACTTCCTCTTTCATGTGTGATCCACCTCTAAGGAAGGTTTTTGGAGAAGATAAGTTGAAATTTTCCATGGTCACACAGAAGATAACACCGCATCTGACTTCACCTGGACCAATACATTTGGAGCACAGAGTTAAGCTTTCTGGGAGTTGTCCAAGTGGAAATACTTGTTATGATGTGCTTGTTGATGTTCCTTTGTCGTTAGACAAGGAAATGTCAACCTTCTTGTCTAACTTAGAGAGAAACAAGGAGATTGATGCTTGTGATGAAGCTATTTCTTCTGCCATGAAGAAAATTCACGAACATCGATTGAGGAGAGCTTTCTTTCTTGGATTTAGTCAGTCGCCTGCGGAATTCATTAATGCCTTAATTTCTTCTCAGGCCAGGGATTTGAAGCTTGCTACTGCAGATGCCAGTCGTGATGTTGAGAAAGAGCGGCGAGCGGAATTCTATAATCAACCATGGTAATTTTCTCTATCCATTATATGGACAATTAAGCCATTTGTGTGTGTGTGAAAATCAGTGCTTTACTAATTGCAAGTTGTGTATCTCCAGTATATAGATTTCATGTTATCTTATACTAATGTATTGTGCTTTTAGAAGTGACCATGCATGTTTGAACCTTGCGATTTTGATGTGTGTTTTAGTGACCTGTCCTTTTATGCTACGGCATTACTTCATAGCTGTATTACTTTGCTGAAGAGTGAAGACACAGTTGTTTGATGAGTTAAATGGGTCGAGTAGAAATCATGTTGTGGAATTGCTTGAAATTCCAACTGCAATTTGAGATTTCAGCTTCTTTTAATAATCTTTTGATTTTGTGATTTTGGTTATGATGTATCTCTCTCATTGCTAGGTGGTGGTTTGGTGCTTCTTTATCTTCGATTTGTCTTTCACGCATACCATTGCTAAATTTCTGATCAAAGAAACTTCAAATTGTTGTGTTGAATAGGCAATACTAGTGCAAAATTTTCAAAGAAATTCGGTTACTCCACTTTTGAATTCTTTCCAGTGTTAAGATATTAAAAGTTTTTCATTTTTACTTTTAGTATGAATATACCATCAGGTCTTTTAGCATTTCAGGTTGACTTGTCCCATGCCAATAAAATGCCTAGCCAATAATTTATGTTTGCAATGAATATTTATTTCTGCTTTATGAAGTGGCATTTCCTGACTGTGTCATCTACTTTTTATACAATGTGTAGGATTGAAGATGCTGTTATCCGTTACCTAAATCGTAAGCCTTCTATTGGTGTCGATGCTTCTGGAAGTAAATAGTTAGGGAACCATTTCACTTGTGATAGCGGGTATTAATGTAAGGTCCCTTGAATATCTTGCATTGAGGTAATTCGACTTATATATCTGATTGTTTCATTGGTTTGGAGATACTTCTTGTCATTAACCTTTTTCTTTTAGCAACACCAATTGATGCACATATGTTTAGAATGCTATTAACTTTTTCGTGAGCTGGGCTGGTATCTTGTTTTTCATTTTATCCCGAGAAAATGTTGTCTTTGCCTCAAGTTATTTCTCTTGGTTACTGAAGTTTGTTCGATATTTGTTCTCCCTTAAACTGTCACATGCTCAATGTACTACATTCCTAGTTGATTTAAGATAATCTTGAGAATTGCATTGTAATTATGGATATGTGATGATGCTCTTACTAAGGCGAGAGGGGTCTCCCTGTCTTTTTTTTATTGTTGTGGATAAATGTACAACATAATAACAGAGAATTGCAAACACTATTTGCACTAATGTTTTATTTGTCTATGAGCTGGTACTGGGTGTATAATGTATTGGATTCCCTTCCTAAGATCTTAGGATTGCTCAATGGCTGTCTTGAATTTTGAATCATGTTCATCCAAATTTATGCTTGTTTTTATATTTTTTTTGTTTGTCAAGATTATGACATTTCCAATTGAAGTTCAAAGGTAAATTTTCAAGTGTATGTATGTGCGCGCATCAGCGCATCATTTGCAAAAAGTGATTGTAATTCTCACAATGAGTGCATATTTGGTACACAAATTGGACAGTATAATAAGCTAGATTTTAGTTTGTTTGTCTTTATTAATAAAACCCACTGTTATATATCCTCCCTACTAAGCATTCTATAAGGGCATGTGTAGTAATGTTAGTATGTTACATTGAATTAGGCATGACTTGAAATGATTAAAAATGAAATGCATATGATAAAATTTATCTCGTGTCATGTTCAATGTTGATCGATCAAAGCATATAAAACATCACAAGATTTAAATTTTTTTTATTTGCTCTTTGAATTTTGTTTTTTAAATAACTCCATGTTTAATAATTTATATGGTTTAAGATTTTAGATTCGGTGCAAAAATTAGTCGAATAACTCTTATCATAAATTTGATAAGCAAAACTTAGATTTGGTGAAAATTTTCTCAAATTATAGATCATAAATGTAAAAAAATTCTTGTCATATATTATAAACTTTGTGTATTAATCAACTCTAAAATATGTTTACCTAATAGTTGTTATTTATTGAAGAACTACATTATAAGAGCCATCTTTAAATCTATAATAAAAATGCAATACTATTGAGGGGGAAAAAGTCACCAAATTGATTTGAGTAATAAACAAAGACAGTAGAAAGATATTGCTGATATTATATATTAACTTTAAAAGATGAGATGGACTCAATAGTATTAAGAACTGAAGCAACACCACATATTTCATTTGAATGAAAACCATTTCTTTACCAAGACACACCCTTGGACCGGCATGAAACACCGGAAACTCGAAGGGGCTCGCTGTTTTCAAGACGAGGGAATCATTGAACCATTGGTCTGGTCGGAACTCGTACCGGTTCTTCCCCACAATTCTTCCATTCTCCATTGCCATACTGAAAATAGGTCACCCTATTGCCTTTTATTCACAGGTTTACCATCGGCAAAATATCATCTTTTGCAGTGCCGTCGAATGCCTCCACGAGTGACGGCACTGGCGAGAAAGATCCAAACAGGAAGGGTTGGTGCCTAATTACACCTCACAAATAGTATCAAATGCAAACCTCCTCAAAACCTCTTGCATGTCCAAAATTATGTTGTTTTATGCAGCATTTTCGAGCATTGGAAGAAGCCTATATCCGACCCCATATTCAAAAATTCTCACCACAAATTCTCTTAAAGACTTTGAACTGAATTCAGGGCTTGAAAATTTGCCCTTGGGGCTCCACCTTTGATAGTTAATGTTGGAATTAATTCAATTTTATCGGTTGAATCATTAAATATATTTAGAGGAAATTACATATACTACTTACACTTTTAAAAATAATTTTAAAATTACAACATGTATATTTTTATTTTAAAAATACTATGTAATATTATATTTTATTTATTTAAATTAAACAAACTCAATATTTTAATTCGAAATCATAATAAGTACTCCAATTTCACTACTCCTCCCCCTTCTTCTTCACATGCCTCCAACCGTCCCCACCTTGATCGAGGAATACTCTCCAACCACCATAAAAACCCAATTGCTACCACCCATTGAAATTTGAAGGGTTAATTTTACAAACGGTCACTAAAATTACCTTAAAATTTCAAAACGGTCACTAAAGTTCAAAAGTTGCAGCGGTGATCACTAAAGTATATAATCATTTCTCAAACGGGTCACTCCTTTAAGTTTCCAACTTTAATGGGATTTTAGGCGCAAATGGTCCATAACCTTTGCCTTTAGTGTGGAATTGGTCCATAACGTTTATTTTTTGGCAAACAAGTCCATAACCTATGTGTTTTGGTACGAAATTTGTCCTTGTGTGATGAAAAAGACAAATATACCCTTAGTTTTAATTAGAAGAAATTGTATGTGGATTCCTAATCATTAAAAAATGTGAAAATAGGTCCAATACTTTTATTTTTTATAAAAAATTAAAGAAAACTAATGAGTTTTTTTTAATTAACACTTTAGTAATAAATATGTTAAATAAAATTATTATTTTTATTATTAAGTAATTATATTATTTAAAATTTAAAATTTTATTTTATTGTTGTATAAAAAATAACTTTATCATAAACTTGATGTTTAAATACTTTTATTCAATTAAGTTATATGTTTATTAACTACAAATATTAGAAATCCAACTATATTCTTCATATTTTAATTTATAGTATTTTTTTTTCGTTCAAAAATAAAACACATATGTAAATTAATTTTGATTAGTATTTTTATGTTAAATAAAAATGTAATAAGATTAGTTCAATGTCATAAAATTATATACGTCATTTTGTTATTTATTTAACTTAATTTTTAAAGTAAATATGGAGAAAAAAAATTTATAAGTAAAAGAGAGAAAAATAATTTCTCACAATGATTTATCCTCTTTAAATAATATAATTACTTAATAATAAAAATAATAATTCTATTTGACATGTTTATTACTAAAGTATTAATTCTAAAAAAAAACTCATTAGTTTTCTTTAATTTTTTATAAAAATTAAAAGTATTGGACATATTTGCACATTTTGTAATGATTAAGAATCCACATACAATTTTTTTTTAATTAAAACTAAGGGCATATTTGTCATAGGGACCAATTTTGCACCAAAACACATAGGTTAGGGACTTGTTTGCCAAAAAAAAACGTTAGGGACCAATTCCACACTAAGAAAAAAGGTTAGGGACCATTTGCGCCAAAATTCCAACTTTAAGTTTCCAACTTGAAATGGTGATGAGGCACAATATATATCCTTATTTATTACATAATAGTTTCCATACTTTATATAATATTCACTTTAGTCCCTATATTTTTAATTATTTTTCAGTTAAGCCTCTAAAAATTGCATCTTAAATTCTTAATCTTTTTACATCTTTACACTTTGGTTCCCAAATTTTTAATTATCTTTCGAGTTAAGTCTTCCAAAAATTGTATCTTAGGTCCTTCAACTTTATACATCTTCAAACTTTGGTCCTCCCAAATCCTTGATTTTTATTACATAATAGTTTCCATACTTTATATAATATTCACTTTAGTCCCTATATTTTTAATTATTTTTCGCTTAAGCCTCTAAAATTGCATCTTAAATTCTTAATCTTTTACATCTTTACACTTTGGTTCCCAAATTTTTAATTATCTTTCGCTTAAGTCTTCCAAAATTGTATCTTAGGTCCTTCAACTTTATACATCTTCAAACTTTGGTCCTCCCAAATCCTTGATTTTAGTGGCCAAAATACGTTCAATTTTAGTGATCAAAATAAGTGTATTTTCAATTAAATTTTTAACTTTACACTCGAGTTTTCACCTAAACGAACAAAATAACATAATTAAATAATAAACTACTTGACAAAACTCACAAATGTCCATTTTTAGTGGTCAAAATAAGTGCAAAATCCGCATTTATCACTTGGAGTTGTCAATGAAATATATTTTTGTCAACTCTAAGTGATAAGTAGGGATGCCAATTTAACTCACGACGCGCGCCCCGCCCTGTTTTAGACTGACCCGCCTCGGATAATCGGGTCATAGGGGCGGGTCCAGGGAGAAATGCCCATGCCGGTCCGGGTCGAGTGTAGACCCGCCCCGCCCCCGCTAATGATTTAATATTTTTTTTAATCAAACACTTAAAATATGAAAAACAAATTTAGCAAAAATGAGTCCTTCAAAAGTTGAACCTTGGTCAAATAAATGAAATAACAATCCTTAGCCACTACACCACAATATTGATATGCATTTTTTTTTTTGTTTATATAATATATTATAACAACTTCTTCAATCCTCTTTTATTTCCTATTCTTCCCATCTAACCCTACCCATTTTCATTCCTTTGTTGAATCGTGTATCGCCCTCAGCAATTAGCAGCAGCACCAAAAAAATTGATGCATTCCTCTTCATATCTTAGCGTTAGCCTTCCTCTAATCGATTCCGAACTGTCGCCGCCGTCGATCCGTCACCGCAATGTCGCCAAAGCAGTGAAGCTGTGTTTTATCTTTTAAGGTAACTTTTTGTTTCTTATGGTATAATGGTAACCAAGGGCTTTTCGTTTCCAAAGCCATTTCATGAACTAATATGAACAAATTTCACTTTTAGGGCCTGTTTGTGATTGATTTTGGAGCCCAACTTCTGATTGTTTGACAATCAGAAGTTGTTTTAGGCGTTTGATAAATTTTTAAAAAGAGAATATGTATCATCTGGCAGCAGATTTTGAGAAATAACAAAAGAGTAGCTTTTCAGATTTTAATTTTAGTTTTTCTGTCTATCTATTATTAAAATAACAATTTTGACTTAATTAATTAATGTAATTCCTTTTATGTCACATATTTATTAGTATTCTAATTATAATGCATCTCCACAAATAATTTAAATTTAAATTTAATTAATTTTTATACAATATTAGTATATTTTTATTTTTTAATATTTTAAGATTTTAAGATTTAATAGATATGTATTATTTTTATTTTAAAATAATTATGGTAAATGCATTGTCTTGAAAAAATATTTGATAATATTACATATTGTTATAAAAGTAAAATACAATACTACTCATGATAATAATAATAATATAAAATAATAATATTATAATCAATGTCCATTTTAATAATTTTATATAATCATATCAATAAATCACATTTGTTACCAAACGCTTAAATACTATACAGCAATTATGAAACAAGAGTTTACTAAACAATTATCTGATTTTTTCTACAAATTGATTCTTTCTAAAGACAAACAGGTTCTGATTCTTTTAAAGTATAGCAATACCAAACCAAGCCTTAAAATAGTTGGTTGAAATTATTCATTTTAAAATAGTTGGCTGAAATTTCACTTTTTTCATATGGTAACCAAGGGATTTTCCATCCTTTATACCTTCCATTTTCCTTTAAATATTCCTTCCATTTTCCTTTAAAACAAGCATAACTAGAAAGTCCTTTTGTCTTCGAATTAAAGATTATGTAATTGTTTTTCAAGAGAATAATTATAATATTGTCGTGGAAAACAAAAAAGAAGTCTGGAACCAGATTCATTTTTTGCATTTTTAATATTCTTGCCAAAGTACAAGTTCCAAATGCACTTGACTGCATATGTTTCTGTTTTTCTGTACAAAAAGATTATAAATAGGGAAATAAAGAAGGAACAAAATCAGAAAATGAACCTTGCATTATTGTAGACAAACACCAACTTTATTGATGCCTTTATTTATTTATACATTTTGATTTTTCCTCGGCAATCATATCATTTAATTTAGTGATCATAGCTCTCTACTGTATTGGTTCCATCATTTGAAAGAAGGCCTAAGGAAGAGCTTTCAGTCATATTCTTATTGAGTTCTTTCTTGTTCTTTTCTTTAACTCATGAACTCTTATATGAATGTTTTGCTTAACGAAGAACTGATATGTTGGTTATATGCTAATTATGCTGTTTATATCATGTACACCTCAAGCAATGGCGGATTTACTCAAGACAAAGGGGTCCCAGCCACCTCTCACCATTTGAGGTCCAAGAAAGGCCCATTCCCCATTCCCATCTCCATAGCTCTCTTAAATTTTCATTATAATTGATTATTGTTCAAAGTGGTTTATTCAAATATATGCATTGGATTTATATTGATGTTGGAAAATAGCATATTATGATTCAATAATAGACAATAGCTTCCAAACACATTAATATGTTGAAAATTGATTTTGCAAAGATCCGATATTGTAATGTACTACACGAGATATTATGTTGAAAAAGCCCACTATATTTCATCTATAACACCGATAGGATGCCCACCATATTTCATATATTATATTGATTTTGTTTTCGATGTATAATTCTTGTTGAATTTTTTTTCCGTTATTATTTATGTAGTGCCCACCTCAAACAAAATTCTATGTCTGCAACTGCCTTGAAGTACCTGATATGTTGCTTGTAGTTTATAGTTTGCTTTTTCTTAATCATAATTGTTTATTATATTTGAAGATATCGAAAAAAGAGCATTGTTCAATAGGAAGTACATCTACTACTCCGCTAGCACCTCGCAATGGTTCCACGCCAACAACAACGGCAAATACTAGTAATCTTCTATATGTTGCGTGAATATATTGAACTTAATTGTAAATGAGGGTTTAGAAAATATTGAGGGGAGTGTTGAAAAAATTTGAGATAGTGTTTCTTTTTAGACTTCAACACCGAAAAGATGGGAAAAATTTGAGAATATTGCACGTCAACTTAAAAATAGTTGTGGAAAAAAGTTGGTACTTGATTGTAAGACTAGATGGAATTCTACATACATCATGCTACACACTACTTCCGAGTACATTGATGTTTTTTTTTTCGTTTGAAGTAAAGAGAAACCCAGTATAAGAGTTTCCTAGTGATCAATATTAGAATTTGGCCAAAGAAATTTGTGAAAGGCTAAAGCTGTTTTATGTAGTAACTGAACTTTTTTCTGGAGCTAAGTATCCTACAGCGAATCTATTTTTTTTTAAAAATTTGTGAAATAAAATTATCAATTTGTACTTGGACTACTTCTGCTTATTCAGAGATTGGAATGATGGCCTTTAAGTATGATGGAGAAATTTAAGAAATATTGGGATGAGATTTACGAGATATTAACTGCAAGCAAACTGCTTTGGATCATAGGTTTAAAATGATGGTTGAGTATTATTTTTCTAGGATCTATGGACATGAATGTGCAGCAGTGAAAATTGTCAATGTCGATGTACTCTGTCGAAAGTTGGTATCTCAATACACTGAACAACAATACTTAAGTGTGAATGTTCCTCAATCTTCATCTTCGTATTCCCATTCTGGGATTTCTTCAAGTGTTGGAGTAGTATTGAAAGATTTTAATTTATTTGTTACCACGAAAGTCAGCACTAGTAATGTGAAATCCGATCTTGACTTATATTTGGAGGAGCCGGTCTTGCCTAGGTCTAGTGATTTTGACCTATTAAATTGGTGGAAAGCAAATTTAAGCAAATACAATACTTTACAAAACCTTGCAATAGATATCTTGGCCATCCCTATTTTTACTGTTGCTTCTGAGTTTGTATTTAGTACGAGTGGTAGATTTGTGAGTTCGCATAGAAATAGACTTCATCCGAAGACTTTGGAGGCATTGATGTGTGCTCAAAACTGGTTGTTGGTGACATTCATGGTATGATAAAAGTATTTATTAGTTTTCATATTTATTATTCTTGACATTTCATGGTAGATTTGTGGTAGATTTGTGGGCTGACATTCATGGTAGATTTGTTTATATTTTTGTTGTACAATTTAATATTTTAAAGATAGGATAGGTCACAAGTTGTTAGTTATTAATTGTTATATTGTATGCTCGAATTTATAAGCTAGAATTAGAGCAGTAGATTGGTATGTGGCTAAATTTTGTGTGTTCATTTTACTTTTCTTTTTAGTTCTTTTTACCCTGTAAAAATATAAACTTGATTCCATTTGACATGATGGTAAATACACACCTTCAATATCAAACAAATCTCTTGAATAAGCACACAGTACTATTTGATTGAATTAATTAAAAAAAATTAATAGGGATAGTGGAGGCACCCCGCCACGCCAATTGGCGGGTCTAGGGGCGGGACGGGCGTGCCCCGCCCCATTGCCATCCCTAGTGATAAGTGCGAGTTTTACATATATTTTGACTACTAAAAGTGGACATTTGTGAGTTCTATCAAGTAATTTATTTTTTAATTATATTATTTTGTTCATTTAGGTGAAAATTCGAGTGTAAAGTGAATGATTTAATTGAAAGTGCACTTATTTTGACCACTAAAATTACATGGAATACTATGCAATAAATAAAGGTCTATTGTATGCTACATCATCATGTCACGTCACCATTTCAAGTTGGAAACTTAAGAGAGTGACCGTTTGAAAAAGGATTATATACTTGAAATGACCGTTTTAATTTTAAGGTAACTTCAGTGACCGTTAGTGAAATTAAGCCTCCAATGACGCATTCGACTCAAAATCTATCATCGCTCACCAACTATCGCCAAAAAAACCACCAAATTTATACTTGAAATTTCATTTTCGGTCGAACTGTTATCACGACACACCACCACAATTGCGATTCACCACCTGCACAAAAGATCGCAGACACCGTTGCCAGACTGGTATCATGACCTACTACCACCGTCGCGATCTACCACCGTCATAAAGTTCACTGCCAAATCTAGATCTGGATCTAGTATCGTGACCGTGACCCACAACCACTGGTGGAGATGGTTTGTGAGATTGAGTTGTTAGGTGGTTTAGATCTTCTTCTTTTTTTTTTTTTTTTTTTTTTTGCAGCTTTAGATTTGATTTTCACACTTCACCTTCATATTTGGTTTTTTTTTTCTTGCTTTGTGAGATTGAGCTTTTTGATGATTTTTGTGGTTTTGGTCAACTTCAGATTTAGATTTTTTTTGTGAGGTTGGATTTTTTGGTAGCTTTTGTGATTGTGGTGGTGAAAATAGGTGGCGGTAGAGGCGGTGGTTTTGGCGAGTTTTGTGAATGCGAATCTAGTGGTGGCAGCGACGTCGACATAGTTTGTTACACTTTGTGTAACAACGGTGTCGACGGTGGTGTTCTGTTACAAGCGGTGATAACGGTGACTTTGTAACATAGTTTGTACATGTGTTATAAGTGTTACACTTTGTATAACACGGTTTGTTATAAGTATTACACTTTCTATAACGGCGGTGTCGACGGTATTGGTAGCGGCAGTGTTGATAGTGATGGCAACGTAGCAAAATTTGTTACAAATATTACATAAGTGTTACAAAAAATGTAATTTCATTACAAAAGAATCAAATAATATTGGTGTAAAAAAATTAATAAATATTGGTCTAAAAAAATAGTATTTTGATATAAATAAATGTTGGAAAGTATTTTGAGAATTAGTTTATTTATGAAAATTTCCCATATATTTAGTGATGTGGGCCATTACAATTAATTTTGGGTGAATTAAAAAGTCTCTAATAAAAAGTATATAATTGATGAATGAGTACGATGGATGGATACATTCATCATAAATGGTGAATATGTATGATGAATAAACACATTCATTCAAGATTTAATTTGAATCATCAGATTATTTAAAAATATGAAACGGTGAGATCTAAGAGCTCAAATTAATTAGATCAAATGGTGCACCTATTCATGAAGAGGCACACACACATTCAAAGAGACACTTCAAATCCTATAAGTAGGGACCCCTAAATTCATTTTTTTTTCACATCAAATCAATTCTAAATTAATTGATTTTAAATTCTCTGTTTCTCTCCAAAATTCTACTTAAATAATTTCTGAAGTTTTTTTCAAAAGATCATTGTTCCTTCATTTTGAGAAGAGTGTAGTCATTCTTTGGTTCGAACGGCAATGTTGGTATAAGTGCCGTACTAACTTTGGAAGTAACGTTGTATCTTGAGAGACAGACATCATTTAATCATGTTAGCATCTTTGTAGGGGATGAAATGTTTCTTAAGGAGATTTGTTACATCATACCTTGCTTCATCTCGTTTATACATTTATGTTTTGTATTTTTTCGATTGTTCCCGTCAATATTGCCAATAATCTTAAGACAAATCTTCCGTATACTTTTGGTATGTAATTTATGTACGCTATTTTTTTTAATCGTATTTTCTATATTATTGTTTTAAAAAATAAAAATGAATAGTACTAACTATACTAGTGGAATGGTTGGACATAATCTGGGTCCAATCAAATTGTCATGTCGTCGGTCTCGCAATATGAGAAACCGGAGAAATTCAATTGCATGAACTTCAAGTGATGGAAACATAAAATGATATGCTTATCAATTCAAGGTTGCCAAAAAACTTGTGGGAGAAGTAGTTCTAATTGCTAACTTTGATCTAAATAGGGTTACTCACAAGAAAATTGATTCTATACCTTATGGACTATGGAAAGGAGAATGCCTTCATAAAATACTTAACAAAGTGTGAGTATCTAGCAAAAGTGGCTATTTCAACCTCTAAAAAGATTAAGCTAGGTCCTAAAATCGTTGATTGTATTTTTATAGATATGCAATGAATAGTAGCAATTTGGAAGCCTAATGTACTTAATGAATTGTATAAGGCTAGACATAACTTGCTCTATAAGTAAGCTAAGTCGATATACAAGTAACCCTAGTAATGAATATTAGGATGTGTTACTTAGAGTGTTGGGCTACATGAAACATACCAAAGAGTATTCATTACATTATAGAAAATATCTTCCAGTAGTTGAAGGATATAGTGACGCCAACTGGATATCAGATACACATGAATCTAAATCCACTAATGACTATGCATTTACTCTTGGTGGTGGTACTATATCTTGGAAATCTTTTAAACAAACTTGTATAACTCGGTTAACTATGGAATCTGAGTTTATTGCTTTAGATAAAGCAGGAGAAGAATCGATTGACTTAGAAACTTTTTAGAAGATATTCCTATATGGCCCAAATGCCTGCTATATGAATTCCTTGCGATAACTAAGCAACTATAGCTAGAGCAGAAAACTTTGTGTATAACGAGTAGTCAAGATATCTACATAGTAGACATAATACCGCTCAACAATTGCTCTCAAATAGAACAATATCAATTGATTTTGTTAAGTCAAAATATAACCTAGTGGACCCGTTTACAAAAGGGTTATCTAGAGAAATAATAGACTGTGCATCGAGGGAAATGAGTCTAAAGACTAAATTCTAATGAGTTAACTTAATAGAAACCTAACCTAGAGACTCGAGATCCTAAGGACTAGGTTCAATAGGAAAATTAGTTTTGAATGACTCGGTGAGAAGCACTTCGAAGTTTTAACTCTTTCCAATTTCTATGATGCAAAATTGCTGCCTACAAAGATTGTTAATAATAAGCTTTACTTTTAATGACGACTATATCTTGTAAAAGTACAAGTGGAGTATTGTAAGGTACTCTTTATAGAACATCACATATATTAGTGCGAACGTGGCTAGTTCTTTGAGAATTTTACTTAGGCAAATTCTTTAAAGCATTCGTAGAACCCAAGTAGTTCAAGGCCGAAATAATGAACATAATAGAAAACCAAGTTTGATATGAAAGATTATGTGTTTGATCTATTGTCCGAGCTTGCAATAACGACTGATAGTTCAAAACACTGCGTTTACTGATTAGCCAAGTGAGTTCGATAGATCTTACTAAAGAAGGTTCAAAGCGAAAGCTATCTATCTTGATGCGTTATCTTTCAAATAATACTCTTCTTTTGTCTTCCTTGTTTTAAGTCGACTTCTTCCATTCATGTGGAGATTGTTGGAATTAATTAAATTTTATCGGGTTGAATCATTAAATATATTTAATGATGTTGGCGTTATAATTAATTTTGGGTGAATTGAAAAAGTCTCCAATAAAAAGTACGTAATTGGTGAATGAGTACGATGAATGGACACATTCAATCAAAATTGGTGAATAAGTATGATGAATGGATACATTCATTCAAGATTTAATCTAAACCATTAGATTAATTAAAAATATGAAATGGTGCGATCTAAATGGCGATTATTAGACCAAATAGTGCACTTATTCATGAAGAGGCACACACCTATTAAAAGAAACACTTTAAATCCTGTCAATAAGGACTCATAAATTCAATTTTTTCACACCAAATCAATTCTGAATTAATTGATTTTAAATTCTCTCTTTCTCTCCAAAATTCTGCTTCAACAATTTCTGAATTTTTTTCAAACGATCGTTGTACCTTCTTTTCTAGAAGAGTGCAATCATTCTTTGGTTCGACTGGCAATGTTGGTATAAGTGCAAAGACTCGACTTTAGAAGAAACGTTGTATCTTTGGAGATATAAGTTCTTTGCCTTGTTAGCACCTTTGCAGGAGGTGAAATCTTTCTTAAGGAGATTTGCTATGACATCTCTTGTTTCATCTCATTTCTACATTTATGTTTTTCTCGTCAATATTGCCAACAGTTAATTCTAGCTAATGTGGTTGTTACAATTGCTGTCAAAATAGACATCCTTCTAAAGATGACCATGTTACAGATGATACGATCTAAAATGAGTTACAATTGTTGCAGACGAGATGATTTAAAATAAGTTACTTATATAAACAGTGAAGTTTCTTAATTTGAATACACATTATTATACATTTTCTACATAGCAACCATTATAATTTTCTTTCACTTCATGTCACGTACAAATTTTTATAGGATTAATTGGATATCGAAGTCGATCTATTCTATCTTTCTACAAATTATATGGAATTGTTCCCAACTCATAGATGTTTAATACCACTTGTCGTGCATAGCCAATACAATCATATAATTTAGCCCATGAGAAGCATATTAATTAATTAATACGTATTACTAATTAATTATAGATATGATTAAAAAAAAAAAATTTAAATTTTTGTATTCTATTGTACAATTTTATTTAATATTATATATCAAACGTGCATTAAAAAATGATTGAAGGACGGAGATATAAACACATTAAGTTGTCAAAATCTAAAGAAGAGGTTTATGCACATATTTTATTTTTTTGATGGGACTTGTGTGGTACGACAATAGATGATATTTAAGTGTAGCTTAAAAAGTTTAATTTTTTTTTCTTGTTTTACAAAAATGATTTTTATCTACATATTTAAGTGGATGTCTTTGACTTGATTAACACTAAAGATAACGATAAGATGCTTATATTGAGAATTGATCATTTCAAGAATATTCACTATAAAATCTCGACATTCACTTACTATTGCCATTAATAATATCTACAACCATACGGGTTAGAGTTCAAATTCAAAATAACAAAAAAAGAAAAAAAAAGAAAACAATAATGTTTTAGTAGACCATAACAAATAAATAAATAAATTGAATTATGAAAAGAAAATTTTAAAAAATAGAATTATGAAAAGAAAATCGAAAGTAATTTTCTTGTCGAATAAAATATTAATTGGATAGTGAAAGGAACTCTTGACCTTTGACCTAATCAATCAAAATGGTTTGTAGAGTATTTGGGCCCACTATAAATAAACGCAGGTGATGTGTTTCCTAAAAGTATAAAGTATTTCAATTTTTTATTTCCCCAGTATTCTATCAAAACAAACATGTCGGCTGCATAATCTTCCATATCATGTTTAAGGTTTTTGTGTGTGTTTTTATATTACGTTAAATTTGAAAACTTCTGAAATTTTTAATCAAGTTCAAATTCGTTTTTTGCCTAATAATCGGTTGAATATAATTGGTTCCCTCTTGAAACTAAAGTCTTAAAATTGACTAACTAAATGCATGTTTGATAGTGCTAACATTATTTTTTAATTGCTTATAATATAAATTGTCAGTGAATGTGTGGTTAAAAAATTGTTGTAAGTTGTGGATCATATGAAATGTGTGGATAAAAAGTATGTTTGGCCATTTAATGACCCGTTAAAATAATAATTTAAGCATGCACGAACATGTGCTAAGATGTTGGCTTGTATTGTTAAATCAAAATGCCATGTAATCGCGTTGGCTAAAAGGCCGAGTCAATCATTATGAATTGGAAAAGAGTCTAATTTATATAATTTAAGTTGTAAAGATCTCTATTGTTAAAAAAAAAAAGATTTAAATACTCTTTGTCGGTAAAAGTCTGTTAACAAATGAGACAATTAATGTATGGTATGTCAACCGACCTTAAGTGACCTTAGCCGACTATGAGTCTGCCAACGCCAGTTTACACCTATTAAATTGGGTTTTCAATTAATCCACTTCCAATGGACTCAAATTTACACAAATTTAAAAGGAAAAAAAAATTACAATTCATGCTCAAATATATACATATTTTCATAATTTGTACCATAGAATTCACAATTTCTATTATAAGTTTTTTTTTTTTAAAAGAAGAAATAACCACACATTTTGCAAGAATTTAAATGAGTTAGATTCAAACTTTGAAATAGAATTTTCTATACTTGTTTGAGCTTGCTTTGAGATTAATGAGATGTTAATTTATTTGCAAAATAGTAAAATTTGAAATCTTCTCTTTTCTTGCGAAGCGTATAAATAATTGAGATGAATTTGAAATCGTTTGAAATGAAATAAGCGGAGAAGAAAATGCAAAGAATATATTCGATAATTTGTTTGTAAAAATGATTCAACGGCTATTCACATAAATTGGTTGGATTACTCAGCCCTTTACTAGTATTCCCATGGCGGAGATAGAGAGGACGAGACCGAACTGTAGTCTGGTTCCAATTCGGAGAAAATCAAATTTTGAAGTCTAAATTTTTATTTTTGAGTAGGAGTCTGCTTTTAAAGTACAATATTTTAAAGTAGTAACCCCCCTTCAAAAATTCTGTCTTCACCCCTTCATGTAATAATGGTATAATAATATAATCGTGTTTATGTTAATTCTAACGTTTATTTTTCTCATGCTAAGTAATTGTAGAACACCTTCACCAATTCTCTTGAAAAAGCAAAGTTTTTGGATGTTAAAGAAACATCATTTTGGTTTGCCATATATCCAATAATAACTCCACCTTTTCCCCCCAGATTTGTGATCAAAATTTAAGCATTTGTTTGAGAGTTTTGGATTACCGATTCTTAGTATTTATAAAGGATCCGATTTTTTGTGATTTTTAGCAATGATTTTTAAAACAATTGAACTCATGCTTTGAGAGTTTATTAATCATCGATTCTAAAAATATTTTTAAAAGAATAGAATTATGTATATGTTAATTTATTATAAGAAGATAGGTATATTACTTCAATAACACATAAAAAATTATTATTTATCTGATCAGAAAAAGAATTTTTACTAATGAGCTTTGACTTGTGAATTTGGTTGATGCAAAGAGGACAAAATGGCTTCAAAATGGTAAAATGTGCGTTTGGATATAAGAAGAAGAAGGAAGTATGTATTTTATGGTTATAATAGATTTGCAAAAATGTTTTAGAGAGGATAAAATTGGAAGAAAAATTAAAAATTAGTCTAAAATCACTGATTTTAAGAGTTGAGAAATACACTCCAGATTATACTAAATTACCTAAAGCCAGTGCCAAAAAAAAAAAAAACTAACAAGCACAAATTTTTCTAATATTTTGTAAATAGTATCATCTAAAATCGATCAAAATCAGTGAAAAATTGTAGAATTCAATGAAAATTTCGTCGCCGTTGATAGAAGATCCAAAAATTGAAAATTATGGGCTTCAAACTAAATTTTGTTAAGATCATTTCCGACTTCTCTTTACATCATTTGAGTTTTGTCCAAGAAGATAAGTAGTAATTAATTATATTTTATGCTCGATAAATTTGAGATTGACTACATAAATTTTATTAAATTGTCAAATTCCATCTTTGTTTTTGTTTGGGATAATTGCATAAAAGGTTCCCAACCTTTCAAAATCGTTGGGAATATGTCCCCAACCTAAAAAATAATATGCCACACATCCCAACGTTTGAAGAAATAAGTACCGTAGGTCCTTCTTGACAGTTTTCATCCATTTTCCCCGTTAAACCTCAAAATTGAAATCCACGCGAGCGATTGTGACATGTCGCAAAACAGGACACGCTTTTTCATTGTCAAACAATCAGCCAAAAACTTGCAAGCAGCCCCGAGCCAAAAGTCTCCATCGATTCTTGGAAACCCGCATGCCATTTCCTCTTCAAACAGTGGAACAAAAGATCAAATGCAACAACAGTCCCAACAACAGCAGTTACCGAAGAATATGCTGCAAACACAATTTTTTTCACATCCGTATACCCCAAGCGCAATCTCCGCACTCCACTAGTGTAAGTTCTACCGCTTCAGGCAACATCGGGTATTATATGCAGCGAAGGTGACCGCAGCAACACCAGCAGCCGACTCAGCATCCACCAGGCGCTCCGGCAACATCTTTGACTGCTAGTACGAGCACTAATGATCCTACTAAAGCAACTGCTGCAGCCACTTCCAATGTGAAGGGCGGTGGGTTACCAGCCCAAGGCCTTATTCACGCTGCTCAATTTGCTGCACAGTCGTCAGGAAATCTCTTACCGGGCTTCTATTATGTTCACACTGTTGTTCTTGTGGATTCTGTGATACTTTTAGCATGGTTTCAGTGCCTCTTGGTTTTGAGGTTAGTGGTTTTGATAGAAATGCAAACAAGGTGTCTGAAAATGGAGTTTTTGCATTTGGGTTTCTGGGAGAAAGATGGCGATGATGTTGACGAGTTCGTGGTTGGAATTAGGTACAATTTAGGGGATAAAGCTACAAATTTTCCTGTGTGGACTGTTGGTGAGGGGCTCAGGGTTGCTAAAAACTCTACATTTAGACGGGAAGCTAGTCTTGATTAATAACCCAAATGGAATTATTGTAATTTGGAGCAGCAATACCTCTTCTTTAGGTGTTCAAAAAGCTAGTCTTTTGGACAATGGAAACTTGGTCCTTCTGGGCAATAAAGATGAATTGATTTGGAAGCTTTAGTAGTCCAACAAACACTTTACTTCCTAGTCAGTCACTCCATTACCCTCTTAGCCTTAAAGGTCCTTCGATGAGATCGATTTCATCCTCTGATGCTGTTGATAAATAAAACTTAAATGTTTCACAAGTTTCTGATTTTGTTAAGCCACCGAGTAAATAAGACTCTTATCACTACCTGGTCACAATAGAAAGAAAATAGGCAGTCGCAGACTGTCTCCTCTCTTATCGGAGCAAATTTTGGATTGAAATTTTATTTCTGCAATCACAATCGCTTAATTTGGAGAGAGAGAAAGCGCGTGGACTCCAATTCTGAGGTTTAACGGACAAAATGGATGGATACTGTCAAGAGGGACCTCCCATGCCTATTTCTTCAAACGTTGGAGACGTTTGGTACTATTATTTTAGGTTAGGGGTATATCTCTAACGATTTTAAAATGTTAGAGACCTTTGATGAAATTATCCCTTTTTGTTTTTGTTTTTTCTTTGTTTTTTTTTTTTTAATAAAGTCCATTCAATCTCATATTAATGTACTTAAGCATATAAATCTTAACATTGAAAGAGGATTTGGCATTGTCCCGAGCACAAATATATTGAATAAACAATTTAGTACAAGGGGGTTTGGCGTTAGTCCCATATCCGAGCATATTAATAAACAATTGAATACAAGGACAGGTTCAAATTCTGTTCTTGAGCTCATGAATCTTGAGATTGAAGAGGATTGGCATTATCTCCCCTATACCTTAGTATATTGAGGGTCGGTTTGATTTTAATTAAAATTTTAATAAAAATCTAAATAATTAATTTTAATCATAAATTTTATGAAACTCACAATTTTTTACAAATTTTTAACTACATATTTTATTATTCTTTATCGCTCTTTATAAAAATATAACTTTAACTAAAATCAAACACCCTGAATAAAATAAATAATTGGATAGGTCAAACTGTCCTCATGGCGAGAAAGATATAGCCTGCCGTTTGATTTTAGATTATAAAAGCTAGTTTATAAATCAATTTTTATTTATTTGACCAAAATTGGTTTATTTGAGATGAAAATGTTGACTTTTCATGTTTAAAAGTGGGTTGAAAAGTCAAAAATTACTACCAAAAAAAAAAGCTAAAATGGGTTTTTAAAACTTGTCAAACAAGCTCATAATTAAATCTTTGTATTTGTACTTTGATGTATTCTTTTCAAAACTAAACTCCAAATCTTGTTAATACAGACAAAATTGGCTTAGCAAAAATTTAAACAGTTTTAAGCAGAGTCATCGAACCAGGACCAATAGAATTATTTTTTGGTATACGTCGATTTCTTGCTACATGATTAACAATGTTTTGATTGATTTAGACCAATTATTTTTGTTTTTACACTCATTTTATAGGACACACAATTATTGACTCGTTACTTATAAATACTTAAAAACATATCTAAACAAACATTAAACAAGTACGGGTTGGAACGCATTAGTAGACATTTTATTAAGCTTCCGTTTGGTATAGATTATAAACTGGTTTATTTGACCAAAATAGTTTATTTGACCAAAAACGGTTTATTTGACCAAAATTTTTGCCTATACAGCATGACATTTTTGACCAAAAATAGTCAAATAAACCATAAATCAGTTTATAATTTATACCAAACGGAGGCTAAAGAACTTGTAAAACCTATCTTAAAATGAATAATACAAAACAATACTAATTAGAGCAAAAGAAATCACAAAATAGTGGTAAACGAAGACACGACAAGCAAAATTTATGTAGAATAAAGATACATCGGCTATTATTATACATATGAGGGAGGATCGAACAATTTTAGATATATAAAAAATTAAATCTTGTATATATGCTAATTCAGGGAAAGATATATATCTTCATTACAGCCACCTTCTCCGACGGACCCTAACATTGAACCCACCGGCCATATAGGCAGTCAGTAGAGGAACAAAACTAGCCTGGTCTAAATTTTCTGGCACGAACTCAAACCTCCTCAGAACTGACGCAACCACATATTTCATTTGAATAAAAGCCATTTCTTTCCCAAGACACACTCTTGGACCGGCTTGAAAAACCGGAAACTTGAATGGGCTCACGAATTTTAGGAACCCGGTTTCATCGAACCATCGGTCTGGTCTGAACTTTAACCGGTCCTTCCCCCACAACTCTTCCATTCTCCCCATTCCATACTGAAAATAGGTCACCCTATTGCCTTTATACACAGGTGTACCATCAGGCAAAATGTCATCTTTTGCAGCATGTTTTGAGTCCCACACCACCGGTGGATATAGCCTCATGGATTCGCATAAACAAGCTTTAATGTATTTCATCTCTTTTAAATCATCAAAATTCAGTGATTTTTCGCCATTATTGATCCAAAAAGCTTCATCCACCACGTGTTTTTCAATATCAGGATGACCGGAAAGTAACCAGAAAAGCCACGTCAAGGCGGCGGAGGTGGTGTCTCTTCCCGCCATCAGGAAACTTATCACCATGTCTCTAACCATTTCATCATCAAGTCCAACACCCAAAAACCTCGACAAAAGATCATTTCCTCCACCCTTTTCGAGTTTTCGTTTCTTGGCTTGAATTATTTCATTCACAGAGCTATGAATAAAATTCACAGATTCTTTAAGCTTCTTCTCAGAGCCTAAATTCAGCGCTCTCTTGCATTTCCAGACAGCGGAAACCGGCTCCACCCCACGCATTGCAGAGAATTTGGAAGCGCCGTCGAACGCCTCCACGAGTGGCGGCACCGGGCGAGAAAGATCCAAACAGGAAGGGTTAGTTCCTAATGACACCTCACAAATAGTATCAAATGCAAATCTCCTCAAAACCTCTTGCATGTCCAAGATTATGTTGTTTTCTGCAGCATTTTCGAGCACGGGAAGAAGCCTATTTTCGACCTCATCTTCAAGAATTTTCACTACAAATTCTCTCAAAGACTTTGCACTGAATTCATGGCTTGCTAATTTGCGCTGGAGGCTCCACTTTTCACCATCAACATTAAATATTCCAACACCTAGAAAATCCCCAAGTAAATCAGTAAAGGGCTTCCCTTTTGGAAAATTCTTGAAATTTGTTTTAAGAATATATTCAACATTCTTTGGATTTGCTGTAACAACTGTTGTTGGTGCACCAAATCTTTGCACTACAATTGTCTGCGTCTTAGATTTAGACAAGAGTTGTGTGTACCAGTCCAAGAGACGGTGGCGATTCTTGTAGAAGGATATGAGGCAGCCAATGGCTGGACATGATGGTGGAGTAAATTTTTTGAACTTAAGAGATGATGAAAACAGAAGAAACCCTAAAGTCACACAAAGAATAAGAGAAAAAATCATGATGTTTAAAGTCTTTTTGCTGTGATTACTAATGGAGGAGATTGAGTTGAAGGGAGGAAGAAAGGGTTATATATATATACATATACTCATAGAGAGAGAGAGAGAGAGAGAGCTGCAATTAAGGATAAGAGAGAGAGAGAGATAAAGACAAGTCATTGCATTAACCTGTCACATGTTTAATGAGCTGAAAAACCTGCGGGCGGGAGTCAAGAATGCGGCTTTCAATGCGGGCGGAGGCCGGAGTGCGGCCGATAATTCGAAAATGGATACTCACGATTTGATGAATATGTGTATACTCATTGTTTGGAAACGATCTCTTATCTATTTGTATTGTCCACCTATGTTGTTCATGATGAGACTATAAACAATCAATCATGTGATGACACTTCAGTATGGACAATATAGGTGGACAACATAATTGAATAGGAGATCATTTCCCCCTCGTTGTTTAATATTTTACATTTTATGTGAGATGATTGACATAGAGTATGTTTGTGTATGATTATAAATATTTATAAGCTGATTAAATATCATTTTTATTTATATATTTCGTATGACTCACAATTTTTATCAACACATTTCGTAAGACCTATTATTTGTAACTTACAAAATCTTTACCAAATATACTTATAGTATTAAAGGACTTGAATTCAAATCTTTTGGTCACCCACTTATGAAAATTACATGACGTATAATAGGTATAATAGGTTTTATCTAATTTAAATGTGAAGGGGCGTGACAACCCATAAAGATAGCATGTTTGGTAACTTATTTGACTAAGCTTAGATTATAATTTGGTGATCACATATCCACTTATTACTCCTTCCGTCCCAAATATATAGGCCACATTTCATTTTTTTCTTGTCCTAAATATATATGCTTGTTTCTATTTTGAAGTATTTTTTTTTTGTTCATTTATTAAAATACCCTTATTTAATTTGCTTATTTATAACCATTTTTCCAACTTAATCTTGAAATTGTACATTCATAATTTACCCATATTTATTATTTAATGCTTGGAAATTTCAAATATTTAATGGTTTCTACACATTATGAGCTTTGGTTTCTGGTATAGGCATGGAGTCAATGGAGAATTAATTATGTGTTCACTCAATTCATAGATATTTGGGAATTGAAGGTGAATTAATCATTATTTTTAAATAATACTCATTAAATAATGGCAAATTAGAAAAACTATTGGTAAAATTTACTTTTTCAATAACATTCTTAATCCGTGTGAAAAACCCAATCAGCCTATATATTTGGGACGGAGGAGTACCACTTATTATTCAAATATTTTATAGGTTTCACAACTTATAAGTATTTAAAAATTATTTTTAATCTTTGTCAAATATCTTACCGAAAATGTTTATAAGCACTTATAAAATAATTAATCAAATATCCTTGTTATCTACTTATAAATTATAGATCTTACAAAATAGTATTAATAAAAAAGTATATTTGACGAGTTTAAAAAAGAAGTTAAACTTTGTCAAATGTGTGGGAATTCTTAGTTATCGTTAGTCTCAATAGTTTTAATCATGAACCAACAAGATGTCAAAATCCAAAGAAGAGGTTTATTCACATGTTATATTTTCTTGATGGAACTTTTGTGGTGAGACAATTGGTAATATTATAAGTGTTGCTTAAAGAGATGAAAATTTATTTATTTATTTTTTCATTAAATTTTTTTTTATCCTTTTATTTGAAGAAAAAACAAAAGTGGTGTGCATTCTATGTGATTAGTCACTATAAAAGATATTACAAGTCGAAGTGTGATTTTCATTTTTAAACGAATTATCATATTGTAAAAGATCTACAATAGAATCGTCAAAAAGAAGGTATGGCTCTCAAGTCAAGAAACGAAGTGAATCATTATTATATAAATACAATTATTAAAAAAAAAGTCACAGGTCATTTTCTCAAAGAAGGGAAAGGAATATGATAAAAATTTAAAATAATTGGATTGTGAAAGGACCCTTGACCTAATGAATCAAATGGTAGTAGAAAGTTTGGGCCTACTAAATTAAACACAGATGTTGTATATTTGTACTTGTTTTTTTTTTTTAAATCACGTTTCTGTTTCTCAAAAGAATTAATGTTATTGACCTATTTTGTCTTCTCTCTCCAATATTTTATCTAAATAAATATGTCGGCACGAATTCACTGACAATTGAAATCTCTTAAATTAAATTTGAGTTCATCGTCTATATTACTTCATCTATCTCATTTATATAAGCTCAGATTCCTCCACGTGCAAGTAGACTGACGTGTCCTTCATGCAAGTTAGGGATGGACATTTTAATCGAAATTGAACCTCTCGAATCGATTCCAATCCAGGTTCAAAAAAATAAAATTAAGAACCAAGAACCGACCGGGTCCGGACTGGGTCATGGTTCATGAACTTAAACCGTGGGTACCCGATTGTAATCGAATTTGTCATTTTTTTTAATTTTTTTAATTTTTTAAAATTTATTCACCATAACCCAATGACCCACAACCCAACACTACAGTACCGAAGACAATAGTTGAACTGTCTAAGACCCAAACCAAAAGTACAAAACCCATTATTCTTAAACTCAAACTCAATTGACCTAATTCCAATTACCCAAATCTTAAATTCTCAATCACTATTACTTTTCATTTTTTTTTTCATTTAATATATAATTGATGTCAAATTTTTCTTTTAATAAGCACGACATTGGCTCATAGCCCAAGTCCAGCACGAACTAAACTTCTTTTTTAACAAAGACAACTTGATTAATCAAAAGAGACAAATTGTGTATGTGCGACCAGTCTATTTACAATTTTAATTAAGCCAAAATAAGGCATCAATTATCTTAATCCACTCCACAAATATAAAACCGTAAAATTATCATAAAGAAAAGTTGTAAAATTATTTTTATATTTTTTCCTTGAAATGTTTATTTATCCAAAAGAAATAAAGAAATTGTTTTGGTTTCTTCAAAGATGAAGCAACATGCATTCTTCAGATACTCAATACAAACATTGTCTTTTGTCTCGCACTTTCTTTCATCTTTCTCTCGCTCAACACATAGTAAGACAGCGAAGACGAAACTCATTTGTAACCGAAACGAATCCTCAATTTTGAGAGGTAATTTTTTCTTTTCTAACCCGAATTTATGAGTTTGTAATTTTGATGTCTATTTTTCTAGTTAATGTTTATATCTTTCGTAAATTATTTTAATATCTAACGTACTTTAATGTTAACGTGTTTGGAATTTTTAATTTTTTTTCAAAACAAATTGTCAACTCACGATTTTTTTTAAAAATGTTATGGGTAAAATTGAACCGGAACTAACGGTTCCAGTTCGGGTTTGGTTCCAATAATTACGTAGAACTGAATGGTTCTTTTTATGAAATACCGAATCAGTAATTGGTGGTTTTGGGTATTGAAATTCTCGAGACCGACCCATCCAACGTCCGGGCCTAATGCAAGTTTCATAGTCACCTCCTTATGTGTCAATCCTTAATAGATCCAAAACTTCTACAATGCTTAATTGATTTCAAAAATATGTTGTCAAAAATCCTCGAACTACAAATCATTTTGAAATTTAACAAAGACCATACCTTTTTGGAATGAAAACAATGTTTTATACAAAGGATATCATCATATCCAAATCAAAACTTCCCAACAAGTGTATTTGGACAAACCAAAAGAAGGACAATATTCTAGTGTTAGTGAACTAATATTAGAAGATTGGAGATCCTTGTCTTTTCAAAGGATAGTGACATCTTTAAAAACATTTAGTGGCTAATCCAAAGCCAAAGTAAATTTTCATTCAAAATACATTCTCGTTACAAGCAAAATCGGTGTCCCCATTACTTCAAGTCATCAAAATTATTTGTAATTTTGAAAAAGTTTTACAACTTGTTTAACACCACCCCCGAATACAATGGCCATTTATGTGAAGCTCTTAAATCCAGGTTTAGAGAATACCATAATTGTAAATTTTGTAAAAACAAAGATACAAAAACAAAGGAAAAGAAAAGAAATTCATCTTGATGATATCGAGAATTTTGTGGAAGATGAATGTTCTCGAATTGAGAAAGACAATCGACAAGACGTTGACAAGGCTTACCATTCGTGAGTAAAATCAAATACAATTTTGGCTCATTGCTTCCGGTGAAACGTGTGCCACGCTTCTACACACATACATTCAAAATCCGTCATGGAATCTTTGAATTGTCAAATTTCAAAAGTCAAGCGATGCAGACAGATGCGAGAATCGTCCTTTTGCCAAAATTTTCCACATCTAACAAAAATCACTGTGCTGCTACAGTAAAAAGTCAAAATCACTATTCGCCTACAGTAAAAAGCAGATTCCTTTACTGTGCAATCACGGGATAAAAGGAAGAAAATTCAGAAAGAAACAAAACACCTTTTGACAAAAGGATCACAGTTGGCGTAAAGCAAATAATGGAGCAACTCTTGGTGGCCTATTTAAGGAAGCTCATTCAGACATTCAAGGCATCGGCATCTTCACTCAAGAAAAATTTTCCTTTATAAAAATTTTGCCCATACAATGTGTTGTAACTAAACTTACATTGATACATTAGATCCAGTTGGATCAAACCTCTGTAATTAAATAAGCTAAAGAGATTTTTCTCTTAAGCCTTGTGATAATAAAACTTTGTTTTATATTCACATACTAGGTTCAATGACACCTAGTTCTAGGAGTTCTTTGATTTGAATAGAGAATTCTTCTCTATCTTTCTTCGACCGTATGCCATTGCCTTGGCACGGATGATTTTATTTTTGAATTCATCAAGAATTTCAATTTTGTTTGTGAAGGTTCCTTTGTTGATGTTTGTATCAAGGGGGGGGGGGTTCAAATTTCGTCATTAAACTTATGAATCTTAAGATTGAAGGGGGCTTGACGTTGTCCCTATACAAGAAATAAGCCTTTTTTACCACAATCGATAACCGTCGTTATAGATAACAAAATTCGTGGTAAAAGATTTTGACCACATGTTAACCACAAATTTTGTGTGTGGTAATAAAAGTCATGGTGAATATTTTTACCACAACTAATTTATATCGTAAATAGTATTACTACAGTTTTACTACAACTTGAAACCGTAGTAAATATTTACTTGTAAACTAGTTGTCATTACTATTAACAATGAGAAGTATTTGTCGTAACAAGTTATTAAATATGACAGTTGGTTGGTATCGTAAATAATAATTGTAAATGTTAGTAAATATTTTTATGACGGGCGTTTGCCGTAGTAAATTCACTTTTACATGTTTTCATTCACGATAGTCTCCTCCAGTCGTAAACAATATTCTTTAAAAATGAAAATAAAATGAAATTTAGTACACCTAGGCCTCATATATATTTTACAAACAATTCTCCTTGCAAAAATATTATACAAGCAACAAATCCAAATTAATATACACCAAACAAATTCTTTATTACTCAAAATCAAAAGAACTATCACCATTCATCACATAAGTGAAGTCAAATGTACTTAAAATACTGTCATTACATGCAAATGAAATATAGAGTTGATCTAAAACATAGCATTAATCAACTACAATTCTTTTAATACTTGTCTCTTTGACTGTCTAATTTTAAATTTGCTTGTCTTCTTGATTATCTAATTTTCAGAGACCGAAAAAAAATTCCATAAGATAATTTGGATTGAAAACACAATTTTTAGTGCTTGAGACCATATGCTTGCAAGACCGATAGGCAGGACTTAAATCACACACCTCTTTGTCTGGACACGTAGGTCGAACTTTCTCGCTAGCCGTTGCATTTATATATGAAATTGATGCACTCGTAGTCTAATTAATGTAAATATGTTAATTAGATATTCAACAAACATTGAACAATAGAACAATATAGTGAAATATATGAAATATTTACTAGTTGTTGTTCTTGAAAGAGTAATAACCGTGATTTCAAAAATTCTATCTAAGAGTTCATTGCATCGAACTTATTTTCAAACTCTTTTGACAAATCTTGTCTAATCTCCCTCCTCAACATTTCTTTACAACTGGTATCTATTTCAAGAGAAGTGACTTTCTTGCCATAAATTTCTAAAGATGTGGGACCTGACTTCTTGTCCTAACACGACCATGTCATTCGTCACCCAAAACATCAATGATGATTTTATTTTCTTTTTTTTTCCCCACCAAATTTCGTTCCTCCGTTGGCAACTCATTTAATTTTTTGTTGAATTCAAGCTATAAAATTTATAATTTAAAGTCGAATGAATTAATATAAACCATGATACAAAATGCAGATCTTATTTCAATTATATACCAAAATTAAATAGAAATCATACAATAAGTGCAGCAGAATAGTCGTCCTTTGGATGCCCTCGGTGCGCATTTTAATATATACACTCAACGTATCAGTGGGCTTACCGGCTTCTTCCATATGTAAAAAGTACTTTTTTAACACAAAATATATGGAACAATATATATCTATTTATTGTTTTAATTTTTAATACCTCTCGGACGTATATAGGCGTATGATTTTCTCCCGGTGCGATGAAGAGGCCCCAACATCATACGATTCTGCTTGTTTTTTTTTTTTTTTTTTTTTTTTTGAGATTTCCTACGAACAAGCAAATTAAATAAGTCAACAAACTATAATCTCTTTCAAAGTTTTGGAATGGAAAAGCACGATGGCCATGGGCATTCATGTTCCATAATACTATCATAAAGAAGCACATAAACACAACTAAAAAGTGAAGGCTTATGATTGCTTAGTTTTATTCTTAGGCATGCATTCATATAGTATTCATAAGAAAAGCACCAGCTAACCAATTTCAGGGAAGTAATATGAAATAAGGTTCCTGATTATTGTAGGGTATAATGCAATAATAAAGTTCTTTGCATAAACTTGTTGAGAAAAACCAAAGAGATTCTAGAAAGAAGAGCTTCATAAAAAATATTTTTAATTCTATCATTTTTATCATCTAACTATCTACTAATAGTTGAAGGCAAAATTGATAGACTTATACCTCAAAGACAACAAAATGCACATTCAAATATATCTTAAGCAGCTGTAGCAAGGACACGAAATTAGCTACATAATCAAGTTCATTCATACTAGAGAACATAAAGTTTTTGCATCATAATTTGTTAAATCATTGTCTCGAAAGTCACTTTTTGAGCTCAAATCCAGTCACAAATTATAGAGATTATCAGTAAGCATAGTATAGATTGCTCAAAAAATAACCTAAAATGAGCAAACTAAAATTCAATTTGATCAATGCAAAATGAAAATGAATAAATATGGACTGAATCTACTAGCATAGAAATATCAGATTTTCACATCAATTGGTTTGCCAGTTAATCCATTCCATCATTTTCTCTATGATACAATAATATTAGTTTGCCATTTTCAAATTTTTCTATGAAAACTTATCTCCAAGACCTGTCATAATAGCAAAATTCAAGAAGTCCAAAATGATCTAGCAAATGTGAAAATCAATATTTATAACTCCACAATCTAATAATATGGACATAGCTATTCAACTTTGACAAAATACAACCATGCTTGATTTGGAAGTCTTTATTCAACAATTGTAGGAAACTAAAATTATGCAACAAAGAAAATTAAGGAATATTTAATAGTGGTTTATATGCGTAGAAGGAAAGTGAATTGATAAGTACAATTTTGTACTGATCGGAGCCCACAAAAAAGGACAATTATGAGTACTATTACATATTTTCAGAATAATGGCGTGTTATTTTTGTTCATTATAGGATAATAACCAAATTCAAGTGTCGATGAAATGAAAAGAAAGCAAATGGAAGAAAAAGAGACTTAATTGAACATACAATGAAATTTAAGGGGCTTAGCATGCAAATATCAAAAAAAGAAAACTAGGAATTGCGTCCAAGTTAACCATGCGATCGCATGGCTTTCCAGGCAGAACTTAAGTGGATTCTTGATAGAAGTAAAATTCTACCAAATCCAGGATAAAACAACTACCTAAAACACATTTTGAAGAGTTGAAGAAAGAGTATAAAAGGCATAATATAGCACATATCGCGAGAGATGAATTTTGGGAAGAAATATACAAGAGAAGAATCAAAATCAATGAACGGATTGAATAATTTTGAGCCAGAATCATGGGTTGTATTCTTAATTTCTTCTTTTCATCCACAACATGATTTATACAATTCTTGTTTTATTTTACAAAATCATTTTGGCTAATTTACTTATTGTTAGGATGAACGATGAAACTTCTTGTTTTTAATTAATTAGAAGTTTTTTCGTTTTAGTAATTAATTGCTTATTGATTGATTATTCTTTATTCTTTATTTCTAATATTTTAATGTTTGATCACCATTAGAATATTTTGTGATCTTTATTGAAGTCGAGAAATTCAATATAGATAAGCACGTGATTTTGAATAACATAGGGTCCAATAATAAATAGAAATTACTATTATGCCTTACGAAATTTGAATTATGTGTTCTTGTGATTTAAATGCATATTTTTATGTTCGAAACTTACTTAGAGATAATTAGGTTCGCATATCGATATAGAATTGATTGACAATCGAAAGAGGCCTTTAATTATTATAGGATCACCAATTTTTAATCTATAGTAATTATAAGCTAAAGTGATTAAATGGATAATTGATTAAAGAACGTGTAGGTGGATTCGCGAATCCTGGCGTTATTAAAACTTGAATTCTTTCTCACAAATTTACTTTGATTGCTTGATAATTTAGATTTAATTAAACATAATTAGAATAATTTTAGAATTAAAATACGAATATGTGTTCTTTACATTGTTAAAACTCGAATTATAAATTAATTAGTTAATTGATAATTAGTCCTCGTGGGTTTGACACCTTTCACATCACTTTATTACTTGTTAATGATCAATCCATTTGTGGGATTAAAATCACACAACAAGTTTTTGGCACCGTTGTCGGAAACTAGTTTTATTAATTACTACGTTGATTGATAATTTAGTTTTTAACAATTCTTTATATTATTATTTATTTTATTTTTATTTTTAATTTTATTATCAGTTCTTCATGTTACTACTGAATTCCAAATATTTTCTAAAAGTTTCTGGTGCAAGTGTGTATGCGCCTGTACAAAAGATCTTGATTTATTTGATTTAGACCCAAAAATCGAACGGAGCTTTCGCCAACGACAACGTGAGCGACGAGAAAAGAAACAACAGTAAAAAGACACAATGGAAGACAACCGAACACATGATCCATTACCTGCAGATGTGAGAAATAATCTTGCACCAATGGCTCGACCAGTTGAAGTTAATGGATAAGATATTCTTATGAGTGAGTATACGATACCACCGATTGTTGAGAATCAGTCCAGCATAATCTATCCGCCTTATGGAGTCCATATGTGATTAATTTGTTCTCGAACAATCTGTCGTTCTATGGGAGAATAGATGAAAATTCTTATTACCATATTTCTCACTTCGATGAATGCTGTGGAAATTTTAAATACCACGGTGTTAATGAAGAGGCACTTAAGATGAGGCTCTTCCCACACCCACACATAATGAATGATAAAGCTAGAGAATGGTTAGATTCTCTACCGTCTGAGAGCATCACTACTTGGACAAATTTGATCTAGAAATTTATATTGAAATACTTCTCTCCAGCCAGAGTGATCAGACTGAAGTATGAAATATCCAATTTCCAACAATTTGAGTTGGAAAATTTTTACGAGACATGAGAAAGATTCAAGGAACTGCTCCGAAAGTGTCCAAGTCATGGTTTTCCTTTAGCAGCTTAGAATCATTATTTCTACTCTAGATTAGCTCCAACCAGTTGTTCTTCAGTAGATTTTGCAGCAGGTGGCTCTATCTAAAATAGATCCATCGGCCACCTTAACGATCTATATAAAACCATGAGTGAATAGTTCGTTATGTGGCCAGATAGAGGATTGTAGAAGAAAGCAACAAGAATGTACGAGGTGGAAATCAATTCACTTGTATTGGTGAAAATTGATGCATTGGCAAAGTAGATGGAAGCAATGAAATATTATCACTCAACTAATATGGTTTAGATGTCCCTACCAATATGTATAACATGCGGGGCAAACCATCAATCATCAAAATGCCCTTTAACCACCATTGATATGTCATCGCCTGAACAAGCTGCATATGCTCTGAACTTTCAGCGATAGCAAAATAATCCATACTCATAGACCTTCAATACTGGATGGATAAATCATCCAAATTTCTCATATGGCAATATCTAAAACATTTCAAATCTGCCAAATTAGGGAAGACTCCTAGAAAGAGAAGAAGGATTAGAAGAAACAGTTGCTAAATTGTCAAAACGGATAGAGATGTGATTCAAGGAAGTGTATAAAAGAAAAGATGTTGTGATAAAAAGTATAGAAAATCAGGTTGGGCAGTTAGCTAAACTATTGACCGAACAACAACCGGGCACATGGTCAAGCAATACGAGGTCAATCCAAAAGCACAAGTAAATGCAATTACCACGAGAAGCGGAGTTGAATTTCCATGAATTTAGGTGTAGACAAGAAAACTGTGTCCAGCAAAGAGAGAGAAAAAAAATCCGATAAATTCAAAGAAGCAGTTGAACAAGAAAAATTAAACTCTCCACCAGATTATATTCCACCACCAGCTTACGTCTATCCAATTCCATTTTCTCAAAGGCTACGAAAACATAAGCTAGACCAACAATTCAAGAAATTCTTCGATGTATTCAAGAAACTCCAAATTAACATATCTTTTGCCGACGCTTTAGCTCAAATGTCGAGCTATGCAAAATTTATGAAGAAAATTTTTTCAAACAAAAAGAAGTAGGAGGAGCATGAAACAGTCATGCTTACTGATGAATGTAGTGTTATATTACAAAACAAGCTACCTCCAAAATTAAACGATCCAGAGAGTTTTACTATTCTTCGTATTATTAGTAGTTTATTTTTTGACAAAGCTCTATGCGATTTGGGTGTTAGTGTGAATTTAATACCTTATTCTATTTTTAAGCAATTCGATTTGAGAGAAGCAAAGCCAACAACAGTATCATTGCAGCTTGCAGATAGGATCGTTAAATGTCCAAGAGGGATCGTTGAAGACATATTAGTGAAAGTGGACAAAATCATATTCCCTACTGATTTTATTATTTTGGATATGTGCGAAGACAGAGATGTACCACTTATTTTGGGTTGACATGTCTTGGTTACTGGTCGGACATTGATTGATGTGCGAAAAGGACAACTAAAATCGAGACTGAATGATGAACATATCACATTCGATGTGTTTAAAGCAACTAAATTTTCGAGCTCATCAGATTCTTGTTTCCAGATTGAATCCATTGACCAAGAGAGAACCAACACTTTCACATTGAAAACCAGTCAGATCCAAAGGAACAATACCAATCATAAAAACAAAAAGTGACGAACACCTGCCCGATGAGGAAGTTGAAGTTTTCATAGTTGAGTTCGAGAAGGTGGCAAAATAGAGTCATATAAATATGATAAGAGAAAAATCAAACTCTGGAAAGTGAACAAAAATTGGTGCAAAGACAATCGATGCAAGCAGATCAAGTCTTCCAAAGATCTATTCAAAGTGTCTTAAGTAATCACTACAGCAAAGTCAAGCTAATGACTTTAAATAAACGCTTAATGAAAGGCAACCCATTTTTTACCTTTTTATTTTAATTTTCGTATCATTTTAGTTTTAGGATTTCAATTGACGTTTTGCACGTTTTATGCTTTTAAAACTTAAAGTAGGCGCATTCAATTTTTAGGTAACGAGAAACCAATGATCATCGTCATTCAGTGATAAAAAAAATTTAGTTTCAGCAGTTTTATACCATGCGATCTCATGGTACAGCCATTTGCGATCAAATGGCTTGGGCAAAAAAACTTTTTGCCCAGATTTTAACGTCCTCACGATCGCAAGGACAACAAGAAAAAAGTTTTTTTTACAAAAAAATTATTAATAGTTTTTTTTAGAGTTACAATTTGCAGGCCATGTGGATGACATTCAAGCGAAGATTTGCCGACCTACACCTCTACAGGACCCTCCACCAGTGGATCTTACCACACTTCTTCTTCCGTACCATCCGATCCACCTTTGGGAAGTCTCTGATCTTTTTATTTATTCCTTTTGAATTTTTACATTGGGGACAATGTATCTTTCAAGTTTGGGGGTAGTGAAAAAATGCTTAATCGATTTGAGTGATAAAGCCAATCGACCTAAAAGCTCGTTACATGAGTTATCTAGAAAGCTTAATAGACTGAGTTTTGTACACTATTAATATCTTATAACTATTTTCGTAGCCTTTTTGACTTGAGTGAAAAGGCTCGTATGAGTTTTTCAAAACTCGATGCCCTAAGGTTCAAAAGACTTAGGAGTCATCGACCTAAAACTCGTTATATGAGTTATCTAGAAAGTTTAAGGGATTGAGTTTTGCACGTAAGATTTATAAATAAATAAATAAATAAAATTTCTGCTAAAGCCACTGAAAAATCATTTGCAAAGTAAACATGGGATTATATAACTAATGAGTTTGACTTATTTAGTAGAAACTTCTTGGTCGAGAGCACTAAAAAATAAGAGAATCTTCATAAACCTAATTTGTCACAATTATTAGCTTTCTCAACCAACTTCGAGCAAGAAAATAATGAGTGAACTGTAACATTTGAACCAAAATCTTAAGAATTGAAAGAAAAAATTATTTTGGGGAGAAAGTGTACCTTACGAGAGGGAAATGAAAAATTAACCAAATGGCTATATCACTACTATAGAAATTAAGTAGATCGGATTAACTGCTCTCACACACATATCAAATATGGCTTAAGTAGAATCACGTTTGCAATAGTAATGCCTAGACACTTGTCATGATTTTATAAGTTGTTGCAAAAGCCAGAAGCAAGAAAGGCAAGCTATTTATGTTGTGAATTGTGTTACTATTTATTTCATTATATACATGTTTGACTTTAGTTATTATATTCGAGGATGAATAAAAGTTCAAGTTTGGGGGTGTTTGATAAGTACAATTTTATATTTTCGAGTCTACTAAAAGGGACAATTATGAGTACTCTTACATGTTTTCAGTATAATGGCATGTTGTTTTTGTTCATTATAGGATAATAACCAAATTTAAGTGTCGATCAAACGAAAAGAAAGCAAACGAAAGAAAAAGAGACTCAATTGAACAGACAACGAAACTTGAGGGCTTAGCATGCAAATATCAAAGAAAGAAAACCAGGAACTGCGTCCAAGTTAACCATGCGATCATGGTTAACCATGGCTGCGATCGCAAGATAGTGAAATATTCTGCAGAACATTATTTGTCACAACCATGCGATCGCATGGCTTTCCGGGCAGAACTTAAGTAGATTCATGATAGAAGTAAAACTCTATCGAGTCTAAGATAAAACAACTACCTAAAATACGTTTTGAAGAGTTGAAAGAGGAGTATAAAAGGCAGAATAGAGCACATATCGCGGGAGACGAATTTTGAGAAGAAATATGCAAGAGAAGAATCGAAGATCAAGGAACGGATTGAAGATTCTTGAGCCGGAATCACGGGTTGTATTCTTAATTTCTTATTTTTCATTTGGAATATGATTTATACAATTCTTGTATTATTTTACAAAATCATGTCCAGCTAATTTACTTATTGCTATGATGAACGATAAAACCTCATGTTTTTAATTAATTAAAAAATTTTATTTTAGTAATTAATTGCTTATATATTGATTATTATTTATTCATTCTTTCTAATATTTTAATGCTTGATCACCATTAGAATATTTTGTGATCTTTATTGAAGTCAAGAGATTCAATATAGATAAGCACGTGGTTTTAAATAACATAGGATTCAATAATAGATAGAAATTACTATTATGCCTTATGAAATTCGATTAGGTGTTCTTGTGATTTAAATGCATATTTTTATGTTCGAAACCTACTTAGAGATAATTAGGTTTGCATATCGATATAGAATTGATTGACCATCGAGAGAGGCAATTGATTATTATAGGATCACTGATTTTTAATCTATAGTAATTATAAACTAAAGCGATTAAACGGATAATTGATTAAGGAACGTGTGGGTGGATTCACGAATCCTATTGATAATAAAACTTGAATTCGTTCTCACAAATTTATTTTGATTGCTGGATAATTTAGATTTAATTAAACATAATTAGAATAGTTTTAGAATTAAAATCAAAACGAATCTGTGTTCTTTACATTGTTAAAACTCGAACTATAAATTAATTGGTTAATTGATAATTAGTCCTCGTGGGTTTAACACCTTTCACATCACTTTATTACTTGTTAACGATCCGTCCACTTGTGGGATTAAAATCACACAACATGAATGAATATTAATTTTTTATAACAAAATTAACAAGTAATGAAGCAATTATAACAAAGAATAATAATGATAAATTCAACTATATACCTTTACTCTATCCATACTCCAGTATTGTACAAGAACCTTCAGTTGTTTTACAAAAATCTCTTCAAGAACCCTGGCTAAGCATTTCTTTTTTGTTTTTCCATTGTAGTACTTGCACTCCATACAACTCTTCCAATCACGCCACATATGAGCAACTGATTTCAAACAGTTCCTCATAGAACCAAGTGGTGCATTTGTATTTTTCTTGACACGATATGAAAGTAAGATCATTGGATAGTAAGTTAAAAAATTTAATAAAATTTGATCCATGTTTGACCATTGGATAATAAGTTAAATACAACTATTTCTTTCCAAACATATTCCATCAAACACTGATCTATGTTTGACCGTTTTGCATACGTAAGTGGTAATCGCATGCCATTACGTGCCAATGTTCCCAAGTGCGACATGAAGCGCTTATGTTTACTCCTACTGGCTGCAAATACTCATTCCATTCTACTTTTAAATTTTTACCCGAATCTATTCGAGGACCTTTTGCTAGACCTCGACCTTTTTTCTTAATAGGGTTGTCGAATTCTACAAATGCATTTGTTCGATCAAATACAATATCATATTTAATTAAATTCAGCAAATAAAGAGAGCATTCTTGAATTCATATGCAAGTGTATGAAATTAGCCATTTTACTTTTAAAAAATGAAGTATGAAAGATAAAATTACCTAGAGGTGAAGTAATATCAATACTACCAATAGAAGTATCCGGAGTTTGAGTTGTTTCTACTTCATGTCCATTCTAGATATTAGTCGCGGTATCCAATGTATCTACCATAGTTATGCCTCTTTTTCTTCTATTAACCATTTCAGCTGCAAAGAAAACAAAAATTAGATTGTAGAGGTTGACACTATTCTAAGAGCATAATAAGATATGGTGTTGCAATTGGGTACAAAAACATTAACTTAGGAAATTAGCAAGTGTAAAACATGCATTTTGATCCAAGAAACTAAATAGATAGGTTGTGACAATTCAGATAAAATATTTGGTGCTGGTAGGTTTAATTTGAAAGAATTCTTAAAGTTACCACAAAGAACATTAGCACAATTGATAAAAGAATTCAAGCCAACGTTTCAAACCAACAAAAACCAAGTATAAGCAAAATAAATAATAAAGCATGATAATTATATTAATAAATGTCAATATCAATTATTGTATCTCATGGTAAACAAACTAAAAAAAAAAAAAAAAAAAACTCTTTATTACTTCTCAATACTACTAGCCGTCATCAATGTTTCGATTACATGGTTTGAGCTTTCACTACTACCCCATTGTTTTGAGTACATCTAGAACTCTTGTAACTCTTAGTCCAAAATCAAAAATCATTAATGATACATGCATGAAATCCCTGTGCATCAAAATTAGGACTTGCAGCTAATGAGTTGATTTCTTCATAGAATTGCTCATTATGAAGCCTCCGCTTTTCCTCGACCTACATTATAATACGTTAAAGTAAAAAAAAAAAAGGTTAAAAAGTTTATATATTTGACTTTGAAATTTTGTTGATGCACTCAGACGAATTCCATACTCACTTCTTGTTTCTGATTGTTTGAAGAAAATAGCCTCAATACTTTGTTCTTGGTTATTGAATGATCCATACTCAATCCAAGCTAGGTTGTATGCACTACTTGATTTTTCAATATTTTTTATGAGACTATGTTTGTTTTTCCAATTTGAAGATTTTATTATAAAAATTAAGGATTGTGTTAAAAATTTGAGAGAAATTAATATATAGTGATTGTTGAGTGAATTGGGAGAAATTTGTTGATATTTAAATGTAGTAACTTAACTATTGCTATATTCAGTGTAGAAAATAGGGAGGAGAAATGTGAAATTCAGATATTAGATAAGTGGACTCGAATTGAGGAATGAGTCAATCAGTTGTAATTTTGTATTATTAATTTTATTAAGCCAATACGTCCAATTTCCTTTCATTAAATTGATAGTGGGACAAACTTGTCTGCTATTAAACTGCATATTAAAAATTAAAAATTGATATTGGGAGACAGTTTTCATTTTATTCACTAAAAAATTGATGTTGGAGGACAAAGTTTCTTAGTAAAATTTTGTCTCAAAAATTTGGGAGTTCGAGGATGCCCTCACCTCCACCCCTGTTACAATTGCTGTCAAAGCAGACACCCTCCTGAAAATGACCATGTTGTAGACTAGACGACCTAAAATGAGTTACAAATGTTGCAGACGAGACGATTTAAAATGAGTTACTTATATAGATAGTGAACTTACTTAGTTTGAATATACATTATTATACGGAATTGTTCCCAACTCATAGATGTTTAATACAACTTTTTGTGCATAGCCAATACAATCATATAATTTAGCACATTAGAAGCATATTAATTAATATGTATTAATAATTAATTATTGATATGATTAGGAAAAAAAATTAAATTTTGTGTATTGTAGTGTACAGTTTTATTTAATACTATATATCAAACATGCATTAAATTATTCAAGGACGAAAATATAAACACGTGTTATTAAGATGTCAAAATCCAAAGAAGATGTTTATGTACATGTTATATTTTCTTGATGGGACTTGTGTAGTAGGACAATAGATGATATTTAGGGTGTGTTTGATTTTGATTAAAATTAGATTTTTTTTTTTGTAAAAGTTGATGAAATGTGTGGTTGAAAGTTGTAAAAATTTTGAGTCTACAAAATAAGTCGTTAAAATTAATTGTTGACTTTGATTTCAAAATTTCAATGGAACGAGAACACAAAATGAAAGGGAGACCCCGCAGAGAGGCAGGCACATGCCCACCCCATGCCTTGGGCGCGGGCACACGCTTGCCCTATCGTTCACCCGCCCTGCCCAACTGAGGAGCGGGCACACGCCTGCCGCACCTATCATCCGTCCTACCCTTACTTATTTTTACAAACTACATCACCGTCACAATATTGGCTGGAGGCTATACGCACTTATAGCACACAACATACAAATAATTATTCGTTTCACTAGAAAATTGGAAAGTTAGATAAGAGCAGGTGTGGAAGATTATTTCTACTTCCCATTGACGATAATCTATGAAAAGTAGAGGGCTTATAACGATAGAAACGACGAAAGTTATTATATTTTATCTGCCAATGGTGGCGCGTCCTGGCACGCCCGCCTCATCGGCTCGCCCGCTTTGATGGTCTCATAGCTCACCTCTTAGATCTGGATAGTGATGGTCCATATTGTTAACTTACTCAAACCCACCAATCACTAAGTGACAGTTACTACCGACGATTGAGAAGTGGTATCGTCTCATGAACTCCGATTAATGAGGGAGGTAAAAGGCACCCATTATTTAAAACAGTGACACGAGTCCTTCATTATAATCCCTATAAATAAAGGCAAACCCCTCAGGTAAGACAAAGAACTCCCATTTATTACATAGCTATTCTGTATAGTTAACTTCATCACCTACTAATTATCACACCGGAGTGGGCGCGGGAGATAAAATCTCCGCCATTTTTTGCAGGTCTCCACCGCTGTCATCACCGCGATTGTAGGAGGAGAAAAACTTTTATCATCATTAATCAAGTTCAAAATCATTTTTTACCTAATATTTAGTTGAATATAAGTCATTCCCTCTTCAAAGTAAGGTTGCAAAATTGACTTTTGAACATGTTGGTTCATATTGTTATGTTAAAGTGCCATGTAATCGGGGATGGAGATGGCCGCGTTGGCTAAAAGGTCAAGTCAAACATCATGAATTGAAAAAGAGCCTATCTTATAAAATTTAAGTTGTAAATGCCTCTTTTATAAAAAAAAAACTTAAATACTTTCGTCGGTAAAGTTTGTTAACATATATATGTCAGTTTACAGATTATTAGCAGATGGTATCTTAATCGACCTTAGCTGACCATGGGTTTGTTAAGACCAGTTTACATCTATTAAACTGGTTTTTCAATTAACCCACTTCAAATGGCCTCAAATTTATACAAATTTAATGCAAAAATCAAATGCTAAGTAATTGTAGGACACCTTTACTAATTCTCTTGAAAAAGCAAAATTTGTGGATATTAAAGAAACATCGTTTTTGGTTTGCCATATATCCAACAATAACTCCACTTTTTTTCCCCAGATTTCTAGCTAATCAAAATTTAAGGACCTACTTGAGAGTTTTAGAGTATCAGTTATTAACATTTATGAAAGGTCCAATTTTTGGTTACAGTTTTTAAAATAATTGAACTTATGCTTTGATAATTTATTAATCATCGGCTCAGAAAGTATATATTTTTAAAGAATAAAGTTACATATAAGTTCATATATTATAAAAAGAAAGATATATCACTTCAAGAGAGAAGATCTACCTGACTGCCACGTCTCGACAATTGGGCATACACACGCCGCCGGGGGGGGTGAAGAGGAGGGCGAACAAAAAAGAAGGGATGTGTATGTGCCCGAAAGCCGACACGTAGCAATTAGGCACTAGATTTGTTGTCCGATTCGGACAACATATGTTTTCTCATCACTTCAATAGCACATAAAAAATTATTTAAGTGAACATAGAAAGAATTTTTACTCAATGAGCCTTGTCTTGTGAATTTGGTTGCAGCAGAAGAGGATACAATGGCTTCAAAATGGTAAAATGTGCATTTGTAGAGAAGAAGAAGAATGAAGTATGTATTTTATGGATATGGTAGATTTGAAAAAAATAATGTTTTAGAGAGTATAAAGTTGAAAGAAAAATTAAAAATTGGCCAAAAATCACCGATTTAAAAGGTTGAAAAATACACTCCAAATTAGGGATGCCAAACGGACCGGACCAGTCTGGGACGCAAAAATAACCACGGGCCGACCCGTGATTTGATCCTTAATTTTTTTATTTTTTCCCTTCAAACGGCTCTTTTCTTTTCTTTTTTTTTTTCCTTATAAATATCCCTTAAAGTTTCCATATTCTTCACAAATTAACAACTTTCTCAACTTATACAATTCGAAAAAAATATATTGTCAACATTAGATCTTTTATTGTGCAATTTATAGTTGAATTTATACATTTTAACTATCAAGTTTTCTACATTTCTACAATTTATAGTTGAAATGTCAATTTTATCATAATTTTTTTTTAACTTTCTAAAAATAATAAAAAAATAGAAGTTCACGTGTGGCCCGTAGACTGGCCCATAAAGTCCATATTATACTAAACTACCTAAATTTAGTACCCAAATATACTAACAAGTAAATATTTTTTTAACATTTCATAAATAGTACATTTTAATTTCGTAAATAGTACATTTTAAAATCGGTCAAAATCAGTGAAAATTTCTAAAAGACATTTCACAATCAACAGTGTAGCTATTCAGTGAAAATTTCGGCACCGTCCATATGAGATCCAAAAATTGAAGATTATGGGCTTCAAACTAAATTTTGTTAAGATCATTTCCAAATTCTCTTGACCTCATTTGAGTTCTGACCAAGAAGATAAGTAATAATTAATTATATTTTATACTCGATAAATTTGAGTCTGACTACATAAATTTTATTAAATTGTCAAAATCCGTCCTTGTTTTTCTTTTTTCTTTCTTTATTATTATTATTTTTTTGATAAAGTTCATTCAATCTCATATTAATGTACTTAAGCCTATATAAATCTTAAGATTGAAGGGGGATTTGGTTGTTCCCTGCACCAATATATTGAATAAACAATTTAGTACAAGGAGGGAGTCAAATTCCATCCCCAAGCCCATGAATCTTAAGATTGAAGGAAGTTTGGCGTTGTCCCCCTATCGACCATATTAATAAACAATTGAAGCCCATTATCAATTGGTTGAAAGGCGAGAGTGAAGTAATCTTAGCTTCGCTGGCAGCTGAAAGGTAGGGGTCGATTCCTACCGTTGGTATAGAAGAGGCTTCTTACAAGAACAGTTAAAAAGCAAACTCTCAACCCTGCTCCACTGAAATACATCATGTGATTTACATCTTCCACCAAAGCCCCAGGGCAGAGGTAGTGAATGTTGGGACCCTCAAGGTTGGGGTCCAACCTTTTTAATAAACAATTGAATACAAAGAGAAGTTCAAATTCCATTCTTAAGCTTATGAATCTTAAGATTGAAGGGGGGCTTGTCGTTAATCTTTCCTATAGTCGAGTACATTGAGGACCCGTTTGATTTTAATTAAAATCTTGACAAAAAATTGACATTAAAATCAATAATTAATTTTAACCACAAATTTCATATAACTCACAAATTTTTATAATTTTTTATTACTTTTTATCAATTTTATATATAAAAAAAATCCGAAAATCAAATACATCCCGAATAAACAATTGGGTACCGATGAGGGTCAAATCAAACTCCATCGACATGACGAAAGATATAATGAAATATTTGAATTTGTATGATATATTATTTTCAATCTCTTTGACAAACTTGCCTCCAAATTTTGTTAATACAGATAAAATTGGCAAGTCGAAATCCAAACAGTTTTAGAGCTTGTTTGATAGGATTTAAAAATTCATTTTGGTTTTTTTCACCGTAATTTTGACTTTTCAACCCACTTTTAACATAAAAAGTCAACAATTTCAACTCAAATAAACCAATATTGCTTTATAAACTAGTTTATAATCTCTCATCAAACGAGCCCTTAAAAAAAACAATAATTGAACTAGGACCAATCGAATTATTTTTTGGTATATGTCGATCAACTTAAGAATATGAAAAACTTGTTTTTTTTTCGTACAATTTTAAGGATATTTTTTTAAATGTAGTAATTTTTAGGATTCCTTAACAAGATTTTCGCGTTACATGATTAACAATGTTTTGATTGATTTGGACCAATTATTTTCATTTTTACATTCATCTTGTAAGACCCACAATTTACCAACTCATTACTTATAAATACATAAAAACATAACTAAACAAACATTATACAAGTGCGGGTTGGAGCGCATCGATAGACAATGTTCATAAAATTTGTTGATGATTCGATTCTCAATAGCCATGCTTATATTTCACATCCAATAAGTTTATCAAGAACTTGTAAAACCAATCTTGAAATGAATAATACAAACCAATACTAATTAGAGCAAAAGAAATCACAAAATAGTGGTAAACGAAGACATGACAAGCAAAATTAATGTAGAATAAAAGATGCAACAATTGCTATTATTATACATACGATGGAGGATCGAACAATATTAGACATAGAAAAAATTAAATCTTGCATATTATGCTAATTCGTGGATAGATGTATATATTTATTACGACCACCTCCTCCTCGTGGACCCTAACATTGAACCCACTGACCATATATAAGTGCGGCCAAGAGAGGAACAAAATCGGCGGTCTAAATTTTCCGCACGAACTCAAACCTCCTCGTAACTAGGGATGGCAATGGGGCGGGTCATCGGGGGCCCGGCCCGGCCCCGCCCCGCCGTGGGAAAATTTTACCGCCCCTCTGACGATGGCGACCAGCGTGGGCGGCAGCGGAAGGCGGCGGCGGCGGCCCGACCGCCAACCGCCTCATGAATAATTTTTTTTTTTTTTTTTTTTCAAAACTGAAAAAATAAAAAAAATAAAATTTTTTTTTTTTTTATATATATTTGTACTAAACAAAACAAAAAAATTATAAAATTAAGGTTATGGTGTAGTGGTTAAGATTTGTAGTTTACAAATTTCAACCCGGGTTCGATTCTTCTTTAGCCTATTTGTAGTGAAAATTATAATTTGTATTATATATTTATATTTTATGATTTTTCAAAAAAAAAAAAAATTTCTAGGGGGGTGAAACTACGGTGCGGGTGGTGGTGTGGGACGCAGGGCAGCAGATACAGTGCCCGCCTATTGTCCAACGGCGGGCGGCGCGCCGGCGGGTGGCTTCTGGCGAATCTCCGGGTGGTGAGTGGTGGTTTTTGACCTTGCCATTGATTATTTCCTAAACACTCTTGCAAGATCAAGTTATATCAAGAGAAATCAATAAATTTACACAAGAGAAATTTGGGGTTTAGGGTTTTTGAAAAGAAAAGAGGAAGATAAAGATATAAGAACCTATTTGTTAAATGAATATAAAAAGGACTCTTTTTAATAAAGGACTCTTTTCAAGAAGGACACTTTTTAAAGAGGGACATGAAAAGACTTCTAATCCTAAAACAATTTGAATGAAAAATAAACAAGTAATTAATAAATAAAAAAACGTTTTTTATTTTATTTATTTTATTTGTTTATTTTATTTTATTTTTTTTGAATTTTTATTTTTATTTTTTATTTTTAAGTATAAATGCAAAATTCATGAGCAACTTTGAAGAAATCCCGATCATCTTTCTGGTCAGCCCTGATCATATAAAATTGTTAATATAGTTCAAAATCCCATTTATTAATCATGAAAAAGAGTGTAGTGTGTAAATAAATAATCAAAATAAGATCAATAACATCGAGACAAATCAGCACCACCCTCTAAATCACATAACTTTTTATAGAATAGAGTTTCAAACCAGCCATCATCTTTAATTGTCTTTTTTATGAAGAAAATATTTGACACATAGCGTAAGTGAAATATATATTTTTTTATTTAAACTCGGCTCTTTTTTTTTTTATTTGAAGAATTTACACATTTATTTTTGTGTTTGCATAGCCGCTTAAGTATATAAAAGTGACTTTCACACTTTCAAGGCGTGACCCTTTTCTCATGATTTATTTTATGTTATCAAGGATGGCTTCTCATCATCCGTAGAAAGGTAGCCCTCGCTCAAATATACCCGACTTGTTTAACAGATGTAATATTATGGTGCCGAAAGACATAGATCTTGACCATAGATCTTCAATCCATATTTAGTCGATGAAATCAGAGGGTAGAATACATAATTTGTCAGGAAATTATCAACCCAATTTCGACATCGATAAAGTGCATAAACAAGAGATGAATATGCAGAAATTCAAATTATATTTTCAAATTTTATGATAAAAGCAATAACACATTGGAAAATCAGTATTTCTTGCATAATTAACTCACGAGTATGTGCAAATATATAAAAAAATATTACAAAGAAGATTCACACTGAGTTTTGTCAACTCCCTCTTTCTTGTACCCGTTTTCAATGAGATAAGTAGTTAGACATTCATACCAAGCTCGTGGAACTTGTTTTAAACCTTAAAGAGCTATTTCAAGTCTATACACATGGTTTGAAAAATGAGGATCTATAAAACCCTCGGGTTGTTCAACATAAACTTCCTCATTAAGATAGCCATTTAAAACGCACTTTTGACATCCATTTGAAATAGTTTAACTTTCATTTGGCAAGCAATAGTAAGTAAAAGTCTTATAGAGTTTAATCTTGCAATTGGAACAAAATTTTCTTCACAATCTAATCCTTCAATTTGAGTGTATCCCTAGGCTACTAAGCGGGCTTTGTTCTTAAGTATAGTTCCATGTTCATCAGATTTGTTTTTATAAACCCACTTAGTTCCTATTACATTTGCATCATTTGGTCGAGGGACTAAATTCCAAACCTTATTTCTTTCAAATTGGTTAAGTTCATCTTGCATGGCTAACACCCATGATTTATCTTCTAAAGCCCTTTCACATTTTAGGTTCAACATGAGAAATATAACATACACGACTTATCTCATTTGTAGCTCGCCTTTGAGTCACCATACCATTATCCCAATTTCTAATGGCATTAGATGTGGAGTGTGCTTTTTGTATCCATGTAGGTGGATCTCCTTGGGTGCTTTGTTCTCCAAGAGTGTGTGTGATATCAGTTGTAAAATCATTTTGATCTGAATGCTTTGTTGCATCAGTTTTGGTAGCGTCTCCAGGAATGTTCCGACTTACGTTAGTGTTTTCTCCAACATTCGATGTTAAATCTCACGCCTCGCATTTTTCTCGCCTTTGTTTTTGTTACTTGTTCCTGTGAATACTCATCAAAGTTATTAGTATTGTCCACTACAACATTAACTCGATTCAATTATGTTTTGAGTACGTATGTTGTAGACCCGTAAGCTCGACTATTTTTTCCGAATATTCCAAAAATACCCTTCATCACCTTTTTGATCCATATTTCCTATTTGTTTACGATCATTTACAATACAACACTTACTACCAAATGTGTGAAAATACTTAAGGTTAGATTTTCTACCTTTTCAAATTTCATATGGTCTTTGAGGTGTCTACATCCTAACGGTAACCCTATTCAAAACATGGCGCAGTTCAAGTCTGCTTTCTTCAACCATATTTGTCGGATTTTAGTTCGACTTCTTTTATTCAAGAAGAGGTTTTTCAAGTTCGTGCTAGTTCTACAAATAGTTTTCTTGTGCTTTAAGTACTTAGGTGAATAATTTGAGAGGTTAACACGATTTTGGTCTATCTTACCACATGTTGGACAAGCGGGAAGAAGAGTGTATGTTACCTTTAGATTCACCTTTGGTTACCTTGTCGCCAGTTTACGTAATTCTGATTCTTTCAACATCGACCGCTGATTACTGATTTAGTGGACATCGAACGTTATCGGAACATCAAAACCTATTTCATTATTCCTTTGACAAGCGTGATTTTCTTTGCTTCCTTATCTTCTCTATCTTTGAGTATATCCTAAACCATGTCCGATATTAGTGGTTCTTCCATAGCTCAGCACCTCATTCAGTCGAGCAGCTCCAATGGTCAATTGTTTGTTTGCTTCCTTACTTTGTTTCAATTCTTCCTGCAAATCACACAATTGTTTATTTTTGTTAGCTAACAATATTTCAAAATGAGTTATTTTATCATTGGAATTTTTTTTCTTTAGTGGACACAGTAGTCAAAGCCTTTAGGTTGACCCTAATGTCATCAGCTCCAACGTTCGGTTCTATGTCAGAACATTCATGAAAAAGATCAGATAATTTAGAATCAGAAATAGAGCATGCTGTAAATGAAATATCTTGAGTATTAGAAACTTCCCCATCTCTTGATTGATCATCGGTTGATTCTTCGTCCTCGCTCCAAGTTACATTCATGGCCTTTTTACCAAAAGTTTTCTTTTTATTGTTAGCACATTCAGAGGCAATGTGACCATATCCTTCACATGTATGGCACTGGATACGATTTTCTGTTCTCCTTGGAAGATTTGACTCATTCTGTCTATCTTGGTTAAGATATTTATTTCTGAATGATCTCTGATTTTTAGTTGATTTGAGATTTTGAGCTCGTTCCAAGAATTTGTCAAACTGTTTGGTTACTAGGGCAATATCAATGTCTGAATCATTCTCATCACATTCATCTTTTTCTTCCTCAACCCGAGATGCTATGCCTGTATCTTTTTCTTTCTTTCTTGTATTGAGATTTAGTTCATAACTCATTAATGACCCAACCAACTCTTCAATTTTGATTTCATCTATGTCCTTGCTTTCTTCAATTGCGGTCACCTTGGAGTGAAATTTATTTGGTAAAGATCGTAAGACCTTTCTCGACCAATTTTGACTCTCGAATATTTTTCTCCAAGAGAATATGCTTGATTTGATATATCACACAACCGAGCATAAAAATCTTTGAATGCTTCATCGTCTACATCATGCGTAGGTTTTCAAACTCTGGTGACCATTTGTAGTTTAGACGATTTCACTTTGGATGTTCCTTCATGTGCAATTTGTAGGATGTCCCAAGCTTCCTTTGCTATCCTGCAATTAGATATTAGTCTGAATTGATTAGCATTTACAAAACAAAAAATAGCATTCAAGGCTTTGCTATTCCAACTAGCATTATTGAAATCAGTAATAACCCATTGTTCACATGGTTTTTCTATTTCAATATCATTTTCAATGATAGTGGGAGGACTATATCCTCTAATGATAGAATGCCATGATTTTTCATCTAGAGCTTGAATGTAAACAGTCATACGGATTTTCCAATAATTATAGTTTGTTCCATCCAAGACTGGTGGTCGAAAAGAAGCACTGTCCATACCTAGATTCATAGGATCTCACTTTCTAGAAGTGAACCCGCTCTGATACCAATTGTTAGTTTTAAATCTAGATAACAATCAACCTAGAAGAGGGGTTGAATAGGTTTTTCTTGAAAGTCTCAGAAATATTTTTTTTTTAACACAACGTTCACTTTAAAGTTCGATGTTGATTAAAGTTTGTTGAACGTCGAACATTTCACTAAACGTTTTGAAAGTTTCGAGACAGTTATTATATAAGGCAATTAAAACATTAATTAACACCAGAAATAGCGTGGTAAACCCCTAAGGGAAACATCCACGGGCCCCTATGCCATGGGTAAATAAATCCACTATTTTAGAACAAAGTTATTACACGCCTCTCAACTTTTTGAAATTACAATTTTAGACCTAATCTAAAACTTTATCGACAATTTACAAAAGTAAAACTTAGTTAAGAACAATAATAAAACTTCCTGTATTATATCTTCTTCAACTAGTCAAGGAATGCAGTCAAGTACTTCGGTCTTGATCTTGGTCCATTCCATGAGTATCCCCGAATTGATTCCACAAATCGGAATAAGGACCTAGTCCTTATCTTGTCGCCGAAATGCCATTCTCTCTCACAATGGATTTCTTTAACGCTCAGTTTCTCAGAGCCGTTCTCAAAAATAGAATTTTGATCGGGCTAGGACTTTTGAATATTTCTTTGAACTCTCAACTCATAAATGATTTGCTCTTTGATGCTTGAGTATCTTTGCTTTCAAAGTCCGTAAGTTTCTTGGAATACCACCTGTCTTATTTATAGTACAAGAAGTTTGTCTAAACTAAATGACTTAATATTTATCTTATACATGGATAAGACAAAATAAGTCTTTAAGTTTAAATAGACTTTATAAAGGATAAGATGAGATATCACAAGAATATGAAAATAAATCTAGTTATTTATTTTCATTTAAGTAGATAAATAAAAAGATAATATTTTAATATCTTATCTACTTAGAAACCTAGTTCAATTAGAATACTTAAACATGCAATTTATTCAATCACTTATTTAACTGATAAGGAACAAAAGTTTTAGAATAATTAAAAATGATAAATAGATTGTGATAAATATAGCATTAAAGTTTCCAATTTCCAAACAACTACTCGATAATCATTGAATCCTAATTGGCTCATATCAATAAATAAATTATAATTATGTATGCCAAAAAAACCGGATTCTTCAATAATCCAAAATCGGATTTTCCAACATGTCACTCTATTGCCTTTATACACAGGTGTACCATCAGGCAAAACGTCATCTTTTGCAACATGTTTTGAGTCCCACACCACCGGGGGATATAGCCTCATGGATTCACATAAACAAGCTTTAATGTATTTCATCTCTTTTAAATCATCAAAATTAAGTGATTTTTCGCCATTATTGATCGAAAAGATTCATCCACCACGTGTTATTCAATATCGGGATGCCCAAAAGTAACCCGGAAAAGCCACGTCAAAGGCGGTAGAGGTGGTGTCTCTTCCCGCCATCGAAACTTATGACCATGTCTCTAACCATTTCATCATCAAGCCCAAAGACCCAAAAACCTCGACAAAAGATCATTTCCTCCACCCCTTTCCGCTTTTGTTTCTTGGTTTGAATTATTTCATTCACGAGCTATGAATAAAATTCACAGATTCTTTAAGCTTCTTCTCGAGCCTAAATTCATCGCTCTCTTGCATTTCCAGATAGCGAAAATCAGCTCCACCCCACGCATTGCAGAGAATTTGGAAGCGCCGTGGGCGCTTCCACAGTGGCGGCACCGGCGCGAGAAAGATCCAAACAGAAGGGTTAGTTCCTAATGACACCTCACAAATAGTATCAAATGCAAATCTCCTCAAAACCTCTTGCATGTCCAAGATTGTGTTGTTTTTTCTGTAGCATTTCGAGCACGGAAGACGCCTATTTTCGACCTCATCTTCAAGAATTTTCACTACAAATTCTCTCAAAGACTTTGCACCTTTGAATTCATGGCTTGCTAATTTTCACGGAGGCTCCACTTTTCACCATCAACATTGAATATTCCAACACCTAAAAATCCCCAAGTAAATCAAGAAAGGGCTTCCATTTTGGAAAATTCTCGAAATTTGTTTTAAGAATATATTCAACATTGTTTGGATTTGTTTGTAACAACTGTTTTGGTGCACCAAATCTTTGCACTACAATAGTCTCGTCTTAGATTCAAACAAGAGTTGTGTGTACCAATCCAAGAGACGGTGGCGATTCTTGTAGAAGGTTATGAGGCAGCCAATGGCTAGACATGATGGTGGAGTAAATTTTTTGAACTTAAGAGATAATGAAAACAGATGAAACCCTAAAGTCACACAAAGAAGAATAGAGAAAATCATGAGTAGAAGTGTTGAGGAGGAGATTGAGTAGAAGTGTTGAGGAGGAAAGGGTTATATACTTATATATAAGTTTTGATCTACTGTTCCAAATGTGTGCCTCCTTAGCTGTCTATTTGATAATGTGATACATTTTCTATTGGTGAGACAACTAAAAAACTCACATTTGAACGTATACATGTTTGTATAGTTAAGGATGAGAGAGAGAGAGAGATAAAGGCAAGTCATTGCACTAATTGTATATTTTTCTGTCACATGTTTAATGAGCTGGAAAACCTGCGGCACGGGATTCAAGAATGCGGCTTTCAATGCGTGCGAGGCCGGAGAGCGGCCGATAAAAAATGGATACTCACGATTTGTTAGTGTTAAGGATAAAATTTAATTGAATATATTTATCGTCATTATTTAATATTTTACGTTTTATATGAGATGATTGACATAGAGAGTATGTTTGTTCATATTTATAAATACTTATAAGTTAGTTAAACATTATTTTTATCTATATATTTTGTAGGATTCACAATTTTTATCCACTTTTTATCCATATATTTCGTATTACCCATAATTTTTATCCACTTTTTATCCATATATTTCGCATGACCTATTATTTGTAACTTACAAAAATCTTTAACATACTCATAGTATTAAAGGATTTGAATTCAAATCTTTTCATCACCCACTAATGAAAATTTGGCAGATATAATAGGTTTAATCTAATGTAAATGTGAAGGGGTATGACAACTCACAAAGATAGCATGTATGGTAACTTATTTGATTAAGTTTAAATTATAATTTGAGCTGATCATATATCCACTTATTACCACTTATTATTCAAATATTTTATAAGTTTCAAAATTTATAAGTACTTAAAAAATAATTTTAGTACTGTCAAACATGTAGTGAGAATGTTAAGCACTTATAAATTAAATGTTCAAATATCATTATTATTTACTTATAATTTATAAACCTTACGAAATAGTATTAATAAAAAGTATATTTGATTAACTTAAAAAAGAAGTTAAACTTTGCCAAATGTGGGAATTCTTAATTATTGTTAGTCTCAATAGTTTTAATCATGAGCCAACAAGATGTCAAAATCCAAAGAAGAGGTTTATTCACTCGATGGAACTTTTGTGGTGAGACAATAGGTGATATTAAGTGAGGAGATTATTTTTCTCACTCAATAATAGGTTGAGGTTATTTTTTCGGCCAATGTCTATTGGACAAGTGTCCAGTGGTAAGTGTTGCTTAAAGAGATGAAAATTTATTTATTTATTTTTTCATTGAACTTTTTTATCCTTTTATGTGAAGAAAAAATGAAAGTGGTGTGCATTCTATGTAGATGTGTCAATTCGGGTCAGATGGGCCGACCCGTGATGGCCCGCATTAGAAAAAGCCTGCGCCACGGCGGGTTGCGGGCCGGGTCAAACCAACCCACAAAAATTGAATACGAGCCCGGCTCACCCATCGGTCCATCCGGGTTGAGCCCATGTGGGCCATGTTCGGCTGATCGGCCGTCATCGGCCCGCTCGATTCACGGGCCGGCCCACGGTTCCGAGTCGAGACGGTTGAGTCGATGTGGGTTCAGCTGGCTTATCCATCTTGACACCTCTAATTCTATGTGATTAGTCACTATAAAAAAAATATTACAAGTCGAAGTGTGATTTTTATTTTTAAACGGAATATCATGTTGTAAAAGAAGATCTATATTGAAATTGTTGAAAAGGAGGTATGACTCTCTAAGTCAAGAAACAAAGTGAGTCAGAATGATAAAAATACAATTATTAAAAAGAATAAAATCACAGGTCATTTTCTTAAAGAAGGGAAAGGATTCTAATAAAAATTTAAAATAATTGGATTGTGAAAGGACCCTTGACCTAATGAATCAAATGGTTGTAGAAAGTTTGGCCTACTAACTTAAACACAGGTTGTACTTGTTTTTTCTTTTTTTTTCTTTTCTTTTAATCACGTTTCTGTTTACCAAAAGTATTAATGTCATCAACATATCTTTGTCTCTCTCTCCAATATTCTATCAAAATAAATATGTTGGCACGAATTAAAATCTCTCAAATTAAATTTGAGTTCATCGTTTATATTACTATATCCATTCTATTTATATAAGTTCAAATTCTTCCACGTGCAGGCAGACCTACATGTCCTTCATGCAAGCTAGGTGTGGACATTTTAATCACAACCGAACCTCCCGAACCGGTTCCTGTCCAGTTTCAAACAAATAAAGTTAGGAACCGAGAATCGACCGAGTCCGGTTCGGTTCTTGGTTCATAAATTAGAATCGTGGGTACCCGATTGGAATCAAATTTGTCATTTTTTATAATTTTTTTTTTAAAATTTATTCACCCGAACTCATTGACCCACAACTCAACACCACAATACCAAAGATAAGAGTTCAACTGTCCAAAACCCAAACCAAAAGTAGAAAACCCATAACTCTTAAACTCAAACTCAATTAACCTAATTCCAATTACTTAAATCTCAAATTCTCAATTGCTATTTGCTCAGATATTCAATACAAACATTGTCTTCTGTCTCACAATTTCTCTCATATCTCTCTCTAGCTCAACACATAGTGAGGCGGCGAAGACGAAACTCCTTTGTAACCGAAACGAATCTTCAATTTTAAGAGGTAATTTTCCTTTTTCTAACCCAAAATTATGAGTTTGTAATTTTGGTGTCTATTCTTCCAGTTAATATTTATATCTTTTGTAAATTTTTTTAATATCTAACGTACTTTAATGTTAACGGGTTTGGAATTTTTAATTTTTTTAAAAAATATTGTCATCTCATGATTTTTTTTTAAAAAATTTTTTTTAAAAAATGTTAAGGGTAAAACGAAACTGGAACTGGAATCGAAACCGACGGTTCCAGTCGGGTTTGATTTCAATAATTACGTGGAACCGAATGGTTCCATTTACGAAATACTCGAATTGTAATTGGTGGTTTTGGGTATTGAACTCAGACCGACTCACCCGATGTACAAGCCTAATACAAGATGCATAGTTACCTTCTTATGTGTCAATCCTTTTCTGATCAAGTTATCATTCTGTACTTTGTTACACTCTTTGTTCCAAAAATCAATACCTTGTTCCAAGATATTTTAAAATGTTAAATGCACTTGATAAGGGTGGAAGTATTGCGGACACGAGTGCTCCAATAACGTTTTGGTGATATGGACATAAGAGAGCATTTTTATGGGCCCCAGCTAGTTAGTCGTGATGATGTAGCATGTCCATGTCATCGGGCGTATGAATCTTAAGATTGAATAATTCGTTGTCCCATTGATTATCTTTAATAAACAAATGGGTACAAGGGTGGGGGTTCAAATTCCATCATGAAACTTATGAATCTTAAGATTGAAGGGGGCCCGACGTTGTCCATATACAAGAAATAAGCATTTTTTACCATAGTCGATAACCGTCGTTTTAGATATATTGTTAAAATTTACGTGTGTTGTAATAAAAGTCATGGTGAATACTTTTACTACAATTGATTTTTGTCGTAAATAGTATACTACAACTCGATGCCATAGTTACCTTCTAAACTATGATGAATCCTTTTAATCAAGTTATTAAATATGACAGTTGGTTATTATTGTAAATAGTAATTGTAAATGTTAGTAAATATTTTTATGACGGGTGTTTGCCGTAGTAAATTCACTTTTACATGTCCTCATTCACGATAGTCTCCTCCCTTTGTAAAAAATCTTCTTTAAAAAATAAAAATAAAATGAAATTTGGTACACATTGACCTCATATACATTTACAAACAATTCTCCTTGCAAAAATATTGTACAAGCAACAAATCCAAATTTATATACACCAAATAAATTCTTTATTACTCAAAAATCAAAAGAATTGTCACCATTCATCATATAAGTGAAGTCAAATGTACTTAAAATATTGTCATTACATGCAAATGAAATATAAAGTTGAACTAAAACATAGCATTAATCAACTACAATTCTTTTAATACTTGCCTCTTTGACTGTCTACTTCTCAATTTGCTTGTCTTCTTGATTATCTAATTTTCCTAGACTTGAAAAAAAAAAGTGATTCCATAAGATAATTTGGATTGAAAACACAATGCTTAGTGCTTGAGACCATGCTTGCAAGACTGATAGGGAGGACTTAAATCACACACCTCTTTGTCTGTACACGTAGGCCGAACTTGCTCGCTAGCCAATGCCGGCCTTGGCCCTAGGCTGTTAGGGCCGCCAACTATTACAGGTCCTCCTTAAATTGTGGCCCAATTTTTTTGATCAATCCAATACATTTGAAAAGCCCAAATCAAAACCAGCCAACTTTTCTTAGAACTCAAGACGTTGAAGGAGACAACTCAAAAGACGCATGCAGGCTGCAACTCAGAAATCGCCAAATTAGAATTTGAAATCTGAATGAAGGTTGAAGGCTGAGGTTGAAGGTTGAAGCTCTTGCCATTAGTCCCATTAGTGAATCAATGATTAGTCCCTTTACAAATTACAATCCACACAGGTTTGTATTCATCAATCATCATACTATTTTGCTGAGTTGCCGTGATGCCGTCCAATACCCATTTTTAAAATCTGTGTTTTCGTGGGAGAATAAATTATGGAAGGATAGTTATTTACTTATTTTAAAAGAGAAAACAAGTGCGTACTTTTTTCTAACTTCTCTTAACTCTCCATGGACTATTGGACTTTTCATAAGCAACAGCTTATAGCTTCATACTGAATGCTATACTAGGTCAAGAAAGATTTTTAACCATTGACTTGAGAAAGAAATCTATGATGTATCACTCCAAGAAATTAATTCTATAATATTTTTATAATTTGATTTGAGCCTTTTCTTATGTTGAATTTTGATTTGAAGCCACTAATTAATATTTTTGTACTTCGAAAATAAATTTTTTAAGTAAATAAACTATCTCCTTTTAATTGTTACTTTTTTTAGCAGAATTACGGATTAGAGTTCAAATTTCAAAAATCGAATTCTCTCCAAATTAATCAAGTTTTATTGTTCCTCACAAGTTCTATATTTAATAATATTTTGTTTTTATAGTTGGATAATTGGATTGCCTTATTATGTCTTCTAGGAAATATTTGTCTGGACATGAAAAAAGAAAAAACAAAAAAAAAAAATAAAATGGTGAATTTATTCAATCTCAAGCAAGAGCGATGGAAAAATTTCTCACTAGTATAGTTGAAGAGCATAAAAATGAAAAGGTTCAAAAAAAAAAAAAAAATGGATGAAGAGCACAAAAATTTAGAGGATAAAGAACACATGAATCATGGACAAAAAAAAGTTAGGAGATGAAGAAGATAAGAATGAACAACAAGAAAAATTTGTTACAGAATGTGTTGCTTCCACTTTGGAAATTACTGATATGGGCAATTGGAAAAACATTGATCAAAGTTTGATAGATTTGTTAGTAAAAAAAAGTCCTCCTAGAGATATTTTGGATAATTTTCCTAAAGATTTGCAAAAAAGGCATTTTTCTTCTACACATTACACTCGACATTTATCAAATGGTGAAAAAAGTGATAGAAAATGGTTGGTCTACTCAGTTTCATTGGATAAAATATTTTGTTTTTGTTGCAAGTTGTTTAAGCTTAAAAATGAAGGAAATAATATTCAATTAGCGAATGAAGGAACACGTGACTAGAAAAATCTTAGTTGTAAGCTTAAAATCCATGAAACGAATAATGTCCACATAAATAACATGACAAGATGGATTGAATTGGAAAAACGATTACAAAGAAATTTAACAATTGATAAAGATATACAAGGTTTAATCAACAAAGATAGAGAAAACTGGAGACAAGTTTTTCTTAGAATAGTTGCTATTGTTAGCTTTCTTAGTAAAAATAATTTGGCATTTTGTGGAATCAATGAAAAAATTTATGAAGATGACAATGAGAATTTCTTTGGAATAATTGAAATGATCGTTGAATTTGATCTAGTAATGAAAGAACACATCAGTTGTATTCATGAGAAGGAAATTCACTATCATTATCTTAGTCATAAAATTTAAAATGAATTCATACTCATGTTGGCAGGTGAGATCAAAAGTGCAATCATTAGAAAAATTAGAGAAGTGATGCTAAATAACTCGACTGACCAAGAACATCCGAGAGAGGGGTATTCACCAAGTGGACCGGTCTATGTCATCGACCGACTTAAGAACATCCGTAAGAGGGGCAGTCACTAAGTGAACCGGTCGATACCTCACAGTCACATATCAACATTATTCACAATGTATCTCAGGGTTTTAACTTACTTTGCCACGTCTGCATACATGAAAATAGCTGAGTCAGCACATTTAAACTCACTTTGTAAACAGGGGACCTTTGTAATCATAAGAGGGAGATATTTTTTCAGTAAGCTAATATTTTTGATAATAAGAACAAGGAAACACAATTGCCGTCTACGGGAAAAATATTTTCTTTTCTCAACAAGAAGAACCAGAAGTCATGGTTGGTAGAGTAAGATGAAGGCCAATAATAGATCACCAGGTGCTTCGTCACAAAAAAACAGCAGAAGAACAACACCCTTCGTAGCAGTTCTTCCCTGTCCAACAATTCACAGCTTTGCAAGATCAGATGACCAGTATTATGAATATGCTGCAGAGAGTGATCGCTCCACCACCAACATCAAAGATTCCGCCAGCGGCATAGATTCCACCAGCAGTTGAGATTCTCCCAGTTGTTGAGATTTTACCATCTGAAACTATGCAAACACAGGAGATGACTTCTACTAGTCGTTACTCAATACTATCAAATTGGGAGAACCTTTTGAATGAGAAAGTTGATGAGGCGATCGCTCGAAGAAAAAATATGGAAATGCCGATTACCATAAAGGAAGATTCATTCACCGAAGAGCCTATGAGTGTACCATTTCCGTTGAAGTTTAAAGAGCCAACCGGTGATTTTGATGGCACTACAGATCCCATGGATCACATACGAACCTTTCAAGACCGGGTAAGATTACATGGTTGGTCGGACGCTATTGCCTTCAGGGCTTTTCCATGACTTCAAGAAAAGAAGCTAGGGAATAGTTCGACACATTGCCACTACGGTCGATATCTTCATTCTCAAATTTTGTGAACAAATTTGCAATCTGTTTTTCTAGTAGTACTCAGAAGAAGAAGACAGTAATGGGACTCATGCAAGTGACATAGGAGAAAGGAGAGTCCCTGTGCGAATATATGTCACGATTCAACAGGGCAATATTACGTGTAAAAAATTTACAGATGCCATCAGTGGTAACTGCTTTACTCAGCGGATTAAGAAACCATACCTTCAGGACTTGTCTCTCCAAGAAACCGTCCGAGTCCATGACGGAGCTCCTTGGACGAGGGAAGAATATATCGATTAGGAAGAAGTGATGAAGGCAACCAAAAATGATCGAGATATGTATGAGGGGAGTAGTAGGAAGAGAGGACGTGAAGAAACTTAAATGAACAAGTAAAACATTCATGGTGCAGCTGATTACAGGTATCGACCAAGAGTAGAGGCTGTCAATGCAATATCTTAGATACAGTTGACCGCTCCGTCGTCTACCATACTCTGTGAAATAACTATTTTAAAAGAGGTAGAATGGCCAGCAAAATTGAGATATGATCATTCCATTCGTGAACTTAATCGTGTATGTGATTTTCATTAAGATCACGACCATACTACCGATCAATGTCAAACTTTACTAAGTGAAATTGAGAGATTGATATCTGAAGGACTGTTAAGACATTTTGTGAAGAATCGTACCGACAAATCAAAACAAGTAGCTGAAGAAGATGGAGGAAAACGAAGAGTTAGAGTGATACACATTATTATTGGAGGGATGGCTACAAGAGGATATTCAAAAATTCTAGAAAATGATATGCGCGGTCGTTGCAGGTAAACTCGATTGGAGGTGTCCAGCAGGTTTGGACAATCAATTACCTTCAATGATAGAGATCTAGAGGGTGTGTCGTTCCCAAACGATGATGCCATGGTGATCACAGGTGATATAGTAGACTTTGACGTGAGACGAGTGCTAATAGACACGGGAAGTGCTGCTAATGTGTTAAGCTGGGATGATTTTAAAGCATTGAAAATCCCAGCTGATCGACTAAAATTTGTAAATACATCATTACAGGGTTTTGAAGGGAGAACTGTGAAACCCGAGGGAATCATAGACCTTCCAATCGTGTTGGGAAAGCACCCATACTGTATGACGATCATTACCCATTTCCTGGTAGTAAAGACACAAATGGCATACAATTCAACTTATGGTCGACCAATTATCGATTCAGTAGGGGCCATCATATCTACCCAACATCCAGCAATGATGTTTCATACGAGTCGAGAGATTGGGGTCATCATGGAAGATCAGTTAATTTTCAGAAGATGTTATGTTGACAGCATACGAACTGACCCTAACTCGATGGTATTGATAATTGAAAGAGAGGACAATCAATAGACCTATTGGTTTGAGTTGACAGAAGAGGTTGACGTGGTAGAGCTAGAAGAGAATAAAAAAATTACCATAGGGTGATCCTTGAGTAAAGAAGATAAAAAAATCTTATAAATGTGATTCGAGAAAATATTGATGTGTTTGCATGGGACACAACCGATCTCTGAGGTATCGACCCCACGGTTGTCCAACATCGACTTAACATCATGATCGGATACAAATTGGTGAAACAGAAGAATAGACAGTTTGCACCCGATCGACAAAACCATAAAAGAAGAGTTGGAGAAGTTGTTGAAAGTAGGGTTCATAAAGAAAGTCAAATATCCAGAATGGTTGGCGAATGTGGTGTTGGTTAAAAAAGGCAAACGGAAAATGGAGAATGTGCATCGATTTCACTAATTTAAACAAGGCATGTACTAAAGATTGTTTTCCATTACCTAGAATTGATGCATTGATTGACGCTACAACCGGTAAGAAGAGATTCAGTTTTTTAGACGCCTTCCCAGGTTATCATCAAATATCCATGGCAGCTGAGGATAACGAGAAAACTTTATTTATAACCGACTTTGGGACATTCTGGTAAACAGCTATGCCTTTTGGCATGAAGAATGCCGTGGCCACATATCAGTGTATGGTTAATAAAGTATTTAGAAATCTAGTTGGTCAAACAATAGAAGCATATGTGGATGATATGGTCGTTTACAGCGACCGTGAGAAAAATCACGTTGAAGACTTCAAAGAAGTATTCCAGAAAGCCACGCAAAATTGATTACAGTTCAATCCTGAAAAATGCACCTTTGGAATAGCTGGTGGAAAGTTTTTGGGATTCATGGTCATTCAAAGAGGGATAGAAGCCAATCCAGATAAGATCCAAGCTATAATTAATATGACGAGTCTATCGAATAAAAAAAAAGTACAAAGACTCACCGATTGGATATCAACTTTGAATCGCTTTATGTCTCAAGCATCGACTGATGCCATCCTTTCTTTTTAGCTATCAAGAAAAAGAATGAATTCAAATGGAGTCCCGAATGTGAGAAATATCTGCTAGAATTAAAATCACTGCTGCAACATCTCCCGATTTTTAGTCGCCCAGTCGCTGGAGAAAAGTTGAAATTATACCTCGCTAAGTGTCAACATGTGGTAAGTGTATTGCTCATAAGGCTCAATTAGAAAATTGAATGACCAATGTACTCTGTAAGTCATGTTTTGAAGGATGTGAAAACTAGATATAATCTGGCGGAAAGGTTAGTTTTAGCCCTTATTATAATTGTACAAAAATTAAGACCATACTTCCAAGCACACTTGATCGAAGTTATGACAAGTCAGCTGTTAAAGAAAATACTTCATCGATCAAGACATCAGGCAAGTCGATAAAATGGGCTGTAGAACTTGGAGAATATGATCTAGAATTCAAACCACGATCAGGGATAAAGGCACATGTGCTAGTTGATTTTATTGCAGAATTGTCATCCAGAGATGGTCTTGCAAGAAGCATATGGACCCTATTTGTTGACGAGTCTTCCAATAAGGAGGGATCAGGAGCTGGAATCATATTAAAAGGACCAACTGGCAAGCAAATGCAATACTCTTTAAAATTTGATTTTGAATTTACTAACAATGATGCGGAGTACGAGGATGTCATAACTGGCCTCCGCCTAGCTTTAAAAATAGGAGCACAATCGATTCAAGTGAACAGTGATTCCCAACTAGTAGTAGTACAATTACAGTCAGAATTCGAAGCAAAAGGTAGTCGTATGGCAGCATATTTGATGAAAATAAGAGATTTACAGCAGAAATTTTAGAAGTTCAAAATTAAGAAAATCAACCGCAATGCTAACATGAATGCCGACTTATTATCACATTTAGCGTACTCCAGTTCCAAGAATCGAGCAGGTGATGTATCAATACAGACGTTAGTTCAACTGAGCTTTCTTACCACAATCGATGTATGTGAAGTTGACCAGACATCCACTTGGATGGATTCATTGAAACTTTATTTGAAAGAAGGAGTTCAACCTAATGATGCGATCGAGGCATGTAGGTTAAGGATGAGAGCCGTTGGGTTTTCAATAATTGATAATCATCTTTTCAAGAAAGAAATTATAACGCCATATCTAAAATGTATAGATGCTAATCGGGGATATGTCATATTGACTGAAATACACTCAGGCATGTGTGGGAATCATCAAGGAGCGAACATGCTAGCATTTAAGGCTATTAGACAGGGATATTACTGGCCGAGTATGAAAATTGATGCTAGAGAATTAGTTCAAAAATGCTATGCTTGCCAGCGAAATTCCATCCTTATATATGTCCCAACTGAAAATCAAACCACAGTCTTTGGAATATGTCTATTTTATCAGTGGAGAATTGATTTACTTGGGCCTTTCCCCAAGGCCAGTCAGCAAAAAAAAATCTTAGTGGTAGCCATTGATTATTTCACAAAGTAGGTAGAAGCAGAAACACTCGCCACTATAACAACCAGGAAGATTCAGAGCTTCATATGGAAAAACATAATTTGCCATTTTGGTATACCGCGAGTGATTGTGTCTGACAATGGAAAACAATTTTACAACAGAGAATTTGAAGAATTTTGTGGTAGCTATAAGATCGACCTAAGAAAGACCTCGGTCGCTCATCCTAGAGCCAATGGACAAGTTGAGGTAACTAATCAAACTATTTTGTGGGATTTACGAACAAGATTAGAAGAATGCAAATGAGCATGGGTAGAAGAAATTCCAAATGTACTCTGGGCTTATCATACCACCCCCCGAGAGTCATCGGGTGAAACTCCTTACAGGTTGTGCTTTGGACTTGAGGCAGTTGTTCCTTCAGAGGATATCGAGCCTATACCTCGGTCGATGTTACAACAAGCCAATTATGAGATACACCTGGTAGAACTCAGTCTTCTAGAAAGAGAAAGAGAGAAGAGGTTTGAGAAAATGGTTGCATACAAAAGAAGGGCAGCCGCTTATTTTGAAAGGAGAGTAAAACCAAGAAGATTTTAGAGATCTGGTACTTTGGGATGCATTTGCTGTGGAACACCAACAAGAAAACTGGATCAGAAATGGGAAGGTCCTTTTCGAGTTGTACAAAAAGGCAAAAAGGATCATATCGTTTAAAAGATCATCAAGGGAAATTACTCAGAAGACCATGGAGCGTGGAACACTTAAAGAAATATTACCAATAATCTGCATACAAAAATATCATTTCATTCCATTATGATGTAACGATTACTATTTCATATAATTAAATAAGTGGAATGGGGGAGAAGATGATGCAGATGCACTACAAGAAATATATACTTTCTATACAAAAATTTCGTAGACAAATTGAGATTTGTCTACAGAATTAACTTGTACCCACAAACCCGTTGTTTGGTAGGGCTATAGTTTGTTATGAAATTTTCAAAAGTATGATAAATTGTGCCAACATACATATACATTTGTCCCAACAAAAAAATTAGTCGGGCAAAGCATATCTTTTGCCGACAAAAAAAAGAGACTAATTTGTAGGGTAATATTAAGACGAAAAAATTCCCGATTTTTTTTTTAGTATTTTTAGTCCACAACATTATTTTGAAGGGAAAAGTACAATAAATAGAAATAAAATATAACATAATTAAAATCAAGATGTCAACACCTTCAATTAGAAAATTTTTCCTCTTCCTTCTTCCATTTTCCCTCCTCTTACCTCTCCCACGCCTGTCTCAGCTCCATCTCTCATAATTCACCTCATCTATGAATCAGCCACCGTAGCCACCACTGCCGACCCCATCACGCCGCTCACTGTCAACCATTCTTGCAGTCGTACTCCCTTTCACACAGGTTCGTTTTATGCCCTTAAATTTTTTTTTTTCCAACATTTAGCCAATAAAATTAGGATTTTATGAAGAAAATGAGGGTTTTTAATTATGAAATTAGAAGTAGAGTTGTCTTATTGTTTTTTTTTTTTTTATTTTGGTGATTAAATTTGAAATTTCTTTTAGAGTTGTTCTTTCTTCCGAGAATCAGTTCTCTATTGCACATAGGACTGGGGTTAATAACATGACTCTTTGTGCTGAGGGTATCTGGAAATCTTCTAGTGGGCGAATAAAATAGGAAAATTGTTACAAATCTTATAAAATTAAATTTCTTCCAATCTTTTCCCTATTTTCGGAGCCAAACTTTCTTATCATGAAATAGAAAAGCTTCAATATTTTCCAATCAAATATATTTCAAGATTTAGGTATAAAAAAATCATTTATATGTCTTGGCAAATTAAAAATAAAACAAAATTAAGATATACTTGAGGGCTGAGGTTAATCTTTTGTTTTGTGAAGTTTTCCTTGAATCAAGTTTTAATCCTCATTGGAAGGATGGAATCAAATATAAACTGGACTATCTTTAACACATTTTGGATATTTAAGTATTTTTCAATTTAAATTTGATAAGTTAGGCACTTTTTTGATTGGTCACATTTTAGCCAAAGCGGTCAGATATCAAGTGTGTCCACAGTGGAGGAGCCAGACATTTTAAGTTGGGGGGTCTCCTATGGGGCGATTTGGGGAGGGGGAAAGCGCTGCCCCAAATTTTTTTTTTCTTAAACCACAATTAGTGAGCTCATTTTTATGAGAATCTAATGTTTTTTTTATAAGTCACAGTCTTTAAAAAACTTACAAGAAGTCATTGCAAAAAAAAATATTCAAGATCTAAAACTAGTAAAACTCTTCTTATTCACCTTGTCTTTTATAAAATTATCCTCAAAAATAGAAATATTCGGTTCACAAATAAAATTAAATATTATTCAAGCTCAAAAGAAAAAAAAATCAATTGAATACGATATGTATTAACAAGCAAAATACCTTTATTGATTTTGTATTATCATTTGAGGACTGAGCCAATCATTTGTAATTTTTAAGGATAACAAAAATACCCGTCGACTCGGACTCGCCTCGTGCCCCGTCCCGAACTGTCCTGCCCTGCTTAAACATGTAATATGGGCGGGTCCGCCCGCCAACCCCGTGACCCACCCCTAAAAAGAATTTGCATTACTCAGCTCGATCCATGAGATTATATCATCCTTATAGTTACATTTTGTGCTTGTTCAGTCTAGACTTTTTATCAATTTTTAATCCAAAATTTGACCGTTGGACTTAAAATCAGAATAAACAAATTGAGGCCACTGGACACTCATTAATACCAACAATAATGGTGACATGACCTTTGTCTCAATTTCCAATTTACCCTTAGCCATCAATTTCTTCATCAATTATTTTCTCCCAACAAAGGACATTTATGCCATTAAGGAAAACAAATGATGATGTCATTGGGACGAAAGTGCAGATTGCAGATTTAACATTGAATTTTTTATTTAATATTAGGCCCTACGTGGTGCAAGAAAATATGGATTTTGGTAAAAATCCAGCCCGAACAACGGAACAAGCACTTTGGATCTCAAACATAGTTATTTATAGGGTTGATGGCTATGTCGAAGATGGAAAATGGCCTATTTATGTCTCATCTCATCATAGGCACATCACTAGGCTTTTTTCTCAAGTTGTAGCTAGCATTCACATTTTTCTCTGCTCTTTCTTTTCTTATTTCGCGGATGATGGGTCAAAGGGTCGACCCGCCCTGGACCCATCCCTAGTAATTTTGTATTATTAATTTTATTAAGCCAATAGGTCCAATTGTATTATATTAAATTGATATTAGGTGAATGGATCCAATTGCCATCCATTGAATTAAAAATTTAAAAAAAAAATTTCCAAAAATTGGGGGTCCAGTCTCCCTGGGACCCCTAGCTCACTTGATGAGTGTATCCATTTTCAGAAATGTAAGATCCCTGCCCTCTTCTTAATAAATGGTTTCTTGTGTGATTTAATGATGTTTTATTGTGTATTTTACCCTGTTTTTGACGAATTTTTGTAATAGTAGTGTGATGGATTCTTTTGGGTACTTGAAACTATTTTTTTCATGAAATTCTTGAACTAAAGAAATCCTTACGATATGCTACACAAATAGGATTAATAAACTATGTATTATTTTGTTTGGCACAGTAATGATATGAAACAATGTGAAAGAGAAATCTTATTGATCATACTCTAATTGCATTCACCTATTTTTGTAAATGTTATATGTTCGAGGAATTTTAATGCTAATAAAAAATATATCTTCAAATAAGAGGAAACGTGATGCATTGTACTTGTGTTTTATACTGTTAATCATTGTTTGTTTATGCAGTGTTCAATATATGATGTTATACATAATATTAGCTATTTTTTCTGAGTAGGAACCAATGATATTTGGGAGTAGGAGACTAATGTGTAATTAAGCATCTCAATATAGTTTAGCTCTACAAGTTGTGGGTTTTGGACAAATGTATGATAAGCAGAATTTCCAGTACAAAACAATTGGGCAGACTAAACTCATTATGTATTTTCTATATGTCCACCTTCAACCTCCCAATTTCTTCATCTTGCAACCATCACCATCTCCCAGCAACTCAACAACATCTCCACACTAAGCGCCATCACAGAAACCCTCCACCATTTGCCTACCAACTAACAACTACTTCCCCTACCGTTACCCGATAACACCACAAAAAATGTCCACTCATGCACAAATTCATACTGTTTTACAAATGTTTTGCTGGGTATGAAATGATAAGGAACATCTTTCTGTGATATACTTAACTATTTAATTGATTGAAGCAGTAGGCAGAATGTGTTTGGCTAAATCTTAAGTAATAAGTAAATAGTTAAGTATATAAGTAAGTAAACATGATTTGGAATGCCTTCCCATCTTATTAGTAGAATGTATTATTCAAGTAAACCTGACCTCATGTATTCTCATTATTAATGTAATATTGTAATCTATTAAATCATTTATCTTTTTAAGACAATTTTCGGAGAACTTTATTATATCTAAATAAGCTTGAGTTTATGTTTTAAAGAAATTTTTCTTGTTTTTCTACACAAGTTCACAACAATACCTTTAAAGTTGTTTATTGGAAAAAGAAAATTCCTTAACTTGATATCACTTGTTGTTCTCATTCTCTGAATTGTATTATTTCTCAATTGAATAAAAAGTTTTGATTATTATATTTAATATCTTTTAGGAGCTGTGGTAAGAGTTTTGCATTGCAGAGCTTTCTTCAATTCAAATTTCAACAAGGTAAGTTCATATAATTCAAGCAAGTTAATTAAATAATTTTATAGATTAATCTTTATGTCAAATTTTATGTCATATATGTATAAATTCTTATGTTCTATATATCCATGTTAGGGTTAATTATAGCAACTATACTATGGACAGAAATTGGATATGTAATCTTGATAGAACTAGTGCTGATTATTATTGGGCATTGATGAATTTATTATAGTTGCAAGAAACCACGTATCATCGAGGTCATTCTGAGTGCCCGTGCTAGAAATGTAATAACTAGACTTGGAGGCCAGTTAATGAAATTCGACAACACTTGATTATGTATGGAATGTCATACAACTACAGTAAATGGACTCGTCACGGTGAACGATTGGGAGCCACATCTGGTTATTCCACAGCTCACATGTTTTCCATCTCGAGTCCGAGTGATGATATTAGTTGTGATAATAATCAAGTAATGGATGTAATCAAAGATGCGTATCTATATGCCTCGCACCATTACGAATAGAATGTTTTAGAAGAAGATGATGTGCTGCTTGATGATGATACATTGGGTGACAATTTGATGTTGAACATGCGTAGTTAAGAGATAGATAAATATGAACGGTTATTGAAAAAAGGACAAAAGGAACTTTATCCTGGTTGCAAAAATTTCTCTGTACTAACAGCGATTGTGGAGTTGATGCAATTGAAAGTAAAGAATCTGATGACCAACAAATGTTTTGATGAGTTTATGGGCATCTTGAAAAGGATGCTTCCAAAAGAGAATCATTTTCCTTTCTAGTCATCTACATGCTTATAAGGTTTTGAAAGATCTGGGACTAGGTTATGAAAAAATCCATTCATGTAAATATGATTGTGCTCTATTTTACAAAGAAAATGAAGGGTTAGATAAGTGTCCTATTTGTATGAACCAAGGTATCAAAACACTTAAGGGGATAAACAAAAGATTCCTCAAAAAGTGTTGCGTTATTTTCAACTGAAGCCGAGATTACAACGTCTATACATGTCAATGCATACGGCCAATGATATGAAATGGCACAAAGATGGGCAAGTTGATGATGGTGAAATGAGGCATCCAACAGACACAATTGCATGGAAAGAATTTGATAATATGTATCCCAGTTTTGCAGTAGAGCCACGAAACATAAGGTTGGGCCTTCCTACTGATGGTTTTAACCCATTTGGGGATATGAACAAACCATATAACATGTGGTCAGTGGTGGTCGTTCCTTACAATTTGCCTCCTTGGATGTGTATGAAAAAAGAATTCACGATGCTAACCTTACTAATTCCTGGAAAGCATGAACCTGGTAAGGATATTGATGTTTATCTGCGCCCGCTAATTGTTGAGCTAAAAGAGTTGTGGGAAATTGGTGTGCATACATATGATAAAGGGATTAATTTCACATTTAACTTACGTGTTGCGGTGCTATGGACAATTAATGATTTGCCAGTTTATGGAAATTTATCCAAATGGAGTACTAAGGGTTATAATGCATGACCTAGATGTAATGATGATGGAACATCTGAATGGTTCAGTGACAAGGTTTGCTAAATGGGACATCGACGATGGCTGCAGTGGGATCATGTATGGCACACAATTATGGAGTTCTTTGATGGGAAAACTGAATTCCGTGTGAGACCTAGGCAATTATCAGGTGATGAAATTTTATCTCAATTAGAGAACATAAACTTTGGTCAAATTGGTAAACATCCTAATAACCCGAACAAAAATAGGAAGATGACACATGAATAACGGAATTGGACTAAAAAGAGCATATTATTTGATCTAGAGTATTGGTCCAAGTTAAAAATTAGGCATAACCTAGATGTAATGCACATGAAGAACGGAATTGTACTAAAAAGAGCATGTTATTTGATCTAGAGTATTGGTCCAAGTTAAAAATTAGGTATAACCTAGATGTAATGCACATTGAGAAGAACATTAGTGACATTATTGTTGGCATAATATTGGGTATAGAGGGAAAATCTAAAGACAGAGTCAAAGCTCGCCAAGATTTGGAAGCCCTTGGAATAAAAAAATCTTTACGGTTAAATTGGAATGGGGAAAAGTGGTTTAAGAGCCATCCATTTTTCACAATGAAGCCAAATTTAAAGAAAGAATTCCTTCAATTTTTGAAATCTGTAAAATATCCAGATGGCTATGCTGCTAATATTTCAAAAAATTTAGTAGTCAAAACTAGAAAAATTTCTGGATTGAAGAGCCATGATCATCACGTATTATTCCAGCGCATACTTCCTGTGGGTATTCGAAAATATTTGCCGAAGAAAGTGGTTGAGCCAATTGTTCAGTTATCGAGTTTCTTTCAACAGTTATGTGCAAAAACTTTACATATGGAAGACATTGAGAGGTTGGAGGATGATATTGTGTACATATTGTGCAAGTTCGAACAAATATTTCCACCGACTTTCTCTGTTTCTATTATTCATTTAATGGTGCATTTGTCCGAAGAGGCAAAACTTGCAGGTCGTGTGAGTTACCAGTGGATGTACCTAATAGAAAGGTACATGTTTAGTAATTATCATTTATTTTAAGATTCTAAATTAGTAATAACTAGTTAATCAACATGTCTTACAATGAAAGAATTCGTTTGTAGAATGTTGGGATATAAAAAATATGTACGGAATCCAACTCGACCAGAGGGGTCCATTACAGAGGCATATGTTGCACATGAATCTCTCACTTTTTGTTCCATGTACATTCGAAATATTCAAACACCTTTTAATCGACTTGAAAGAAACTTTGATGGTGGCTTTAAACAAGAGAAACTTTCAGTTTTTTTCCAAGTAGCACGACCATTTATGAGTAGTTCAAGTATTCCATTCATGAATGCTGATATGGAGGTTGCTCAATCGTTCATATTTAACAACTGTAACGAGGTTCTTCCGTTCTTAATGTAAGTACACTACCTGTGCATTTGGTTCAAGTAACTATATGCATGTCCTATTTACATTTAGTGTATACATTTGCTTGCAGTGCATGGAGCATGAGGAAATGATAAAGCACGAAAGTGGTGTGAACGTACAGACATGGCATATAAAATTGTTTCCTAATTGGTTTTGCGAACGTATAAGTCGTTTTCTAGTTGTAATGAGCTCCACAATTTTTCATGCAGCTTAGTAATTTTAATACTTAATTTGTATTCATTATTTAATCTGAAATTAGGTAAGAAGTTTAGGGGATGCAAAATCACCTTTGTACAATGATGAGCTATTTGAGTTAGCAAGAGGTCTTCTTCGAGCTGAAACATACCAATGTTGTATTGTAAACAGAGTAAAGTTTGTAGCTGCAGAACGAGATGATAAGTTGACCACGCAAAACAGTGGAGTCTATGTATTAGAAAATCATGCTACTGATGATGTAGACATCTATGGCAAGTTGATAAGCGTGGTTGAACTGCTGTATAGGCAACGCTACAAGATTGTTCTGTTCAAGTGTCATTGGTTTAATACAAACCCTCATAGGATGGGATCTATTAAACGTGGCTACCACTTAATATATGTGAATTCTAGTACTTGGTGGTATGATAGTGATCCTCACATTCTTGCAACAATGGCAAAACAAATGTTTTACTTAAACGACCCCAAAGCGGGTGGTGGTTGGAAAGTCGTTCAAAAGATGAATCACAAGAGCATATACAATATACCACAGGAAGAGATTTATAATGACAATGATGATAATAATGATGTGGCGTATCAAGAGACTTATTCTTCAAATGTACTGAATATGGTTGAAGCTCGAAACTATGATATTATTCAAACAATGCTTCATGTAGATGACGTTCCTCCAGTTTTCATTAATCCAGAAACCAATCATCGACCCCCTCTTAGAAGAAATGATGGAGATACAGATAGCGAAAGTGATGGATATGATGATGATGATTCGATTGAGAAAATTAGTGAACATGGTCTTGAGGACAGTGATTTCGAATAGTAAGACCATCACTTCTTTTGTTGTACCTATATGTATTAATTTTTGTCAATGTTATTGTATAATAATTTCTTTTTCAATCTATCTTTAATTTTATGTTATGTTCTCTAGTTTTATTTTAGTTATTGTTATGGTATGATATAATGTTAATAGTCTAATTATTATTTGGTTTTTGTGTAGATGAATCTAATTTGTCATAAGAAACGTCCTAACAGTTCACATGTATCTCTAGCACCTAAGATGTCCAGAGTGACGAGCACAAATGTGCCTTATCTACCTCATACGTCACGATCTAATAGCACGACCACAAATAGGTTTGTAGCTCCTCTTTCGTTGCGACATTCGTTGCAAGCAAATAGGGTAATACCTTCTTTTTCTCAGACATCTCAATTCCCCAATACTTCTATACATCCAACTCGCAAAATTGGGACTCAGTCAACCACTGAAACTATTCCAACTTGCTCTGCTTCTTTAATTGAGACTCTCCGTACTCATACACAACATGAGGCACCGTCGAGGATTCTTCGTAATCTAGGTGCACAATATGGACCCTCTAGCGATAATTTAGATCGGCCACCTTCTCGTCACCCAAGTTGTCAACAAGGCTCATGTACTATTCCATATTAACTCTTATAGTATTACATGTACATTTATAATCCTATTTGTTTTAGAATCCATATGTATAACTGAAGTAAGATAATCTATTGAATATATGATATTAAATGGTGTTGGTGTCCAGTAGGCATATAGAAACATTACCAAGTGTATTTATATGAGATACATTTTTCTTAAATAGCTTACATTGGTTTGGTTGCATATGTATGCTATTTAAGTTAGCAGTGGGGGCTAATGTTGCAACAAATTTAGTTTACAGCCTGCAAGAGGCTATGGTTTTCGTGGTTGCTAGGTGATAAAGGGCAAAGCAAGATGTTATATGGAAATTCATTTTCAATGGTCTTCAAAGTTCTCTGATTGCTTTGCTGTTTATTGACATTTATTGTGTGGAAGTAAATATATAATTTATAATTTATATGAGAAGTATGAGAAATTGTGGGTTGTTCAGAGGATAATGGAGTGTATGCAATTGGCTGTATGTTATTCGGAAAATTCATTTTCGATGGTTCGAGGAAAAAGGAGAAACTGCATGTTATTCGAAAAATTATTCTCGTTTATGGTAATTTCTAGTTTTTCCTCTAAAATTATGTTTACGAATTTATTAGAGCTCATTATTACCGCATAAAAATTATTACTGGATGATTTTAATCTGTTCTCTATGATCCCTAAAGTCACCTCAACACAGGAACTTAGGTACACACTTCGTTCATGTCTTGTGTCCGATCCTTACTTTATGGAACATGTCTGTTTTTCTCTAGCCATCCTTAAACTGGTAGAATTGATTAAGCACCACATGGCTTCATCTTTGAACGCTGTTTAGATTCCACTACCTAATGTAGATTGGCAAATTTTCAAGTTGAACCGTTCTTTCCTGCACAACTGCTAATGAATACTTGATCTTTGATAACAAAGATAAAATTGTTTCCTGGTTGAATACTTTCATGCAACAAAAGCATTTCCTATCTGAGCCAACAAACAAAATATCTTGTTCTAATATTGTCTCCATTTTCTTCATCAAATTTTATTTTCATGGAATAGATTTGGATTTATTTAATAATGCTGTAGTTTGAAATCTACATGAAATTTATCTCAAAATTTGTTTGACGTGGTAATTTTACTTTTAGATGGATTTCAAACTACCATGAGCATGAGACTATTCTTCAAGGAAGAAGGGGAAATTGTATGTTATTCGAAAAATTATAAATATTATATTGATTCTTATCATAGAATTGCGCTTGAATTCATCAACGCAAAAATTGGGTGCAAGCTTTCCCACGTCATTCAAAATTGAAACTCTGTAAAAATACTACTTTTGAATAAACTTAATATGGATGTTTTTTTTTTTTTTTATATACAGGGATCACTCTTTATGAAACACATCAATGATATTTCAAATGCAACCTATTATTCTAGCTAAGATTTTTTCCCCATTATTTGGAAAAAGTAGAAAGCACTACATGTAAAACTGAGCAGCACAATCTCTGATTCTGCACATTGATTTTCCTGATTTATAGGAAAAGTGTATTTAAAGAATTCTTTCAATACATGATTAATTTGTATTTGGCTAGCTAATTTTGTAATTGAATTTGGAAAGAATGTATATATGTTTGCTATAGGCTTAGCAAATGCATGATGAGACATCTCTATGTTGACAGTTGTAGTCGAATTTGAGAAAATATGACACAGGAACTGAAGAATTTGAACATTGTAGTGGCGTATGGCCCTTTTGCATGCTTTTGGAATCCATCTATTTAATCCTCTTTTTCCCTTCACATTGTTTTGTTGGCTCTCAATCAGTTTTACCTCCTTCAACTTCGATAATTCTATTTACAAATTTATATCTCTACATATGTTTCCCATTAATATTATTGATTTTGCAGTTGTAGGTGCGGGATGCTTGCCAAGGACTCCCAATGATGTTCCTACTCGAGGGGCATGTAAACAAATTAAGACTTCTCATACGTGCGTACAACTCAAGAAAAAATTTGAGTTTTATACAACTCAGTGAGTGGACGAGCAACAAGTTCTATGTGTTATTGGCGGACCATTTCTTCAAGTGAGAAGAAGTACCTTATGGATGAGATCACGGTAAACATATGTATGGGTGTATATGTTGCTGGATTGTTAGATGTTTTCAGTCATTTTGTTTTCTTTTACTCTATGATTTGTTTTCCATACATGATAATTTGTAGTAATTATAGTTTATTTTTATTTTGTGATTTGTATTCTTTCAATTATGTCAAATATATACGGACTTCGAGATAGATTCAAAAGACTCGAGATTGACGAATTATGTTAATAGACTATACAATGGGAGATATAGGGAGTTCAAGGCTGAGTTGAGTGCATACTATAAGTTGCGCATGACGTATGATGATGCATTAGCCAACCCCCCTTCGGATATGCTTGATAGAGGTGTAGATCAATGGGTGGAACTGTGTAATCATTTCAACTCGATAAGTTCAGGGTATTTATTGTGTAATTTTTTACTAGTTCATTGTTTTTACTCTTGATTTTGTTATGTAATAGTTATATTTTTCCTTAACAGAAGGCATCATCGGCAAACATAGAGAACCGATAAAAAAAGAAGAAGTATAATAATCGTACTGGTTCATGTCTCTCTCATACATAGTGGAGGAGATGGCAGTGGTAATGAATTTCTATATTATAAACATGTACTTAATTAGTCAATTTGTTGAGAACTTAAATATATTGCTTGAAGCATAATTTTTTTCACTCTTAGGATGGTTTGAAGTTTCCTGAAGTAGACACCTTTGAGTTCGCTTATGCGGGAAAGAACAAGTGTTGGACTCGATAATGAAGCTAAGGCACAATATGGAAGAAATCCTACTATGCAATTTTGGTTTTCTTTGTTATGCGTGTAGGCTCAATATTGGAGGATCAAATTCAAGTACAACTAACTTCAACTATAGTACCTTCATCTAACCACCCAATATTTGACAAGAAAACAGTAAAGACTAAATGGAGTATTAGGCTTTATAATAGTGGGTTTTACTACCTTAATTACCCACCAAATATGTTTAGCAGTTGAAACTATCCTAATATTTTGATAAAGTTCATTTGTGTAGTAAAAACTTGTTGTATGGTTGTTTCGTTGAAAAGAAGTCATCGAGAGACTTTTGAAGAAAAAAGTTTTAAGTTGCGGGAATAATAAAAATAAATTAACCCATGTGAGTGATGTGATTGTTACAAGGCAGATCAAAACTGTCCATGTTGACCTACCAAAGGAGATGAAACAATTTCTATAATCAAAACCTAAGGCCACTGTAGTAAAATGCACAAAAGGGTAAATGTGGTTGATTTGTTTAGAACAATGACATTTCTACGCTTAGACCTTCATTATTTCTTCGCTTAGAATAATGACATGTAATCATACGAAAGCTTGATATGGATTATTTAATTGTGGTAGTCATGTGATTTTTGAGATATTAAACGAAAGATGGGTTAATGCCTAGTGTTAAGGATTCGGGAATCTTGTACCTCTACACAACATTTATAGCAGACTAGTGGATCATTTGTTTCTTTGAGGATATCACAATTGCTGACTATACTGCCAAGTGGAATCCAAACTTATCTTCTCAATGTGGAGTAGTGATTTCATACTAAGTTTGTTGTGCCAAATCACCTTCATTCATATTTTCTAGTTCCTCGTCCTTGGAGCATTTTTTTTTTTTTTTTTTTTTACAAATGTATTCCCTTTTTTGAATGTCGCCTTTAACTTGCTTTTTTAATAGGACATATCAATTATTTGTTAGTTTAAATACTTTTTTTCGTTTTGTGCTTATCTCACTAGTGGATCGTTTGTTTTCTTGAGGATATCACAATTGCTGACTATACTGCCAAGTGGAATCCAAACTTATCTTTTCAATGTGGAGCAGTGATTTCATACTAAGTTTGTTGTGCCAAATTACCTTCATTAATATTCTCTAGTTCCTCGTCCTTGGAGCATTTTTCTTTACAAATGTTGTTCCCTTGTTTGCTAATATCAGCCTTTAGAATGTGGCTAACTTTTTTAATAGGACATCTCAATTATTTTTTTAGTTTAAATACTTTTTTTAGTTTTGTATGGGCTTAGTAGACTAGTGGTTCATTTGTTTCTTTTAGGATTTCACAATTGCTGACTACAATACCAAGTGGAATCCAAACTTATCTTCTCAATGTGGAGCAGTGATTTTGTAAAATATGAGAGAAGATATATGTGGAGATATAATTCTATGTATTGATTCAAATTGAATAAATTCTTATTACAAGGTAGAAGACCTTATTTATAGAGTTACAATAGTCCTAAAATAAAAGATTGTGTAATAACCACACAATCAACTATAAAGGAAAGTAATCTCATACATTAGGAAAAATATCAAATAGAATAATACCACGGTCTTTTCATATCTTCAACATCCCCCCCTCAAACTCAATATGGTGTTGTAGAAATCAAATTGAGTTTGAAAATTAAATTGATCCACTGGTATTTTTTTTTGTGTGGAGAAATAATTAGCTGACACCGATTGATTTCTTTGTCAATGCTCAGCAATTTCCTGGCGAATCTGATATATTCACGCATCATTACCTTGAGAAAATCGATCTCGTAGGTCATTCCATACCTCTGTAGCAGATTCAGAGTATATGATACTTTTGGCAATATCTGGATGTACCGAATTAAGTATCCAGGACAGTACCATGTGATTACTCTGTTCCCATTTAGAATACTTCTCATCTTCTACTTCTGGTGCTTTGATCTTCCCATCAATGAAGCCAATTTTATTCTTGGCAATTAGGGCAATTCTCATAGCCATACTCCATTGTTCATAATTGTTTCCATCAAGTGATTTAGAAATGAGGATTAAGCCAGGATGATCGGATTGCTATAGAGCCATGGGATCCGATTGGGCAATCGTCGCTTCTATGGTGTTTGTGCCATACATCGTTGCTCAGAATCGTTGCTTTGATACCATGTAAAATATGAGAGAAAATATGTGTGGAGAAATAATTCTCTGTATTGATTCAAATTGAATGAATTCTTATTACGAGGTAGAAGACCTTATTTATAAGGTTACAATAGTCCTAAAAAGAAAGATTGTGTAATAACCACACAATCAACTATAAAGAAAAGTAATCTCATACATTAGAAAAAATATCAAATAGAATAATACCCCGATCTTTTCATATCATCAACAGATTTCATGCTAAGTTTGTTGTGTCAAATTAATTTCATTCATATTCTCTAGTTCCTCGTCCTTGGAGCATTTTTCTTTATAAATGTTGCTCCCTTGTTTGCTAATATCAGCCTTTAGCTTTGTGGCTAACTTTTTTAGCAGGACATCTCAATTATTTTGTTAGTTTAAATATTTTTTTTAGGTTTGTGCCGAGAATGGGTGGATATAAGCTGTTGTAGCTCTGCGTAGTTAGATATACTTGTGTTTTCATAAAAAGATTAGATGGGACCATGATGAGTTTCCTTGTATGCTATTTAATATGTTTTTGTGGGTTGTTTTAATTTCTTGTAGGATGAGATGCTTGCTAAAGTTGATGAATATCTTGCAGAAAGGGCAAATGAGCAACACCTTCCTGAAGATACTCCTTTGGAGGAGATCGCTATTGACGATCCAGATGTTGGACTGAAAATCATGATTTCCGTTCTAGGTGTGAAACCCAAACGCCAAATTCATGGGTTGGGAGATAGTCGTCTTCAAGACATTGGTACTTCTTCCAATGTGCACCATATGGAGAAGGAGCTGTAAGAAGAACGTGCTGCTCAAAAGGCAGCTCATGCAGCTCGAATTAAAATAGAGCAAAGAATGAAAAGCAAGTTGAATGTTGTTGGGCAAAAATTCAATTCTACATTGCAGTCTTGGCATCATTCTATGCAACAACTATGTAGACAAGTTCCTAGTTTCGATCTACCGCCATTTATGCCAATGTCAAATAGAAAATGATGCTATTGGGGGCGAAGAGAATGACTTTGATGAAGACAACAATCTTGATGAGGATATGTAGCATATCTAATTTACGAGGACAAGGAATTATATTTTTTAAGATGCATTATAATTAATATTTATACTCTTTTTAAGTTTAGTTTAGTGAATAATTTTTATTTGTATTTTGGTACAATATTTTGAGTCTAATGTTATATTGATTGACAATAAGGTCTAAATTTAATTTGTTGTACTTTTTGTATCTTTATATTATTTTGAAGAAGGTAATAAGAATTAATATAATATAAAAATAATTAATTTCTCCCCACAAATTCTATCATTGTTGGAAAAAATAATTTACTTAGCCCACAAATTCGCTTTCCCCCACAAAATATCATTTGTAGAAAAAAAAAAATAGAACTTGGCCCATAAAATTTTTTCGACACAAAACATTTATTTGTAGGAAAAAAATACGATTTAGCCCACAAAATAATTTTTGCCTTGTGCCTACAAAACCTATTTTGTGGGCTAAAGTAACTTTATCACACGAATAATTTTGTAGAGAAAGAAGTTAGACGATAAATTGTATTCGTCTGTAAAAGATTTATAGGGAGAGACTTTAGCCCACAGATTTCCACCATTTCTCTTCATATACGTTTCTCTACGATTTTGCGCCACAAACGCTCCTACAAAAAAATTTTGTCGGAAAGGTTTTTCCCACAAAAAATCACATTTCCCTACAAATTTATTTTGTATGCAGAACATAAAATTCTTGTAGTGATGCTAAGGAGGATAGATCCTACTAGGTGCAACCTCTGATTCTTCCCAATTCCCAAAGTTTCTCTGATTCTTCCCAATTCCCAAAGTTTTTTTACTACTGTAATTGATATATGACAAAGAAACTCGATTACGATCGAGGGATATTACTCGATTACGATCAAGGGATATTCATCTCATCTCGATTACGGTCGAGAAGACAACATATCAACTTGACTACGGTTGATTAAATACCAATTCACCTCGAGCAATATCCATTTCATCTCGAATACGGTCGATGAAATTTCATTTCACATCGATTACGGTCGATGAAATTCTATTTCACAACAACTACGGTTGACGTATACTCACATTTTTTCCTAAGTTTTCAAGTAAAACTAGGTACATAATGTTTGCTTCAATCAATGACGATTGAATACAAAGCAAAATTATCATAATATGTATATGCAGGATCAAAAGACAGTACATCGGTAGGATAAACCACCTCTACACCCATGTTGTTAAAAAAGAAGACATATCTGTTCAAAAAATTATTGTCATGGCAAAATACATATCAATTATCATCATCATCATCATCATCTTTTGGCATGAAAGGAGCCCCAGTCAAGTTCAAGTCGGGATGTTTCTCGACCAGCTATTCACGACTTTTCCTATAGGCCAACTCTCGGCCGAGAATTCCAACCATGCCGACCGTTGTGCGGTAATCATCACTATTTTTAAAATCTTCAACAGTCGCTTTACATTTTTTGTCTATCTCCAAGCAAAGACGGTCGAGGGATTCTTCCAGTTCTCGAATCTTTTCATCATGAGTCTTCAAATACTCCTCATCATCCTCAACTATTTTCAGCAAGTTCTGAAGATGTCCCTCTCTCACGCTAGCCACATTCTCCAGTTCTGAGATGGTCATCAAACTTTCCTGCATGGCTTCCTCTTTCTCCTTTACAAAGCGGTTGGTTTGTTCAAATTTCTCGAATTGATCCCTTGCCTTCCGGAACACAGAATGGCGAAGTGAAAGAATCTAAGGAAGAACATATCAATAAAGAAGAAGATATAGATGTTATTGTTACAAAAATTTCAAAAATAAAAAATATAATGTGGAGAGTATACCTTTCTCTCTTCCACCATGAGCGACCGCTCCAGACTCTTGAGATACTTGTCCTTACTCACGTCAATCAACTCTCAGTCTAGACAGCCTACCATTACACGACAGTTCTCATTCATCTTGTCAATCGGCCGACGAAGATTACACGATGTGGCCCACATTAGGAGAAGGAAAAATAGGAAGAGGTAGAGGAGTTGGAATTGGAGTTGGTGGAACTAATAGAGGAGCAGAATCCTCTGTCTCTCAGAAATTGAGTAAGAATAGAAGAAGGATGAGGTCGAGAGGAGTCTGGGTCATTAGAGGATGAAGGGCCCCTTCTCTTTTTTCGTTTGGATCGATCAATCTTTGAGGCCAATTCTTCCAAAAATTCCTCGCTGAATTGATCGAACAACATATCTAAAAGCCAGATGAAGACACGTCAATGTCATGAGATAAAAATAGATCACATAAAATATAAATTTTTCAGAACATCGCTAAAACAAACCATAAGGACAGCCGATTCCCACAGAAACCAATGCTTCGTTAGTCAAGACATCATTCATCGACCGATCGAGAGGTTCAAGAGATCGTAAGATAATCATAAAGTCAATCTCAGACTCAAAGAGGATGGGAGTTTTATTAAAATCATCTAGTTGGGGAGGGCTCCACTTGATAGGAAAGGAAAACAAACCATTGATTGGACTTACAAAAAAATATATGTTTTTCCAACCACTATTCGAAGAAGGGCAGTTAGGTATTCTAAAATGTTCATGAGCTGGTAACCCTTGATCACGATGGGAAAAAACCATATAACAATCATACCGATCGAGCAATTTTATCTAAAAAAGGATACAAAAGATATCTAGTGATGGTTCAAGGTTGTTCTTTATGCTGATCATGAGATAATAATTTAAAATCCTAAGGGCATTTGGAAAAGTCAACTAAAAATGGAGGTAATGGAAACCTAAGGCCAGCTTTCAGACTGTCTTGGTAGACGGATACCTCTCTTGGACGACCAACTAGCAAATATTCAGTCGATCCAGGAGCCCGATATGTATGGTTACGACTTAAGAGAAAGTGGTCCACTATCTTTCGTAACGTTTTTTCATTATATGTTGCTAGGGTGACGAGGAATAGTTCCTAAAGGATGGGCAGGGCAGGCGATTTAGACAAAGATGTACGACGACTAGATGATAAATCTGATCGACGCCTAACCATTTTTTCTAGAGCGATCAGATAAATATGCCCTTTCATATGATGAAAATATGTATGAATGTACGAAATAAAATGGATAAGATTATAGAACAAGAGACAAAGAAAAAGAAGACTCAAGAAAAAGGAATAGAGACCAGAGATCAAAACCTATCGATTAGTGTAAAAGATGGGGTATGAGGATTATCCAAGTGAGGATAAATATTCACTTCCCCTATTTCTGGTTCGTCCAATGATTCAATAAATCCCAAAGAATCAAAAGATATATCTGCTATCGAGATAGTCACAAAAATTTGTTCTTTTGACGAACTGTCCAACATAACCACATTCATGCAAAATAATATCCTATTAAGATGGAAAAAGAAGGAGTTGGAAGAAAAGACAAATGAAAAAGTAAAAGGATGGAATAAAAGGTAGGAATAAACCATGTAAAAGAGTACATAGGAATTTGAAAAGGCACCAGTCGTGATGGAAGTTGAAGAGAAGTAAATTGTTATGACACGTCAAACCTTGGAAAATGTGCATTGTCTAAACCATCATTTCAACTGTCAAAACCAGCAAAAAAGGGATATTTATTATTAATAATATTGGCAGTCATGACTCCAATAATACAACGACACGTGGGCTACAGAAGTCCACTCTCGAATCATGTTAATTATGAACTCGATAGTGAAGGGAGTAATGATGCTGAATAAATCGACTGACCAAGAACATCCGAGAGAGGGGCATTCACCAAGTGGACCAGTCTATGTCATCAACCAACTTAAGAACATCCACAAGAGGGGCAGTCACCAAGTGAACCGGTCGATGCCTTACAGTCACATATGAACATTACTAACAATGTATCCAAGGATTTTAACTTACTTCGCCACGTCAGCATACTTGAAAATAGTAGAGTGAGCACATTTGAACCCACTCTATAAATAGGGGACCTTTGTAATTATAAGAGGGAGAGATTTTTTTAGTAAGCTAATATTTTTGATAATAAGAACAAGGAAACACAATTTCATCAAGAAGTGAAGTATTTTTCTATTATACTTGATTGTACACCCGATATAAGTCATAAAGAACAAATGTCTCTTATAATACGATATGTAGATGTTTCAGGAATTCCAGTTAAGGTAGAAGAGTTCTTTTTAGGATTCCTTAAGGTAGATGATACATCTGGGAACCGATTGTTTGGTGAATTACTAGATGTTCTACAAACATTTGAGATTGATATAAGTAATTTAAGAGGTCAATGTTATGATAATGGTTCTAATACGAAAGGAAAACATAAAGGTGTATAAAAGAGAGTATTAGAAATAAATCCAAGGGCTTTTACACACCATGTGGTTGTCATTATCTTAATCTTGCATTGTGTGATATGGCAAATTCTTGTATAAAGGCTAGATCATTTTTTGGAGTTGTACAATGCTTGTATGTGTTGTTTTCATCTTCTACAAAGCGATGGAAAGTTTCGCAAGATAATGTGGAAGGCCTCACACTTAAACCACTATCACAAACATGTTGGGAAAGTCGAGTTGAAAGTATTAAAGAAATAAGATTCCAAGTTCCACAAATAAAACTTGCTTTAACTCACTTGATGGAAACATGTGGTGACCCTAAGACATTTAGAGATGCTAAAAATTTGTCATCTGACTTCATGGATTTTGAGTTTTTGTTTAGCATTGTTATCCGGTATAATATATTGTCTGCTATTAACAGAGTGAGTAAAATGTTGCAGAGTGAGCAAAATGTTGCAAAGTGAGGATATGGTTATTGATATTGCTATTAGTCACTTGAAAGCACTTATTTTTTTTTTTTTGAAACCTATAGAGAAACTGGATTTGAATCTGACATAGTTACTGCTAAAGAAATAGCTGCTCAAATGGAAATTGAACCTACATTTCATGAAAGGCATATTATTCGTAGAAATAAACAATTTGATGAAAATGTCAACGATGAGATCACACATTCAGCTGAAGAATCTTTTAGAGTTGAATATTTATTATATATAGTTGATCAAGTGCTTTCTTTACTTAAATGTAGGTTTGAACAACTTCAAAAATTTGAAGATCCTTTTGGATTTTTACTGGATTTAAATAAACTACATTTTGCTGATGATGATTGTTTGAAGTGTTCGTGTGATAATCTTGAAGAATTTTTGAAGCACGACATGGATTCTGATATTGATGGGCAAGAGTTATTTTTAAAGCTCAAAATTGTGAGATGTTTACCAAAAAAGACCACAAAGAGAATCGAGGTGTTGAACTATCTAAAGACAATGGATAAATATTTTCCGAATGTGTGGATTGTTTATAGGATATTGTTGACAATACCAGTTACAGTTGCCTATGTAGAAAGAAGCTTCTCAAAGTTGAAGTTGCTAAAATCTTATATTCCATCAACAATGTCACAAGATAGATTGGATGGATTGGCGATGATGCTGTCTATTGAAAAACGTGGGTTAGAGTAGATTGATTGTAATAAATTAATTGCTGATTTTTTATCTCAAAGTGCTAGAAGATTACATTTAAAGTGAATTTTTGAAAATTTTAAACTATTATTATTGTAGTTTTGAATATTTTTATTCAATGAAAAATATTATCTATTAATCAACGTGTGTGTGTGTGTGTGTGTGTGTGTGTGTGAAGGGCCCCATTTCAATTTTCGCCTAAGGCTCCAAAATCTCGGGACCGACCCTGTCGCTAGCCGTTGCATTTATATGTGAAGTTGATGCACTCGTAGTCTAATTATTGTAAATATGTTAATTTGATATTCAACAAACATTGAACAATACAACAATATAGTGAACTAAATGAAATATATACATATTCTTGTTCTTGAAAGAGTAATAACTGTTATTTCAAAAAATTTATTTGAGAGTTCATTGCATCGAACTTATCTTCAAACCCTTTTGACAAATCTTGTCTAATCTCCCTCCTCAACATTTCATTACAACTGGTATCTATTTCAGTTCAAGAAAAGTGACTTTCTTGCCATAAATTTCTAAAGGTGTAGGACCTGACCCCCTTGTCCTAATACGACCATGTCCTTCGTCTCCCAATACATGAGGATTTTATCTCTTTTTTCCACCAAATTTCGCTCCTCCATTGGCAACTCATTTAATTTTTTGTTGAATTCAAGCTATAAAATTTATAATTTAAAGTCAAATGAATTAATATAAACCATGATGCAAAATGCAGATCTTATTTTAATTATATACCAAAATTAAGTAGAAATCATACAATAAGTGCACCAGCATAGTCGTCCTTTCGATTCCTGCCTAAGTTGGTGCGCATTTTAATATATACACTCAACGTATTAGTGGAATTACCGGCTTCTTCCATCTGTAAAAAGTAATTTTTTAACACAAAATATATGGAACAATGTATTTCTATTTATCTTTTTAATTTTGAATACCTCTCGACATATATTGGCGAATGATTTTCTCCTGGTGCGATGAAGAGACCCCAACATCATATGATTCTGCTTGTTTTTTTTTTTCCTGAGATTTCCTACGAACAAGCAAATTAAATAAGTCAACAAACAATAATCTCTTTCAAATTTTTGGAATGGAAAAGCACGATTTCCATGGACATTCGTGTTCCATAATACTACCATGAAGAAGCACATAAACACAACTAAAAAGTGAAGGCTGATGATTGCTTAGTTCTATTCTTAGGCATGCATTCATAATATTCATAAGAAAAGCACCAGCTAACCAATTTCAGGAAGTAATATGAAATAAGGTTCTTGATTATCAATGAATTCCTACATTGTAGGGTATAATGCAATAATAAAGTTCTTTGCATAAACTTATTGAGGAAAACCAGGGGACTCTGGAAAGAAGAGCTTCATAGAAAATATTTTTAATTCTTCATTTTTATCATCTACTAATAGTTGAAGGCAAAATTGATAGACTCATACCTCAAAGACAACAAAATGCACATTCAGATATATCTTAAGCAGTTAACAGCAAGAAATTAGCTACATAATCAAGTTCATTCATACTATAGAACCTAAAGTTTTGCATCATAATTTGTTAAATCATTGTCTCAGAAGTCCACTTTTTGAGCTCAAATCCAGTCACAAATTATAGAGATTAACAATCACAAAGAATAACCTAAAATGAGCAAACTAAAATTCAATTTGATCAATGCAAAATGAAAATGAATAAATATGGACTGAATCAACTAGCATACAAATATCATATTTTCACATCAGTAGGTTTGCCAATTAATCCATTCCATCATTTTCTCTATGACATAGCAATGTTAGTTTGCCATTTTCAAAATTTTCTATGAAAACTTATCTCCAAGACCTGTCACAATTCAAGAAATCCAAAATGATCTAGCAAATGTGAAAATGAATATTTATAACTCCACAATCTGATAATATGTTCATAGCTATTCAACTTCGACAAAATACAACCATGCTTGATTTGGAAGTCTTTATTCAACAACTGTAGGAAACTAAAATTATGCAACAAAGAAAATTAAGGAATATTTAATAGTGGTTTAAATGCTTAGAAGGAAAGTGAATCAATATTAATTTTTTACAACAAAATTAACAAGTAATGAATCAATTATAACAAAGAATAATAATGATAAATTCAACTATACACCTCTACTCCATCCGTACTCTAGTACTTTACAAGAACCTTCAATTGTTCTACGAAAATCTCTTTAGGAATGTGGTCAAGCATTCCTCTTTTGTTTTACCATTGTAGTACTTGCACTTCATATGACTCTTCCAATCACGCCACATATCAGCAACTGATTTCAAACAGTTCCTCCTAGAATCAGGTGGTGCATTTTTATTGTGCTTGACATGACATGAAAGTAAGATCATTGGATAGTAAGTTAAAAAATTTAATAAAAGTTGATCCATGTTTTGACTATTGGATAATAAGTTAAATACCTCTATTTCTTTCCAAACATATTCTACCAAATCCTGATCCATGTTTGACCGTTTCACATACTTAAAGTGGTAATCGCATGCCATTACATGCCAATGTTCCAAAGTACAACATGAAAGCGCTTCTGTTTACTCTTACTCGATGTTTATACTCATTCTATTCTACTTCCAATTTTTTACCCGAATCTATTCGAGGACCTTTTGCTGGACCTCGACTTTTTTCCTTAATAGGATTGTCGGATTCTACAAATACATTTGTTCGATCAAATACAATATCATATTTAATTAAATTTAGCAAATAAGGAGAGCATTCTTGAATTCATATGCAAGTGTATGAAATCAGCCATTTTACTTTTAAAAAAAGAAGTATGAAAGATAAAATTACCTAGAGGTGAAGTAATATCAATACTACCAATAGAAGTATTCAAAGTTTGAGTTGTTTCTACTTCATGCCCATTCTAGATATTAGTCGCGGTACCCAATGTATCTACCATAGTTATGCCTCTTTTTCTTCTATTAACCATTTCAGCTGCAAAGAAAACAATTATAGATTGTAGAGGTTGACACTGTTCTAAGAACATAATAAGATATGGTGTTGCAATTGGGTACAAAAGTATCAATTGAGGAAATAAGCAAGTGTAAAACATGCATTTTGATCCAAGAAACTAACATGTTTGATAGATAGGTTGTGACAATTCAGATAAAATATTTGGTGCTGGTAGGTTTAATTTGAAAGAATTCTTAAAGCTACCATAAAGAACATTAGCACAATTGATAAAAGAATTCAAGCTAATGTTTCAAACCAATAAAAACCAAGTATAAGCAAAATAAAAATAAAGCGTGACAGTTATATTAATAAATGCCAATATCAATTATTGTATCTCTTGGTAAACACACTAAAAAAAATACTCTTTATTACTCCTCAATACTACTAGTCATCATCAATGTTTCGATTACATTTTGGGTCAACAACTGTGTCTTCTATCCCTTCTCTCACCCAAACAATGTCATCGTCTCATGTAAAACATGCATTTTGATCCAATATTTGTTCTCTACATGGCCCAACTTTGTACTTGTCGAACTTATCTCGTCTTGACATTTGTATAACCACCTTCCATTCTAATTCGATAGGATCGGCAACATAGTAGACTTGCATTGCTTGTGATGCCAAAAAAAAAAAAAAAAATGGCTCACTGATTTCTGAATTATCTCTATATATACAATGATTAAAGTTCACCAATGTGAAATCATAATCATCATACGTTAATCCCCTTTGATTGTCAATCCAATCACACTTAAACAACACAAATTTTATTGTGCTAGAATAGCGCAATTCTATTATACTAGCTAGCATTCTGTAGTATATAACATCACCAGCAATTTTTATCTTTTGCACTAGAGTAACTCACGGTTTCAGCTTTCACTACTACCCCACTGTTTTGAATACATCTAGAACCCTTGTAACTCTTAGTCCGAGAAAATTATTAACGATATATTCATTAAAACCCCATGCATCAAAATCAGGACATGCAGCTAATTAGTTGATTTCTTCAGAGAATTGCTCATTATGAAGCCTCGCTTTTTACATTATAATACGTTAAAGGAAAAAAAAATAAAAGGTAAAAATTTTATATATTTGACTTACATAGTTCTTAAACCATATGTGAAATGTTTTGTTATGCATGCGTTGAATATCATGATCACTAAGACGGCGTTTATATAAAATTTCTGAACGAAGAATGTTGTGCATATAGAAAGTTGATAGCCCAAGAATAACTAACCAAAAGAGGGGTGAATGGGTTTTTACAATTTTTTTCAAAAAATAATCTCAAAATTAGAGATTTAAGAGATGTAGATTAATCAAGTAAAAAATACAAGCACAATGTAAGAAAATAAAAGGGTAGAAAGAGTGCAAACAATATTTTTATGGAGGTTCAATCCAAACCAATTATCTACGACCCCCGTTACCAAGCTCTCCATCACGAGTACAACCTTTCTACTATATTGATTGACTTATGGTCATGCACGGAGCTTGGGGGTCCAGTGGAGACCTGGACCCTCCAACATTTTGGGATTTTTTAAAAATTTTTTTAATGTTTTAATTTTTTTAATAAGCAATTTAACCTTAACCTTATATCAATTTAATGGATAGAAATTGGATCCATTGTTTAATGTAAGACAATTGGACCTATTGGCCTAAGGGCATCTCCAACCCATCACCAAATTGAAGTGAAAACGCCAAGATGGAGCAAATATTTTCTCCAACCGGATGCCAAAATGTTGCGCTAAGATGAATTTGGCGTGAAATATTATTCCACATTTACCCCCGGATTGGCTGTAGTGAACAATTAGTTTCCTTTTGTATCCTTTTTCTTTACAGTTTCATTGTTGTGTGATATAAATTGATGTATAATTATTTTAATTTGATTATTATATTTATTGACACAATAAATTGTATGAGGAGTAATAAATTGAATAATAAATAACATCTACTACATATATTGAATAAAAAGTACTCATTAAAATTGAGAAATTACAAATTTGATTATTGAAAATAATTACGAAAAATTAGCACTACGACTTGGGAGACGTTGAAATGAAAAAATTTAAGTAAAATACAACATCAACTGCAAGACTATTGTTTAATAGTCTGGTAAATCATTTTCAGATCCTCCAAGATCATCAAAATATTGACCAAATGGACATGAGCTACTTTGAGATTTGTTGGATTGTTGAGCTCGTTTTCAGATTATTCTCGTTTGTTCATTTCAAACAGACTCACGCAAAATTGGATCTGGTATTGAACTCAAATTTTTAAATAATATTTTGTTTTCTTCTCGATATTCTATCACGTTAACTTTTTTGGACTCGGTTTGAGCTCGTAGCATTTGTATTCTAAAATGTTCTTGCCTATCCTCGTGATCTTGTTTGGCAATGTTAACCAATTGACGATTCTCTTCTCTCATTTCTGTAATCATTTTTGTATTTTCTTCATAATTTTTCTATTTTGCTTTTGCCTTTTTTACCCCTATGGGTTGTTGATTCGAAGTGCCACCAATATCTTCTTCACTTATATCAGGACAAAATGAAGACAATCCTGGATATTCTAATGTCGGAGACGTTGAAGTTGGAGACTCTTATTGTGATGATGCAAAATTACCAGTATGCCTGTGTAAGCTGGGTAGTACAGTGTTAACTTCATTACCAAATTTCTCTGTAACTTTCATCAAGGGCCAAACATGATCAAATTTAAAGCATTTGTTCATTTTGTCATCCTGTAACAACAAAGCCTTCGCTCGATTCATCTGCAAATTGATGTAAATTTATATGTTAAACTATAAAAATATAATTATTATAATATAAAATTTAAAAATAATACTCACAATATCTTGTTTTGATGCTCCACTTGTATTCAAATTTTCAATTTGTTGAATGCATCCTCTCAATTGGCCAACAACAGCAATAATAACCGCCATCCGACATTGCAAGGATCTATTAGCTCGATGTTGCATTATATGATCTAGTTTTGAACTATTGTACTCACTCTCAATGCGATTCCAAAATGTCTTCGCCGATTGATTAATACCAATAATAGGATTTTGAGAAATATGAAGATATACACGACACAAGTGTATGTCTTCTTCATTTGTGTATGAAGCTGTTTGTTTATTTGAACTTATAATAATTGGAGGTAATAAAAAATGAATCAATCGTATACTAATTTATAGGCAAAAAATTGGAGATAGATAAGATAACTTGGCACATGAATTTATGATGAAAGTAAAAGTATGACAAGATAAGATTCTTTCTGTATTTATGATAGCAGAGATAAGATATGTGGAATAGGCCATGATGAGATATTTTGCAGTAAATTGGATAAGGTGTTGGTATGTGTAATCATGATTATATTTAGTAATAAAGTTAAAACATGATTAGATTAAGCATGCTTACATAAAGTATTAAAGTGAAATTATGATTAGGTAAACTATATTAACTACATTATGATTCGTTAATGTATGATTATAGAATTTATGATTAACTAAAGTATGATTAAGTATAGTTAGGATTATATATATTATAATTATAGAAAGTATTCATTGGATGAAGTTAGAATATATGTATTATTATTATAGAAAGTATTCATTGGATGAAGTTAGAATATATGTATCAATTGAGATAAAGTATGTAAAAGTAACAGTATAATGACATTATGGAAACATTATATAACAGGGCCCTCCGTCTTGTAACCAAAAAAAAAAAAAACTCACTACACGAATTCTACAAGCAAAATGAATTTCAAAACTGGAGAGTCTTCTAATTCGTCTTCGTCCACATTTTCACTATCCTTCTCGGATGGAGATAATGATAGAGAAGTAGAACTACTCAATAACAATGCACAGACGGAATCGATAACTCGGATTGTTTTCAACAACAATATGATTATCGCTTACTACATCGATCAACAACAACACGAAGTGACCCACGGAGGATCAATTCCTGGTCATATAGTTATCAATCGCAATCGACAAAATGCTGATGCAAATCTTTTCAACGACTATTTTGCAGAGAACCCACTTTACAATGAAGGTATGTTCCGCCGACGCTTTCAAATGTCACGAAGGTTATTTTTACGTATACTTCAGGTTGTTGAAAGTCATGACAACTACTTTGTACAGAAAAGGGATGGACTAGGTAGAATCGGATTTTCTTCTTTGCAGAAGATAACTGCTACGTTTCGGATGTTGGCATATGGTGTAGCGGCAGATGCTACTGATGAGTATATTAAAATAGGAAAATCCACAGCAATTGAAAGTTTGAAGAGATTTTGTCGTTCTATTGTGGAGGTGTTTGTATTGCAGTATCTAAGAGCACCAAACCGTGATGATGTCGAGAGGCTACTCCATATTGGTAAAAACATGGTTTTCTAGGAATGTTGGGTAGTCTCGACTGTATGCATTGGAAGTGGAAAAATTGTCCAACAGCTTGGGCAGGACAATATGCAGGCCGTAGTGGATCTCCAACAATTATACTCGAGGCTGTAGCTGACTACGATATGTGGCTATGGCATGCACATTTCGGTTTGCCAGGTTTAAATAATGACATCAATGTATTGGAGGCATCCCATCTGTTTTCCAACCTTGCTGAAGGTATTACTCCTCCACGAAGTATGTCATACAAGAACAAGAATATAATACGGGCTATTATTTAGCTGATAGTATATATCCCAAATGGTCTACTCTTGTTCAAACAATTCATGATCCACGTACTCAAAAAAAAAAAAATTTTGCGATGAAACAAGAGAGTTGTAGAAAATTTGTAGAACGAGCATTTGGCGTTCTTCAATCAAGATTTGCAATAGTTGCAGGACCAGCACGGTATTGGAATAAACATGTATTACATGATATAATGACTGCGTGCATTATTATGCACAACATGATTATTGAAGATGAACGTGATGTTGAAGCGCCAATTGGAGATTGGGTGGAAGCGCCAACTCCAGAAGTTGAAATGGTAGTAGACGAAGTTACTCGATTTCAAGAATTCCTTGCTCGGCATCGGCAAATCAAAAATAAAGAGGCTCACATTGTACTTCGAAATGTATTAATTGATCATTTGTGGGATGAATATACTAATTCCAAGGATTAAATGACTAAATTAATTATGTCTTGACGTCTTTTTTTTGTAATTTGTCCAATTTTTTTATTTTATTATGTTAAATGTTTTTGAAATTGAGATATTTAGTATCGTGCCTTTTTTTTTTTAATGAATGCAATAATTACGTAAATTAAATTTAATAAAAAAATTTATATATTTAATATAAAATTATAAATACACTACATGATTAACTAATTTTTGAATTAAATTATTGTTCAAAATTAAAAATATAAATATATGATAATAGACACTGTTCATTTGGTGCAACATTTGAAGTAATGGGTTGGAGATGACATTTGGATTTGGTGTGAAAGTTGCACCATTTTAGTACAAAAGTTGCACCAATTTGAAGATATGGGTTGGAGATGGCCTAATAAAATTAATAATACAAAATTACAAATGATTGGCCCATTCCTCAAATGATAATACAAAATTAATAAAGGCACTTTGTTTGTAAATACATATTGTGTTCAATTTATTTTGTTTCTTTTGAGCTTAAGTGATATTTAATTTCATTTGTGTAACGGATCTTCTTATTTTGGAGGATAATTTTGTAGAAGGCAACGTAAGAAGAGCTTGACTAGTTTTAGATCTTGAATATTTTTGTACAATGACTTCTTGTAAGTTTTTTAAAGATTATGACTTATAAAAAATATTGAATTCTCATAAAAATAGGATCAATAATTGTGGTTTGAGGAAAAAAAATTTGGGTGCGCCGCCTCCCAGCCCACTCCACCCACCCTTTGCCATATCCTCGCTCCGCCCTTCTTGGAACCCTCAAACTTAAAATGTCTGACTCCACCACTGCTTATGGTGTAATCAAAACCCTTACAATGCTTCCAATGACTTACAAACAATGAGCACCAATACTTATACAATATTGAGTTTTACGGGACCTCAATATAACCTAAAGATATGTAGAAGTTGATTTAAGATAATATTTCTATCTTAATAAATAATAGATACAAGTTAAGTACCAAGAGAGATTAATGCTTCAATAATTAGCAATAGATGAAAAGCTCAAGTGTTAAAAAAAAACTTTGATGAAGATGATGATTCAAAAGTTTGATTTGATTAATTAAAGTTTTTCAATGAATGATTTAGAAGATGCAGATGCAATGAAAGTTTGAATAATTCTCTCTTTTTATGCTCTTGTGAATATGTAAAATGATAATGAATGAAGGACAATTTATAGAGAGTAATTTTCAGAACTTTCTGTCCATTCGGATGATCTGTCGATCGACCTACAAAAGTTCGGATGACCAAAAATAGTTGTTAGAATAGTAAGAATCAGAACGGTCATATTTTTTTGAAATTGACATTTAATCGGTCGACCTATATATGAACCAGTCGACCAGTTGAGGAATTTCGGACGACCGAATTGACTTTCGGTTGATCGGATTCTTTGCCTTAAAAAATTGTTCAAAGTAATTTATGCAAGTGATATTATCATGGTTTTTGGTGCATAAAATTATTTTTGAGCTTTTATCATTTATTGCTAAAGATCAAAGAATTAGTACCTTGACATTTGGTCTAAAAATCTAATCTTCGATCTTTCTTTAAATTTGAATTTTGAACTCTTGAACTCTTGTCTTGGATAATTGACTTTGATATTGACTTATTTGAGAGTCTGATTTGTAATTTAGACTTAATCTTGATCTTTTGACGATGATTGATTTGAACGCTTTGAAGATTACTTTAAAACAATTTGTTAGTAAACAAGATTAATTTGTTTGTTATGATCAAAATATTAAGGTTAAAGTTTACCATATGTCAACAAAAGTATGTGTCAATAATGTCACCCCTTAAGCTTAGGATTTAACTAAAAACAGTAAAGTCAAGAAATTCATATGCTTAGTCCAAACAAAATTCAATAAGAATTCAAGAGAACTAATAATGGCAAAGCTTCATTGACAGTTACGGAACTAAATATGCTATTGATCATGATACACTATATATTTTTCGACATTTATATTTGATTCTCGAACAATATAATATTAATTAGTATCCATTGTTTGGGTTTGGTTTATTTGTTGATTATGTGTATTTAGCTTAGGGGATAGTTGAGCATGTTGCCTATGTTATTATTTGATTATGTATGTGAATTTTGGTCGTGCCTAAGAAACATTTGTTTTTAGTGCATTTTTTTTTTGCTTCCAATTGAAACTTAGGGATTCTTTGGTGGTGAAGTTGCAAATTATGTTGAATGAATAGATTTTTAGTCTACGTTTAAGTTGTACTCGAAATATAGTCACTGTAGTTATATTTACTCATATAAGTTCTGCTATCATTCCGAAACAAGCTAATACTTGCATGCGTGTTCAGAGTCAGGCAAAAGAACCGCAACTGGCATTAAGTAGATTTGTTCTCGTAGCTATCTATTGGTACTCTCCACATAGGAAGTCTTGTGAGTTAACAATTGTTAGGGACCACCTATCTTTTGCATCGTATATAGCTTGTCTGGCTTGTTTCACCAATGCTTTCATGGTTTGATTTTCGGTTGGCTTTTTTGTTGCCTCAATGAGAAACCCATTGAAAAATTCCAAATCATTGCTCAGATATTTCACTTTGTCATTCACTTCACTTATCTGCTTACAAAGGGAAACAATCAGCTCCTTTAAGTTATCTAGTATAAATGTCACTCTAGCGTCCGCAATCTCTTCTTTCTTCTAACAACAAAATCACCCTCTCTCTCTCTCTAGACTCTATAAGTATTGCTACATGGGAATACTGATTCAACATGCTAAAATAGTTCCATTTATAAGCATAATCAAGTCATTTTATATTCATTTTTTCCCCTTTCTTGCAATCTGCAATGACAGATTAATTAATACTTTCAACAACAATGGTGGTCCTGACAATTGTTCCATTGTTGGCTTATTCGAATGTGACTTTGAGATATATGATGTAGGAAATTGGTTCCAAAGAGGTCTAGTATTCTGGTGCATTTTTTATTCACTTCCTTGATAGTAGCATCACAATTGAGTTTGGACATTCTTAATAAACATGACCTTGTGGATCATAGGTGCAGTTAGTAGATCATAGGTGTAGTTTATTGATTTTAATTTGTCTCTTGTTTCTATTTTGCAGTAATCATCTGTTTGGACATTGATGATCTATCAGAAGACGTGAACAAAAATCTTTGGACATATGTTGTACATTATTTTTATTGATTCGAGGCGTTATGTATCATGTTTATTTTGCTAGATTTTGGTAGATTAAAAGTTTGTCATTGCAAGAAACTTCTAGGAAGTTGTGTGTTTTGCTAGATTTTGATTGAAACTTATATTATGTTTAAAGAAACTTTTAGGCCATATTTTGTATGAAAAATTTTACTACTTTATAATATATTTAATTTGTTTATCCGTGGCCATATTTTATTGATATTTGCATAAATTTTATTTAAGTTCTAATTAGGTTGTACGGAATGAATTTTGTACATATATCATATAATGCAATTTGAATTTTAATGATTGAGAAAGTAATATTTAAAAAGAAAAGACAATGTACATTTGAACGTTATGAAAACAACAAACTACATATAAGGCAGCGGGCATTAACTGTTGTTAAAAAGAAAAGACAACACGCGATTGAATGTTGTTGAAAATAAAAGACAATGGCACTTGAACGTTGTTAAAATAAAACAACAACGTACATTGGAATGTTGTTAAAAATATTCGACAACATGCATTTAGTGTTGTTAAAACCCTAAGACAACATTCAATTGCACGTTGTTAAAAGACCACACGTCAACTATTACCACAACAAGCAAATGCGCGTTGTTAAAACCCATATGTATGTTGCTAAAATATAAATGACAACACACTTTTTATCTTTCGCAACAGACATTACCTGTTGCCACAGACATCTACTTTTGACAACATCAAAGGACGCAACATACGAATATCCGTTGCGAAAGACCTATGACAACGTTTTTCGTCCGTTGCGAAAGGCTATTTTTCTTGTAGTGCTTATGCAACAAAAGATCAAGCAAAAAAATTACTTGCTCAACAAAAGGCTTAACAACACCGTTGTTCATTAGTATGTAACGGTGAGCTTGTACCCATGAAACATTATCAAATTTTAAATCAAACCCTTTACCCAAAGCATGTCCATAATTATCAATAATTTCAAGCCTATTAGGTCTATTACACTTAGAGCATCTCCAATACAACAATTTGGATATGAACAAAAGTGTGTCAAATCATCAAAATAGACAATTGTCAGCGATTTTATGTCTTTAATATTCTGCAACTATACTGATCGCTCAATTAATAAAGTGGATGTTGAGTCCAAGTATCGTACCCATAGAGATTTAGATAGCTCAATTTTAATTATACTAACCTTAACCGAATCTAATGAACTTAGGAAAATTAATGATTAAGAACTAATTAAACTATAAACTAAGAACAATTAACTAATTATAATTCAAGAAAATAAGAGATTAAATTAAAGAAGAATTACTTGAAAATTGGAAAAGAAAAGAAAAGAAAAGAAAAGCGTACTAGGATCCTGAATCCACTTATACCCATTTCCTTTAACCCGAACCATTGAATTTGATAACATGATTTAATTATGAAGATCAATATTCCTAATTTGTTTAACAATCTCTCTCGAGTAGAATTAAACCTATCCCTATATGTGACCCGACTATATCTCTATGATGAATACGAACATACAAGAATGCATTAGAATTTGTGAATACTTAAAGATCACGTAAAGCATATCAGTATATCTCTATCTCCTATCAGACTCTACGATAATTGATACTATGTATAACCTATTTTCCATCTCTCGAAGGTAAAACAAGCCACAAGAATCATACAACTATTGCGCACATAATTGTTGATGAAGAGAAATCAATATCAATTATTCAGAATTAAAAACGTGCTTAAATATAAAAAACTAGGTTCTAAGAATTAAAGATTCATGATACAAATCTCATCATGATCCTAGCACTAAAATAAATCTAACCTAACATACTAAGAAGAAGAATAGAAAAAGAAAAATAAAATATGGAAGCCATCACCTGGATATGAAGAAAACTTGAGAGAGAAGAAATCTTAAACTTGATCTTTGTTTTAATCTTGAAAGGATGAATCTTGATCTTCGTTTCTTGATTCGTCTCTTGTTTTTCTCTCTAAAATCGGCCTCTAAAACTCCACACTTGTTATGAGTTAAGAACTCATATTTATATGTCCATAATAGTGCCCTAAAATCTCCAAAAATCCTTAAAATCGTGGGCCAAACATTTCCTAATTGCTTTAGAACTCAAAAAGGAAACAAAATAACCCGCGCATAAAAATAGCTTGGGCGATCGCCCAGGCCATTCCCGGCCTGGCCGATCGCCCATGTATGGGAATTTGCTGTTTGCTTCCGTTTGTTGTTGCCGGGCGCTCGCCCAGCATTAATCTAGGCGATCGCCCAGCTTAATGAAATTAAAATTGTGCATTCAGTCCTCCATCTTTCCATTTTGTCTTCTTTTGTTCTCAACACTTTTAATAACTTTCAAAATGGTCCTCCAAGCTTCAAATGAATATAATTTGATCCTCATACTTTTGAAATATCTTTCAATTTATTTCTATTTTTATTAATTCTTCTCCAATTACTATTAAATAGGTCCAAAACTGAAATATGAAGAATAAAACTCCAAATTAATTATAAATTCAATAAAATGACGGAATAAAAGTTTAGTTTAAAGGTCCGAATAAGTGCACAAAATACACTTATCAAACACCCCCCCAAACTAAACCTTTGTTCGTCCTCGAACAAAAATAAAAATAAACCACAAATTTAAACTAAGCTAAAAGAATTAACATGAATTGAGTCTATATTAAATTTCTTACCATGTGCCTCAAGTTTGAAAATAAAGCAACACTTTTAGAAATATATTAAACAACACAACAAATAAAATTTTACTTATCCAATGCTCGACCTTTTGTGAGTGTGTGAATAGCCAGATATTGAAATTACACCTGTATTAGACCACGACCAATAGTGTGTTGTTGATATTTTTACAATCATGAACCATTTGTAGTTATTTATTCCTTATACCTCTCGTAAATTACATACTTCTAATGTTTTTCTCTTCAATCCAGAGGTGTTCTAGCAAATTTGGTTCCTATTTATCAACACAATGCTTTTTCAAATAAAGTGATAAAAATTAGAACATTGTATTCTTAGAACTAGGATGGTGAGTGATTTCTAAATTCTCATCTTCAGTCTTCAAGGGTCTAATCTAGCAGTCCTTATCGAGCACTTCTAACTCTTTTTATTTATTTTACTCATGTTAATAGTCTTACATCATGTGTAATACTTCTCTTTTACAAGCTTTCTATGTGATCCTTGTAACGAGTTTTGGGTCGATGACTCCCAAGTTAGATGACTATAGGACACCAGGTTTTGAAATACCCTAACAGACTTAATTGCTCGAGTCCCACAGACTAATAGAGAAGTGAAGATGTAAATTTTTTTTAGTGACCCATGTAGCGAGCTTTGGGTCGATGACTCTCAAGTCAGATAACCATAGGGCACCAAGTTTTAAGATACCCTAACATGCTTAATTGCTCGAGTAAGATATTATTTTATTTTATTTTTTATTTAGCAGTGAATAGTGCTCGATTTAGATTCCTTGACTACAACCTATTCAACCAAAGATCAGACCCAGAAATCCAAACCATTAAAATTCTATAAATACATATAATAATTTTAACACCCCCAAAACTACTAAAATAGTTTGGTTACTAGTATAAGGATTTAGGAACGGGATTTTTCACAATAAGTCAATAATATCAACCAAAAACGCTCAAGTCATATTTCTATATTAGTAATAAGTCAATAGTGGCTACGTACTTCAAATATAGTCTAACATGGATAAGTATTCAGGTAAAAGCACGAGTTAAAGTGTTGTCTAATATTCTAACTAAAAAACGTACTTAATTTCAAATAATTATCATCATTGGCAGCAAGATATTCAATTTTTTTTAAAACAAAAATTAAAAATAATTTTTTTTAAAACAAAAAATAATAATTTTTTTTTTTAAATTTATAAAAACAAAAATTTCAGTTTTAAAGACCCGAATAATAAGCAATTTCAAAATTCATTAAGTATCCTAATACTTAACCCACCCTCAAACTAAAACATTACATTGTCCCCAATGTAATAACAAAATAAAGCAAGTAAAGGAGAGAAAAGATCGATTACTCCCAAGATAAATGTGGAGAAGATGGATCCGGCTGGCTGAAGGTCCGGTTGAAGTGGATTCAGATGTAGTGCTGGGATTCTTGGTCAAAAGATGATGTCATAGTTATTATCCAAGTGGCTTGCAAAGTGGGATAGCCTGCAATTGACATGGTGAGACTTTATAAGTACATTAAACAATAAATGAAATAAAAACTAATGAATTATTTAATCTACCTAAAACTACTACATATAAAGCAAGTAAATAAAAGGGTTAGAAAATAGGTTGCATCCCATTAAGCGCTTATTTATAGTCATTAGCTTGAATTATTGTTTGGTTGCTTTACGGCACTCTAAATAGTACTTTGGAGGACTTTTTTTGCTTGCATCTATTGACTTTGCACCATTTTTCGTTTATTCTCAAAATTTTGAATTTGTGCTCCTCATAAAAATAGAATTTTAGTGTAGCACCTTGCTCGAACACAACAACAAAAATTTCAACTTCTTCATCGACCTTGATCACAAAATCAATTTTAGAAGAAAGATGAGAGTTGGAGAATTGCTTGTCTAACTTGTGCTTTTGTAATCTCTGAGGAGATGAGATCGGAAACTCATATGGTTTGGTAGGAACGATTGCCTTAACCTGTGGTGTACCTAAACTCTCTTTAATATCTGTTGTCTACTTAGTCTATTCCACGTGTTCCTAATCAGTGGACGTTACCTTTTCTTTATTTGCAAATGGCATATTTACATGAATTTCTGGTAATTGAACCTCACTTCTGGTAGTAATAGCCATAACATTTTATTTGGTATTCACCTCTGTATTGTTTGGCAACATATCTGCACTCTCTGCCTAATATAGCAACTGCCATCTGACCCATCTGTATTTCCAAATTTTTTATTGAAGCGCATTGATTTTGAAAATTGATCTCTGTCTGTCTCATAAACTAATAAGTTTTTTCAAGAAATTTACCTAGAATGTCTTCTAGTGAAGTTCTCGTTTCGACTACTGAAACTGAGGACCTTGGGGTCTGATATTATTGTAATTATCCTTCCAAGAAAATTTTGGATGATTTGCGATGAATTCTCCAACAAGCACGTTGTCCTCATCAATCTTAGAACTAGCCTCATATATCGCTATATTGGCATGCTGCATTGCAAGGAAATCACCAAAAAGCATGTTGTCCTCATCAATTTCAGAAGTAGCCTCATATCTCGCTATATTGGCATGCTGCATTGCAAGAAAATCTCCAAAAAGCATGTTGTCCTCATCAATTTCAGAAGTAGCCTCATATCTCGCTATATTGGCATGCTGCATTGCAAGGAAATCTCCAAAAAGCATGTTGTATTCATCAATCTCAAAAATTACATCATATCTTTCTATATTAGCCTGGTGCATTACGATAAAATCTCCTACAAGCATATTGTCCTAGTCAATACTAGATTGGCTCTGGATGATTTGTGGACTCATAAAGTCTCCAATTAGCATATTGTCTTCATTGATCTCCTGGTATTCTATTTTGTGTTGTGGTCTGAAAAAAAGAAAAATTGAAACTGAAATAAACTAAAAATAATAATAAAAAAATAAAAAAAATAAAGTTCGAATTAGTGTTAAAATAACTGAAAAATAACTAAAACTAAATCCTCGGAAACTGTGCCAAAAACTTTCCAGTGATTGTATGTCTTTAATATTCCAAGTATACTGATCGCTCAATTAATAAAGTGGATGTTGAATCCAATTATCGTACTCACAGAGATTTAGATAACTCAATTTCAATTATACTAACCTTAACCAAATCTAATGAACTTAAGAAAATTGATGATTAAGAACTAATTAAACTATAAACTAAGAACAATTAACTAATTATAATTCAAGAAAATAAGAGATTAAATTAAAGAAGAATTACTTGAAAATTGGAAAAGAAAAGAAAAGAAAAAGCGTACTAGGATCCTTAATCCACTTATACCCATTTCCTTTAAATTGAACCATTGAATTTGATAACATGATTTAATTATGAAGATCAATATTCCTAATTTGTTTAACAATCTCTCTCGAGTAGAATTAAACCTATCCTTATATGTGACCCGACTATATCTCTATGACGAACGCGAACATACAAGTATTAAAATTTGTGAATACTTAAAGATCACGTAAAGCATAGCGGTATATCTCTATCTCCTATCGGACTCTACGATAATTGATACTATGTATAACCTATTTTCCATTTTTCGAAGGTAAAACAAGCCACAAGAATCATACAACTATTGCGCACATAATTGTAGATGAAGAGAAATCAATATCAATTATTCAGAATTAAAAACGAGCTTAAATATCAATAACTTAGTTCAAAGAATTAAAGATTCATGATACAAATCTCACCATGATCCTAGCACTAAAATAAATCTAACCTAACATACTAAGAATAAGAAAATAAAAATAAAAATAAAATATGGAAGCCATCACCCAGATATGAAGAAAACTTGAGAGATAAGAAACTTGAACTTGATCATTGTTTTAATCTTGAAATGATGAATCTTGATCTTCGTTTCTTGTTTTTCTCTCTAAAATCGGCCTCTAAAACTCCACACTTGTTATGAGTTAAGAACTCATATTTATATGTCCATAATTGTGCCCTAAAATCTCCAAAAATCCTTAAAATCGTGGGCTGAAAGTTTCATAATTGCTTTAGAACTCAAAAAGGAAAAAAAATGACCCGCATGCATAAAAATAGCCTGTGCGATCACCCAGGTATGGGAATTTGTTCTCTACATTGTTGTTTGCTATTCTTTTGGCGCTCCCAAAGATTATCTCGCTTGATGAAATTAAAATTGCGCATTCAGTCCTCCATCTTCCCATTTTGTCTTCTTTTGTCCTCATCACTAACTTCCAAGATGGTCCTTCAAGCTTCAAATGAATATAATTTGATCCTCATACTTTTGAAATATCTTCCAATTTATTGCTATTTTTATCCATTCTTCTCCAATTGCTATTTAACAGGTTCAAAACTGAAATATGAAGAATAAAACACCAAATTAAGTATAAATTTAATAAAATGACGGAATAAAGTTTAGTTTAAAAGTCCGAATAAGTGCACAAAATACACTTATCAACAATGTCTAAATATTTTCTTCTCCAATGTATTCTGTTTTGAACCATATTATGCTGACATGACAAAAATAAAAACAAACATTTTCAAAGCTATTGTTCAACTCTAGAAGGCTAGTCTAACATGCTGACTCAGCAATTGTGGAAAAAAATGGCGGGTGATGAAGAAAACGAAGAGACCAACGACATCTACCACACAAAAGAAATTGGGGAAAATTTTTCTCCGGATAGAAAAATCAGTCCCAGCGGAAGCAAAACAAACAACTGTAGCAAAATCTGTAATATTATAAGCTGGATCCAAATAAGCAGGGGCAGTTTCTTTGACTCCAAAAGCCTCAGAGATGAAGTCTGTTGGAATCTGGCCATTGGAAAACCTTCCGGTGGCTTTGCCACCATTAAAATCACGACCATGAAGCTTGAAATTACTTTTTAGAACCGTCTGAATATTTCCAGGAATAAGTAAGATACAATAGGGATATAATAATTGGGGAGATTATTTGCCATTTCTATTTGCAGGATTTCAGATAGCATAATGCCGTTAGAAAGGAGAATTATTTATTTATAATTTGAAATGAAGTTGAAATTGAGATTTTATGAGAATCGAACACAAGAGCTTCAATTTTGGTAAGATGCTGCAATCAATTTTGTTACGATATTGCAATTCAGTTATATAATATATTTTGTTTTAGTTTTATTTAAAAAATTAAATGCCACATAAGCAACACTATTGGGTTGTAGACATAATGCATTGGAAATGATTTTGAACCTCAGTGTCTATTTATTAGATATTTATGCTATGGATAATAGAAGTCTAAATAGCACACTTTTGTTCACATCCACATTGTAATACTGGAGATGCTCTTAGTCTCAACACCAACTAGATATCTTGCACAAAAAATTATGCACTCTTCAATCAGAGAATATAAAACATCACAAGATTTAATTTTTTTTTTTTAAATTTGCTCTTTGAATTTTTTTTTTAAATAACTCCGTGTTTAATAATTTATATGGTTTAAGATTTTAGATTCAGCGCAAAAAATAGTCGAATAACTCTTATCATAACTTTGATAAACAAAACTTAGATTTAGTGAAAATTTTCTCAAATTATAGTTCATAAATGTCCTCGTTGAAATTCTTATCAAATATTATAAACTTCGTGTATTAATCAACTCTAAAATATGTTTACCTAATAGTCGTTATTTATTGAAGAACTTCATTATAAGAGCCATCTTCAATTCTATAATAAAAAGCAATACTATTTAGAAAAAGAAAAAAAGAAACCACAAAATTGATTTGAGTAATAAACAAAGACAAGATCGAGCTGAATTTGTGTAGAAGAATATTACATTACAGGATGAGATGGGCTCAATAGTGTAAAATAGTATTAAGAAAGAAAAAACTTTTCTTCTCTCTTTCCTAAAGTAAGTACGCAGTAGCTAATCTGACCTGCTTCTTCTTTTTCTTTTTCATTTTTCTCATCTACTGACTGAAACCAATCGAATTCAGGGTCCGTCTAATGCTTCCATCGGTCGACTTCCGTCGTCTTTGTCTATTCCGTTTAGGAATGGGCTTATGTGAGGATAAGGCCGAACTTTTATCCTTAGTCAAGCTCGGAAGTACTTCCACTCATATGAGTTCGAGGATTCAACAAGAGAAAGAAGAGCTAGCGACTCTAACGAATCTAATGCTGCCCACTCAAGCTAAAAGCTAGTCGAACTAAGCCTGTCTTTCTCGTAATTAGGAGAAGAAGGCCTACGGGTGCGTTCTTGGCTGGGCCACACTCTTAAGATTAAGCTTTCCCATCTCTCACAAAACCTTTAAGTAGAGTGAGTTCCCTTGGGAAAGCTACCTTCTGTTGGGGCTCTTTCCTCTGTTCTTTTTAATATACACTAAACCGAAAGTCTTGGTTTCTCCGACATGTGAGTAGAAGCGCTGTGCATTCGCTTTCCACTTACTTAAACAAAGCGGCAAGGGTGGTCGTAGACCAGGATGATTGTCAAGCCAGTAAGCATGGATCCTTCTTTCGTGTGTTCCAACCTCCTTTTTGCTGCTTTCACTCGGCCAAAAACGGTTGCTATAAAAGAAAGCTTCCTCCCTTCGAAAGATGGGACACACCCTATCCACCTTGTAAATCGTTAGAAAGATGTCATATCGACTTTCTACTTAATTAATTAGCCATCACCGAGCTGAATACTAAATAAGTTCGACTTAGACCTCCTCAGAACTGAAGAAACATGACCACATATTTCATTTGAATGAAAGCCATTTCTTTCCCAAGACACGCTTTTGGACTAGCATGAAACACCGAAAACTCGAAAGTGCTCGCCGTTTTCAGGACGAGGGACTCATTGAACCATTGGTTCGTTCGGAACTAGTACCGGTTCTTCTCCCACACAACTCCTCCATTCTCCATTGCCGTATTGAAAATAGGTCACCCTATTTCCTTTATTCACAGGTGTACCATCATGGAACATATCATCTTTTGAGTGGACTCGACTTGAGGAATGAGCTAATCATTTGTAATTTTGTATTATTAATTTTATTAGGCCAATGTGTTCAATTGTCTTTCATTAAATTGATAGTGGGACATACTTGGCTATTAAATTACATATTTAAAAATTAAAAAATTGATATTAGGGGGGACAATTTTCATTTCATTAAGTAAAAATTGATATTGGAGGACAAAGTTTCTTAGAAAAATTTTGTCTTAGAAAGTTAGGGGGTCCAAGACCCCCCTTACCTCCGCCCCTATTACAATTGCTATCAAAGCAGACACTCTCTTGAAGATGACCATATTGTAGATGAGACGGCCTAAAATGAGTTACAAATGTTGCAGATGAGACAATTTAAAATAAGTTACTTATATAGATAGTGAAGTTACTTAGATTGAATATACATTATTATAATTGTTCCCAACTCATAGATGTTTAATACCACTTGTTGTGCATAGCCAATACAATCATATAATTTAGCACATTAGAAGCATATTAATTAATATATATTACTAATTAATTATTGATATGATTAGAAAAAAAAAATTAAATTTTGTGTATCGTATTGTACAGTTTTGTTTAATAATATATCAAACGTGCATTAAAAAATGATTCAAGGACGGAGATATAAACACGTGTTATTAAGATGTCAAAAACCAAAGAGGAGGTGTATGTAGCTTAAAAAGTTCAATTTTTTTTCTTGTTTTACAAAAATGATTTTTATCTACGTGATACTACAAAATTAAGTGGATGTTTTCTACTTATTAACACTAACGATAATGATAAAATGCTTATATTGAAAATTGATCCTTTTAATAATATTCACTATAAAAGCTCGACATTCACCTGCTACCGCTATTAATAATATCCACAACTAGGGATGGCAAAGGTCAGCTTGGCCCTTGCCTTGAGCTCGGTCAAGCCCATGGCACGTGGGCCACACGGGCATGTCCACATGTGAAATTTTTAATTTTAAAATTTTTTTAGTTTAAAAAGTTAAAAAAAAAAAAAGAAATGAGTTATGATAAAATTGACATTTTTGTAAGTGGAGAATATGGAAAGTTTAACGGGTATTTATAGGAAAAAAGAGGAAATTGCCAATACGTCATCCATATGTGACTTATTCTAAATTAGGTCCAAACACTTTTCAAAATTGTGAATAAGTCATATTAATTCATCTAATATCGTAATTACCCATGTAATCCTTTAAACAAATTTAAACCAGATTTCATCAACGCACGCACCCGCCCGCGCACCTCGAATTGAACAAGATTCTAATTCACAAGCTATCATTAACAATTTTGTTCTCTCGATCTTCCTGTCGACGATCACATCACTGGCGCACCTCGTCGTCGGCATTCGTGAGTTGCCGCCGGCTACAAACTTCTACTTTGTTTTCGCAAGTGATTATTTCAAGAATTTCATGGTTTTTCAGTGTTATTTTTCTTCTCAATCATGGAAGGTGGCCTGATTTTATTTTGTAAGTATATTTCAGACACATTTACCATAAAAGTTATTGCTGGTGGGGATTTTAATGGTGTTTTGCAAAAATTGTGTGATAATTAGAGTTCATTAGAAGTTGACAATATTTATTGTGTTATTCTATTCCTGGACATGATAGGTATTTTCTAAGGAATGAAGAAGAATTTAGGAACATGGTTTTATTGATTTTTGCGTTTGAATTGAAATTTGTTGATATTAGTGTTTCAGACTCTAAAACAGTATCACTTGATTGTAAAACAGTATCACATGATTGTGATATTATTTTTGAAAATGATGGAACTACCATAACTACATATTGTTCTTTAACAAATAGTAGGGCATTACTTTCATCTAGTTGGTCAAAAGTAATCACTCATATTGGACAGAGGTTCGAGAGAGGTGTAGCTGAATTTAGAGATGCTTTATGCAAATATTCGATTGAGTGAGGATTTAATTTTGATTACATGAGAAATAACAATAGTAGGGTAGAGGCGCAATGTTCAAACAGATATTCTGATGATTGTAAGTGTTATGTTTGTGCAACAATATCAAATGTTAGCGATTTTTGTTACATACGAAAGCTTGTGAATGAGAATAGTTGTCCTATAGTATTGGTGAAAGAAAAAAAAGTAAGAGATAAGTTGTAAGGTGATTTCTAGTTTGATTGTTGATATATTGAGGGAGAAACCAACATTGTGTTCTAACGACTTTGTTTTACACTTTTTAACAAGTTACTATTACACGATAAGCTATGAGAAGGCTTGAAATGTGTTGGAGAGAGCGAAGGGATTGAATTTTGGTGATGCATCTGAATTTTTCAAGCAGTTACATTGGTATATTAAGGCTGCAAGGTCATTTAATCATGAAAGTCATATTGATTTAGAGGTGGACCAAGTTTCCAAAAGATTCCAAAGATTGTTTGTTTCTTACCATCCATGCATTCATGGGTTTAATCATTGTTGTCTCATGTTGTTTATCAATGGAACATTTTTGAAAAAGAGGTTCAAAAGTATCTTGTTGTCTGCAACCGCTAAGAACGACAACAAAGGTAAGATACTGTTTTTATGTTATTTTGTGATATGATTTATAAGATCCCGTTAGATACTATTTTTCTATTATTTTGATATTAATATTTTGTGCAGGCGTATATCCGCTTGCTTATGCCGTTGTAGATTTTAAGAGCTACGATAATTGGTTGTGGTTCTTGGAATGTCTACGTAGTATTGTTTAGAGTACTCGGGAGCTTACATTTGTGTCTGATCGGAATGTTGGGTTAATGGAAGCGTTGCGTAAGGCATTCCCTACATCAAATCATTTTTTTGTTTACAACACCTTAAAGAAAATTTGAGAGATAAATTCAATAGTGGTGGCTTCTCAAATAGTTATAGAGAGCATATGGTCTGGTTGTTCCAAAAATGTGCGCATGCTCCAACAATTACATTATTTAACTAGAATTTAGAGGTATTGAAACAAAGAGAAGGGGTGGAGTTATTGATCAATGGTTTCTAGATGGGTTACCATTTGAAAATTGGTCGAATGCTCATAGTGTTGGATGTCGATATGGAAAGATGTCATCAAGTGCAACTGAGTCTGTCAATGCATGGATAGTTGACTGTAGGTGTTTGTCCATAACCCGAATGGTTGACATGTTGAGACGGGGGCCGGAGGAGGGAAGATATATTGTTCAAAGGTTTCTAGATGGGTTATCATTTGAAAATTGGTCGAACGCTCATATTGTTGGATGTCGATATGGAAAGATGTCATCAAATGTAGCTGAGTCTGTCAATGCATGGATATTTGACTGTAGGTGTTTGTCCATAACCCGAATGGTTGATATGTTGAGGATAAAGCTGATGAACATGTTTGTTACGAGAAAAACTAATTCTGGTAATATTATGATACTGTTTTATTTTCTACATACTGTTTTATTTTTTACATGATTCTATTTTATTTTATATATGATACTGATGTAGGTGAGTGGACAAGGGTTGTCTGCCCGAAGATGATAGAGAAATTGCAGGGATATGCAGATGAAAGTCGATTATGGAATATCAAGCGGTCTTCCGAAATAATTTTTGAAGTTTTTTCAGATCCTTCGGTTTCTGTGGATATCTACAAGCATATGTTCTTGTTCCCAATGGCAGCTGAATGAGTTTCCATGTGTGCATGCAGTCGCTGCAATTAATAGGTCTGGAAGGTGCATTGATGAATTTGTTGATTATTTTCCACAAGTCCTATGAAGAAACTATACATCCCATTCATATGTCAATAAGGTTGGAATTTGAAAATTCTGCCGAGTTTGACATTTTGTCTCCACCTACGAAGAGACAACCTAGAAGACCTAAAAAGATGTGAATTAGATCAAGGGGCGAACAAGTGCAGATGATACGATGTGGAAGGTGTGAAAAGTTGGATAATCACAATAAGAGCACTTGCAAGGAGTCATTGGCCTAAGAGCTTGTTCCCGTAATGGATATTATTCTTTCTTTTTTAAATATATAGGAATACAATTGTCTTGTAATCATTTGTTGGTTGAATTTATGAAAGCAACATTTATTTTCACAAAATAGTATCACAAAATGTTTATATTAATAAAACAGTTTAACAAAATAGTATCACTAACAATATCTCATTAAGAACATTACGTTGCATTACAATATCACAAATTACTATATTCTCCGGTGTTTATAAGAGTCATTGGCCTAAGGGCCTTTTCTCGTGAAGGATATTATTGTTTCTTTTTAAAATTTTTTGATGGAGAGATATTATTTTTCAATATACAGTAACACAATTGTCTTGTAATCATTTGTTGGTTGAATTAATGAAAGCAATATTTATTTTTACAAAACAGTATCACAAAATGTTTATCTTAATAAAATAGTTTAACAAAACAATATCAAAAACAATATCTCATTAACAGCAGTGTGTTGCAATATAGTATCACAAATTGTATTCAGTATCACTACAAATATAATTTACAGAATCAAACCCAAATTCTCAACTAGAAAATCTATTCATCTAGAAATGTTTCCATCTAAAATCTATTTATTCATCTACAACGAAATTCCTGATAAATTGAGAAACCATATTTGCTTTATATTGTCTCACTTCCTTCATTGTAATGGTTTCTTCTATCTCTTCATTATTTTCCAGTCTCTCCATTACATGGAAAACATGTATTCCACAATTGACACTGCAAAATAAAATTCAAAAACATATAGTAAATGTCGGTGTGCATAGTCATTTAAACACAAGATAATACAAATAGGGAGTTTCAAGGAGTAGTCGCTTCTTACGTCCTAATGTGTTGTTGCGGACAATTATCGTAGTAGATCAATAAATGATTGAATTATTCTTCTTTGTACTCAACAGTATTTGTAATGAGAGATTTCATAAACACAGTTCTTTTTGTTTGCTCTCAACATATTCTTTCTACACGTATTTGGAAAAAAACAACAATGTAAAATCTTAGACTTGTATTTTAAAACTTACTATAAAAACAGTATATAGCACTATAAAAATTCATTATCTTACCAATATCCTAGCATCCTCAATATATCTGCTTGATGTCCTATCTCTTGACAAATTGTTGATGTAATGTATCCATTGACCTGCCTCTAAGTCGAATGTGAGTAGTGTCCAATGGTTTGGAACTACGTTAGATCCTTTTCCTCCATTTGCGTTCATCGGGAACAGCAAAAGTTGAGGCTGCCTAGTGTTATAGAGGTGTTCCAATATTATGTCAATTTTTTGTGATCTTGGAATTGCTAGTATTCAAGTATAATATTTTTAATAGAATTAAGTTTGTAATTGAAATGTTTATGTTGAAATTAAACAATTCACCCAACATAAAGAATCAAAAATAACAAATCTTGTGTTGTATGTGCTGTCTACAATTAGGTCATTGGCCTTTAAAATTTTCCCGTACGCATCAATTACCTATAGATAAAGTATCATAGTTATGTTTTGTATACTTTTATAATTTTGGTGATCTTGGAATTGCCAGTATTCAAGTATAATATTTTTAATAGAATTAAGTTTGTAATTGAAATGTTTATGTTGAAATTAAACAATTCACCCAACATAAAGAATCAAAAATAACAAATCTTGTGTTGTATGTGCTGTCTACAATTAGGTCATTGGCCTTTAAAATTTTCCTGTACGCATCAATTACCTGTAGATAAAGTATCTAGTTATATTTTGTATACGTTTATAATTTTGGAATACAATTTTTACTTTTTACAATCTTACAGTATTCGATATTGACTCATCCCGAAGAATATCAAACAAATCCCCCAATGTCACAAAGCAAAATTTTGTTCTGGTCGGCTTGTAAACCATCGCTCTCTAATATAACACAGCATTAATCAATGAAACAGTATCACAATTTCATAAGTAAAACAGTATTTGAAACAGTATCACAATACCATAAGTAAAATATTCAGTAATTGAAATAGTATCACTATCAAAACATCAACAATTAGTGTATGGAAGAGACTTATGATGGGATTCTGCTTTTCTCGATCTTTACGATCTTCTTCTTGTCAGCTGCACTCAACTGTTTTGCTGTCAACTATTTTGTATTGATTTTGGTTGGTACTTTGTTTGCTTTCCTCATTTGAAGATCGAGAAGGTCATCAACGTTGATGATAGTATTGTCATCCTCTTCTTCTTGCACCTGAGATTTAGCCTTTTTACCCTTTGCAACTCTTTTTTTCGGAGGAGAGTAGGTGAAATCGTCAGCCTTCTTTATTTTTCTTTCCTTTTTTTCTTTTATTCTTTTAACCATTGAAGTTTTGTTTGTTGAATCTTTTGTTTTTTGAATCTTTTGTCATTCAAAGGTTGAGTGACTTCATGTACTACCTTTTTAGTCAGCTCATTTACAAGTGAGATATTCTCTTTTTCCAATGATCTGTTCTCACGTCGATTGGGTCTTCATTTTTACATAGAGAAGAAATTAGGTATTCAAAGATGTCCTTTGACCAATTGTAAGTCTTGATCATGTGGACATCTTCAACGTACTTGATATATCCCCAGCTCAAATTCAGGGATTCATTTGGCACAAAAAATGATGCCACTAGAAGAGTGTCATTAACCTAGAAATATCGTCGATGTCTTCTTTGTTGTTTCCATTTGTTGCAGCTCTTAACTGTGTAGATATTATAGTTTTGGTCAATCTACGACAACCTTTAAACATTCCTTGGGAGAAATCTGAAATCGATGCTCGCTTTTGTTTTTCAACCACCATCAGATTTTCACCATCGACGATGCCAAATATACCCTTCACATAGATAAAACTAAGAGATTGAAACAGTATCATATGTTGAAACTTTGTCATAATAAAATAGTATCAAAGATAAAAACATGGTATAGTATACAAATGCACATTATCTAAATAAAAACAGTATCATAGATAAAACTAAGAGATTGAAACTTTGTCATAATAAAATAGTATCAAAGATAAAAGTATGGTACAAGTATACCAATGCACATTATCTAAATAAAAATAGTATCATAGATAAAACTAAGAAGTTGAAACAGTATCATATGTTGAAACTTTGTCATAATAAAACAATGTCAAAGATAAAAGCACGTTATAAGTATACTAATACACATTATCTAAATAAAAACAATATCATAGATAAAATTAAGATATTAAAACAATATCATAGGTTGAAATTTTGTCATAATAAAACAATATCAAAGATAAAATTATGGTATAAGTATACCAATGCACATTATCTAAATAAAAAAAATATCATAGATAAAACAGTATCAAAGATAAAACAGTATCATAAATAAAATTAATAGATTGAAACAGTATCATATGTTGAAACTTTGTCATAATAAAACAGTATTAAAGATAAAAATACGGTATAGTATACCAATGCACATTATCTAAATAAAAACAGTATCCTAGATAAAACTAAGAAATTGAAATAGTTTCATAAGTTGAAACTTTGTCATAATAAAAAAATAATATCAAAGATAAAGCATGGTATAAGTATACCAATGCACATTATTTAAATAAAAATAGAATCATAGATAAAACAGTATCATAGATAAAAATAAGAGATTGAAACAGTATCATATGTTGAAATTTTGTCATAATAAAACAGTATCAAAGATAAAAGTATGTTATAAGTATACTAATGCACATTATCTAAATAAAAACAATATCATAGATAAAATTTAGAGATTAAAACAGTATCATAGGTTGAAACAGTTATAATAAAACAGTATCAAAGATAAAAGTATAGTATAACTATACCAATGCACATTATCTAAATAAAAAAATATCATAGATAAAACTAAGAGATTGAAACAGTATCATATGTTAAAACTTTGTTATAATAAAACAGTATCAAAATAAAAATATGGTATAGTATACCAATGCACATTATCTAAATAAAAATAGTATTATAGATAAAATAATATCAAAGATAAAACAGTATCATAGATAAAACTAAGAGATTGAAATAATATCATATGTTGAAACTTTGTCATAATAAAATAGTATCAAAGATAAAAACAAGGTATAAGTATACCAATGTACATTATCTAAATAAAAATAGTATCATAGATACAATAGTATCATAGATAAAACTAAAAGATTAAAACAGTATCATATGTTGAAACTTTATTATAATAAAAGGAAAATTGACGCAAATGGTCCCTAACGTATGACATTAGTGTGCAAATGGTCCCTAACCTTTCATTTTTGGCAAAATGGTTCCTAACCTATCTATTTAGGTGCGCAATTGGTCCTTTTTTACGGATTCCGTTAAAAATTCGTTAAAAACGTATCATTTAGGTGCGCAAATGGCCCCTCTCATTATTTTTTTGTCTTTATTATTGAGGGGGTAAAATTGTCAAGTTACATTTTTTTTTTTCTTTCAATTGGTGCAAATGGTCCGTAACCTTTACCTTTGTTTTTTGGCGCAATTGGTCCCTAACCTATATGTTTTAGTGCGTAATCGGTCCTTGATAAAAAAATACAAAAATATCCTTAGTTTTATTGAAGAAATTTGCAATTGGAATCCTAACCTTTGTAAAAAGTAAAAATGGGTCTGATATTTTAATTTTTTTTATTAAAAATTAAAAGAAACTAACAAATAAAAGTTTCATTTAATTTTTAATAAAAAATTAAAGTATCGGACCCATTTTCACATTTTACAAAGGTTAGGAATCCAATTGTAAATTTTTTAATTAAAACTAAGGATATTTTTTAATTTTTCATCAAATAAAGACCAATTACGCACCAAAACATATTTATTAGGGACCAATTGCGCCAAAAAACAAAGGTAAAGGTTAGGGACCATTTGCGCCAATTGAAAGAAACAAAAAAATATATAAATTGACAATTTTACCCTCACTAATAAAGACAAAAAAATGAGAGGGATCATTGCACATCTAAATGATAGGTTTTTAACAGAATCCGTCAAAAAGGACCAATTGCGCACCTAAATGATAGGTTAGGGACCATTCTGCAAAAAATTAAAGGTTAGGGACCATTTGCGCCAATTTTTCATAATAAAACAGTATCAAAGATAAAAACATGATCTAAGTATACCAATGCACATCATCTAAATAAAAACAGTATAAAAAATAAGACAGTATCATAAATAAAACTAAGAGATTGAAATAGTATCATAGGTTGAAACTTTGTTATAATATTTTACTATCATTAGAAACAAGGAAAAAATTGGCAAATAAAAACAGTATCATAGATCGAAAGAGTATCAAGCATTTTGCATGATTAAATAACATGTTCTAACAAAAATCAAAAAAAAATAAAATCACCAAAACATTAAAACCTAGTATATATTATCACGCTTTTCAAAGCCCTATATCACTTGTTCTGACAGAAAAACCTAACTCACAACAACTACATTATCAAAAAAATTACTAAAAAATTACCTTCGCCATAGAACATCGAACTGCTTTGTATGCGGTTATGATTTACCGTGAGAAGAATCAAACACGAAGAAGATGAAATTTTCTAAAATAAATGGAGGTTTTCGTAGTGGTTTACGTGTTTAAATGACGATTTTTGCAATTGGAGGGCATATTGGACTTTTGGCAATAAAGTATAACTTTAGTTGAATTAAGATTGTAACATATGACTTTTTAGCCCACTATGGCATTAACAGTTACCGACCCAAAATTTTCCCAAAAAAAGAGCTATTTGAAAAAGAAGAAGTTATATGACCAAATTAAACATGCCAATCCACGGGCTGGCCTGTTGGACTGGCTCGTGGGCCGGTCCAACAGGCTGGCCCGTGGATTTCAAGGGCTCTGCCCTTTTTTTTTCTTTAGCCTCGCCCGGGCCCGTCATTAGACGAGTCTTGGCCCATAACGGGTTGAGCTCATGGACGGCCCGACCATTTTGATATCCCTATCCACAATCATACGAGTTAGAGTTCAAATTCAAAATAATGAATAAATAAATAAAGAAAAAAAGAAAAAAAAGGAACAATAATGTTAGTTGACCATAGTAAATAAATAAATAAATAAATAGAATTATGAAAGAAAATCGCAAGTAATTTTCTGAAAGAAGGGAAACGAGTCGAATAAAATTTTTAATTGGATAGTGAAAGGAACTCTTGAATAAAAAGGTTTGTAGAGCCTTTGGCCCCACTAAAATAAACGCAGGTGATGTGTTTCCTAAAAGTATAAAGTATTTCAATTATTTATTTATTTATTAAATAAATGTCAAACATTTTTTTTTTGTTGACTGTCGCCTGTATTCTATCAAAACAAACATGTCGGCTGCATAATCTTCCTATAATACGTTTAAGTTTTTTTGTTTATATTACATTAAATTTGAAAAATTTTGAAATTTTTAATTGATGATAGAAACGAAGATAGTTGCTATATTTTATCTGTCAATAGTGGCGCATTTTGGTGCATCCGTCTCAATGATTCACCCGCCTCATCGGCTCGCGAGTCCCGATGGTCTCATAGCTCGCCTCTTAGATCTAGATAGTGATTGTCCAACCGTTGTTGACTCACTCCAACCCACCATCCACTAAGTGATAGTTACTACTGACGATTGAGAAGCTATAACGTCCATCATTAGCTCTGATTAACGAGGGAGGTAAAATGGCACCCTGTCATTAAAGATAGTGACACGTGTCCCTCATGATAACTCTTATAAATAGAGGTAAATCCACCAGGTAAGACAAATAACTCTTATATTTTACATAACTATTATGCATAGTTAACTTCATCACCTACTGATTATTATAGCGGAGTGGGCACAGAGGATAAAAGCCCCGCCATTTTTTGCAGTTTTCCACCATTGTCACCACCGCTATTGGAGGAAGAGAAAAACCTTTGTCATCATTAATCAAGTTCAAAATCGTTTTTTACCTAATATTCGGTTGAATATAAATCGTCTCTCTTCAAAGTAAGGTTGCAAAATTGACTTTTCAACATGTTGGCTCATATTATTAAGTTAAAGTGCCATGTAATTGGGACGGAGATGGCCGCGTTGTCTAAAAGGCCAAGTCAAACATCATGAATTGAAAAAGAGCATAACTTACAAAATTTAAGTTGCAAATGCCTCTTTGATAAAGAAAAGACTTAAATACTTTCGTCAGTAAAATCTGTTAACAAATAGTCACTTAGCAGATTGTTAACATATGGTATCTTAATCGACCTTAGCCGACCATGGGTTTGTTAAAACCCGTTTACACCTATTAAACTTGTTTTTTCAATTAACCTACTTCAAATGGACTCAAATTTACACAAATTTTAATGCAAAAATCACAATTTATACTCAAATGTATACATATTTTTATGATTTATACCATAAAATCTACAATATTTTTTTTAAAAAACAAAATAGAATAAGCGGGGGGAAAAAAGACAAGAATATATTTAGTAATTTGCTTGTAAAAATGGGTCAATGACTATTCACATAAATTGGCCAAGTTTCTCGACCATTTACTACTATTCCCACGACAAAGATAGGGAGGGCAAGACCGGATTGTAATCTGGTTCCACCGGAGAAATCAAATTTTGAAGTACAAATTTTTATTTTTCACTAGCAGTCCAATTTTAAAGTCCAATTTTTTTTTTTTAAGAAGTAATAGCCCCTCTCCCAAAATCCTGACTCCACCCCTTCATATAATAATGGTACACCAATATAACCATGTTTATGTTAATTCTAACATATATTTTTCTCATGCTAAGTAATTGTAGGACACATTTACTAATTCTCTTGAAAAAGTAAAGTTTGTGGATGTTAAAGAAACCATCCCACCCAGCAGTCCATTTCTAGCCTTTTTTCTCCACCAATTACCATAACTTGTTAACCATCATTTTCCCCCAAGAAGATCCCAAATTTCGGCAAGCATAACCTATCTCTCCCTCCATTTTGAAATCATAAAAAAACATCCAACACTTCTGTCTTTTTACTCAAGAATTCAGTCCCATTATCCTGGCATTTTTCTTCTCATTTTGTTCCAATAAACTGCCCTTCCAGCACTCCCAAAAAAACCGCCCCTCCAACAACAAAAAATCGCCACCATAATCTCCTGAAGTTCTGTCCATCATCAGCCAACTTAAAGGTCTTTATTCTTTCCTTTTGCTATTGAAATTTCGGCCCCAGCAGTAGGAGTGTTAGGCTTGTTTCTTCTTCACATTTGTCAGCTGCCGTAAAACTCCAGCAAAAATCCTTTCTTTTTCCCTTCATTTTCGTGCAACAAGAAGCCAAAAATACTCTAGTATTTATTCATCTTTTTCCTTCAGATTTTCAGCCAGCATATAGTCTCTATTTTCTATAATTTTAGTTACAAATTTTCCAGCACTTTTCCTCACGTCTGTCCAGATTTTTGGCCAATAGAAAAGGGACTTAACCTTGTTTCAACCTTTACAAAAGCTCCTTATATATACATCTATTTATAGCGTGTGGGTTTTGATTTTTTTGGAAGCTGGAAAAAAGATTTTCACCATCATAACTTGAACAGAAAAACTAATTTTTAAGGTAGTTTTACTTACTACTTTGAAATTATTTTCTTGATGATGTTTGAAAATTTTATTGTTATATAAATGCCATGAACATGATTTATGAAGGAATATTTTTACGGTGATTGAAAGAAATCACATATGCATGACGGTGATTGAAAGAAATCACATTTAAGACAATGGTGCCCGTTACCAATTTATGTTTCCCTATGTACGTTTAAAAATGATGGCATGTCACATTTATATTTCCTTATAATTTTTCCACATGTTTTATGTATTACTATTGAGTGTTTATTATGAAATACTCACTCACAAAACAAACATATTTTCAAATTGAATTGGTTTGCATTGATGCAATAGAGTATGGTAGCGAGTATGTCGTAGAATTTTCTTTTTAGTTTAAGTTTCGACGTCGAGATGATCGAGTCAATTATGATATAAATACGGTATTTTTAAGTCTTTGATTCAGTATTTAATTATGTAATATTTATGGAAAACGAGATGTAGGATTCTTTGCCGTTAAAAGTTTTAAGTTAGAAATGTCTAGTTTCATTTTTCTGAAATTTTCAGCTTATTGTCCCTATTTTGAAAAATCATAACTTATGCTACGGTTGGATTTTTTGAGTAAAATTAGTGGATATGGAAAGCCCTATATGTGGTTTAATAAAATCAATTAGATTCACTTAGAAATTCCATTGTATAAATTTATTATGAATATTTTAGCGGGCTACCTTAAAGCATCGAGTACAGTTTTTTAAGCAACATCGGCTATCATTTTCACCTACTAAATAAAGTAGCTAAGGTTTAAAATTTGACCATGTTGTATTCGGCAGACCCAAGTATCAACAGTTAAATTTTGAAATTTTTGAAATTCGTTTGAATGGTCAAATAAATTGTGGCGACACCCATCACGATATAAGCAAAACTATGGAAACCTGAAGAAAAATCAAAATTTCCTTGCACGCTTGTTGTCTTCTAAAAAAGTTATATTTTTAATACCATTCAAGGGCACTGAAAATATTATTTGGCGTTGTCAAATATATTTTAAAGATTATTTTAGTAACCCTCCAGGTTGATAAAATATGGGGCATTTACACCCTTTTTATAAATTGGAGCTAAATCCACCCACCTCTTTTTAAATCCCTCACCTTTTTATTGCATTTAACCCTTCAATTGTTGTTTGAAAGTGATAATAATGTATATTGCATATATTAATATTATCATTTTCAAACAACAATTAGAGGACCATCTATAATAAAAAGGTGAGGGATTTAAAAAGAGTTGGTACATTTAACGGCAATTTATAAAAAGGAGGGTAATTGAATTAAAAAGGAATTAAAGAGTGGGGTGGGGCAATGGCGCGATTCTTGAAAAAAGGGAAGAGGAGGGGGGGGCGGGGGGGGGGTGTTAATTTAATTGATGTTGCCCAAATTTCGGACAACACACAATCTCTCTCAACTCATATTAATCTATACTAATTCTAAAATTCCTTAAAAGGGATAAACAATTTTGGACAATTTTACCCTCATATATTACAACTTTGGACTATTTTACCATTCTACATTAAATTAAAAAATTCAAAACCCTTTCATCTCCCAAACTATTTTACCCTTCTACATTAAATTACCTCCTATATTAAATTAAAAAATCCAAAACGCTTTCATCTCCCGAACTATTTTACCCACCTACATTAAATTAAAAAATTCAAAACTTTTTCATCTCCCACCATTATTGAACAAAATAAGTTGTTTGAGACATTTGAACAATTTATATTCAGTTTTTTTTCCACTGCGGAATACAAAAGATATGCTCTAAAAGGGAGAAACAATTTTAGACTATTTTATTCTCGTACATCTAAAAGTCTAGAAAATGGAGAAATATTTTTGGACGAATACGTCCTCATTAATATTTTATATTTCCTAAATTGTCCTTCAATTAATATTATAATTAAATTCTGAAAATAATAATTGTAACCACATTTAGTCATTGGAAGTTGAAAATTGTAAATCACCATTTATTATATTTAATTACTGGATTTTGATATATATCTATTGAATTGTGACAATAGATTTGGTTGGTTACAAGATGAATATTTATTTACCTTCCACTAACAATGTATTCAACTTATTTTAAGCTTAATTTGAAGTTTAAGGTTACTTCATTTAAATGTAATTATGTAGTTTGTAAGTCCATAAAAAATTCATTTGAAAATTTATGTGTTGTGATCATGGTTTTTGTTAATAATCGATTATGAGTGCTCTATTTTATTTTATTTTATTTTTCTTTTTAACTTCAATAATTGATACAAATCTCATTTCTATTATTCTTTTTATGTTTTTGAATTGAATTGTTATCAATTGTTTAAACTAATTTTTCTTCACTATTTATACCCCAGCATAAGTTGTTTAAATCATTAGAATATTTGGTTTTGGTAATATTACTTTACTTCTCCATCACCATTTGGATAAGTTCACGTGAAAACATGTGAGCACTAATTGTGCAAATGAGATTGTTTAATTTTGTCAATTTTCTGATGTAAATGTTATTTTGTTTTATTTTATATACTGATTTATAAATCTACCTAGAATTGCTAACTTGAGGTGCTACGAGCCTAAATTACATGTGATATTTTGGATTAAAGTCTCTTCATAGTTGAAGAGTTATACTAAATTACAAATATTTGTTATAAGTCATTTGCCATGTTATAAAGCAAGGAGATTCAATGGATATGAGTGCTCGATATATTTAAGAATGTATACTATTTTTAAATCTTTCTGTTTGCATTCTTTAATTGACATTATTTGATTATATTACAAATCTTAAACAATAGAGTTTCATACTCTCACTGGTTACATAATTGTAAAAAGTACTTTGTTTGTTTTTTATATATCTAAATTGAAATGAATATATTGATTGGTAGTTAAAATAAATATTAATCATTATTACATACAAACATGGCTAATTTGGCATTTGAATATTGTAACGAACGGTTTATTGCACCGTATTTTTAATGTCAGATTTTTGTATGTTAATGCAGTATTAAAGTGAATATAATTATTTGAATATTTGAATAAAAATTTAACTTACAATACGTTACTAAATTACGTGCAACGCATACATACTAGTACTAATCTAAAAGAGGCTTAAATGGAGAAACATATTTAGACAAATATGTCCTCATTAATATTTTATATTTCTTAAATTGTCCTTGAGTTAATGTTATAATTGAACTCCTAATTTAGCATCTATAACCACATATTGTCCTTAGAGCATCTCCAACAAACTCTTTAAACCTAGATTACTCTTTAATTTAAAGAGCCAACGCTTAAAATTTTGCTCCAATAAACTCTCCAATTTAACATTTTAATTTAGAGAGTGGGTTTGACTCTTCACATTTGGAAAGCCAAACTCATTCTCTATTATTAAATGCATTGAAATAATTTCAATTTTTAATACTTGATCTGTTGGTTTTAATTAAATAATATATACAAATTTGGAGGAAAACATATGATAAAAAAGAGAAGAAATGAAAATATATTAAACGCTTTTTGAAAAAAGTAAAATAAAGAGTATGAAAATAAAGTAGCTATTGAAATGTTTAAAAAAAAATTGCTCTTTAAATTTAATGATGCTTTTTAAAATACTAAAGATGCTCTTTAAATATACATAATATGTTGTAGATGCTCTTAGAAGTTGAAAATGCTAAATCTCTATTTATTATATTTAATTACTAGATTTTGAAAATATTTTCTTTGAATTATGAGAACGGATTTGGTCAGTTACAAGATTAATAGTAATTGACATTCCACCAATAATTTATTCAGCTTATTTAAGGTCTAATTTGAAGTTTATGATTGTTTTATTTGAAGGTAATGATGTAGTTTGTGATGTTCATAAAGATTTCATTTGAAGATTTGTATTTGTGATTGTGGTTTTTGTTAGTTAATGTGAATAATCCTCTCTCAATGCTCTTCTTTTTTTAAAAAAAAAAAAAAATTGCGTTGGACTGAAGTATAAAGGTTACGGTGTATTTTTTTTAATTATTGTGCATGCTCATGCGTATTTGTATATTGTTTACATATCTAATTGACTTGCGATTTCAGATTTTCTAGACCAAAAAAACTTTGTGGGCTAACTTCAATAATGGTTTCAATCCACTACTGATAGATATTTAATTTCTATTATTCTTTTTTATGCTTTTGAATTGAATTGTTATCAATTTTGCTTAAATAAATTTTTCTTAACTATTTATGATCCAACGTGAATAAGACGTTTAAATCATTAGAATATTTAGTTTTGGTAATATTTCTCCATTACAATTTAGATAAGTTCACGTGAAGACATCTGGACACTGGATTGTGCAAATGAGAATGTTTAATTTTGTCAATTTCTAATTTAAATGTTATTTTGTTTTCTTTTATATATTGATTGATAAATCTACCTAACTTAAAGTGCTACGAGCCTAAATTGCATGTGATATTTTGGGTTAAAACTTCTTTATAGTTGGAGAGCTATATTAAATTACAAAAATCTATTATAAGTCATTTGCCATCTCATAAAGCAAGAAATTTAATGGAATTGAGTGCTCGATATATTTATGAACTTATATATACTATTTTTTATTCTTTTTGTTTGTATTTTTTAATTGACATTATTTGAATATATTACAGACCTTAAAAAATAGATGTTTAATATTGACCACACAATTGTAAAAACTTTGTTTGAATACAACAACAAACATTATATTTAATCGTATATTTTAGTGTCAGATTTTTGTATTTTAATGCAGTATTAAATTAAATTATAATTATTTAAATATTTAAATAAATATATATCTCACAACGTCATTATTAAATCACGTGCAACGCACGTTTTACATACTAGTGTACATAAAAGCCTATAAACCTTATGATTGAAGGGGGGTTTGGTTGTCCCTGCACGGCTGCACCAATATATTGAATAAACAATTTAGTAGGAGTCACATTCCATCCTTAAGCCTATGAACTTTAAGACTGAAGGGAGTTTGGCGTTAGTCTCCCATCCGAGCATATTAATAAACAATTGAATACAAGGAGAGGTTCAAATTCCATTCATAAGCTTATGAATCTTAAGATTGAAGGGAGTTTGGCGTTAATTTCCCCTGTACCCGAGTATATTGAGGTTTCGTTTGATTTTAGTTCAAATTTTGATAAAAAATTTAAGTCAAAATTAGCAATTAATTTTCACTTCACATTTTATAAGACTCACAATTTTTTACAATTTTTCAACTATATATTTCATTATTTTTTATCAATTTTTACAAAAAATTCAATTTTAATCAAAATCAAATATATCCTAAATAAACAATTGGGTACCAGTTGGGGTCAAATCAAACTCTATCCACGTGACAGAAAGATATAATGAAATATTTGAATTTGTACCTTTCATATATTATTTTCAATCTCTTTGACCAACTTGACTCCAACTCTTGTTAATAATATAGAAAAATTGGCTAGCCGAAATCCAAACAGTTTTAGCATATGTTTGGCACCACTTAAATTATAATTTCGGGTTATTCAAATTAATTAAACATAATTCTCATCCACACATTTCATGGGACCCACAACTTACAACAACTTTTTATCCACACGTTTACCAACTAACATAATATAAAGACTTAAATTATAATTTCAACGCACCTCCAAACATATGCTTAAGTACAATCATCGAACCAGGATCAATCGAATTATTTTTTGGTATATGTCGATCAACTTAAGAATGTGAAAAACTTGATTTTTCAGAACCAATTTTAAGGATATTTTTCAAGTGTAGTACTTTTGTAGGGTTCCTTACGAAGACTTTCTCGTTACATGATTAACAATTTTTGATTGATTTGGACCAATTATTTTTATTTTTACACTCTACTTATAAATAATTAAAAACAAAAATACACAAACATTAAACAAGTACGAGTTGGAATACATCAATAGACATTGTTCATACAGTTTGTTGATGATTGAATTTCCAATAGCTACGCTTATATTATATGTCCCATATGTATTTTTATCGAAGAACTTGTAAAGTCTATGTTAAAATGAATAATACAAAAGAGTGGTAAACAAAGACACGACGCAAAATTTATGTAGAATAAAGATTCAACAATGGCTATTATTCTACATACGACGACGATAGAACAATATTAGGCATAGAAAAAATAAAATCTTGTATATTATGCTAATTCAGGGATAGATATATATATATTCATTACAGCCACCTCCTCCGGCGGATCCTAACATTGAACCCACCGGCCATATAGGCAGTCAGCAGAGGAACAAAAATCGGCCGGTCTAAATTTTCCGGCACGAACTCAAACCTCCTCAGAACTGACGCAACCACATATTTCATTTGAATAAAAGCCATTTCTTTCCCAAGACACACTCTTAGACCCGCTTGAAACACCGGAAACTTGAAGGGGCTCACCGATTTTAGGATACCGGTTTTATCGAACCATCGGTCTGGTCTGAACTCCAACCGGTCCTTCCCCCATAACTCCTCCATTCTCCCCATTCCATACTGAAAATAGGTCACCCTATTGCCTTTATACACAGGTGTACCATCAGGCAAAATGTCGTCTTTTGCAGCATGTTTTGAATCCCACACCACCGGTGGATATAGCCTCATGGATTCACATAAACAAGCTTTAATGTATTTCATCTCTTTTAAATCATCAAAATTCTGTGATTTTTGCCATTAATCGAAAAAGCTTCATCCACCACGTGTTTTTCAATATCAGGATGCCCAGAAAGTAACCAGAAAAGCCACGTCAAGGCGGCGGAGGTGGTGTCTCTTCCCGCCATCAGGAAACTTATCACCATGTCTCTAACCATTTCATCATCAAGCCCAGCACCCAAAAACCTCGACAAAAGATCATTTCCTCCACCCTTTTCGAGTTTTCGTTTCTTGGCTTGAATTATTTCATTCACGGAGCTATGAATAAAATTCACAGATTCTTTAAGCTTCTTCTCAGAGCCTAAATTCAGCGCTCTCTTGCATTTCCAGACAGCGGATACCGGCTCCACCCCACGCATTGCAGAGAATTTGGAAGCGCCGTCGAACGACTCCACGAGTGGCGGCACCGGGCGAGAAAGATCCAAACAGGAAGGGTTAGTGCCTAATGACACCTCACATATAGTATCAAATGCAAATCTCCTCAAAACCTCTTGCATGTCCAAGATTATGTTGGTTTCTGCAGCATTTTCGAGGACGGGAAGAAGCTTATTTTCGACCTCATCTTCAAGAATTTTCACTACAAATTCTCTCAAAGACTTTGCACTGAATTCATGGCTTGCTAATTTGCGCTGGAGGCACCACTTTTCACCATCAACATTGAATATTCCAACACCTAGAAAATCCCCAAGTAAATCAGTAAAGGGCTTTCCTTTTGGAAAATTCTCGAAATTTGTTTTAAGAATATATTCAACATTGTTTGGATTTGCTGTAACAACTGTTCTTGGTGCACCAAATCTTTGCACTACAATAGTCTGCGTCTTAGATTCAGACAAGAGTTGTGTGTACCAGTCCAAGAGACGGTGGCGATTCTTGTAGAAGGATATGAGGCAGCCAATGGCTGGACATGATGGTGGAGTAAATTTTTTGAACTTTAGAGACGATGAAAACAGAAGAAACCCTAAAGTCACACAAAGAAGAAGAGAGAAAATCATGATATTTAAAGTTTTTTGCGGTGATGACTAATGGAGTTGAAGTGTTGAGGAGGAAAGGGTTATATATATACATATAGTCATATGCCCTTTATATCATTACCCCTCATATAGAGAGAGAGAGAGAGAGAGAGAGAGAGACAGGTCATTGCATTAACCGCATTTTTCTGTCACATGTTTAATGAGATGAAAAACTTTGCGGGCGGGATTCAAGAATGGATTACACCTGGGCGTGGCGGAATTAGGATATTTTTTTAGAATGATCCGCTATAAATCTGCTAAAATTTTTTTTTTTTTCAACGAGGCCGGAGAGCAGCTGATATATAAGCTCATATTTGTTTGGTTCGAGTTTACGTGAACTCGTCAACGTTTTAATTTTAAATCAAATCGAACCATTCGAATTTATTATGCTGGCTTATTTAATTTTGCCAAATTATTGAATTATTGGTCCATAACCCACAAATTCAATATTAGTCTTAGTCATTTACCATTTCTGTCAATTTCATCCCCATTATAATTTCTTTCTACTACAAATATTAATATAATGTAATAATTAAGACAAATATTAATAAAATGTAATATTTATGTTTAATAAATTTCCGTTTAAGCTTGCATCGATAATTTTAGAACAATTTACTTATATTTTAACTTGTTTTAAATGTGTTACTATTATGTAAATAGGAAACCGTAGTTTAAAAACGAATCAAACAACAAAAAATGGTTTGGTTTGGAATTTTTCCAATTTGTTTTAAATATTTTGGTTTGAAAATAGATAAAAATCGTTCGAACCGAACCGTGCTCACCCTAGTATTACAATGCGTTGAAGACAAGATTTAAACAAATATACTTATTGTTATTTTTTAGTATTTTACGTAATATATGAGATGATCAACATAGTATTAAATGATGTGAGCTCAAATCTTTTCGCTACCTATTTATGAAAATTCTGCACATATATTACGTTTTAGAGCATGTTTGTTAACTTATTTGGCTAAGCTTAAATTATAATTATAGTTTATCAAATTGATTAAACATACTTAACATCAACACATTTCATAAGATAACAACTTACTATCAATTTATTATCTACACATTTCATATGATCCACAACTTATAAATACTTAAAAAATAATTTCAACAATGTCAAACATGTACTGAGAATGCTTATAAGTATTTATAAGTTGGTCAAATATTATTGTTATTTACATATTTTGAAGGATTCATAATTTTATTCATTTTGTATTTATACATTACATATGACTTTCAATGTATACGTACTTAAAATATAATTTTGACACTGCCAAACATGCATCCAGGGAGACAATAGTTTTAATGATTTTTTACATTTTAGTTTGAGATGGATTGTTACTATTGATCGAGTTAGGTTTGACAATGTTTGAGTGTTGCTATCCAAATTTTAGATATGCAAAGCTTAGACTATTTGTCATATTATTGAAATAATTTTTTTTTTTTAATATTTATTGAATCCCGATTCATTTTTTATGCTTTATTGAACAATTGCTCTGAACTATCATAATTTTCTTCTACTCCATGTTCCACATATGTAATTTTAAATGAATCAGATGTTGAAGTCGATTAATTATTATAAATTTGTTCACGATTTGTAGGTGTTCGTTATCACTTGTGCACAACCAATTCAATCACATAATTTAGTACATTAAAAATATGTTTGGTGTGTACTATATTGTATTAAAAAGATTGAATAAAATAGAATAAAATAAAATAAAAGTAAAATTTTGTATGTTTTATTGTTTGAACTTTTTTAGTACTACTTACTCGGTATCCACTAAAAAAGAATGGTAATTTGCACTTTTGATCCCCAATTTTTTAAATATGTTACTAATCTACCTTCAACCATTTTTTTTAGCATCAGACATCCCCAACTTTTCAAGTAATTGTAAATCACGTCCTCATTAACATATTTTGACGGATTTTTCCTCCTCTTTAAATAAACAAAAATAGAAAAAGCTAAAAACAACAAAAATAAAAGAAAATTACAAATAAAGTCCCATAACCTTTAAAAAGTACAAACTAACTCCATATTCCCCAAAAACCCACATTAACTTCAACTTCATCTTACACACAGTTGTTGACTTGTGTTCTCGTTCTTCACCAAAAACCACATTAAAAATTATAAGCTCATTTGATTTTGAATCTAATAGCAGCCATGGATTGGATTCGAGGTGAAAAGTTGGGTCATGGATGTTTTGGGACGGTGATTTTGGCAATACCCAGAAGCCAGAGTGCTCAAATTCTACCATTAATGGCCGTGAGGTCATGAATTTTTTGTACTAATAGATATAATGTATATCGCATATTTATCTGTACAGCTCAATTTGAATCCAACAAATTTCATGAATTTATTTCTCCGATCTTTCTCTTCTTTTGACGGGCCCTCTGATTCTTAACCTTAAACCCAAACCCATATGCGGCGGTAGCTTTGGCTGGTTAGCACTGCCTCTCGAATGAAAATTCTCTCAAGTCTTTAGAGAACGCACGGCTGGCGAAGAACTACAAGAAGGTAAAAAGTCTATATTGTAATTGTGTGGTTTGGGTGGATCTTGTAATTAGGGTATGGTTGTTTGTATTTGATCTGTTTTTGGATTGGTAATTTGGCAAAATAAACTCGATTTAGTGGATATTAATGGAAAGAAATTGAATTTATGATGTGAATTTCAGTATCTGATATGCATGTCAATTTTTAGTTGGGGTAGCAGATGAAGTTATTTTGTACTTTTTAAAAGTTATGGGACTTTATTTGTAATTTTTTAATTTTATTTGTTGTTTTTAGCTTTTTCTAATGTTTTTTGTTTATTTAAAGAATGGGCAAATCTATTAAAATATGTCAGTGGAGACGTGATTTACAACAAACTGCAAAGATTGAGAATGTCTAACGCTATAAAAATTAGTTAGAGATAGATTAATAACTAACTGCAACAAATTGAGGATCAAAAATGCAAATTATCCAAAAAAAAAATGCAGAGGACAGAGAATAACACACGCCCTTGTCAAAATCCATAGAGTTTATGCACGTGTTATATTTTCTTGAGGAATATTCATCCTTTTATTTGCAGAAAAAAAAAAAGTGGTGTGCATCTACGTGATTAGTCACGGTAAAAAAATACTACAAGTCGAAACGTGATTTTCGATTTTAAACAAACTATTACGTTGTAGAAGATAGTGGAATTGTCAAGAAAATGATCTAACTATCATTGTTTATTTGATAAAACTTTTTGTACTACAGAATATTTGAATAAATATAAATAAAAGTTATGAGTCCTACGAAATCTATAAATAACAATGATGTTTGACTAATTTGTAAGTGCTTATAAGACTGTACTTGTTTAATAATTTTTTTTTTAGATTATAAATAAGCAGTCATACGAAATTTATAAATAAAATGTGAATAAAAATTGTGAGTTATAAAAAATATATATATAAAATAATCCTTATAAATACTCATAAATATACTGATATAGTATCTAGTCAAGAAACGAAGTGAGCCAAAATAATATAGTAGTAATAATAAATTAATCCAAATAAATACAATTATAAACAAAAAAAACAAATGACAGGTCATTTTCTTAAAGAATGGAAAGGAATCTCATAAAATAATTGGACAGTGAAAGGACCGTTGACCTAACGAATCAAATGGTTGTAGAGAGTCTGGGTTGGGCCCACTAACATAAACACAGGTTGTACTTGTTTTCTTTTTAACATATTTTTTATCAAAATAAATATGTCGGCACCAGTTCTTCATATACATTAATAATTGACTTTTTTATATGTCGACATGATTGATCGTGCAAGATTGAAAAAGCGTGCAATAATATGGCACGAGCACAAATAGAACTTTATTAATTATTATATTAATTATAGGACACATTTTGCCAATTCTCTAGAAAAGCAAAGGTAGTGGAAGTTAAAGAAACATCATCTTTGTTAGCCATCCAATGATTAGAAATTTTGGCGCCGCCCAAATAAAAATCAGAAATGAAGAACCAAATTTTGTGGTCCAAATATTGAAGATTTTGGGCTTTCAAATTGGACTTTTTCATTTAAATTGTGTCAAAATTGGACAATTTTGTGAGATTTGGGTCCCGAGATAATTAGGAGCCATACTTATTTTTTTTTTAAAAAAAATTTAAACATTTACTAGATAAAATGATTTCTTTCAATATTACCATTTTTCATTTAATTTTACTGTATATATAAATAAAAAATAAATTTTAACTAATTTAAATTCAAATGCAATTAATAACTAATTTGCTAGGTTTATCCTTATCCTTATCGCCATTAATTAGAAGAGTAATTAATGCATCTTTCCCCAAATACTTCCCAAATCTAACAATTCTCAACTTTTCTTCTCATATTTGCACTACAAACTACAACTTTAATACGTTGTTCATTAACATCTAATATGCATGCTTATTCTTTTATTTTTGAGGTAGATTAACAATGTGCACATATATTGAACGGAATAATTTAGTAATAATTATATTAATTCACATAGAGGTGTTTCAATTACTTTAATTTAGTAACAATGTATTTAATTCAATATCAATTACATTGATTTATAGTAATTGAAGAGAATAATTCAGTAATAATTAAGTTAAAAATTATGTTAACATATTTAAGTCGCTATATAAATTTATGTTGTGTTCCATTAACAATCAAAATAAAACTACGATAAACATATTATTCAATGAATATTTTTTGTCTGATCCACAAGCTAATTCATATCTTTATAATCGTTTTCAACAAACGATATTAATTGTAAATGATGTTACTAAATGCAGAACACAAATTATTGTCATTGACCATTTTCATTGCAGTTTAGTGTTTAGTATCTAACCTAATTTCGTTTCAATAATGATTTAGCAACAATTAAATGCTTCGAGTGTTTGATTATTACATTTTGCTAAACTACTAATGTTCTTAAGCTATTTATATTGTTACTAATATGGATTAATTCGCCTGAGACGAGCATAATTGTTACCCTTTCTTGTGACAGTTGATCGCCTCTAATTTTTGGTGCTTTTAGTGTTACTATTGGTGATAAATAATTTTCCATTCTAAAAACAAAAGTGTCCAAAAAATTTGAGGAAAACCACCAATCAAATTGAAAACAAAATACAGCCAAATGAAATCAACACAAACTCATGTTAATGGTGTCATAGACCACTATTTAAAGTAACCACTAAACGAAGCCACAAATCATGTTCCCAAAATAGAAGCCATAACACCGGACTCTTATCCGTTGCTGTGAACCAACAAAGTCCATTTTACTACCACTTCAAATCCAAATACAATGAAATAAAATTATTGGTGGAAGGATTGAGACTCTTACAATCTTTATTTGTTTAAAATCGTCACGAGACGTGATTACAAACTACCAAATAACATAAATTTAAAAATTAACCTAGATTTGCACTTAATCTGATACTCGCACAACCACTAATGTTCCATACCTGCAAGAGAAGTACCAATAATTAGCATACTCATGCATTTGACTATCTAAATATGTACTGATTTCTTTCAAAGTGACATCAACTCATTAAAAATCTTTTACAATTGCAACAACCTATTATTTCTTCAAGACCAGAGTATACAAAATTTCGCTTGCTTATGGTATTAGAAGATTGTATCTATATGACAAATTATCATTTATCGTTTCGACAACCAAGCGTTAATTCATATTGCGAATGGAAGTTGTGATTTGCAGAATTATGCTTTCACCAAGTTTGGACTTCATATGTCATTAGTATTTTCTCCTATAACAATGATATTACCACAATTCATTATTTTAGATCGAAAATAACAACTGATACACTACAAGAAAAAGAGGGCTATAGGGGACGACTTTTGTCGTCCCTATAGGTACAAATGTCGTCCCCTATAGGTGTGCAGGACGACATAGTCGCCCCTAAAGATCGTCCCAATAAGCCCGTCCTAGTAGTAAATGTAGCGAGGCGACAATAGTCGTCTCAATAGCTTCAAGATTTATAGGGACGACTTTTGTCGTCCCCTATACCCATTATTTTCGTCTTCTACAATCGCCGAATTATTCGTTTCAACAGACCAATTGGGACGACAATAGTCGTCCCAATAGTTCGACCTATTGGGGCGACAATAAGTCGTCCCAATAGATTCGACCTATTGGGACGACAATAGTCGCCCCAATAGGTCGAACATATAGAGAGACGACTTATTGTCGTCCCAATAGGTCGAACCTATAGAGGCGACTTATTGTCGTCCCAATAGGTCGAACCTATTAGGACGACTTATTGTCGTCCCAATTGGTGTCCACTATTGGGACGACTATAAGTCGTCCCAATATGTTGAACTATTGGGACGACAATAGTTGTCCCAATAGACAAAATATCTATCTTAAATGTTTTTTTTTTGAAATTTATTTATTCTAATAAATAATAACAAATAATAACACTTTCTTTACTAATTTAATGAATTTAATAACAATGACCGAATAGAAACATGAAATAAAAAGTTTTAAAATAACATAAATAATATTAATTATATTATGGACAAAAACAAATTGTATCAAAACATCCTAAAAACCATGCACAATAACTTCCATCACAAAATAACCATAATGTACAAAACAAAAGTATTTACAAATAAAATTTGATAGAGAGAGGAAGACTAAAGATCGGATAAATAATCTTCGTCCCTAGAAGAATCTAACTCTTCTTCATGCGTCGGACGATGGGAGTGGTGGTGGCGGTGTCGGCAAATGAATTCCGGCATGATGGTTGCAGATTACTCGTTAACAGTGTCATAAATTCATTCATTTGCTGCATGTATGTCTCCATTTTGGACTTCAATGCATTGGTTGCCTGAATAGATTCACTGGTACTGTGTTGGTCCCGCAATCTCGTAGTGGACGAGTGAGAGCGGGAAGTGCCCCTCAGAACCCGTCCAACTGCGCGCCGGTGTCCCCTCCTCTCTCCCAGGACCTTAAGAACAACGTCGTTCTCGTTGACTGCCACGCTGCTGGAGCTAGCTTGCTGCGTTTGCTCTTCCCGTTCCTCCACCATTTTTTCCTTACATAATCAAATTTAAAATATTTGTCAAGAAAATGTGAAACTGAAATAATGCTCAGTACTACATCACTTTGTATTAACTTGTACGTACATAATCTGACGCAGCTTTTCGTTCACCCACTCGCCATTTCGTTTGATGGTTGACTTTAAATGTTTCAATGACACTCACCACTCCACGGTCTCAGGCGGTCCCATTGTATACGTATGCATATGAAATGAATTACCAAACGCTCATGAAGACATTGAAAATGAAATTATGGATGACAAATAATATCTGTTACCATATCGAAACGCAGCGTGGCAACTATAGTTTTTTGACCCTGCGCAGCTAGTATACTTTATTTTTCCCCCGTTAATTTTGTTCGTCATTGAAACATCCTATAAAAATAAAATGAAATGATTACAATGTTAATATTAATATTTAATGGAAATTCAATTAATTAAATAAAACGAATCTGTGCTTACCTTAAATTTTTGACTCGACGAGCGCTCTATGCACTTTTCCCATACCTCCGTCGTCGGGGCCCTGCGTGTAAGGTACTGGCGGTACCTTTATCTCTTATGTATGCATTCACATCGGACTTGTCTTGTGACGATATCTTGAGCCGCTATATCTTCGATACCGTCAACAATGAGCTTGTAATCATCGTTGGAGTAACGGCTTGGATTGACATCAAAATATTCCTATAGCAAATCACTTATGTATGAAGTTAGACTTTATTAAAAGTACTTACGGTATAAAATGACGACTAATTTACTTACGTATCGCGGCCCGTGCACGGGCTTTTTGTTCCTCTGGAACATTCGCCCATCTATCAAGTGCACGGGTGCACAAATTGTCTCACACGTGTTCCTACAACCCTCGATCGTATTTTTGGTTGTCTCCTCAGTAGGTAAATATGTCCCTTCTTTTGTATCAAACTCTATGGGAGGGTCTTTTTCCGTTAGACTCGAACAGCTTTCACAAGATGTAACGATCTCGAAGGGCCTCGTTTTTTTGCCATGATCGCTACGATTTCAAAAAAAAAATACAAATTGGTTTACTATGTAAATGACTATGAATACACTCCATGTTTTGCCAAAAAATGATCTTACCGTCCGGCAATCCGCTTGTAGACTATTTGCATCTTGATGTGGAGGCTCATCTCCACCATCACCTCCATGGTGTAATACATCGCCATTATATCTTCGTCAATATCTAGAAGACCAACAAATTTTATAAGCTTTCACTAATTGAATAAAATAATCACAAGGTGAAAATGATCTTATTCTATTATAAAACAAACTACAATTTAAACGTATAATTGTGTAAAACTATCCAAATGAATAGATAGATAAACGTATATAGTATTTGAGATTATCAATTTTAGAAGGATCCCAAATGTCAAACTATCCTAGCAAGTAGCAAATAGTTCGGCAAAAAAAAAAACTCGAGATATGTGCTCGGTCGACAAACCGGTCGACAGGATGAGTCGACCGTTTGAGCGAGGACCCCAAACGGTCGCCAATCCAATCGACCGTTTGGGTCGTCCGCTTTAGCAGAGAAGAAACGGTCGACCGTATGGTCGACCGGCTACATCATCCGTTTCAACGAATCATCCGTTACAAAAAGCGGTCGGCGTAATAAACTAATTTTGCACGACTTTGAAGAATAGATTTCACTAATTTCTCCACAATAAGAAGAAACCGACATCTCAACTTCACCAAGTGATGTAAAAATGAACATTTATCAATTATCTCCTCTCAATCTGCAAATGCACGAGTTCATAACCGGCCATTTGTATTTTAGACAAGTAAATTACAGACAAAATTGTGGGAGGTTCCATGGAAGTGGTGAAGTACACGATAAAGAAGAGGAGCGTACTTCAAGTTCTTGATATCCTCACCAGGAAAGAAAATGGGTTTGTACAACACTTTCTGGAACGTTGCTCATATATGGCCACCAGAAGGAACCAGTTGTCTCTCTTTCTTGTAGAAGCTTCAGACCCAGTTTCATAGCCCACATGTCCTTCTTTACTCCTGAAGCAAAGTTCAATAGCCTAATTTGATAAGGAACAGATCTTCTCTTGTATACCAAAATCTCATTACTCAACCCTATTTCATCAAATCAAAAAACCCACGAAATTGAAAGAGGGTAGAAGGGTTGGAGATGATTCTTGATGGAGGTTTGGTTGTGGAGTGTAGAATTCCCTTTTGATGAACACGAGGGGAAGTCTGATTTTGGGGGGGAGAAATGGCATTTGGTGGGAAATGAAAATCATAAGTCTGAATGTGTTCCGGTTGATTTTGTAAAATTTCAGCTCTCACGATGACGATTAAAGTCGTCCCAAAAAAAAATAAGCCGAAAGCACGCGTCACAAGTGCGCAATACTGGTCGACCGTTTGTGTCGTCCGTTTGAGCAGAGAGGCCAAACGGTCGACCGTATCGTCGACCGGCTACCTCATCCGTTTGAACAGAGTTCCACCATTTAGGCCTAGCACACAAACGGTCGACCGTTTTACACAAACGGTCGACCGTTTTAACCTCATTTCATACGTTTGAGCAGAAACGTCATTATCAAATTTATGTTCAAATTTAGTACTTGTCAAATTATGTTAACGTCATTATTTAAATTGACGCAGAACGGAACGTGAATAACAATAAAAATTTCTTGTTCAGTAACACGACGGGTGTTGATCGAGTTTCGCTCGAACGGACGTGAGAAATATTGGAATCCACCAATTAACGAAAGAAAAGATGAAAATATTATTAATTTCTCAAAAACGAAAAGTGCCGTCCTCTTCAAACCTAGACAAGTATTTAAAACCCTTCGCTAGACAAAACTGATTAAAACTGAAAGACTGATTAAATGACGAAAATACCCTTAAACTGAATTAAAACATAAAACTGCTAAAACGGACACCTAAACGATGGAATTTGGCCTCGAAAGTTTGACAATTTTGGCGAAGGCCATATTGTCACCAAACAAAATGTGCGGAATCGAAAACGCTCCGAAATGTACTCGCTCATCTAAATCGACACCCGAGCTGAAAAGTTACGCATCTTTCTTCTCCTCAAGTTGCTTTTTACAATCTTCTCTTCTAACAGCCCGCATCATAAATAATGCAAATAAAAAGTACAAAACATATTATCAAAATGTTATTCAATTGCGAATTTCATACTAAGTAACAGAGTACAATATGACAAAGTGTTGTTTTGATCACTCATAGTCACTATCATTACTTCTATCAGCATCATCGTCATCTTCAACACTTTGCGGCGATCTCTGTCTCCGACGCCTCATACTCACCTCCATTTTCGCCCTCATCGTTATCGTCCTTGTCCTCGTCCTCATTATCCTCATCCGTATCGTTAATAAAATTATATTCGTCTCCACTAACATTCGACGATGACGCTCTCTTAGCAGGACGATCCAACTGAATGGCGTCAATGTCGTCCCGTTGCATAGTAATGTGGTCTATATTGCCAAGATCAACAAACAGCGAGAAGTTTGATGAGCTATCATCGTGCAGCAAATCTATCTCAGTCAAAACCCTCGATGGCGTATCCCACGTAGTACGATGATTGACTTCTTGAACCACTCGCCAGTTATGACTACGTGCCGGGTCATCAATGTAGAACACTTGCCTCGCTTGCAAAGCAAGTATGAACTGGTCATCTTTGTAAAGCCTCTCTGCTAATGTCAATGATTGTGATGTTGTTCTCTCAGACCTTACTTTTCCCGTCACACTTAAACCATCTCGCACCAAAACACCACCTCTTGAGAAACCGCTTTATGTATGAAAGCTCCAATATATCCCGGAAGCCGCCCAGTAAAATATTTCACCACCGCCCCCCGCAATACTCACACCACTATTTTGTGTTTTACGTCGGATATCACGATCATAAGTTAGAAATCGAACTCCGCTTCACGATACATGCCGGGTAGGAATGCACGACAAACATTTGGCCGAGACGCCAAAGATAGCAATTCGATGACACAACGATCGCCAGATCCGATGTAGACCATAAATCGTGTTAATAATATGTGAAGTCATTAACCGATCAAACATTATACTAACTGTCAATGCAAACATTATTATTGTTCTACCTTCAGTATGAAACCAAGCGTGAAATTCGATTCTATGCAATCTGGTTAACATTGGTAACTCCACGAGTCTCCAATCGATCCTTGTGCTCACTGTTGATAGTAAAATTACATTGAGCAATTGTTATAATAATTAAACATTTTAATGTTAAATATAATGAAAATAATTAGTAACTACTCACTTTAAGAATGTTTCAATCTCCTGACGGTTGTTCAAGACATAAAACTCGACTTGAGCTCGAACATCACTTTCGAGGACAACTAAACTTCTCTTTCCTATAGGGCGACATTGGGAATCAAAAATAGATAGCGCTTTTTGGGAGCATAGATCTTCATTTCGCTCACAGTCGGTTGAATCGTGTCTCGGCGTCTTCAAATACCGTGAACAAAATGTCAATGCTTCCTCAACAACATATCCTTCTACTATAGAACCCTCGAGCTTCGATTGATTTCACATAGTCCTTTAGTTTCTTCAGATATCTCTCAAAAGGATACATCCACCTCATGTAAACGGGCCCACCAAGAATTGCCTCTTCAGGCAAATGCATCACAAGGTGAATCATAATGTCAAAAAAAGCCGGTGGAAAGATTCGTTCAAGCTTGCACAATATGAGGATGAGCTGTTGTTGAGCATCCACCATGTCGCTAACCTTTATAGACCTGGCACACAATTTTTTGAAAAATGTACAAAGTTCAGTGATAGTGGATGAAATTGCCTTGTTTAGAAAAGCTCGACACACGACGGGCAACAATCTTTGCATGAGGATATGACAATCATGTGACTTCAAACCAATTATTCGGCTTTCATTAGGTGCAACGTTCTTTCTCAGATTCGATGCAAAACCATCGGGAAATTTGACATTCCGTATAAAATTGCAAAACTTTCGACGATCTGCATTAATAAACGTGTAATGTGCTGCAGGCTTCATCAATCTCTCTTTATCTTCGTACAAGTGCAGCTCGTGTCTGATTTTTAATTTCATCAAATCACGTCTCGCGTTGTCTGTATCCTTAGACTTATGAGGATCGCCCAACAATGTACCCAACAAACTATCGCAGACATTCTTTTCTACATGCATGACATCGAGATTGTGTTTCAACTCATTTGTCGACCAATAGGGCAACTCATAGAAAATGCTCTTCTTTCTCCGCTTAGCTCATCCTTGTCCCTTTTTCTTTTTACACCCCATAGCTTGGGTGTTTTCCGAGTGTTCTAATTTTCACCCGACTAAGTTCTTTGTGGGATATCCGAACTAGTCAATTGAGGCGGTGGCCCGTCTCTCTGTTTGTCCATTGAAAGTACGGTCATTTCGCCAATGATGAGTACTTGGTAAGAAACGTCGATGACCCACATAAGCCGTCTTACCAATGACACGCGTCGAAGGTGTCTCTTCATTACAAGTCGGACATGCGTCGTAACCACGACCGCTCCACCACGACAAAACCACTACGAAAGCGGAAAATCACTAATCGTCCATAATAGCGCTGCTGCATTCTCGAATATCTGATTATTATTTGATACGTCACGCCGTGTCGATACCAGATGTCCACAATTCCTTCAACTCATCCACTAATGGCCGTAAAAATACATCCATATCTTTGCACGGTGATTGGGGACACGGATCAAAAGGATTAGCATTAAATTTTCTTCTTTCATACATAGCCAAGGCGGTAGATTATAAGTTGCCAAAACCACCGGCCACATCTTTGTAAGATGACTTCATATTACCGAAAAGGATTGAAACCATCGACGACAATCCCAAATTTTAACATTTCTTATCTCACATGCAAAATCAAGGTGATTTTTGTCGAAGGCCCGCCAAGCTTTTCCATCCACGGGGATGACCCATTTCATCATTGTCATCCGAGCGACACAGACATGCCACCTCATTAGTCTAGCGGTATGTGTTGTTGCAAACAAACGCTTGATCTAGGGGTCAATGGAAAATAACGCAACACTTTATGCGGACATTTTTCCCGGAGGATTTGCCGACTATTTGCACCCAACGACTTTCGCGGCAGATCGACAAATTTCTTTATCGGCGTTTTCCTTCCAAAATAACGCACAATCATTCCTACAAACATGAATATTTTCGCATTACCCCAATCCCAACTTCGACATTAATTTTTAGCCTCGTGGTGAGAGTCAACAAGATTGATTTTGGGAAGGCCAATTTTAACAACTTCAATAGCCCATCTACTGATTTATTTGTCCACTTATTGACCACCTTCAAATGCATCGACTTAGTTAAAAGTTTAGAGACGAGAAAGAAGATACTCCTGGATACAACTCTGAATGCATAGCATCGAACAAAGCGTCATAACTTAAATCAGAAGTTGCAGCAGATGATTCATCCCTGACCACATCGTTAAGAATATCCGCCATCTCATCTTCTGCAACGAGCCCTTCGTTCGTCCTTGCATATTCACGGGCCCTTCCTCACTCTCCCGTGATAAATCCACCTCTCGTAGTTATCATAAAAACCGTGACGAAATATGTGAGACTCAACATCATCTACCAATTGCATCATCATGTTTATACATCTTTTGCACGGACATTGAATCATCCCCCTATCATTTGCTAATGGCCTCGCCATATTTATGAATGCTTTAAGACCATGCCAAAACTCTACGGACTTTGCCGTTTTTCTATTCAACTTTATCCAACTCTTATCAATTTCCATTTCCGCTTTAGATTTGCTTTGCAAAAAAAAAAAAATAACAATAATTAAGTGCGATTATACAAGTGGTGTGAGAATGTTCTAACTCCTTGTCGCTCCAATACTAATTTCGGTATGGGCCTAGCCATTCGACATTGATTTGTAAAATTATGAGTTGTGTTCATTATTTCTATTATTGCCTATGTTTCACGTGTAAATTTGGTGACATCTCCTTCTATTCTCCTAAGTGCGCGCACTATATTAAACATAGTCCACACCGGAGAATAAAATGGAGACAATACCAAAAATTATACGTGATAGTCGAGGCAATCATAGGAAAAATGTATGATACAACAACTCGTAACTTACAAATCAATGTCAAACTGTCCGAAACAGGACAATTCAAGGATTAGTTTGTAAACATCAAACAACCTAAAATGAGGTTGTGTGTGCTTAACAAACTAATCTTCAAACGGCATTCTAAGGTTTATTAAAGTGCAATGTATTGTGAAAATGAAAGGAAAAATAGAAAATAAAAGAGCAAAACAGAAAACTAATACTTAAATATGTAAGTGGAATAAGTAAGTTTGACTTACCAAGGATATCTTGAAGATGACAAGTAAGACCTTTAAATTGGTAGAATTTGTGGCCTAAGACTTGAAAGAGAAAATGAAGAAATGGTGCTTCTGCTGGAAATTTGTATACAGGATCAATTGGGACGACATTTTGTCGTCCCAATTGATGGAATTAGGTGTGTGAAAATTCCCGCCAATTTCTTTGTGGGTATTAGGACTTATAGGGACGAATATTTAATATATAAGGACGATAAAATAAGTCGTCTCTATATATTGTAGACCTATAGGGACGACAAAATAAGTCGTCTCTATATATAGACCTATAGGGACGACAAAATAAGTCGTCTCTATAGATGCTGAACCTTTAGAGATGAAATGTCACCCTATAGGGACGACAAATAATTCGTCGATAAGAGCTTACAAAGCGGGAAAAAATGCGCCAATTTTTAGACAAATTTTTTTAGCTATAGGGACGCCAAAATAAGTCGTCTCTATATATTGTAGACCCATAGGGACGACAAAAGAAGTCGCCCTCTATAGATAGATCTATAGGGACAACAAAATAAGTCGCCTCTATAGATTGTAGACCTATAGGGACGACAAAACAAGTCGTCTCTATAGATGAGACCTATAGGGACGACAAAATAAGTCGTCTCTATAGACGCTCAACCTTTAGAGACGAAATGTAACCCTATAGGGACGACAAATAATTAGTCCCAAAGAGCTTACAAAGCGGGAAAAAATGCGCCAATTTTTAGACAAATTTTTTTAGCTATAGGGACGCCAAAATAAGTCGTCTCTATAGATTGTAGACCTCTAGGGACGACAAAATAAGTCGTCTCTATAGATTGTAGACCTATAGGGACGACAAAATAAGTCGTCTCTATAGATAGATCTATAGGGACGACAAAATAAGTCGTCTCTATAGACGCTCAACCTTTAGAAACGAAATGTAACCCTATAGGGACGACAGCTTACAAAGCGGGAAAAAATGCGCCAATTTTTAGACAAATTTTTTTAGCTATAGGGACGACAAAATAAGTCGTCTCTATAGATAGACCTATAGGGACGATAAAATAAGTCGCCCTCTATAGATCTTTGAACCTATAGGGACGACTATTATGTATTGGGACGACTTTAGTCATCTCTATAGCTTTACAATCTGTAGGGACGCCATTTTATTGTCGTCCCTAAAATGCTATATATAGAGACAATTTGGTATCGTCCCTATAGGTGTCGTCACTATAGACCTCTTTTCTTGTAGTGATAACCAGGAAATTAAATGACCCGACCAACAAGGTATCAAAAGAACATCAAGTGCATAGCAAAATCCCATCCTAGGCAGAATACATTCTAAAAATAATAGTTTATGCCCATAAACACATTTATAATATCCACCACCAGATCAAACAAAAAAATATGTCAAAGTTTCGATAATTTATGCACTATGTCAATGCATAATATCCACCAGACCGGAATAACAAATTCACAAGAAGAAACAATAATCTATGAATTATGAAATTCGTTACAAATCAATTCAATTCACATAAATTCTGAGGCTTATTTGTGTTCTTCAAAAATCCTCAAATCTCTACTCAACATTGATACTATTATTTGTTTCTCTTAGTCTCTAAATAAATTTATTCCATCTAAATTGCTGGTCAATTCTTATGTGTGACAATTAATAATCACGATTTTGAGTAATTACACAAATTACCAACCATGAATACTAATTGCAATTTGTAATTAAAAAAAATTAATATATATATTATTAAAAAAAGAATCAAACACCAACAAAGTAGATGATATTTTAAATTACCTTTTGTGTATTGGTACAATAACAGTATGCTTGAAAATTTTGTACTATCTTCTCTAATCATCTTCTCAATTTCATAAACAAAAATTTGTAGTTTCAATATCAAGACCTAATTTAGAAAATATATGGCAGTATTTTTAATATGAACCAGTTTTAGTTTGTAATGATGTTGTCTAGCAAAATTAAGATTTCAGATTTCAAATCTTACCTCAATGTCTGGTCAAAACTGGCTATGAATGTATCCCTCAAAAAATTTTCCAGAATCATGAAGCACAAATCTGGATGAACCGCGATATTGTAATGAGTGAAGCTCCAATAATGGTGAAACTTACTCAAAACCAACAATATGGACTGAATGTAATCAATTTGAACTCAATTATATTAATCAAACTCAAGGATATGATGGAAGAAAAACAAAATCTGCAGAAGAAGAAACGAAGGAGAGGAAATGGAGGAAAATTCTCACAGAGAATTCTGTTACAGAATCAATTTTCACGTTACCCTCTCTCTCCTCTAACTGATCTATATTCAGCTGAATATAAAAAACGTTTTCTACCATAAAACAACTCTATAAAACGCATTACAACTTATTGATTAAATTGAAAGTTAAAACGACGTCGTTTCCCGATTTTGAATTTCTGGTAAGTTGGTTTTTCCCGGTTGCTTCTTGTCTTCTTCATTCCCCACTGTAATTCATCTTCTTCAGCTGGTTCTTGCTTTTGTGGTTCTTCCTCTGTAGTGTGTCCAGCTGGTTCATCTTCATAACAACCCTCCCGCTTATCTAAACCTTGTCCCCAAGGTTTAAATGTTGAATAATGCGCCTTTATATAAGCTGAATCCTCCCATGTTGCATCATCCTCAGATTGTCCAACCCACTGAATCAGCCACTGAACTCCAGCTTCTCCTCCCTTGTTGAAAATTCTAGCTTGGATAATCTTACCTGGTTGTTTGTCTACAATTTCTGCATCTGTAGTCACCGGTAAATTTGCCACAATCACTGCTTTGTCCCCAAGCTTCTTCTTCAGTAAAGATACATGAAAAGTGGTATGAATTTTTGAACCTACTGGCAGGCCAAGTCTGTAAGCTACTTCTCCAATTCTTTCCTCCACTCTGTAAGGCCCATAGTACTTAGGACTGAGTTTCCGATTTTCCCTCCTAATTACAGATTGTTGTTGAAATGGATGGAGTTTCAAATAAACCCAATCTCCAATCTGAAATTGTCTCTCAGTTCTATTCTTGTCAGCATAATGTTTCATTCTAGCTCTAGCTTGTGCCAATTTCTCCTTCAGTTGCTGGTCCATTTTGTACCTTTCTTGCAGTAAATCATCAACAGCAGCAATATTGGTATGTTGATAAGGCCCCATAGCTAGTTGTGGAGGAGGAATTCCATATAAAGCCTCAAATGGTGTTCTCTGAATTGCTGTGTGATAAGTGGTATTATACCACCATTCAGCTAATGAAATCCACCTTACCCAAGTCTTTGGTTTGTCGTGTGTCATGCACCTTAGATACATTTCTAGGCACTGGTTTAACCTTTCAGTCTGACCATCGGTTTGGGGATGATAGGCTGTGCTCATGTGGAGTTTAGTCCCTAATAATCTGAATAATTCTTGCCAAAATGAGCTGGTAAAGATCCTGTCCCTATCAGATATAATTGATTGTGGGCAGCCATGTAGTTTACTGATATTGTCCAGGAATAATTGAGCCACTTTCTTTGCTGCAAAAGGATGAGATAATGTGATGAAGTGTCCATATTTAGTAAATCTGTCAACTACTACCATAATCACATCTCTGCCCTTAGATTTGGGCAGCCCTTCTACAAAATCCATAGATATATGGCTCCAAGATTTTTGAGGTTCTGGAAGGGGCTGGAGGAGACCAGGGTAAGCAACATGTTCCTCCTTGCACCTTTGGCAAACATCACATTGCAGAACCTCCCTTTTAATGTGTTGTGTCATACCTGGCCAGAAAAACTGTTGTTTAGCTCTATAAATGCTGGCCTGAACTCTTGAGTGACCACCTTCCTGTGAAGCATGAATGTTCTGTATTATTTTCTGCCTGATATTGCCTCCACTTCCAATGTAGAGTTTGGATTTGTATTTCAACAACCCATTGTAATACTGATATAAAGGATCAGCTAAGGGATCAATAATAATGGCCTGAATCTTTTCCTTAGCAATGGTATCACCTTCATAGCTGTCTATCACTTCTTGGAACCAAGCTGGAACAAGTACTGTCACAGCATTAAACTCTCCTTCTCCTCTCTTAGAAAGAGCATCAGCTACCACATTCTCAATCCCCCTCTTGTATTGTATTTCATAGTCTAAACCCATTAGCTTGGTAAGCCACTTCTGCTGCAATGGAGTAGTAATCCTCTGCTCTAGCAAGAACTTAAGTGACTGATGATCTGTCTTGATAATGAAATGGTGTCCTTCAAGGTAGTGTCTCCACTTGACAACAGCAGTCACTAGTGCAATCAATTCTTTTTCATATATAGATCTGCCTAAACTCCTTGGCCCAAAAGCTCTACTGATATATGCTAAGGGCCTTCTATTTTGCATCAGAACTGCACCCAATCCTCCATAACTTGCATTTGTTTCTATTACAAATGGCTGGGAGAAATCTGGTAAAGTAAGCACAGGAGTGGAACTCATGGACATCTTCAGATTATCAAAAGCTGTCTCTGCTGTTTCGGACCACCTAAAGCTGTCCTTCTTCAGCAAATCAGTCAAGGGTCTAGCTATAGTTCCATAGCCCTTCACAAACTTATTATAGTAGCCAGTCAAACCAAGAAACCCCCTTAACTGCTTGATGTTAACTGGAGGAGGCCAACTCTGCATAGCCTCTATCTTTTTGGGATCTGCTGCCACCCCTTGTTGATTTATCACACGACCCAAATACTCTACCTTGGTCTGGCCAAAAGCACATTTGCTCAGTTTGGCATACAGCTGATGCTTTCTCAGTAGCTGTAATACAATCCCCAAATGTTCACCATGGCTTACCATGTCCTTGCTATACACCAGTATATCATCAAAAAAAACTAGGACATATTTCCTCAATTGCTCCTTGAAGACTTCATTCATCAAACTTTGAAATGTGGCTGGTGCATTGGTTAACCCAAAGGGCATAACCTTGAATTCATATAGCCCTTGGTGAGTCTTAAAAGGTGTTTTATACACATCACCTGGTTTGACCCTTATTTGATGGTAACCAGCCCTAAGATCAATCTTTGTAAAGTACTTAGCCCCATATAGTTCATCAATTAATTCATCAATTAGGGGCATAGGATATTTATCCTTCATAGTCAGGTTATTGAGCTGCCTATAATCCACACAAAACCTCCATGTGCCATCCTTCTTTTTCACCAATAATACAGGGGAAGCAAAGGGGCTGTTGCTAGGTTGAATAATTCCAGTGGCCAACATTTCCTCAATCAGTTTCTCTACTTCAGTCTTCTGGATGAAAGGACATCTATATGGTCTAATCTGGAAAGGCTGAGCTCCTTCCTTAAGTGGAATGTGGTGGTCATGCAATCTCTCTGGAGGTAACCCTTTAGGTTCCTGGAAGATATCATCATATTCAATCAGAATGGGCTTCAATTCTTCTGGTGTTTCTCTCACTTCATCCTCTAAAATGGTATTCAGCTGCCCTACTAATCCATAAGGCTGTTGGGTTAGTAAGGATTCTAATTGAGAACCACTAATTAGTTCAATCCTACCATCAACATTTTTACTGCAAAGTTTTACTCTTCCTCCTTCACTCATAAAACTAATGTGCCCTTCCTTGAAGTCAAAGTTCTCGGCCCAAATTGGCTCGACCCAATTGACCCCTAGAACCATGTCACTGCCCCCAAGTTGTAAGGACCTCAGCTTATACTGAAATTCTCTTCCCTGCATCTGCCAGATTATAGGTTGATTAACAGATTTACTGTCCAGTTTCTACCCATTTGCTACAGTTACAGTTAGAGGTCTGCTATCATCAGTCTGATATCCAAGGGATTGCACCAACTTATCATCTATGAAGCTATGAGTACTTCCACTATCTATCAAAATAGATATGTTCCTGCCTCTAACCTTTCCAGGAATTCTGATGGTTTTATGGATAAAAGTCCCCATCAATGCATTGAGAGAAATTTGCATGACTCCCATATCTTCTTCCTTAGCTAACTCATCATCCCCTGTCTCTTCTTCCTCTTCCTCCTCAGCCACTAATATGTAGTTCAGCATTCTGTTCTTACAGACATGTCCAGGGGTATACTTTTCATCACATTTAAAGCAAAGTCCCAAATTTCTTTTTGTTTGTAAATCAGCAGGGGTTAAGGTTTTATATGGAAAATGGGGGCTTGGTCTTTTAGTTTCTGTATGTATGGATTCAGGTGGCTTAGGGTGGATGTAAGGTTTGTGTGGCTTGGCATTTTTGCTGATGGCTGATATGGTAGTTTCTTGTAACAAGGCAATTTCGATGGCTTGGGCTAGAGAAGTAGGCTTAATTATTTTAACCATGGATTTAATTTTCCCTTTCAATCCACTTGTGAACACACTGATATAGTAGGACTCGGGTAAGTTGGGCAAAGCTTGCATAGCCCGAGCTTTTAACTCTTCAAATTTCTCAACATATTCAGCAATCCCTCCATATTGCCTAATTTTACAAAAGGTTTCCACCACCTCCTCACTAGTTGTTTCAGCAAACCTTCTGCACACTTCAGTGGCTAGAATTCCCCAATCAGCATTTGGATGGCTAGATTGAAATCCATGAAACCACACATCAGCCTTCTCTTTCAAATACATCTCAGCTATCCCCACCTTCAATTCCTCTGGTACCTGATGCAATTGAAAGTATTTATTGGCCTTCCTCACCCATTCTCTTGGGCTTTCACCACAGAATTGAGGAAAATCAATCTTAGGAAGTTTATGATTCAATCTAGCATCATTTCCATTTCTCCCGGGTCTATTTTCACCACTGAATCTCCCACCCAACTCACTCCCTTCAGCTGAACCCAGGTAAAGTCCTTCTACTTGCTTATCTTTAGACACACTTCCTTCCATTTGTTTATCTTTAGACATACTCAATTTAGCAAGCATAGCCACTATGGATTCATATTTATCATTCATCTCTAGCATATGATTATCATGTTTATTGCTTAGTGCTTTGAGAAGTTTTTCGGTTGAGTCTACTTTACCAGCAACAGCAGTGTAGGTAGCTCCCAGATCATTTATCTCTTTATCAACCTTTTTCCAACCTTCCTCATTAGCTTTTAGTCTGGTCTCCATCTGGTGTTAGAATCTTAGTTCTCTGATACCAATTGTAATGAGTGAAGCTCCAATAATGGTGAAACTTACTCAAAACCAACAATATGGACTGAATGTAATCAATTTGAACTCAATTATATTAATCAAACTCAAGGATATGATGGAAGAAAAACAAAATCTGCGAAGAAGAAGAAACGAAGGAGAAGAAATGGAGGAAAATTCTCACGAGAATTCATTGTACGTAATCAATTTTCACGTTACCTCTCTCTCTCTCTAACTCGATCTATATTCAAATTGAATATAAAAAACGTTTTCTACCATAAAACAACTCTATAAAGCATTACACAACTTATTGATTAAATTGAAAGTTAAAACGACGTCGTTTCCCAATTTTGAATTTACGGTAAGTTGGTTTTTCCCGGTTGCTTCTTGTCTTCTTCATTCCCACCGTAATTTATCTTCTTCACCGGTTCTTGCTTTTGTGGTTCTTCCTCTGTAGTGTGTGTCCAAATGTTCATCTTCATAACAATATCCCCAATTGTTTCACGACAATTTTGCCTTGTGTTACTAAAATTTATGCGTGCTTCTCCAAATTCTTCACGGTTAGGTTTTATGACTTTTGAGGTTTGAAATTTGAATTTCTCATCATGATAAGATTTTGTAATTTGAAACGCATGGAATGCTAATAATGGATTAATTGTGGACTTTCATTGCAATCCATTGATTATGGGCTATTTAAAAGCCCAATAAATCTCATTAATTTTTAGTAACATTCTAGTATTTTTGCAATTTTTTGGTTGGTCCACTACATTTCATTTTCATTTATTTATATTTATACTAATTCTAAAAGTCCTTTAAAGCGAGAAATATTTTTGGACGATATTGCCCCTCAAATAGCTTATAATTCCTAAAATCATCTTTCAATTAATATAATTTATTTTGGCTTTAATTTAAAATATTTAATACTATATAAATATTGCATTTTGATCATTGAAAGTGATTTGTCTCTTTAAATTCTATTATATATATTGTAATTAATGAAAATAAATAAAAATATACTAATAAATTTTTTAATATATTGAAATTATTATCTTTAATTATAAACAATCTAATAGTCAATCTTATTATGCACGAGAATTTAAGCAAATTTCTTTATCAACATCACAAAATAAGATGAATTTGTCTTTGCATTTCAACTTTCTTATTATTGATTCATACTTTTTTTCCTTTGTTATTCGTCTTTGTTTTTTTATTATGCCAAGAATATTTTTTTCCTCGCAATGACGATTTTTAATCTTTGATAATTAGTTTGATAGTAATGTGGTAATAATGGATGTGTTAATTTTTCATGAATGATTCACTAATTTTAAGAGTATATATGATGGTAATATTGATTTTAAATTTTGATTTCTATATTTTTTTTTCTTGATTTAGAATATTTGTTCGATGTAAAAATGTTAATTATTGTTATAGTCTTGATAACAAAGGGATTTAAGCTCGAATAATATTTTATGTCATTTTGTAAGCAATTAAACGTATATTTATTGTGGAAAAACGAGTTAGAACAAGGAGAATTGGTGTTACTCTAACTCTTTCAAGCACGCGGCTGAGGAAGACATAACTTGGATAAAGTGGGTCATATTATGTATAAGGTGAAGGTAAATCTCGCATAATAAGTGGTTTTATGTGATGAGTTAAAATTATTGTCCAAATATCTGGTTGTTTTGAATTTTCTTGAATTTAATAATAATTTAGATGAAATTACAGGAAAGAATGCATGAAGAGAACAAAAAAAAACCCTTAATTTATGAGTACATTAAAACTGAATGGATATTACAATAGAAAATTCTTCTTTATCTTATGTCAAAGAATTTTGAGATTCTTTTTTCTAAGAAATAATTACCTAGAAAGGCTAAATATTTTGTTTTTGTGTGCTTTTTATAATGATATAAATACAGAAAATTAATGAAAAATTGTGTTTACTTATATCTACTATTTTCATGTATTTTAGAATTTGATACTAATTTTCATAAAAAAAAAAAAATTGCCTTTTGTGATATGCCATTAGATATATACTTTAAAATATAATTAAAAGAGTATCAATAATCTTTCAAACTTAATATTCACGTAGGCCATGTATTTTTTAATGAACCACATGTTTTATCAATAAGTTTGAATATAATTCCTTAGTTAGTCATAATCATTGATGAACTTATGATTGAAAATGAGTTTTATTTAAGTGTTATATTCATCGATAATTTTAAAATAAAAAAATCATAATATTATTACAAAATCACGTGCAACGTACGTATTCTTAACTAGTAGATAAAAGTAGTATATATATGTTAATTACCCTTCCACTGCATTGCATTATTGAGGAAATTACACTTATTACTTACATTTTAAAAAATTTAAATCTATAATATGATTTACTTTAAAAATATTGTATAATTATGAAATATTTTAACTTATTTAAATTAAATAAACTCAAAACTCCACCCTCACCCTCTATATGTTAGATGAACGAAAGCTGAAAGTCAGAAACATTGGGTAGGGTTTAAAATTGAAGATGATGAATGTTTTGTTCGAGGTACTTTTTCTATAGAAACCCTACCCACCCTATCACCATCCATATTCATATAATCAAGGGCAGAAACAATGATGAAATTCAAAACCCATCCCATACTTCATTGTTTCTATTATTATTATCCATTTTTTCCCGAACACCATCACCATCTTCTTGTTGGATTTTTTATCATCTCCCATCTCTATCTAGATGTGAAATTTTAGACTTTGAAGGTGTTGAAACAATTTTTTTATGTTGGCAATGCAGCAAGCCAATCTTGTTTGGGCAATGGTCAGATTGGAGTATTGGGCTTGTGTTTGTTTTGGGTCTTCGAGATAGTGGAACTGACTGAATATAGTGGAGATGCTGGTGGAATACGGTCGGATCTGGTGGTGGCGGTGCAGATCTAAGGATTTTGGGAGTGGCGTTGATCATGTTTTTCCTATCATGGTGGTCACTTTTCTCTGGCGGCTGTAGCGGTGCACATCTACGTAACAGAGTTTCTTACACGTATTATACATAGATTGTTACAAGTGTTACACTTTATATTTCTCTTGTTGTGATGGTGCAGATATGGTGGTGGCAGCGGCTGTGTAACATAGTTTGGTATACGTGTTATACTTGCAGAGTGGCAGCGTAATACAGTTTGTTACAATTGTTACACTTTGTATAATAATGTCAATAGTGGTGGTTGCTGCGGCTACGTAACACGGATTATTACAAGTGTTACACTCAATGTAATATCGACAGTGGTGATACTGATGGCACCATAACATAGTTTTGTTTACAAGTGTTACATAAATGTTACAAAAGAATTGGATATTGTTGTCAAAAAAAATAGTATTTTGGTAAAATAAAAAAAAGATTGAAAAGTATTTAGAGAATTAGTTTAGTTTTTTAGTTTATTTATAAAGATTTTGCCTGTATTATGTGCTCATGGTTTTGAATTTCATTTTTCAACATAAAAATGATATTTTGAATAAATTGAGTGTCAATTAAATTAATAAATTTTTGTTATTTTCATCATGTAAGTTCTAATAATAAAATCTTTGAATTTGTGTTTTTACATATTATTTACAACTTTGCTGACAAAATTGAATACGTCTCAATTGAGTTCAAATCTATTGTCCCGACTCTATTATTCTACCACTAAAATTTTGACACGTCACTATTATTTTGAGGTGTCAAAATTTTTTCTAAACATAGTTCGTCATTTCATTAAAATTTTGTTGTCTCAAGATTGTAGCGAGGTGTCAAAATTTTAGTGGTGGAACAACAAAAAAAAAGAGTCATGTAAGGACAATAGATTTGAACTTGTCTAGAAAAATTTGTAAATCTAAATTATATGAGAGAGTCGTATTGGTTCTCAACTATTGTCCGAACAACAAGTAGATTCTCAACTTTTAAAAATAAATAAAGTAGTCAACATTTCATTACAATCGCACATACAATTTCAAACCACGGAAAATATCAAAATCTTTATTAAATTGTTACACTTAAGAATTTGGATTTTGTATTCCATCTTAAACATTTGCTTATAAATTTTAAGTGGTATACATTTTTATAAAAATTTAATGAATATTTAATTTTTTTTGTCATTAATAAAGAACTATGCAACTATAATTAACGATACAAATCAACTTACTCTTTTTAAGAGTAATTAGCACAAAATGTCTTTACCTTTTGAAGTCATTGTGCAAATCATCCATACTTTTCAAATTTTGGCATTTTCACCATCACCTACACCATTGATTGCGCAAAACGTCCATGCTGTCCAAAGTCATTTAAAATCTGCCGTTAACTCACTTCCACAACATGATTAGTAACACAAATGAAGGGTATTTTTGTCCACCTACCTATTTCACTTGTCCTACTTTTCAAACCAAAGAACAATAACAATCCAGCTGTGTATAAGGTAGGTATGATTTCAGTGCATTCGCCCTCAGCCCTGATCTGTCCCCAAAATTGAACAAGCAATCTATAAGAATCTGGACAGAAATTGGGTTTTCTCTGGCTGCGAGCAAGAGATCATCCGAGAAGGCAAGATGGGTAATCTTCAGCTGTTCACACTTAGGATGGTGATTGAAAGCACTATTTTCCGTCTTAAGTCTCAATAATCATGAGATGTATTCCAAGCATATCACAAAGAGAAATGGGGATAAATGGTCTCTTTGTCTAAGCCATCTTTTCCCTTGAAAAAACCAAACATGATACCATTAATAGAAATGGAGTATGCAGTAGTAGACACACACTCCATGACCCAATTGATGAAAGTCTGAGGGAATCCCAACCCAAGCATCATCGATCGGATGAATCCCCAATTGATTGAATCATATGCTTTTCTCAAATCGATCTTAAGCAAGCATCTCAGTGAGACCCGTTTTCTGTTGTAATGCCTCAGTAGTTCTTGGGCAAGGTAGATGTTTTCCGTCATACTACGTCCCTCAACGAAAGCGGATTGTGCTTGATCCACCAAGCACTCAAGGATCAGAGGCAATCTGGACGCAAGTATTTTGGCAATGACTTTATAGGCAACGTTGCAGCAAGCTATAGGTCTGAAATCTTCCACCGTCGAAGCATGGTTTGATTTGGGAATCAAGACAATGTTTGTGTGGTCAATCTGTTTAAGCTGTGATGATGAAGAGAAAAATTCCTTAATTGCTTCACAAAAATCTTCACCAACCGTGTGCCAAGATTTATTGAAGAAGCACGAAGAGTACCCATCCAGACCCGGGGACTTATCTTCCCCAATGTCAAATAGCGCCTCCTTAATCTCTTGGGACGAAATCTGTTTCACAAGCGCCACTACCTGTTTTGTTAGTGTTCTTTGGTTTGAAAGGTGCTTCTATCTATTAGTGTGCTTTGGTTTGAACAGTAGGACAAGTGAAATACGTATGTGGACAAAAATACCTTTAATCGGTCACATCAACAGCCCAGTCACTTACAAACTGCATTGTAGCACTCAACTAATCAGTAAATAGTCCTTAGTCAATAACAATTACCATGTAATATGTACTATAATTCCTTAGTTCATCATCAATTGTCTATAAAATATTTTGGAAGCAACCAATCTCAAAACTCTAGGCTTGAGATTACTTCCACAAACTCCTGGTTCACCCCAAGGGGAAAAAGTATTATTCTTCAAGACAATATAAAGAGTCAACCCAAAATGCTGACTTCAACAATAAATATCAGAACTTTTTCACACAAAAGTAAAAATTTTGTGTGAAATACTTTCTAGTCATTATAACCCCATTCCTGAAACTTCAGCAGCCCATTCACACGTCATGGTAAATCTCTCACATTCTCTTAATTAAATCTTCTGTTGTCCCTATTGTCTCAAGTTTGTTAAGTTTTAGAGTACGATGTGAAAACCCACTTTATGAAATCATCAAATAAAAATGAAATGGCCAAATAGAGCTGACCACACACATACAGTTTAGCTGGAAAAAATGATGTATTACAAAAACCACTTCACTTACTGAATTACTAGTTTTTGAGCAAGCAAACACCACAAAAGCGCACTATTCTAAGTTCTAACACTTCACAAAAACATAGAAGCAAAAATTTCAAGATAATCCCACAACAAATTCCCCATTAGAAAATCATAACATTCTTTAGATAATAAGGTAATTTCCATCTAGCCAAATCTAGCCAAATCATCCGAAAAATGGTAAACAATGAAAAAGTATCTGTCACGTAATTCACAAACAAAATGATGGCAACTAGAGAATTAAACCCAAATGAAAACAAAAAACAAGTAAGTAAATAAAATAGAGAAAATGGGAAATACCAAGATTATCAGTAGATTCACAGAGAATCCAAAATACCCAGTAACTAATTCTGGATTATCAGATCGAGGCAGATGCAGCAATGAAAACAAGAGGCGCCGAATGGAAATAGGGAAAGATTATTAGAAGGAAAAAGAAGACCCTACATGTGGCTGAAGCTTGGAGGAGAAAAATGAAGGGAGGAGATAAATGAAGGAAGAAGGAAGACGTACATGTGGGTGAAAGATGGGAGAGATAAAAAAAAAAGTGCACATAAAAAATGGTGAAGGGAGGATTCCAAATGGTGTCCAGCCTCCCATTTTCCGGCTGTTTTGGAAATAGACTCTACTTTGTAAAGAAAATGATGAAAATGACCCAAATATCATTTTTCATTTCCTTTGTAAATTTTTTGGGTGTTTCGAAAATGCAGTTTTGAAAATGGATAAGTAAACATGTTTTCACTACTTTAAAAAACTGAAAACTAAAAACGGCTTGAAAACAACAAAGAGAACATGGCCTTAATGTTTAGTTAGTTTAGATAATTTTACCCCTCCATGCTGTCTTTGATAAAGTATTTATAGCCAAAATTTGAGCTAGACGAATGGCTCAGATCCTTCTACGTGCAGGCAGGCCCACATGTCTTTCATGCAAGCCACATAGTCACCACCTTATGTGCCAATCCTTTTCTGTCTAAGTCATCATTCTATACTATGTTACACTTTTTGTTCCTAACATGACATCAGACTCTCCTTGCATACGTCATATAGATCAATCAATACCTTGTTCCAAGATACGCAAGAGGGCTCTTTGCATGGAAATACTCTGGGCTGGGTAAATGGACCAGACAAGGGCAGAAGTGCTCCAATAACTTTTTGGTTATATAGACATAAGAGAGCATTTTATGGGCCCAGTTAGTTAGTCGTGATGACGCGACGTGTCCATATCATCACAGACGTAACAAATCTTAAGATTGAAGGAGGGTTTGGCGTTGTCCCACCCGATTATCTTTAATAAACAATTGGGTACAAGGGCGGGGGTTCAAATTCGAGATAGTTTCACCATTCACCACAAAATATAAAATAATTTACAAAATACTATTTAACTTTTTTTTTATTCTAAAAATACTGTTTTTATTTTTGTAACACTTTTTGTTATATTTGTTATGTTTGTTATATTTCTTATAAAAAAATGTGTTACTGTTTCACGCATTTTTTTATTTGGATTCGTGCTAACAATTAAAAGACTATTCAGACGAGGTGTAAGGAATAAAACCTTTTGAGACAAAGTCTCAACAAGGGGTGCTATTATTGAAAGATTGTATTACACAACTTGCCTCCAAGGGACGCAAGCACACAAAGTCACTAGATTCGGAAAGTAAAAACTAAAAGACTTGAATGTAAATTCACATATTTCTTGTGAGATAGTTGTTCGATTTTTTCCTTTCCATTGCCTTGTTTCGTTTATATACTGATCACCATCTGTGCAACTTTTGCCCGTAACCGCCCATTATCTCATAGCACTTCTTCTAAATAACTTCTCATTATGATCATGGCTGCAATAACTTCCCATATCTTTCCATGATGCCTCTCCTACCTGTTGGTAGTTTACATTGGTTTATGGATCACATAAAAAAACCACTTCATTACTTGCACGATGTAGTTATCACCTCTCCGTTCATACCCATCAAGTTCCTTACCCAAACCTTCATCTGCTCACTCTGTTCTTTTTAATGTTTGGGCGATTCTTTCCTTAGTGACTTCGCCCAAACTCTACGTTTGGGCTTTTCTTCTTGGGCCTTTGTTTGGGCCTTCATGTTGGGAATATTTTATGTATCAACAATTAGTTCCTAATATAGCTTAATTAATGTTAATCATTAATTTCGCTATATTCAAGACTTTACACTCTTTCCCATGTTTCCTTGGAATTTCAATAGGTAAGAACTCCTTGGTATTCTCTCTTTGGTGACGCTTTCGTGCATCTCCCTTTTTTGTCAAAACTTTGTCACGTCGCTCACTTATAAAACTCCTACTATTCATTCTCTTTATCTTCGTCTTCATTTTTCCTTTTACTATTTCACCATGAGAACACCATTGTTATCTTTGTATTTCCTTGTAATGGCACCAACCAAATCTCTTTCTTTTGAAGACTATTAGACTTTTCTTACTCAACCCTTCATCACCCTAGGTAGTTTACTACGAGCAAACGCTCAACATCACGAGTTTCATTTAGGCCCAGCATTCAACGTTGATGATGCAGTTGGACACTCTCCTGTCGTTCAGATTTTTCCCACATCTTATACTTTTTCGTTTCTTGAAATACTTCCTTCCTCACTTCGCAATGTTGGTATACGTACATAGCCCAAGTCAGATGTCAGTTTTCATATTGGTATAAACGTATGGTTGGTCATGGCCCTACCAAAGAGCTTTTTGACCGAGCCATAATTTTAGACCTTTTAGAGCTCACTCTTGATATTTCTGCACTTGACCCCACTTTATTCTCCATCGCCTTGTGCTTTTGGGCTTCTGATTACAACACCTTTGTCTTTTATTTAGGTCCAATGTCTGTCACCCATAGGAATATTAGCACTTTAACTAATTTACCTCCAACAGGTTGCTATTTCACCCGCATGATCGTTATCCATACTCCTCATTCGATTGACAAGAAATTTTTTTGGCCCTTATAAGCAACTCTTAACACTTCGCAATAATACCGTGGTCGAGCCTAATCATGTTGAGTGCGTGGCCTTCATCCATTACTGGCTTGTAAGTTTGTTGTCTGTGTTCCTAGTATCAAACCTTGTATAGGTTATTTACCTATTTCCAATGAACTTGCCCAAGGAAAATACATAAATATTGCCTCTTTTGTCCCGGCTGGCCTCTATAGAGGTATGACCACTCTCCAAGACCAACTACGGTCTTTTGCTTCTCTTACTGGCAGTGGCCCCCTTTGGCTTGCCCAATTATAGCTTAGAGTGTACTTCCCTTACTTTGGCGCTCCTTCTTCAGCTACTTGTCCAGTGAGATGTTATGGGTTAGTAGTTAATCAACTTAGTCCAACAACTCAAACTAGTAGAGATATTTTTATACTCTGAACTCCTTGCCTTCTTATTTTTCCTTTTCTGCACATCAAATTCCTCTATATGTTCAACCTCCTTCCAACTTCAATGAGGTGGAGGCTTCTGTATCTATATGGGCTCAGTTTTTAGTAGTGCAAGAATTGTTCCATGGTTTGATTACTGGAACTAATGCGAATGCAGGAGTTGAAGTTTATGCTCCTCAATTCTTTGCCAGTCAATTTGGGTTCGGCAAACATGGCCAATTCCTCCTTGCTACTCAAACAATTTTAAGGAGCATTTTTACACCATTACCCGAGATGAAGCAAGAATTATTGATAGCCGTAATAATTCTCTGATGACTGGTTTTTCTCTTGTACCTTTCAATCCTACATTTGCTACATTTCTCTTGTACCTTTCACTTTATGTTTTACACTCTTGAATCCAATCCCCCCTCAAAGTCTCCCAGAAAAACTTATTCTTCTTCCGTGCCCAGTTCCAAAAAGGGTATTACATCTCCCTCAGTTGAACTCCCATAAGTTCAATTCTTTGCAACTGGTCCTAGGCCTACTTCGGACAGCAAACGACCAACTCCACCTCGGGCCGATGATTCAGATTAAGAGTATACTCGGGCTCTTACTAGAAAAAGGTATTGATCCTCTGATAATTATTTCTTAGTTGGCTTTATTACTACACATGTTTAATGTACTAACTTGCTAATTGCTTCCATCAGAGGGGATCCATTCTTCTTTCCATTATTTCGCAACCATCAATCACTCTTAAATCTCCAACAATTCTTACGACCGAGGGGGCTCAAAGCTCAGAATTGCCTACTCAGATAATTGACAGACCTTCATCGTCTTCCGTTGAAGGTTTGGCTATAGTGGTTTACAATCATCAATCTCGATTCGCTCATCCAATAAATCTGGAATCAGAAGGTATCATCTTTTCTAATACCTATATGAAATTTGACTTTTGCTTCTTCCGAAACTCTTGTTAACATTCTCATAGTGGAAGAGCCTCCTCGTTCGGTTGACAAAGAAAAACTTTCTGCATCATCTGAAAGTCACCCTCAAGTTGATGTCCTTCCTAACCTGTCCAGAGAAGTCTCTCTTTCTCCCAAAATTTCTAATGAACTAATTCCATTTCTTCTCTATTCTTGCGTTTAAGCAATGATTACAGCAAGAATAACATGAGCTTCCATCTTTTTACAGAATGCTGACTTTGTCTTGTGATCTATTCAAGCCTTATTTATTTCTTGGGAGCAAGTCCAAACGAGTTATGTCCCTCGTGCTTCTTCTACAACTCGTCCTTCAACCTCTTCTATTCCTTCCACTAAGGACATTGACGCTTTAAAAAAGGCTGTTTTAGCATATACCTCTTTTATGGATAAAGACATATCTAGAGCGAGCGTTGACAGTCAAGCAGAATTGCTTGTGCGCCTTAGTAAGATTTGGCCGCTGCTCTCAACCGCCCTATCCTTGACCTTTCAGCTTCGGCTAGGTTAACTTTGAAAGTGATCCATCAGGAAGTGAGCATTTTACTATATGAGAATGTGGAGTTGAGGGCCAAGAAGACAAGTTTCGTTCAGACTGTAGCTAAAAATGAATCTTTGAATATTGACATTAATTCGGCCAAGTCTAAACTGAACGAGTTTTCTTCTGTGGTAATGGTCGAAGATTCTTTATTAATTAGTCTGGAATCTGAGATGAAGAAACTCCAAACTAAAATTGACGACTGCAAAATAAGGTTGGCCGCTAAGAAACGCAACATCTCTTTAGCAATTGAGCGGACTAAGGCTATGATGGCACGCTATTCAGAATTGGTGGCGGATGACCGTGATGCAGTTATGGAGACTCTGTCATTGTTGATACTCATCAATGCTCAGAATGGTCTAAACTTAGAGACCAAATACGGTCTGTACTAGAAGAGTTCAATCAAAAACATCTTTAAACTCAATATGTAATATTGGATGATAACGTCCTGAATTTTGTAATATTCATGTTCTTTAGTGTTCTCAATGGAACAAATACTTTTAATGGAGCAATTTTACATTTTCAGAATTTTGTATCTCAAACATCTACCTGCTCACTTTCCCAAACTGATGGAACATACTTCTTTATGGATCTCACATGTTTTGTACCATCCAAATCTTCCAAGTGATAAGCTCCATTGGGCAATACATTTTCACTTTATATGGTCATTCCCAATTTGGCGACCATTTTCCATATTTTGGGTCAACCATTTTCCATATTTTGGGTCTTTACTATCTAAAGGCAATATGGTCTTCCAGACTAACTCACCCATCTTAAAACATTTCGCAATAACTTTTTTATTATAATACTTGACCATTTTTTGTTTTTGAATCTGTAGTTTATTTAGGACGTCTATCTTCAATTCGTCCAGTTCTAAAAAATTTTAGACCAAGGCTTATGCATGTTCTTCATCGCTCAAATTATTTTGCAAAGTCACTATAATTGATTGTACATTAATTTCCATAGGCAATACTGCCTCTTGCCCATAAACCAGTTGAAATGGAGTGACTTTCGTACTTGAACGTGGAGGCGATCTATATGCCCATAAAGCCTTGTTTAAACAGTCATGCCACGTCTTGGCATTTTCCTCTATCGTTTTTCTTACAATGTTTTCAAGACTTTATTTGTAGATTCTGCTTAACCATTTGACTGGGCGTAATAAGATGTAGAGTTCACCAATTTGATACCAAATTCGCTCAAAAACTTCTCTACTTGATCTCCAATTAAAGAGGTTCCATGATCTACCGTTAAGGTTTGCGGTATCCCAAACCTATAAATTATGTAATCTTGGATAAATTTGATGACCTCCCATTGTGAGATTTCCTTTAGCGGGATGGCCCCTACTCATTTGGTGAAAAAATCAATAGCCACTATGATGAATGTTGTTGTTTGGACGAATGGGAGGGGGGGGTACATTTTCCCTATGCCTCAACTCCTAAACAACCACGGTTTTATGATGAGTGTCATCTCTCTTGCTGGTACCCTTTGAATTCGTCTATGCTTTTGACATGTTAAACAATACTTGGCATATTGAATGCATAATTCGCCCATTTTTGGCCAAAAATATCCACTTTTAATAATTAACCATCTCGTTTTCTGGCCAGCTTGGTGCGCCCCACATATTCCTTCGTGCACTTTCGCCATTATTGTCTTAGCATCGACCAAATTAACACATTTCAACAAAACTCCACCTACGCGTCTCTTATACAAATCTTCATCTATTAATACATAATTCAAGGCATGCAACTTGATTTTTCTTTCACTCTTTTTGTCGGGTTTTTCTATAAATTCTTTTATTTCATCTCTCCAATCCAACACATTTCCGTCTTCTATGAAATGGATGCTATATCTTTTAGCCATTCATTGTAATACAGGCATTATCATCCCATATTTGCATACTGATTCCATGTTCAATATTTTGGAGTATCCTGAGGCCATTTGAGCCAACTCGTTAGCCAAATCATCATATATTCTGTTTACATATTGAAACTCTACTTAGTCAAATTCTTCTAGTAGTTCTTGGACAATTTCATATAAACTTATGACGAAGCTGTTTTGGCACCTAAATGTGCCACTCAATTGATTAATTACTAACTGGAAATCATTTTTAACAATTACATTCTTAACTCCCATTTCCAGTAACAATTCTAGGCCCACTATGAGAGCTTCATATTCAGCTTGGTTATTGGTGCATAATTCATTCAATGTAAAGAAAAATTGATAATTGACACCAAAAGTGTCTATTAATGCTACACCTACTCCTGCTCTTTTGGCTATTTTTGAACCATCAAAGTATAAAGTCTATGGTTTCATTTAGCACAAATCAATGTCTAACTCTATTTCATTTGGGACACTAACACATGAATGATCAGCTAAAAAATCAGCTAAGGCCTGATTTTTGACGGCCTTTGTGGTATATATTGAATTTCAAACTCAGACAAAGCTAAGGTCCAAAGACCAATCCTTTGATGCAAAATAAGGCGAGAAAACATGTACTTGATTAAATTTATTTTACAAACTAAATACATAGTCACAGGCCGAAGATAGGCCTTTAATTTTGTACATGTAAAATAAAGAGCTAAACATAACTTTTCTATAGTTGTGTAATTACATTCACATTTAGTCAACTGCCTAATGAGATAATAGACTGTCCTTTCTTTGCCTAACTGGTCTTCTTGAGCGACCATACCAGTTATAGATTCTTGCTCAGCCGATATATATACCTAAATTGGTCGTCCTTGAATAGGTGACACTAATATCGGTGGATTCGATAAATAAGTTTTCAGGCTGTCAAAAGCCTTTTGATGTTCTTCATTCTAGACAAAATCATCCTGACCTCTGAGCTTTAAGAGAGGCGAAAATGCTTTTGTTCGCCCTTCACAATTAGAAATAAAACGCCTAAAAAATTTACTTGTCCCAAAAATCTTTGCAACTTTTTTTTTTTTTAGGCGACTTAGCCTTTAAAATGGCTTTCGCTTTGTTTTTATCAAGCTCAATTCCTTTTTTGTGCACCAAGAAACCTAGGAAATTTCTCGCGTTGACACCGAATGCACATTTTAATGGGTTCAACTTTAGTTTGTATTGTCTCATTCACTCAAATGAATGTTTTAATTGGCAAAGATGATCTTCTTCTTTAAATGATTTGATTACTATGTCATCCACGTATACTTCGATAAATTTGCCAATCATATCGTGGAAGATTAAATTCATGGCCTTTTGATAAGTGGCCCCAGCATTTTTTAGGCCAAAAGGCATTACTAACCATTCATAACATTCTAATGTGCCTGGGCATCTAAAGGCAGTTTTATGTATGTCTTCTTCGGTTATGTATATTTGATTATACCTGTAATACCCATCCATGAATGAGTACATTACGTATCATGCTGTGGAATCGACTAAAGAATCTACCGTTGGCATCGGGTACACATCTTTAGGGGTAGCTATATTCAGATTTCTAAAATCTATACACACTCTTATTTTTTTCGTTTTTCTTTAACACATGCACTATATTAGATAACCATTCAACATATATGGTCATTCTTATAAAACCCACCTTCAAAAATCGCTCAATTTCTTTCTTTACCTCTGGTAAAACATTAGATGCAAAACATCTAGGTGGTTGTTTATGTGGTTTGAAATTTGGCTTGGTGGGCAATCTATGTTCTACAAGATTTCTATCTAAACTAGGCATTTGTTCATATTCCCAAGCAAAACAATCTTTATATTCTTTCAACAAAGAGATCAATTTAACACTTACCTTTTTGTCAAGTAATTGGCTGATGAAGGTGGAAAGGTCTTTTCCCTTATAACCAAGATTTATCTTTGTCAAGGGGTCTTGTGCTTGTGCGTATCCTAGTTTTGCAATCCTCTCCAAAACGCCCTCCAATTCTTTTGCGAAATGTCATTCTTCTAAACAATCTACCTTGTTGAGTTCGCCTTGTAATCCATGTTCTAGGCCGAGTACAACCAATTTATCTTTTAATAGCATTATTGCTCTTTCTTCTTCGATTTTTCCTTTGCATTCTTTATTGTAAGCCATCAATCTGGCTTTAAAGGCTGTAATTTCAGCCAAATTCTTTTGTGAGTGTCTCTTCATTAATTCTCTTCAATTACCTTCTTGCCAAATATTGGCTCTTCAAAGACCATTATATTTGGCCTCATTTGATTGAATTACTTTGTGAGGGTGTCTATTGAGAATAGCTCAACGCTTTGCGCTACTATTTGCATTTCTTCTCCTTCTTGTATCACCCTAATTGGTCCATAATCTCCTGCGTACATATATCGTTCTACCAAATTAGCTTCTGCGAGAAAAGGCCTATGATCAACTTGCACGACTTCTGCTTCACCATTTTTGTTCCAAAAAACTAAACATTGATGGAGTGAGGAAGGAACGCATCGACTGCCATGTATCTAATCTCTTCCTAACAGTACATTATAACTAGTAAGACCATCTATTATAAAAAAAATCGTGGTCCTCGTTGTACTTTCCACTGTCATGTCTAACGGTAATACCCCATTGGCCGAAGTAGCTCCTTCAATAAAACTAGATAGAATCAATCCTGTCGGAATCAGGTTGATCTCAGACTTTGCAAACTTTTTTATCATTCTGTAAGAGTTTGTATTTATTGCTGCCTATTATCGATGAGAACTTTGGCATCTGGAACGCCATTAACCAAAGCTTTGACATACAGGGGTTTGAGATGCTTAGTCAACTTTATAGATGGTTTATTAAATACAACCTTTTCCTTCGCATTTACTTCTACCTTTTTATTATTTTCTTCTGCCTGGACTTCATCAGATAGGCCTAACCTACAATATTTATTTGTTACGACTTCTTTTTATTTCCTCAAATTGCACGATATTCATTGATGGTTCTTTCCAACTCGTGGGTGGAGTCACTATTACAGGAGGTGGCCCATATTTCTCAATCCGAGGCACTATTTTCTTCCTTGTAGGCATTCCATATAGAACATAATAGTCGAACGATCTTTCTGATGGTTCACCCAATAAACCTACCACCGGATTACCTTCTTGGTATAATTGTTTGAGTAGATTGTTATATGAAATTTTCCTTATTCTTCATTCTGCCTCCAGATCAATTTCTTCTTCTATGTCTGTCATCCCATTATCATCTTCTTCGTCGTTGTACCTTATTCACATTCTAATGTGCAAACTGCTTCTTCATCTTCTTCCATCATCTCTTCATCATGTTCATCATTTTTAAACTCGTTGGTCAATAGATAGTTACTAGCCATGACCGGGGGCATGGTGCCAAAATGAATGGTAATCAATCGCCCATCGTCATCATCATCCTCATCCTTCTTTCTACGCTCAAACTTTGATTTTTCTATACATTCTTCTGTTAACAGCTCTTCTTCTCCATTCTCAAGGACATTCTCATCTGCCACTTTGTTCTCGATCTTAGTTCTTGAACATTCCACGTACTGTTGTTGCCTCATCATTTGTCCATAGTTTCTTTGGAAATGTCTTTGTTGGGTTCTTGTCATTTCATTGAACGAAATCACCCTACCCATTTTAAAATTGTATGAATGCCAAACATTTGGGTGTTGAGGTTGAGGCCTGAATGTTCTGATAACCTGAAATGACCCATATTGCTTTATGTAGAATGGTCTCACATGCTCTCCAAATGGATGAAAATTAGCTGCATTAGCTGGATGAATTGGTTGTTCATATGACCTTTCTGTGACATTGCCAATCTCCTTATGGCATCTAGCACATAAATTCACTCCTTCATTCATTAATGCCTTTCCTTTCAAACGCTCAAATGCACTAGGACGTGGTTTGTCCTCACCATTGTCAATTACTAGCTTGAATCTTGGGAGATCCAATTTATCCAAATTTGGGATGACCATATTGATGTCTATTGGCTGTGGAAATAGATTTTCGTCCACTGCCATCTTTTTCTTGGATTCAAATGTGATTCGCCCTGACTCAATAGCATCCTATAAGACATGACGAAGAACCAAACAACTATTAGTCGTATGAGACCATGTATTATGCCATTTAAAATATTTTTTATCCTTGATTTACTCGGGGTTTGGCAGTTTATATCTTTCGCTCAGCTATATTTGTTTGTCTTTATATAACCGGTCAAATACTATGTTGGCTTTTGTTATATCAAATGAAAATGTTCTACCCTTTTTGTTTTCTTCTTTTGTAGGATCGTTCTTAATGGGCAACTCTGACTTAGCCATTATTGGGCATGTATATGTGTCTCCATTGATCAATTCGGCCAGATATACTTCAGTTTCGGCCTGATCTTGGTTAACGTCAACAACATGCTTATCAAAGTTTGTTTCTCTATAATAAGTCCCCTTACTAGAATTCTTCATTTGTTCTTCTTCTCTTAACAATCGCTCATATCTTATGACACTTGTGCTAAGTTGAAACAGATAAGAGAACTCTCTATCTTGGAACTTCTTTTTAAAATCAAAACTCAAACAACTTTGAGCGATCTTTACAAATTATTTTTTAGATAAAGGTAAAAAACATTTATTTTTGGCCGTCTTAAATCTTTGATGGAAAGATTCAATCCATTCATTTGGCATTTGAAGCAAATTTGCTAAATCTACCAAAGTGACTTCGGATTCAGTTTTGTAAAATTGGGCGTGAAATAATTGTTCTAATTACTGCTAAATTTGGACAGAATTTGCTGAAAAATTAATGAACTATAAAAAGGCTACTCCTGTTAGTGAATTCGGGATTAACCTCATCTTGTGATAATCAGTAACTTCACCGCATTGTAATGTAAAACGCCCTATATGTTCTAAAGTGGACACTTCTCCTAAACCAGTGAACAAAGAAAATTTAGGCACTTTATACCCTCTAGGCCATGGATATGCTTGATCTACCCAATCTGGGTAAGGCTTTCTGTATGTAGGCTGAATTATTGGCCGCATTCCAAAGGCTACCTGATTTTGCATGATCTCCATAACTTGATCTCTCAAAATGGCATTGGGATCATAAGGAACTCCTATGGGTTGGTGTACGTATGGCATTTTCTGAGGCCTAACAACATTTTGCCCTATATTTGGTATGAACTTTGGCCCATTATTTCCATTAAGATACGGATTTTCCACATCATTGATGCGTGTTGCATTTTTCCCGTATTTTAAACATTTTTCCTCATTTTAGGGCTATCCCCCATGTTAGAAGGCCCAGTAATCCCTACATTGGTCATTGCTGGTCCCATGTTAGGCATTTCAATTCCTTGACTTGTGTTTACTATTGGAGAACCATTACCTACAATACTTTGGGTTGGGAAATGATTTCCTATGCCCAAAGGATTCGGTTGACATATTTGATTCACCATTTTGTTCATAAGTTCGTTCAACATACTCAATTGTCTAGCCATATGATCATAATGATTATTTTCATTTTGAGTGAGTTTTTCTACAGCATGAATGTTTTGAAGACTTACTTGTTCAACAACATCTTGTGTGAGTTTGCCCAGCAATGCACGCATGCTGCATGGGCTCAACTCCATCATTGATTCATAACGACTAGCACTTGGTCTCTCCATTTCTGGGGTACCCTGTTGATCCTCAAATTGCTCGATCACAGAATGAACAGACTTTTAGTTTGTTGGCTCCTTGCCAAAGTTCTTTTGAGGCATGATGCTTCCAATCCTTCTAACACCAAATGTCTCACCGAGCGTGCCAAATTGTTTCGCGCGTTTTTTGATTTAGATTCGTGTTAACAATTAAAAGACTATATAGACGATGTGTAAGGAACAAAATCTTTTGAGACAAAGTCTCAACAAGGGGTGCTATTATTGAAAGATTGAATTACACAACTTGCCTCCAAGGAGCGCAAGCACACGAAGTCACTAGATTCAGAAAGTAAAGACTAAAAGACTTGAATGTAAATTCACATATTTCTTATGAGATAGTTGTTAGTTTTTTTTCATTTCCATTGCCTTGCTTCGTTTATATACTGATCACCATCAGCGCAACTTCCGCCCATAACCGTCCATTATCTTATAGCACTTCTTCTAAATAACTTCCCATTACGAAATCATGGCTGCAATAACTTCCCATGATGCCTCACCTTCGTATTGGCAGTTTTACATTGGTTTATGGGTCAGATAAAAAAACCGATTCATTACTTGCACAATGCAATTATCACCTCTTCGTTCATACCCATCAAGTTCCTCGCCCAAACCTTCTTCTGCTCGCTCTGTTCTTTGTAACGTTTGGGCGATTATTTCCTTGGTGACTTCACCCAGACTCTATGTTTGTGCTTTTCTTCTTGTGCCTTCATATTGGGAATATTTTATGTATCAATAGTTACACTTGTTATTTTTAAAGTTTAAAATGTTAAAAAGCAATTATGAAATTTTAATTAAAAATCAAGTACATAGCAAAATAATCACGTTAAAATTCCCTCATTAAACCTATAAATCCTAAGATTGAAGGGGGCTCGACATTGTCCCCCTATACTCGATTATATTGAATAAACAATTGAGTACAAAGATGGGATCAAATTCTGTCATTGGGACCGAAAGATATAATGAAATCTTTGATATATTATTTTCAATCTCTTTGACAAACTTGACTCCAACTCTTGTAATACAAACAAATTTGGCTAGCCAAAATGTAAACAATTTTGAGCTGAGTCATCGAACCAGGGTTTATCGAATTCCTTTTTGGTAGATGTCGATCAACATAAACCGACTCCACCCCATGTATTGCAGAGAATATGGAAGCGTCGTCGAACGCCTCCATGAGTGGCGGCACCATGCGAGAAAGATCTAAACAGAAAGGGTTAGTGCCTAATGCCACCACCCAAATAGTATCAAATGCAAATCTCCTCAAAACCTCTTGCATGTCCAAGATTATGTTGTTTTCTTCAGCATTTTCGAGCACGGGAAGAAGCCTATTTTTGACCTCATCTTCAAGAATTTTCACTACAAATTCTCTCAATAACTTTGAACTAAATTCATGGCTTGCTAATTTGCGTTGTAGGCTTCACTTTTCACCATCAACATTAAATATTCCAACACCAGCAAAATCTCCAAATTTATTTTAATTAAAGTCATATTTCAGTACTAAAAGACCAACGAGCCCCTGCAAGTACAAATTGCTAATTCAAACAAGAAACTCTTTTATTATGATACTATTTTTATTATGATATTGTTTTATTATAATAATGTTTTATAATAATATTGTTTTATCAATATACTAGTTTCTTAATATATTATTTTATTTAGATATTATGATATTTTATAATAAGCATGTGCTTGATAATAATATGCTTCTGATACTGTTATAGTGACTTAACTTGTTTGTTATAGTTGACTATATGATAGTGTTATCTATGATAATACTGATATTAATATTTTATTATGATATTGTTTTATATCATACTGTTTTATTAAAATACATTTTTATTAAGACATTGTTTTATTAATATACAATTTTATTTAGTTTTCTGTTAAAACATAATAATTGTACCCACCTAAACATGTGCTTGATAATCATGTACTTCTAATACTTTTATATTGGTTTAACTTGTTTGTTATCTTTAACCAAAACAAGATATTGATACTAATGTATTTTTAATATTTTTTTCTATGATACTGTTTTATTAAGATAATATTATTATGATACTGTTCTTGTGTTGGGTTGAAATTTTCTATTTTGAGTGTGTGTATTAGTGTCATTGTTTCCAAAGATATTGATACTAATATGCTTATTATATTAATATAATAATGTACTTCTAATACTGAAATATTAATATACAAAATCTTAATAAGATACTGTTTGTGATACTGTATTTCGAGATATTGTTCTTAATAAGATACTATTTGTGACACTATTTTTTATGATACAATATCAATCAATACACATGAATGTGTGACACTAACATCCAAAAACACAAAAAAATATTGTGTATTTCATTTATTCGAACAAAAAATAATTACAAAATAATTGAGTTCCTATATATCAACAAAAACAACCTAATTCAAGAAAAATAAGAGAAAAAATTCATAAAAACTGAGTTCACATGCAAAATAACATTCAAAGAAGCAATTGTTTCCAAAACTTTGCAAAAAAAAAAAATCACTGTTTGTGATAGTATTTAATATGTTGTCATACTGGTTTATTAAGATATTGTTTATATGATATAGTATCAAAGCAACACACATGAATGTGTGACAGTAAGATCCCGAAACACATAAAAATATTGATGTATGTGAAATAATTGTTGCTTTCAATTATTCAACCAAAAATGATTACAAAAGAAATGTGTTATATATATATATATATATATATATATATATATATATATATATATATATATATATATATATATATATATATATATATATATGTCTAACAAAACAACCTAATTCAAGAAAATAAGAGAAAATCATTCATAAAAATTGAATTCACCTACAAAATAACATTAAAAGAAACAATTGTTTTTAAAATTTTGCAATCGAGTGACTGCCAGTACTTCTCAGAATCGTCGTCATTCTCTGATAACAATACCAAGCTGTTAAAGTTCAAAAATTCATCTTTTACATGTGAGAAGAAAAAACAACAGTGAAAAACGATGAATCTGCAAATTAGCACTCACAAAAATAGTTTGAAATGGTTTTGGTGGTTGGCGATGAGTCGCGTTACACCGATGACGAGATGCAATAGCCAACGAAGTGGCAGGAGAAGATGGTGGCGGTGTACGTGCTCCTGAAGTTTGAATCAACTTAATCCTAATTAATTTGGACCACATGGCTAATTATGAGATTAATTGAAATATGCATGAAGTAGTATGACTTATTGACAATTTTAAAAAGTGTTTGGACCTAATTTAGAACAAGTTACATACGGTTAATTTAAAGGCAATTTCTCCTAATAACTAATTATATTTATGTTTAATAAATTTGAAACTGACTACATGAATTTTATTCAGCCGTCAAATTTCATCCTTGTTTTTCTCTCTTTTTATTTTTTCTAATAAAGTCCATTCAATCTCATATTACTATGAATCTGGTTGACCTAAGAATCTGTTGGGACCCAAGATCAGCAATTCTCAACTACTCATTCCTTAACCTATGGGTTACATACACACTTTGACATACAAGTTAGCAAGCATAAGCAGCGGGGATGCCACCATATGCTCTCTCGACGCTCAAGTTAACCGAAGTGGTTAGAGTTAATTATACTAAATGCAATATGAAACTGGTAAAAAAAAAAAGAGAATGAGAATATTAATGTTTAGTTAGTTTAGATAACATTACCCCCTCTATGCTGTCTTTGATGAACTATTTATAGCCAAAATCCAAGTTGGACGAAGAGCACAGATCCCTCCATGTGCAGGCATACCCACGTGTCATTCATGCAAGCTACATAGTCACCTCCTTATGTGTCAATCCTTTTATGTCCAAGTCATCATTCTGTACTATATTATACTCTTTGTTCTTAAAAAGCCATCACACTGTTCTTGCAGGCGTTATATTGATTAAGCAATACCTTGTTCCAAGATACACAAGAGGGCTCTTCGCGGGAAACACTCTAAGCTAGGTAAATGCACCGGACAAAGGCAAAAGTATTCCGGACACGAATGCTCTGATAACTTTTTGGTGATATGGACATAAGAGCATTTAATGTGCCCCAGCTAGTTAGTTGTGATGACGCAATGTGTCCATGTCATCATGCAACTATTATGGTTTATATAATAAAATAATGATAATGATAGTTGAATTGAAGAAGGATATTCCATTCCAATTCCAAAAAAAGGAGGACAAATTCGAAATTGTTTTTAAAAAAAAGCAATTTGTTTTTTCAATCAAAAGTGCATTTTCTAATAGTTTAAGCTAAATTCAAATTATTTTCCTATCATAACCTGTATTACAAAACCCTTATTGCTTTTCAATATGGGCGAATGTTTTAACAATGTCAAAAAAATAAACGCTACCAAGACACAATGAAAAATTAAGGTTAGGGTTGTGAGGCTGTTAGAGATGCTGTGCTTTGACAACAAGGCGGAGACGTATATCATAGAGATGGTCTTCATGGATGAAGAGGTTTTTTTTATTTATATTAACAGTTTATAATGTGATCTCTGATTTTTTTTTTTTTTTATCGTCTATATATAAACTCACACATATATTTAAATTATTTGATTAAATAACTTACTAGATATTATTTGACAAGCAACTAAATTTTTTTTCCTTAGTTTTTCTGTTATCAATATTTACATTGTTTCTGTTTTGAAATTTTTACATTTAATTATTTATTTTTTTATTTGTAATTCATAAATATAAATACTATCATTTCACTATGTGTTGTCCCATTTTTTTTGCTTTATATATATTTTTTAATACATATATTGTTTTTGTTTTTGTTTTGAATTTTGTTTCGTTTTGTTTATTTATTTTTATTTATGGTCCATGTATAAAAATACAGTTTACATGTACACACAGAAACATATACAGTTTAATGTACGTGTATTTGTAATACACCAATTTATATTAATCAGATGCGTATATTATATATATGTATTTATATGTAACAATCGAAAAATTTTCATGTTTTAATTTCAAGTAAATAAAATTCACTTTCAGCATCGCTACAAATTCATAGTATATTTTAAATATTTTGTCACGTTAAATTTTGCTCGCGTTTGCTTTAAATTTTAAGTTCAACGAATGTGGAATATTAATTTGAAAACGAACCTTGTTTTATTTTTGAGTTTCGGTAAGTTTTAAATTTTAAGTGGTATAAAAATAAATTTCGGCTAGCATGTTCTATTATTTTGTTTTGCATTGTTTATTTAAAAATCTCAGCCCTTTATTCTAGATTTTTATTAGCCCAAAACCCTGCTCATATCGACTCCAAAATTCAACCAAAGACCCGACCCCAAATGGCCCAAAAACTGACTCAATCAACACCATAAAACCACTGAATTTTTTTGCCAAACAATCCCTTAATTTCAGCAATTTCCTTACTCCAAACACGCCCTATTGCCTAAGAAAATAACCACCAATTTCCACCTCTTTGTAGCCATGAAGAAAACCACCCCATGATCATCTTCAACTTCCATTTCTCCCCACTCACTCTTTTTAAGCCCTCAACGTAACTTTTTTTCCCACCAAAACTGCATTCCCATGGTCTGAAAAACCGTCCCCCAGTAGCCCATATTTCAACCAAAATAAACTGCCCCATGATCAACTATGAAAACTACCATGACCCTATAACCACCTCTCATTAACTCTCTCGCTTTTTCTCCATTTTCAGCCCCAATCTATAGCTCATTTTCCCCTCTAATTTACCTCAGATTCGGCCCCTAGTCCCACCCCCAGAAATTAGCCATTTACTTAAGCAAAAACCTCCTTCTTTTTCTCTTGAAAAATCGGTCCTCAAGTTCGAGAAATTCTACTCAGCTCGATTCTCATTTTTCTAGCAACATCCTCCCATTTTATTTTCCAAATTCAGTACTAAAATTTTAGCAAAAAAATCTCTTTTTCTTTTCTATGAATTCAGCCAGATAGCTCCAGTTTACTTCTACAAATTCTAGCAATTTTCCTCACCTTTCTCTCCAGAGTTTTGACCACTAAAAGTCACCATTAAGTTCCATTTTCTTTCTTCTTTTCAACCAGCATACTCTCTCCATTTCTTGTAATTTTAGTCACAAAGATTCTGGCACTTATTGTCCATATTTTCGGCCAGCATACACTCTAATTTTCTGCAATTTCAATCCCAAATTTCCAACATTTTCACTCACTTATTGTCCAGTTTTTGACCAGAAGTTAAATGTGTTAACCTTGCTTTTTTACTTCACAAACTTTCCTTACATATACATCTATATATAGTGTGCCGGTTTTGATTTTTTGGAAGCTGTAAAAATGATTTTTCTCCATCACAACTTCAACTAAAAATTAATTTTAGAGGTAGTTTTACTTACTACTTTTGCAATGATTTTTAAATGATGTTCAAAAAATTATTATGTTATATAAATGCCATAAAAATGATTTATGAATGAATATTATGTTTGTGATTGAAGGTAATCACATATGCATGACGGTGATTGAAGGAGATCACATTTAAGTTAATGGTGCCGGTTACAAATTTATGTTGTTCCTATTTTACGTTTAAAATGATGGCATAAGCATTTATGTTTCTGTATAATTTTTTCCACATGTTAGTATGTATTTCTACCAAGTGTTTCTTATGAAATACTCACCCCAAAACGAACAAATTTTCAGGAATTGATTAGTGTTGATGCGATGGAATAGGCTAGCGAGCATGACATGGAATTTTCTTATTTAATTTAAGTTTTGACGTCGAGATGATCGAGTCAATTATGATGTAAATACGATAATTTAGCATTTGATTTTCAGTATTTAATTATGTAATATTTATGAAAAACGTGATGTTGGTTTTTTTGCCATTAAAAGTTCCAAATTAGGAATTGCCTAGTTCTATTTTTTTAGAATTTTTAGCTTACTGCCCCTACTTTGAAAAATCATAACACTCAGTACGTTTGGATTTTTTAAGTGAAATCAGTGGCTATGGAAAACCCTATATGTGATCTAATAATAGCAATTGGAATCACTCAAAATTCTATCGTATGAATTTAGTTTGAACGTTTTAGCGGGTTGCCAAACATTTTTTCATACAACTTCGACTAACATTTTCACCCAACAAACAACATAGATAAGATTTAAAATTTTAACATGTTGTAGTCTGTAGTCTCAAGTATCTACAGTGGATATTTAAAATTTAGACTTTTTGGAGTTTGTTTGAATGGTCAATAAATTGTGATGACACCCATCACGGTATAGGCAAAACCATGAAAATTTGAACTAAAATCTTTTTTCCCTTGCACGTTTGTTATTTTTCGCAAAATTTAAAATTTTAAAATCCTTCAAGGGCACTGGAAATATTATTTGGAGTCATCAAATATGTTTTAGAGATTATTTTAGTGACCCTTCGGGTTGAAAAAATCTAGGTCGTTACATCTTGGTACTAGAGCGTTGTTTTACTTTTCTGTAGACTCACGTAAATTTTTAAATTTTCTTTATTTTATTATGACAAGTAAAAAAAATTAGAAATTAATATTTTAGAATTTAAGGGTCGCTAATCACCATCGCCTCGCTACGCCAACTATGAGGTAAAGAAATTTTGATAAATTAAATTTATGTTTGAGTATGACGTAAATGAAATTTATACTTATAAAATTCTATATTTGTTTCATTTACAATAAAATATTATGTTGACTGAAATTTTGAAAGTGGATATTGAATTTTTGCACTATAAATGTTATGAAAAACATGCCTAAATGTTTTGAAAATTTATTTTTATCCTCGAAATTAACTTAAAAGTTAATAGAAACCCACCTAAATGGACTCTTCATAATTGATATTTCAGACAAGGTTCCACTAAGTGATTACTATCTAGAACGTGTCGAGGCGGCAAGAAATTATTACATTTAGTTTACTGTGGATCTTGAGTGGTCGTTTGGCCATCATGTCAGTACCCATAGGGCGTTACGTATTAGGACTATGAACTACGGGTTTGTGACAACAAGATGTTGGCTTTAATTGTGTGCTTATCATTTTTTTAAAAGTAGAGGTTAAAGGATCAAACCTCAGACACCTCAAATGGCTAAAGATATCTTTGATATCTGATGCATGCCTAGCTAAGATTAATGTTACATGTCAGAAAACTGATAGTATGCTAGAAGGTGATATGCCATCGGAAGGAACCATAGATACGGATAAATTAGCTAGGCCAGTGCATATAGATTTTGATGGGTTGCTACTCACAGCAGATCTACGTGTTATAAATATGAGGGATTTTGATAATATCCAAGGTATGGATTGGTTGGGTAGTAATCGTGATACCATTGTATGTTTTGAGAATGGAGTAATCTTTCAAAGACTGGAGACAAAGAGTTCAAATTTTATGGGTCAATGATTAAATCACTTCCTTGCCTCATCTTAGCTTTGTAGATAGAGAAGTTGCTAAAGAAGAGAGATTGTCAATAGTTCCTAGTCAATCTTACTGGCACTTCATCTGAGGAATTATCAGTGGATAATGCCAGTAGCTAGACAATACGCCGACGTGTTTCTAGAAGACCTATTAGGTATCCCGTCTGATAGAGAATTGGAATTCACGATAAATCTAATACCTGGAGCTGCACCATGTCAAATGCTCCGTATCAAATGGCACAAAAAGAATTGCAAAAGTAAAAAAATTCAATTGAAAAACTACTAGATAAAGGGCTTATCAGACTGAGTGTGTCTCTGGAGAAAGCCCCAGTTCTCTTTATGAAGAAGAAAGATGGGTCGATAAGGATATGTATAAACTACCGTGAGCTAAACAAGTTGACGATAAAAAATAAGTATCCTAACTTGGGAATTGAGGATTTGTTTGATCAATTGAAGATAGTTTCATTTTTATAAAGATCGACTTGAGGTCTGGCTATCATCAACTGAGGATCAAGCCATCGGATATACCAAAGTCAACATTCTGAACTCGCTATAGGAATTATGAGTTTACTGTAATACCCTTTGGATAGACGAATGCTCCTACAGTATTTATGGATTTGATGAACTGAGTCTATCATCAATATTTAGATCGGTTTGTCATTGTATTCATCGATGACATCTTGATTTATTCTAGAAATCCCGAACAAAATCAAGAGCACCTGAGGAAAGTATTGGAGACGTTACAGAGGAAAAAGTTGTATGCCAAATTCAAGAAATGTGAATTTTAGCTGGACCGAGTAGGATTCCTTGGTCATGTTGTGAAAGCTAAGAGAATTGAATTGGATCCATCAAAAGTTGAGGCTATGTCAAATTTTCTAGCACCATCGGATATTGGAGAAGTGAGAAGCTTTCTATGTTTAGTCGGCTATTATCAGCTATTCATAGAAGGATTTTCCAAAATAGCTGGTCTTGTGATGCAGTTGACTCGAAAGGGTGTTAAGTATGTTTGGTCTGAGAAATGTGAACGGAGTTTTCAAGAGTTAAAGGACAAGCTAGTGTTTACCAGTACTAGATTTACCCAAAGGTTCATAAGGCTATGTAATTTACAGTGATGCATCAAAGCTCAGTTTAGATTGTGTGTTCATGTAACATGGAAATGTAATAGCTTATGCTTCAAGGCAGTTAAAGTAGTATGAGCAAAATTAGCTGATGCATGATCTTGAACTTGCGGTGGTAGTTCACGCTTTGAAAATTTGGTGCCACTACCTTTATGAAAGCAAGTGTGAGATTTACACCAACCATAAGAGTCTCAAGTACTTCTTCTCTAAAAAATAGTTGAGTATAAGACAACGACAGTGGTTGAAATTAGCAAAGGACTACGATTGCATTATCATGTACATCCTGGTAAGGCTAATATTGTCGCTAATGCTCTAGAAAATAAGAATATGGGTCAGTTGTCTACATTGCAATCGACATAAGATAATTTGATTAAGGACTTTGAGAATTTGAGAATTAAAGTTTTAGCGCCGCTTGTGTGGGAAACAGCAAAGATAGTAAATTTGATAGTAAAGTCGACACTCAGAGATTCAGTTGTGGCAACTCAGAAGATTGATCCTTTCTTGGAACCGAAAAGATGAAAGAGTTTGAAATAGTTGAAGATAAAGCTTTGATGTTCAAAGGTCAATTATGCGTGCCTAAGGATGAAGGTATGAGAAATGATAATTTATTTGAGGCTCAGCTCCTAATGCCACACATCCAGAAGAAATCAAAATGTGTAAAGATTTACGTAATACATTTTGGTAGAGAAATATGAAAGGAGTTATAGCTTATGTTGTGTCAAAATGTTTGGTGTGTCAACAAGTGAAGGAAGAACATCAGAGGTCGTCAGGGCTTTTAAATCCAATGGATATACCTGAGTGGAAATGGGACAAATTTGCAATGGATTTCACTATAGGTTTTCCTATATCGACAAAATGTCATGATGCGATTTGGGTCATTGCAGATTGTTTGACAAAATCCGCTCATTTTCTACCAATCCGAATGAATTACAATTTGGTGTAGTTAACTCAGTTGCATGTCATGGAAATCGTTCGACTTAATGGAGTACTACGTCCATTGTATCATACCGAGACCCGAGATTCTCCTTAAAATTTTGGCAAAGTCTTTAAGGAGCTTTGGGAAGTACATTGAAATTTAGTAAGACTTATCATCCTTAGACCGACAGGAAATTAGAACAGACTATTCAAATCCTTGTGGATATGTTGAGAGCATGTCAGGGGCGGAGCCAGGATATGGTACAGGACTGCGCCATTGCATAAAAAAAATTTAATTAAGAGAACATTTTTAGGAAATTTTAAGCAAAGGGCTGGGCCTGGGCCCAGGTTGGCCCAGCCCATGCTCTGCCCCTGGAGCATGTGTCTTGGGTATAGGTGGTAAATGGGAAAGTCACTTGTCGTTGATGGAGTTTGATTATAATAATATCTTTGGGTCCAAAGTTAATTGAGAAAACAAAAAGTTAAAGTAATAGACAAGATCAGGTCTATAATTTTTCTGAAGGTAGCCCAAATGAAAGGAATACTGTGTTTTAGTAAGAAAGAAAAGTTGAGACCACGATTCATCGGCCCATTTGAGATTTTTGAAAAAATTGAAAATGTGGCGTATCGTTTGGCATTGCCATCCGAGCTCTCGGTAGTGGATGACGTTTTCTATGTTTTGATGATAAGGAAGTACATGCATGATCCTACGCATGTCGTAAAATATGAGTCGTTGAATTTAAGGAATAATATGACTTACAAGAAAGTGCCTGCGGTGATCCTGGAAATCGGGAGATCTCCTTAGTTAAAGTTTAGTGGGGTGGACATGAGGAAGATGAGGTCACTTGGGAAAGAGAAGAAAATGTTTTAGCTTAGGACCTGGACCTCGTAAACCATTGAAGTTAAATTTCGAGGACGAAGTTATTTTAAGGGGGAGAGTTGTAATGACCGAAAAAATTTCGTCTTTTAATTTCAAGTAAATAAAAGTTTTACTTTCAGCATCAATACGAACGTCATAGTACATTTTAAATATTTTGTCACGTTAAATTTTGCGCGCATTTGCTTTAAATTTTAAGTTCGACGAATGTGGAATATTAATTTGAAAATGAACCTTCCATTTTTGAGTTTTGATAAGTTTTAAATTTTAAGTCGTATAAAAATAAATTTCATCTAGCATGGTTTGTTATTTTGGTTTGCCTTGTTTAATTAAAAATCTCAACCATTTATTCTCGATTTTTATTAACCCAAAACTCGGTTCATTCGACTCCAAAATTCAACCAAAGACCCGACCCCAAATGGCCCAAAAATCGACTCAATCAACACCAAAAAACCACCAAAATTTTTAGCCAAACAACCCCTTAATTTCTGCATTTTTATGACTCCAAACGGCCCATAATGCCTAATGAAATAACCACGCATTTCCACCCCTTTGCAGCCATGAACAAAAAACCGCTTCCATGATCCTATTCAACTTCCATTTTCTCCCCCACTTTCTCTCACTTTTAAGCCCTCAATGCAACTTGTTTTTCTACCAAAACTGCCTTGCCATGGTCTGAAAAACCATCCCCCAGCAGCCCAGATTTCAGCCAAAATAAACAGCCGATCAACTATGAAAACTACCCATGACCCTATAACCACCTCCCATTAACTCCCTTGCTTTCCCTCCATTTTCAACCCCAATCTATAGCTCATTTCCACCTCTAATTTATCCAAGATTCGGCCCCTACAGCATAGGTCCCACCCCCATAAATCAGTCATTTACTTTAGCAAAAATCTCCCACTTTTCCCCTTGAAAAATTGGACCTCAAGTTCAAGAAATTCTACTCACCTTTCTTCTCATTTTTCCAGCAACATCCTCCAATGTTATGTCCCAAATTCAGTACTAAAATTTCAGCAGAAAAACTCTCATTTTCTTGTCTATGAATTCGGCTAGATAGCTCCAGTTTACTTCTACAAATTCAAGCAATTTCCCTCACCTTTCTCACGAGTTTTGACCACCAAAAGTCACCAGTAAGTTCCATTTTCTTTCTTCTTTTCAAAAATCATACTCTCCATTTCTTGCAATTTTAGTCACAAAGATTCCAGCACTTACTGTTCAGATTTTCGGTCAGCATACACTCTAATTTTCTACAATTTCAGTCCCAAATTTCCAACATTTTTCCTCACTTACTCTCCAGTTTTCGGCCAGCAGTGAAAGGTGTTAACCTTGATTTTTATTTCACAAAAGTTTCTTACATATACATCTATATATAGTGTGTGGTTTTGATTTTTTGGAAGTTGCAGAAACGAATTTTCTCCATCACAACTTCAACTAAAAACTAATTTTAGAGGTAGTTTTACTTACTACTTTTGCAATGATTTTTAAATGATGTTCGAAAAATTATTATGTTATATAAATGCCATGAAATTAATTTATGAAGGAACATTATGATTGCGATTGAAGGTAATCACATATACATGACAGTGATTGAAGGAAATCACATTTAAGTTAATGGTGCCGGTTACAAATTTATGTTGTTCCTATGTATGTTTAAAATGATGGCATGAGCATTTATGTTTTCGTATAATTTTTCCTGCATGTTAGTATGTATTTCTACTGAGTTTTTATTATGAAATACTCACCCTAAAATGAACAAGTTTTCAGATTGAATTGATTGGCGTTGATGGGATGGCGTAGGCTAGCGAGCATAACGTGGAATTTTCTTATTTAATTTAAGTTTTGACGTCGAAATGATCGAGTCAATTATGATGTAAAGAATATATTTTAAGTATTTTACTTTCAATATTTAATTATGTAATATTTATGAAAAACGAGATGTGGGTTTCATTGCCATTAAAAGTTTCGAAGTTTGGAATTGCCTAGTTCCATTTTTCTGAATTTTCAGCTTATTGTCCTTATTTTAAAAAATCATAAATCTCCGTATGTTTGGAGTTTTTTGTGAAATTAGTAGCTATAGAAAGCCCAATGAGTGCTCTAATAACAACAATTACAATCACTCAAAAATTCTATTGTATGAAGTTATTATGAATGTTTTAGTAAGCTGCCTTAAGGCACCCAGGATTATTTTTCAAGCAATTTCATCTAATATTTTCACCTACCAAACGACGTAATTAAGGTTTAGAATTTTAACATGTTTTAGTCTGTTGTCTCGAGTATGTACAGTAAAAATTTTAGAATTTTTAGAGTTCATTTGTATGGTCAAATAAATTTTGGCGATACCTATTACAATATAGGCAAACCCATGAAAATTTGAAGTAAAATCATTTTTTCCTTGCGCGCTTGTTATTTTTCGCAAAAGTTACATTTTTAAAATCCTTCAAGGGCATGGAAAATATTATTTTGAGTCGTCAAGTATATTTTAGAGATTATTTTAGTGACCCTCCGGGTTGAGAAAATCCGGAGCGTTATATTATATATATTGTCTTTTTTTTTAAAGATTATATTTAATTAAGTCAATTTCCTTTTTTCGTAGGGTGGAAGGATTCATGCAACAATCAAGCAATCGTTGATTCGGACATTCATAACATTGATCTACGAGGGACAATTATATATTGTATGCAACTTTGTAGTTGGATACAACTACATGAAGTACAAAACTACAAGCCACAAATACAAGCTAAATTTTATGCCAAAAACCAATGTTGTAGAAGCGGTGGATGAGAGATTTCCTACACAAAGTTTTATCTTTAGGCCATTTGCTGATATATTGAGTGCGGCTGAACTTGACTAGAATAAATTGTTTGGTAGGTATCGGTTTCATTGGAAAAATTATTATGATCTTATAATAACTAATATTTTTTTCCTCTTCTATTATAGATATCATTGGAGAGGTGGTTGGCAAGGACAAAGCTAAGTGCCAAGAATCTTGTGATAGGACGAGCAAGCTCATAGATAATTTGATTGAAAACCTAGAGTACGAATATATTTTTTTATTTATATTGTTGTGATCACTTATATTATTTTTCAGTAGTATATTCTAATGTGAGTGTTTGAATCGTTATTATTTTTAAAAAAAAACAAGCTTCACTGTACTTTGTGGGGGGACTGTGCAGATGAGGTTAATAGTTATCTAGATGCTGAAAAATGAGAACCTGTGATTATCAAACTCCAAATGTGTCGTGCTAAAAAATTCAGAGGTTGTATTTATATTTTCAACATACATCCCATTATGGACTGTTTATTTCTCTCTAAGAAGATTGTTTAATTTGGTAAAAAAAATTATCTCACGTGAAGTTAGAGTATCTAATACTTATTACATTACGAAGGTGCTGATCAATTTTCCTATCAAGGAAGTCATTGAATTTCGAGACATGTATGCCTACATTTTTATGATTTTCTCAATGTATTTTGTATTAATAACATTTTATCATCTTATTCTCTAATTGAATAATAATTAATTTTTTACTAAGGCTGATAAGTGGCGGAGGAGAAAGTAGCTCTCGGAGTATGTCAAATATCTTCTTTGTCTATCTATTCAATATCTACTGACTTAGCTAGTGGCGAAATCGGAATACAAACAATAGAAGAGTTGTTGGAAACTGTAGAGGCTAGAAAATTATATTATCAATATTAATATATTTTTCAATTGTGTAGTGTGCATTTTTTTTTAATAAATTTGACTCGTAAATTTTTTTTATTAAATACCTTATTATTATTTTATTAATAATCCTAGGTTGATAGTTTTTGGGTTCTTGCTACTGTTAATGCAATTTAAAGCGATCAAAACTGGTGGTACTTATCGTGTAAACGATGTCTAGAGAAAGTCATTCCAATTGGCCAACGTTTTTATTGCTAAAAATGTGACAAGCATGATAACACCGGAATTCCCAGGTAAAACAACTATCATACATTTTCACTATAATGTTTATTAATCAAATTTTTAAATTTGCATCTTTGTCATCAATTGTGTGGTTGATGATTAGGTTCAAGGTTCAAGTACGGGTTATTGATTAGACTGGTAGTGCTTCATTTTTGTTGTGGGATCGTGAATATTTACGGCTATTTGGGAAGACTTCAAACGAGTTAAAGGTAATTTTTGTGAGAGCGAATGATCGATGACCATAAAACTAACTATTATAACTATTATATAGTCTAACAATTAATTAGAGGTGTCTAGTAAGGAATCCTTTACTACTGAATATTATCCTACTGAGATTGATACTATAGTGGAAAGGAAGATGTTGTTCAAGGTTCATGCCAAACTTCAGAATGTTAGTGAGCATAACGAAGTATACACCGTTATGAGATTGAGTGACAATAGTGAGATAATATCGAAATACGTCTCGAGATGTTATATAGAAAATCAGGTTAGTGTAGATTACGTTAATTTTTTATTAAATATTTTTCTTCCATGTTTAACGTTTACTTGACTGATCTAATTAAAATAATAATTATATTTAGAATTGCGAGTCCCTTTCAGGACTTGGAACACACTGATGCTGCTGAGTTAAAGGTTGTTTTTATTATAAATTTTGTTATTACTGACATATTATTTATGATAACATTGTGTTACTTATAATTCAACTATGTCTGAAGTGTAAGACTCTATGTCTGACAGTGAGGTCAATACCCCAAATACAACCCTTGCAAAATGATCTAATGCAATGATATTTGAAGATGGTGGTTCATCTAAAGATATATTAAATGACGATCCAACTACCCAGATGTCAAGCAACAAGATGAAAAGATTTGCGAAACAAGACAAATATTAATTGTTACGTGATCATTTAATTTTTATATTTTTCTGCATTCTATGTAGGATGACTTCATTTGTGTTATTTGTTTGCTCTCTTGGTTTAATTCTATCCGACTCAATTTTATGTTCAATTAAATATGTTTAATGCTTTGCTGTAGGACTATAAATCATGTGATAGCTTTTATTATTTTTGGGGCGATATGTTTTAATTTGATTATTATACCATTATTATCCATACTTTAATTGCTTAAGTCATTAATTTATTTAATAATCATTAATTAATCTAAAATTATTAAATAAATTCTAAGTCAAACTATAAATCAATTTCCATTTTTTTGAGGTACTATTATTGTTATATATTATATAACATTATATTGCTTAATCGATTAATTTATTTTAATGATCATTAATTAGCCAAATAAATCAACTTCGAGTTGTTCATATAAATTATTATTTCTTTAATTTTTATTAGATTATATATGTTATATACAAAAATATTATAAAGTATTTTATAAAAAAATATTATAGGAGTATTTTATAAGATGTTAAATAAATATACGTTTTAATTTAATAATTATCCATAATATACTAGCTTAATTAGTTAATTTATTATATATTAAATCATCAAATAAATTTTATGTCACCAAATAAGATTACATATATAAGATAATATTCAATTTCAAAGTGTATGTAACCTCAATTTTATCATTAGATTGATAATAGTAAAAAATAATTACATCTATGTCATTTATATAAGAAAGATTTCCTTAACATTGATTATAGTAATTTCTCAATTTATCAAGAGTCAAACTTTATAATTATTGAAGTTAGATTAGGGGATATCAATTGTCATAACTTATTGGTTGTACTTAATACCTAAAGTATTAATTAAAAATTAATTTCTAGTTTGTAATTCTATCTTTGTTTTTTTTCAAACAATGACAAGTTCCAATATATTCCAAATTAATTATGCATATTTCAGTAATACATGAACGATTTACATGACCTCGAGAAGAGGTATTTCTCGATTTATCAATAGTCAAAATTCATAATTATTGAAGGTGGTTTTTTTTCCGAGTATCAATCTCTAATAAAATATTATTTATTTGATGCATCTATAGTTGATTCGATTACAATCAATAAGCTTTCATATATTTTTATCAAGCACACTTTTACAAAACACAACTACCGTGCATCGCGCGGGTAAAACACTAGTTTCAACAAATAATTAATCATATTTTATGTTTAATAAATTTGAAATTGACTAGATGAATTTTATTCAATCGTCAAATTTCGTCCTTGTTTTTCTCTTTTTTATTTTTTCTAATAAAGTCATTCACCTAAGAATCAATTGGGACCCACCGCCTCCTTCCTTTACCTGTGGGTTACCTGCATGCTTTGACATACAAGACAGCAAGCATAAGCAGCCAAGGAGGCCATCATATGCTTTTCGACGCTCAAGTTAGTCGTCATGTGTTTACCGGAGTGGTTAGAGTTAAATATACTGAATGCAAGATGAAATGGGTAAAAAGGAAAACGAGAATGAGAATATTAATGTTTAGTTAGTTTAGATAACGTTACCCTCTCCATTGTCTTTGATGAACTATTATAGCCAAAATTCAAGTTGGACGAAGGGCTCAGATCACTCCACGTGCAAGCAGACCCATGTGTCATCCATGCAAGCTGCATAGTCACCTCCTTATGTGTCAATCTTTTTCTGTCCAAGTCATCATTATGTACTATACTCTTTGTTCCTAAAATGCCATCCACTACAAGAAAGAATTGTCGTCGCTACAATATGAGCAGTCGTCATTTTATATTAATAGTAACAACAAAGTCGTCGATGTATGTCGTCTCAATAGATTAGTGCCTCTAGGTAATTAGTGATGACATAATATGGTCTCTACATACATTTTAATCTATTCCGACGACAGTGTCGCCGTTACATTGTCGTGCTCAATTTCTCAAAATTGGAGAACATGTGACAATATAATCATAGCTAAAGTTGTCGCTATGAGATTAAAAATCAGCGACGACAACATCGTCACTATTACCTTTAAATTATTATAACTAATAGCGATGACAATGTCGACGCAATATGATTAGGGTATACAGTGAGGAGATTGTCATCGCTAAAAGATGTGGACCATTATTTTTTTTAGCAACGACATTGTCGCCGCTATAAATATTTTAATTTTTTTAAGAATATAAATAATGCAGTAGTACATAAATCCTACGGATTCCCCAAACCCCCACTGCCGTTCTCGTTCTAGTCCTCGTCCTCAGTAACCTCCTCATCATCATCGAGCACAACTCCCGGTAATCTCTGTTGCAGATTCGTCGTAAGACATGCAATTGTCTTCTCCATTTTGCGGATCTGGGCCTTATACATTGCAAACTGAGGATCACCATTTTAGGCAACCTCAGAAAACTAGTTGAATGTTCCTCGTGGGGCGTTCGATGCAACAGTCAAATCTAGAAAGATAGATCTTCCCTTCAGAACCCGTCCAACCCCACATACGTGTCCTCGTCATTCTTCGAGAACCTCCATCACAATAGCACGCTCGTCAACTAAAGCGCTACTAGAGGCGATCTGGGTTTGTTGAATATCCTTCACCTCAACAAGTTTATGCTGTTTAGTGAGAAAAAATAAATAATAAATAATAATAAAATGTGAGATATAATTAACAACATTAAATTCTTCACGTAGTCACCAAATTACGCCGGATTCATCCAATTGCCATCTCGAAAGGTGTGAAAAGTCCAGAACGACTTAATAATGTCCGGCCACTATTGGTCTCAGGGTCTCTCTACAACAATTTAAGTGTGAAATTTAGTTAAACTATGTATATGTCATGCATTGAAGACGTGTAATAGGAAAATAAAAACTTACTTGTACCTGATCATAAAGCGTGGCAGAGAAGCTCTTCGACCCCTACACGCTTGGGTATTTAGCCTTATCCCGACTTGCCTTATTCTTTGTCGACCAATCCTGGAGACATAAAAATGAATTGATTACATAACTATGAAGTTTATAGAAATATTAACATAAATAAAAACTAAGAAACTAAATGATAATATGTACCACAAAATTAGGACTTGTGAAGTAGTCAATGCACTTCTGCCATTCCTCGACAGACAGCTCGATGTATGGATGGCTCTGCCCGTGATCTTTCAACTGATTATGTGCCTTTAGTTTGTAATCATGATAATGATCACCGCCAAGCAATCTCACAAGGCACAGATCGCCCAAGACTGCCGGGGACCAATCGCCCAAGACTGCCTGGGGACCAATCGCCCTTAAGATTGAAGTAGCTCTGCAACATCGGAACAAAAATTCGTTAATGCATATTATATGGGCCAATGTATTTAGAGAATGTGCTAATGAAAAATATTATATATATTACCTTAATGATGTAACGTAACCGTGCCCGTTGCTCTCCTGGAACCTTTGCCCAATAAGAGTAGAAGGGGGCACGGTGAACCTCACTTGGTTTCCAACCAAGCCCGTAAAGTACTTCACGATATTCTCAATCGGCTGCATTGTCTATTTAACATCGTCGAACGCGATGGGAAATGGCCTATTCCTGTTCGCCTGTCAAACCTTCTCAAGGTTAATGTCTCGAGAGATACCCCGTCGCTTAGATGGCGGCGCTGAAAAAGAAAAAATACGATATTTTTGATTAAAAATTCAACGATAATGAAGTGACTATTAAAAAAATTCAAAATAAATAATATCAAAACAAAAATTCTTACCAGACTCGTACGACGAAGGCAGCCGGTGGGATGGCTGATGAGGAGGATCGTCTGCACCATCATATATGTGCGACATGACGTCAGCCATAGTAGGAACTGACGTAAGCCATGAAAATCAAAACATCAAAACCCACAAAAATTGAAATGAAATTGTACAAACAATCCAATAATATAAAGATATAGAAAGAGCATGAAATATAAATTCTATTTCAAAACAAAACAAATACGACCGAATTGAAAACAGAAACTTCATTATTTAAATTTGAAATTCGTAGAAGCAAAATTTCCATCACCCACAACATAATTTTCTAGCTCCGCCCCAGCCATGGAGCGAAATTTTCTCAATTTATTCGCATAAAACTAAAAGCATTCCAGCCGAGAGGCTACACAAATTTCGTCATGAGTAATTATCCTTTTTCTCAAAAATCAATGATATAATAAAGAAAATGCTATATTTGATATGAGAACAATGAATTGGATACAACAAATATTATGACAAATGAATACAATCTAACCATTTAATAAATAGTTGGACAATTTAATAGTAATCGGAATTCATGTAAAAGAGGTAAATAACTAATATTAGTAATGTATATCCTTAAAATTGGATTAAATAAAGGTCACTTTTTGTCCGGCCTCGTCTAATATGAATTTCCTTAAACTGATAATTTTGGTAGATAGTAGCATAGCATAGCTATTTAATGAATTTCCAGATGATAATGGGGATTTGAAATACTATAATTGATTATAAAAAGCAATCTCAACTCAAAAAAAAAAGCTAAAATGGAAATGCAAAATTCAGCCTACTGAATCACTATCTTTCCAGATTCCAGAAATATTATCTTACAATTTTTTTGTATGGTTTAGAGGGTATCAGATGAAGGTAACAAATCTTCTGACTGGATATCAAATTTCAGCAGTCATCACCATAATTTCTCGACAAAAATGAAAACATGAATTAATACTGTTACCATTAGATTTCGATAAGACCTCCACGTCAGCAAAGGCCCTATAAAGACCCAGTGAAAGCCCAAGTTAGGCCTCGCGAAGGCCCCGTAAGCCCAGCGAGGACCTCTTGAATCCGTAAAAACCTCCTAAGCCTAGCGAGAGCCTTCCGGATTCATAAAATCCTCATGCACCTAGCAAGGGCCCCGTGAATGCATTTAAGGCTCGGTAACACATTGGCACTCTCGAATTAAGTATGGAGAAGACCGTGAAGAGCCTCGACATTCATGGTCGACCCCAGGCGCTTTGTCGGCAACCGAATCCGTCACAGAGCCGTGGGCACTGTGATATTTCGAATGACCAGAGATATGATAAAGAAAAATTGTGTTTGATTGGCACGCGGATTCTTACAAGGAAACTAAATATCAATCTCCTTAAGATTTGGCAATATGATAAGGGGTATCAACTCAAATAAAGACTAAAATCTAGGAGATTGTATTGACAACCGATTATCCTTATCCCGTAAAGAATGAGGATCTAGTCAGATATCTAATTGATTGTTTTTTTAAATCAATTAAAACTCTGAGGCTATAAATACAAAGTCTCTTGTTGTTCTAATGTACGCATTATTATCACCTTTAAACTCTGCCTAAATCTCTACGTGCTTGTCTCTCCCACACTCATTTATTATTCCCTGTATACTGTTATCATTTACATATACTAGCAGTTGACTTGATCGTTAGAGTACCAATGATCGCCAGACCATTTTTCCCTGGTGATCTTGGTACCTAATAATCGTCCTAGTGTGTAGGTAACATACAGGTTGGTAGATGATTGACTACAGATCTGTTGACACGTGGATAGTGCAGATTTCGACGTCAACAAATACTCCAATATTTGAATAAGGTTCAGATAGAGATCAAAACAGAACTTGCCAACCAAGAATCCTTGATACAATGCAGCCTACGTGAAGATTGCAAAGTTTCTATTCATATCATAAATGCAGCTAAAAAAAAATTCACAAAATTTGTATTCATATCATAACTTTGGGAAGATTGCACTTTAATTCAACCAAAAAAAAAATCACACGCATGCACAAAAAAGTAGTTTCATCATAGATTCGCCCCTTTAATTTAAATGCAGACAAAATCTAGCATGCACATTAAAATTCAAATTTGAAACATTACTAGAGAAAAATGACCTAGATTACCTCTTCTTCTTCTCGTTTTGAAACCTTAGATTCCAAAAGCGTGAAGATATACTAACTTGCGGTGTCGGTGGAACCTACGCAAACATATACACATAAGTTTGCAATGGCGTTGGAAGGTTAGAGACGGCAGAAGGCAGATGGCAGAAGTTGGCAGTGGCGCTGGAAAGGCAAAGACGCATAAATAGGGAAGAAGTAGCTGAATTGCATGTTCAAAACTGTTTACTTTTTAGCGACGACAGTTGTTATTGCTACAACGTATAGCGACGAAATTTTATTTTATTTTATTTTATTTTATGGGACACGTGCTTAAAACGTGCCGCCAATTTTATTCCAAAATTTTATCATGTATAGCGACGACATGACGTCGCTATAAATGAACACTTGTCGTCGCTGTAAGGTCCGCCGCAATGTTGGGGACTCTGTCGGGGCTAACCGCGGTTTATATACCATGGTTGGACCGCAGTCCAAACATTGGTTATATGCAGTTTGGTCCCTCATCTTTCGATCTTCTTCACTTTGGTCCTTGAATTTTCTCTTTTATTTCAATTTCATCATCTTTTTATTTGCAATCTAAGTCCTTCAACTTTTATGAGTTTCCATGTAGGTCTCCATTTCCATGTTTTTGTACAATTTCAGTCCTTTTTTGCTTATTTTCGTTTAACAAATTTTCAATTACATCCAAACTCGGGTTTTGACTTAAAGCAATCACTTTAGTGACGAACAACAACATTCAATCTGATTCACTATCATGATATGTTTGATCCTCGTCTTCGTCACTGTCGTCTTCATTACATTCACTACATGTTTCGTCATCTTCATATTCTTCATGTGTATCGTCTTCCACATCCTCGTCGTTAATGAACCATATATCTTCTACAATATCAGACGATGCTCTCCTAATAAACGCTGATCCTATCTCAATTACCCCCGTCTCCCATCACACCTAAACCATTTGCATCGAAACATAAAAATTGAAAGTTCCGGTCTGAACTATAACTCCAATATCTTTTGCAGCTGCCCGTAGTAAGTTTCACCCCCAATCCTTGGGACAAACACACCAATGTTCTGCATTTTCTTTCGAACATCACGATCATATGTTAGGAAGCGAACTCCATTTACAACACAGACCGTGTAAGATATAACCTGTGTGTAACATCCACTAGCCAACAAAAAAACTCATGAGAAACTTGAGGGGAGTTGCTTTGGCGTAGAACATATACCTGGATGAAGTGGAAGTTGATTTTAGTAAATGTTATAGAAAAGAAAATTGTGCATATATTTTAAATGGGATTGGTCATTGTTTGTTTACCTTCTTGTAAAACCAACCGTGAAAGTCTCTTATATGTACCTGGTCGATGTTTGGTCATTGTTTGTTTACTGTTCGCTTTGAGAGGCATATAAGATCAACTAATTAGTTCGTTTAAAAGAAGAAGGTGATGAAGGGAATTGAATACTATTTAACAATGAGGTCTTACTTTAAATGTGTCTCAATTTCAATAAAATTGTTGAGGATGTAAAACATCGCCTGATTTCAAATATCGGCACGAAGCATCGTTGGTGTCTTTTTTCCAATTGGGTGACACTGCGACTCGAAAATAGAAAGTTGTCTTCATGGAACACTTACATCCTTGTTTCTCTCCCGTCGGTTGAACCTTGTTTCTATGTCCTCGAAATACCTTGAACAAAAAGTCAATTTTTTTGTCAACAACATACCATTCAGCTATTGAACCCTCGGGCCAAGATCGATTTCTGACGTAGTTCTTAAGTTTCTTCAGGTATCACTCGAATGGATACATCTATCTCATGTGCACCAGACCACCAAGGATTACCTCATCGAGCAAATGCATTACGAGGTGAATTATGATGTCAAAGAAAGCTGGTAGAAAGATTCGTTCCAACTTGCAAAGGATGAGTATCAGGTGATCGTGAGCAGCCATCATGTCGCTAACCTTTAGTTTCCTCACACATATCTGCTTGAAGAACGTGTACAATTCAATAATTTTAGTAGAAATAGTTTTATTCAAGTATGCGTGACATCCGATTGGAAACAACCTTTGCATGATAATGTATCTTGTGACTTCAACCTATAATGCAGCTGTCATTAGGAGCAATATTCTTTCGAAGATTAGAAGCGAAGCCATCTGAAAATTTAATCGATTGGATGAAGTTGCAAAACCTCTGACGGTTTGTAATGGACATGGTGAAACATGTGGCAGGCTTCATACACCTATTCTCATTCTAATACCAGTGAAACTTTCTTTTTATCCCTAATTGCATCAGATCGCGCCTGGCATTGACCATGTCCTTTGATTTGAATGGATTGTCCAGAATTGTATTGATCAAGATGTCACAAACATTCTTCTCTACGTGCATGACATTGATGTTATGTTTTAGCTCAATAGCAGACCAATACGGTAACTCATAGAAAATGCTCATTTTTCTCCAATTCATCTCGTCATTAATTCTCCTCTTTCTAGAGCCCCCGTAGTTAGGGTGCTTTCTCGAAATACTATGTCTCACACAGCTTAACTGTGTTAAAATGTCTGCAGGTGAGGGGGAGGTTGCCTCTAGGTCCTCACGTCGAAGTCTAAATTGCTCCAAAAATAATGCTTGGACGACAGGAACCGATAATGACCTACGTAAGCTGTCTTACCTATTACACGAACTAAAGGTATCTCCTCATTGCACGTAGGACATGCCATGTATAACTAACCGATCCAACCCAACAGACTACTCATCGCTAGAAAATTGTTAACTGTCCACAACAACGCTGCACGCATTCTTAATACTAACCTATTATTAGTTCCAGCATTACGCGTGTCAAATCTTATTGGCCCACAACTCCTTCAACTTGTCCACTAATGGTCGTAAGAATACATCGATATCCTTACCCAATGCTTTAGGGCCAGGTATCAAAAAAGTAAGTATGAGGTATTTAAGTTTCATACATAACTAAAGTGGTAGGTTGTAAACTGTTACAACTACTGGCGACATGTTGCAAGCCTGACTCATGTCTCCAAATGGATTGAATCCATCTGTGGCCATACCTAACTGGACATTTCAGATCTCACTTACAAAGAGTGGATGTTCTTTGTCAAAGTCTTGCCACGCCTTCTCATCCATGAGATGCTGCATTTCATCTTCATCCATAGATCTTCATATACTGTGCCACCACATGAGTTTTACAGTATCCTTCTTCGTGAACATACATTTTAGTTTGGAGGCCAAAGAAAAATATCGCAACACCTTATGCAGAACATTCTTTCCATTCACTTTCCTAGGAGTGTGCACCCAGCAATTTTTCTAGCAGATCAGGCAAGATTGTCTATCAGCATGCTCACTCCAAAATAGTACATAGTCATTCTTGCAGGCATGAATAGATTTGTAACCAAAACCAAACTTCGTTATCATCTTCTTAGCTTCGTAGTGAGAGTCCACGAGGTTCATGTTTGAAAAAGCTAACTTCGGAAGCTTCAAAAGATCATCGACAGACATGTTTTTCCATTTGTTCACAGCCTTAATATGCATCAACTTCTCTAAAAAATTTAAGAACGAAAAAGATGAAACTCTTGGTTATAGTTTTGAATGCAAAGCCTCAAACAATTCGTCACAGTAACTATCGGTGTCTGTACCAGCATGCTCATCACCGACTATGTTGTCCATAACATCCATCATCTCATCCTCCACACTCGCTCTCATATTCTGTGTATACACATTTCTAGTCTGAACCTCAGTCTCACCATGGTAAATTCACGTTACATAACTATCTGCAAAACCATTACGAAATATGTAAGCCTCAACAGTTTCCAATGAATGCATGAGACCATTTAAATATCTTGTGCACGCACATTTAATCCTTCCCCTGTCGTTTACGAATGGCCTAGCCCTGTTTATAAATGCTTTCAAACAGTTCCAAAAATCTTGCAATTTTGTGTGATTACTAATTTTTGTTCAACTTTTATCAGTATCTATATCTGAAAAATATTTTTTTACTGAGTGAAGTATAGAATTTGCAGAAATAGAGTAATGAAGAATGAAGAAGAAGAACTGAAATAGAAAATTGAATTTGCAGAAATATAAAGATAGATGACGAAGAAGAAGACTTAAAATACGAGATTTTATAGCGACAACAATGTCGTCTCAATAGAGTTAATAAGTCGCCTCTATGGATAAGAAACAGGCACCAATATTCCCGCCAATTTTGACAAGTCTATAGCAACGCGTATGTCGTCTCAATAGTCTTGAATACATATTCTGAGGTGAATCATGACGATCCGATGTACCGTTTGACTACGTACTACGGCTAGAACTCTATTGCAATGACATGTGTCTTCTCTATGTGTACACTAAAAATGGTGCAAATGGTTCCCGACATTTACGATATATAGAGCGACGACATAGTATGTCGTTGCTCTAAGTGAACAATATTAGCAACGACAATTACAATATAGAGACGACATATGTCGCTGGTACATAGATAGAAAAATATAGCGACAATTTTTTAATGTCGTCGCTACTATCTAGAAAAAGAAGTGGCTACACTATGTCTTCGCTAATGTTGTCGTCACTATAGGTACTTTTTCTTGTAGTGATGAGACTGTTCTTGTAGGCTTCATATTGATCAATCAATACCTTTTTCCAAGATACGCAATAAGGCTCCTCGCGCGAAAACACTCCAGGCTGGGTAAATGCAGTGGACAAGGGCAGAAGCATTCCGGACATGAGTGCTCCGATAACTTTTTGGTGATATGGACATAAGAAAGCATTTAATGGGCCCTAGCTAGTGAGTCGTGATGATGCGTCCATGTCATCAGAAACGTAACAAATCCTGATTAAGATTGAAGGGGAGTTTTGGCGTTGTCCCACCTAATTGTCTTTATTAAACAATTGGGTACAAGGGTAGAGGGTTAAAATTATGTCGTTAAACCTATGAATCTTAAGATTGAAGGGGACTCGACATTGTCCCCTATACCCGAGTATATTGAATAAACAAATGAGTACATAGAGGGGATCAAATTTTGTCATTGTGACCAAAAGATATAATTGTTGGGAAAAATAGTTCACAGAATCGTTGATTCTTGCAAGAACGATTGACAGGGCTCAGATTAATACTGTCCAACTCCACAAAGGTAACACCAAGTTACAAGGACAAACTAAGAAGGACCTATTTCACCAAAGAAAATAAAGAGAGGAAAGGGGTTACAATTTCCACAAAGAAAATATATAAACAATCAATGGCAGGGGCTGGCTCTTTTTTTGGTTTGGCTTTTTCTGCTGAAGGCTCACGTCTTTTCACGTGTTCACGTGTGTATAATATGGTTATAATTTGGTTATAATTTGTGGTTAATGGTGATTGTGAATGGTTGCCAAACCAACTCTAATATATATAAATTTTCCATGGAAAATAAATGGGTAATAAATATATAAGAAAATATATATGGTATAATATAAAATATTTTCCATTTATATAAACAAAAGATGGAAAATAAAAATGCATTTTCCATAAAAATTTTGCCACAAATGCATCATATTATATTTTCCATAAAATCAAACCCAAACACACCTAATATATATATATATAATTATATAATAAACCTATATATTTATATATGGTAATAATATAATAACCCATATTATATTATACCCCTAATATAATATATATTTTCTAAACCTAGTCATTCCCACTTTCAACCGGGTCAAACACACATCAAATCGAGCAATGACCCAAAGGTACATTAAAACCTCCAAGTGACCTACACACATCCTTCATTAATTTGGGCTAACACACTTGTGGAGTGGACTATACAATTATCATTCAATCATGGACTCAAAGCCTATGAAGATATAACGGGTCTATTAATCATCACTGCCCCGGGTTTATTTGAGATCACAAAAATCCCAACAAACATCCACCTTGATCCAAATATACCTGCAAACCCCAAAAGTAAAAAAAATAGCTTAGTAGTTGTTAAAAAAAAGATTCCAAACAAATTGGAACTTTACATACCTTTACCGAAGTTTAGAAGTGTCAACCAATTTCTAAACTTTACCATTGTGAGCACCTTAGTGCCCATATTTGCAAGGTTATAAACCTTCAAATACCTAAACAACAACTTTAAAGCTTCCCAATGTTTGGGACTTGGATCAAACATGTACCTGCTTAAAACACTAACAATAAAGGCCAAGACTGGCCTAGTGCAAACCATCAAGTACATAACGGAGCCAATAACATTTGAGTATGAGTTTTCACTCATAAACTCCTTTTTCTTATCCTGTTCCTCAGACAAGATAAATTGGTTACCAAGAGGCACATAAGTGGGTTTGCAATTAACAATGCCAAATTTCTTAAAAAATTTAAGCACATACAGAGTTTGATACACAAATAAGCATGAATTTGACCTATCTCTATCAATCATACCAAGGAACCTTCTAGAATGTCCTAGGTATTTCATGTCAAATTCTTTACTTAACTCAACACTTATCTTGTTTACCACTTTCATGTTAGGACCATCCAATAACATGTCATCCACATAAAGTAACAAATACACACAATCATCATTTGTGCTGTGGTGCAGGTAATACAAGCAATTATCAAACTCATTCATCTTGTAACCAAAAACATGTGAATCAAACATTCTATACCACTTACCCTTGGCTACTAGCCTAACCTCGTATCTCACAGGCTCACTCTCAGTGGTACCATTTTTCACCTTATAAACCCATTTGCATCCCACTATAGATTTATCCTTAGGTTTAGGAACTAAATCCCAAGTTTGATTCCTAACAAGAGAACTCATCTCTCCTCTCATGGTACTAAACCATTCTATGGACTTCTCACTCTTTATAGCTTCCACAAAGGTATTTGGCTTCTTATCATCTAGTTCCTGATAACTAGCATAGGCTATAGTGAAGTCGGATAGTCTTTGGGGTTCCCTACATGGTCTCCTCTCTCTATCTCTGGCCAATTGATAATTAGCCAAAGGATTTTGGTCGACGGGATTTTCTCTATCACATCCTCGTTACTCATCGCATCTATTTTCTCTGGCGATTTTGATGTGCGTCACTCTCCACCTCACTAAGGGTGATGGGGATGTGGGTACTCACTTTCTCCACCTCAACTAGGGACTCTTCCCTAATGGTTTCTTGCTGTTTTTCACTCTCTAAACAAGGCATATCTGACTCATCAAAAATGACATCCTGACTAATGATGATTTTCACACCCTTTTGGCTCCTATCCCACAACTTATACCCCTTATCACTCTCTGGGTATCCTAAGAAAACACATTTCCTAGTCTTGGGATCTATTTTTCCCTCACTCTGATGAAAGAAAGCAGCACAGCCAAAAGTCTTAAGTATGGAGTAATCAGCACATTTACCATACCATTTTTCATACGGTGTATCACCATTTAAAACAATAGAAGGAGTCATATTAGTCAAATAGCAAGCAATATAACAACTTCACCCCAAAACGATTCAAGCATACCAGAACTCAACATCATACATTTAACCTTATCAAGCAAAGCACGATTCATCATTTCAGCAACCCCATTCTGTTGGGGAGTGTAAGACACAGTTTTATATCTAGTAATGCCACACTCATAACACAAATTATCAAAGTCAACATTGCGTAATTCAAGACCATTATCATTACGCAAATATTTAATCTTTCTACCGCTTGATTCTCCACCGAACTTTCCAATTTTTAAATTTAATGAAAGTTTCACTTTTATCTTTCAATAAATAAACCCACACACGTCTAGAGAAATCATCAACAATAGACAAAAAATATTTGTTACCACCAAAAGTGAGATTGCTCTCGGGACCCCACAAATCAGTATGAATGTATTCTAACACTCTACTTGTCTTGTGTGTACTAGATGAAAACGATATCCTACGATGATTTTCCAAACACACAATGATCACAAAATGGGATGTCAGACACCTGATCCTTACCAAACACACCATTGTCGTTAAGGAACTTAAGTCCCTTAACACTAATGTGAGATAACCTATTGTGCCACATTTGTGTGTGATCAGTGTCAATGGAAGAGATAGTGGAATTTAGACCACTCATCACTTCAGCATGTGTAACATATATGCCATTTCTCCTAGTAGCTTTAAAAGCTCTAAGTGCACCCTTACACATTCTAATCATGCCATCACCAAGCCTACCCATGAAACCTGTACTCTCTAACTCCCCTATAGAAATTAAATTCCTACCCATATGCGGAACATATCTGACTTCTTTTAATGTATGCACAAAGCCACTGTCAAACTTAACAGTTACATTACCAACACCAGTAATTCTATATGCAACTCCATCAAATGCAACTACATGTCCATGATCAGCCGCATGCAAATGATCAAACCAAAACTTATTTGAAGTGACATGAAAAGATGCACCGGAGTCAAGAATCCACTCATGTATATGGGAGTTCATAGACAGGTTAATCTCACCAGGCTCAGAATTTAAAAGCATGTAAACCTCACCAGACTCATCACTAGAGGTCACTAAATTTGTCTCTCTCTGATCTTCTCCTCTCTCTTTGTTCTTCTCTTTATAACACTCACTAATGAAATGTCCTATTTTCCCACACCCGTAACATTTCTTTCCTTTTGCTCTCCCATGTTACTTAGAACGACTTCTACCCTTTCTATTGCTACCACTGTTTTGCCCACCACCACTTCCACTCCCATCCCCCGACTGAGGTCTACCCCTCACAAAATGGACTTCACCATTTTTTCTCTCATTTTTCTCGAACTTCAACTCTCTCTCCTTACTTTTTAAAGAGTCTATGACAATGTCGTGTAAGGGTCTCCTCCCATACTTAATGGCATTCTTGACTTCCTTATATGAATCGTGAATGGTATTTAACAAAATGATAGCTTTGTTAATTTCGTGGACCGTTTCACCACAGCTTTGTAATATCTTGCACAAGTTTATTAAAAATATCAAAATTGTCATCCAAATCCCGAGGATCAATTTTGAAGCTGAAAAAATTTTCAAGGAGATAAATTTTATTTGGAGTGGATTGGATTAAATAAAGTTCTTCTAATTTTTTCCAAAGCTTTTCTCAGGAATCAAATTTTCCAACTTTTCGCAAAACAGGTCCGACAAATGCAATATAATAGAAGTGTAAGCAAGTTCATCAAAATCATTTTTCTGATCCTCAGTAACATTAGGACCATAAAAATTATCAATAGCTTTTGAAACATTTTGCTGAACCAAAATACTTTTCATTTTTTGTTGCCAAATACAAAAATCACCTTTACCAGTAAAGACACTCAAGTCAAAATGATGTGCAGACATCTTAACAAATAAGAATACACACCAACAAGCACCTCAAGATAATCACGCAGAAATACCTAAGGCCTCAATATACACCGATTTAGATTCCCAGGGTTTCGTGAGATTCGCGATCTCATATCAAGGGAATTGTCAAACGGGTAAAGTCCAGGTGACAGTTCTAAATAAAAATGCACAAAAAATAAAGTATCGCAAATAATCAGCACCAAACAAAAGCTAACAAAAGTCACAATAATGAGCACATAAAATTCCTAGCAACAGGCAATGGTTACCCCACATGGTAACTCCAAAACCTACTGGCCACCCCACACGATGACCTGCTAGTACTAGAATGTAAAAGAGATTAGCCAATTTACCGAGCGGACCAAATCGGCGATGCATCAGATTAAATAGGAGAGATGCGAAACAAATTAAAAAAAAAGAAATCCAGCAGCAACAATAACCACACAAGCTGGAAAAACTACGAAGGTTTTGCAAACGCCGAATACGTTCACTATCGAACTGCTGTCCAAGCTGTCCGGACCACCAAAATTATAACTGACCACCACAGAAGGTCAGAAATAGGATGAGGATCACAACGCCGTCAGCCACTCGCCGGAATACCACCCCACGCGCCTCCACCCGCCGTCTGAAGAAATTTGCAGCCGAAAATCACGCGCCACCCACGCCGCCTCCTCCGCGTTCTACACGCCGCCGCGCGCTCCCACCGTCAACTCCGCCTTGACGTCAGGGGTCGGAATATGGTCTCCGTTCACAAAGATGACGTCTGCTTTGGCCGGAAAATGGACGGACAGATCTGGGCAGATTTGTCTTCTTCTTCTTCGTTAATCTGACGACCTAAAATTAATTTTCTTGCACTACGGAATGCCACCGAGGCTCTGATACCAATTGCTAGGGAAAATAGTTCACAGGATCATTGATTCTTGCAAGAACGATTGACAGGGCTCAGATTAATACTGTCCAACTCCACAAAAGTAACACCAAGTTACAAAGACAAACTAAGAAGGACCTATTTCACCAAAGGAAATAAAGGGAGGAAAGGGATTGCAATTTCCACAAAGAAAATATATAAACAATCAATGGCAGGGGCTGGCTCTTTTCTTGGTTTGGCTTTTTCTGCTGAAGGCTCACGTCTTTTCACGTGTTCACGTGTGTATAATATGGTTATAATTTGTGGTTAATGGTGGTGAATGGTTGCCAAACCAACTCTAATGTATATATGGGTAATAATATATAATATATATGGTATAATATATATATATATATATGGTAATAATATAATAACTCATATTATATTATACCCCCCTAATATAATATATATTTTTTAAATCTACCGTCCCACTTTCAACTCCAATTGAAACACACCTACCATCGAAGAACGAATTCAAAGTGCATTAAAACTTCCAAGTGGACCTACACACGTCCCTTCATTAATTTGAAATTTAACACACTTGTGGAGTGGATTATACAATTATCATTCAATTCCTACCAAAGCGCATGAAGATATAATAAATAGCCTATTAATCATCATCGCGCCGGATTTATTTGAGATCACAAAAATCCCAACAATAATGAAATCTTTGATATATTATTTTCAATCTTTTGATAAACTTGACTCCAATTCTTTTTAAAATAGACAAAATTGGCTAGCCGAAATCTAAACAGTTCTAAGCACAGTCATCGAACCAGGACCTATCCAATTGTTTTTTGGTATATGTCAATCAACTTAAGAATATGAAAAATCTTGCTTTTTCAGAACCAATTTGAAGGATAATTTTCAAGTGTCGCCGGTTTCGCTACCAAGATTTTCTGAAGTTTGTTACATGATTAACAATGTTTTGATTCATTTGGACCAATTATTCTCATTTTTACAATATCTTGTGGGACCCACAATTTATAATATATTTATTTAATATTCACGTATTTTGTAGAATCCACAATTTATAAGTATTTAAAATTAAAAGCGTTACTAAATAACACGTAAGGGTTGGAACGCATCAATCGACAACAGCTATTATATTATACATACCAGGGAGAACCGAACAATATTAGACACAGATTCTTCTATATTATGCTAATTCAGGGATAGATATATATCTTCATTACAGCCACCTCCTCCGGCGGACCCTAACATTGAACCCACCGGCCATATAGGCAGTCAGTAGAGGAACAAAAATCGGCCGGTCTAAATTTTCTGGCACGAACTCAAACCTCCTCAGAACTGACGCAACCACATATTTCATTTGAATAAAAGCCATTTCTTTCCCAAGACACACCCTTGGACCGGCTTGAAAAACCGGAAACTTGAAGGGGCTCACCGATTTTAGGAACCCGGTTTCATCGAACCATCGGTCTGGTCTGAACTTGAACCGGTCCTTCCCCCACAACTCTTCCATTCTCCCCATTCCATACTGAAAATAGGTCACCCTATTGCCTTTATACACAGGTGTACCATCAGGCAAAATGTCGTCTTTTGCAGCATGTTTTGAATCCCACACCACCGGTGGATATAGCCTCATGGATTCACATAAACAAGCTTTAATGTATTTCATCTCTTTTAAATCATCAAAATTCAGTGATTTTTCGCCATTAATCGAAAAAGCTTCATCCACCACGTGTTTTTCAATATCAGGATGCCCAGAAAGTAACCAGAAAAGCCACGTCAAGGCGGCGGAGGTGGTGTCTCTTCCCGCCATCAGGAAACTTATCACCATGTCTCTAACCATTTCATCATCAAGCCCAGCACCCAAAAACCTCGACAAAAGATCATTTCCTCCACCCTTTTCGAGTTTTCGTTTCTTGGCTTGAATTATTTCATTCACGGAGCTATGAATAAAATTCACAGATTCTTTAAGCTTCTTCTCAGAGCCTAAATTCAGCGCTCTCTTGCATTTCCAGACAGCGGAAACCGGTTCCACCCCACGCATTGCAGAGAACTTGGAAGCGCCGTCGAATGCCTCCACGAGTGGCGGCACCGGGCGAGAAAGATCCAAACAGGAAGGGTTAGTGCCTAATGACACCTCACAAATAGTATCAAATGCAAATCTCCTCAAAACCTCTTGCATGTCCAAGATTATGTTGTTTTCTGCAGCATTTTCGAGGACGGGAAGAAGCCTATTTTTGACCTCATCTTCAAGAATTTTCACTACGAATTCTCTCAAAGACTTTGCACTGAATTCATGGCTTGCTAATTTGCGCTGTAGGCTCCACTTTTCACCATCAACATTAAATATTCCAACACCAAGAAAATCCCCAAGTAAATCAGTAAAGGGCTTCCCTTTTGGAAAATTCTCGAAATTTGTTTTAAGAATATATTCAACATTGTTTGGATTTGCTGTAACAACTGTTCTTGGTGCACCAAATCTTTGCACTACAATAGTCTGCGTCTTAGATTCAGACAAGAGTTGTGTGTACCAGTCCAAGAGACGGTGGCGATTCTTGTAGAAGGATATGAGGCAGCCAATGGCTGGACATGATGGTGGAGTAAATTTTTTGAACTTCAGAGATGATGAAAACAGAAGAAACCCCAAAGTCACACAAAGAAGAAGAGAGAAAATCATGATGTTTAAAGTCTTTTTTGCAGTGATGACTAATGGAGGAGATTGAGTTGAATTGTTGAGGAGGAAAGGGTTATATATATACATATACTCATAGAGAGAGAGAGAGCTGGATAAGAGAGATAGAGATAAAGACAGGTCATTGCATTAACTGTATTTTTCTGTCACATGTTTAATGAGATGAAAAACTTTGCGGGCGGAATTCAAGAATGGATTGCATCACTGCAGATGCGGCTTTCAATGCGGCGGAGGTCGGAGAGCGGCTGATATATAAGCTCATATTTGTGGGCGAAGGGAGGTAATCGATACAAAAGCACACAAAAAAATGAATCGAATTTGTAGGATTGGAATTGTTAGTTAGGGTACACGTGAATTGGTCAACATTTTATTTTTAAACAAAATTGAACCGTTTGAATTTATTGTGCTGAATTATTTAATTTTTGTCAAAATATTAAATCATTAGCCCATAACCTAATATTCAATATTGTTTGGTAGTGATTAAAATGAATTTTTTGGTTTATTTGTCTTTGACCATCCGCAACAATTGACTATTCAACCATGACTTTTAGAATTTTGTTTGTGATTTTAATTCAAGGTGGGCCCCTTTTTTGAAAGATGGTTGACTAACCAAAAAATACATTTTAATCCCTACCAAACAAGCACTTATTATTTATGTCAATTTCCTTTCTATTCTCATTTCCTTCTACCACAAATATTAATAAAATGTAATATTTATGTTTAAAAAATTCTCGTTTAAGTTTGCATTCATAATTTTAGACCAATTTACATATATTTTAACTATTTTAAATGTGTTACTATTATGTGGATATGAAACTGTAGTTTAAAATCGAATTAAACAACAAAAAATGGTTTAGTTTGGAATTTTTCCAAACTATTTTAAATGGTTTGATTCGAAAATAGGTAAAAAACTGTCCGAACCGAACCGTGTTCACCTTAGTATTTCGATTCATTGAAGATAAGATTTAAATAAATATACTTATTAAAATTTGTTAATATTCTACGTTATATATGAGATGATCGACATAGTATTAAAGAACGTGAGTTCAAATCCTTTCGCCACCTATTTATAAAAATTCTGCACATATATCACTGTTAACACATAAAATATTCGCCCACACGAAGGTCCAAAACAAAGGTCCAGTGGAGAATTGAGTGAGGCCCAATAGAGATTGAGCGAAACGTAAAAGATTTAGGCCAGGACGAAAAAAAAGCAAGAACTGGGCGATTGAAAGAATAGCAACATCGCACAACTATTGGAGCAGTTTTCATGCGTAAATGATGGTCCAAAGTAACAGTTAATCAAAGGTAGACATGTCATGGCAAATATGGGAAGTTATAAGGAGTTATGGCGAACATGGTAAATGTAAGCAGTTATGTGAATGTGGAAAGTTATGAGGAGTTACTTGAGAAGTGGTGTCAAGGTTAATGGGCAGTTATGACCAGAATTAGTGCTAACCGTGATGAAAGCATAAATAAGGAAAGAAACGATCAGAAAAAGAAGAATGATCTCACAAAAAATATGTGAATTTACATTTGAAATCTTTTACTTTCTATTTACAAATCTTGTAATTTTGTGTGCTTGCGCCCCTTAGAAGCAAGTTGTGTAATATAATCTTTCAATTCAAACACCCCTTATTGAGACTTTGTCTTGAGAGGTCTTGTTCCTTACACATCGTCTGAATAATCTTCTAATATTTAGCTCGAATCTAAAAACACGCGAAACAATTTGGCACACCCAGTGGGACAATTTGGTGTTAGAAATATTGGAAGCATCGTGCCTCAAAAGAATTCTGGCAAGGAGCCAGCAAACCAACAGTCTGTTCATTCTGTGATCGAACAATTTGAGGGCCAACAGGGTACCCCAGAGATGGAGAGACCAAGTGTTAGTCGTTATGAGTCAATGACGGAGTTGAGCCCTCGAACCATGTGCGCATTACTGGGCGAACTCACGCAAGATATTGTTGAACATATCTTTGCAAAATATTTATGCTGTAAAAAAACTCACTCAAAATTGAAATAATCATTATGACCATATGACTAAATAATTGAGTATGTTGAACGAACTTACGAATAAAATGGTGAACCAAGTATGTCAACCGAATCCTTTGGGCATAGGAGTCATTTCCAAACCATAAGTAAAGCAGGTAATGGTTCACCAACTATAAACACGAGTCAATGAGTTGAAATGCCTCACATGGGACCAGCCACGGTCAACGTATGGGGTGCTGGGACATCTAAAATAGGGGTAGTCCTAATATGAGAAAAAATGTTCAAAATATGGGACAAAATGTAACACACATCAATGATTGGAGGAATTCATAGCTCAATGGCAATAATGGGCCAAATAATGGCACTTTCATGCCAAACATGGGACCAAATATTGTTAGGCCTCAGGTAGTGCCATACGAACACCAACCCACATGAGTCCCTTTTGATTCAAATGCCATTTTAAGAGATCAAGTTATAGAGATCATGCAAGATCAGTTGACTTTTGGAATGCAACCAATAATTTGGCCTTCGTACAAAAAGCTTTACCCAGATTGGATAGATCAAGCATATTCATGGCCTAGAGGATATAAGGTGACTAAATTTTCTTTATTCACTGGTTTAGGAGAAATGTCCACTTTAGAGCATATAGGGCATTTCACATTACAATGTGGTGAATTATTGACTTCCACAAGATGAGATTATTCCCAAATTCACTAACTGGGGTAGCTTTTCATGGTTCATTAATTTGCCAGCAAATTCTGTCCAAACTTGGCAATAGTGAGAGTAATTATTTCACGCCCAATTTTACAAAATTGAATCCGAAGTTACTTTGGCAGATTTAGCAAATTTGCGTCAGATGCCAAATGAATGGGCTGAATCTTTCCTTCATAGATTTAAAACGGCTAGAAATAAGTGTTTTGTACCTTTATCTGAAAAAGAATTTGTAAAGATCACTCAGAGTTGCTTGAATTTTGATTTAAAAAAGAAGTTCCATGATAGAGAATTCTCTTGTCTGTTTCAACTTAGTGCGAGCATTATAAGATATGAATAATTGTTAAGAGAGGGGGATAAATGAAGAATTCTAGTAATAGGACCTATTATAGAGACCTAAATTTTGATTTACATGCTGTTGACATTTGCCAAGATTAGGCCAAAGCTGAAGTGTATCTGGCCGAATTGATCAAGGGAAACACGTATGCGTGCCCGATAATGGCTAAATCAGAAATACCTATCAAGAATGAGCCTCCAAAAGAAGAAAATAAAAAGGCTAGAACATTTTCATTTGATATAACGAAATCCGATATAATATTTGATCGGTTATATAAAGATAAGCAAATAAGGCTAAGTGAAAAACATAAACTGCCAAACCCTGAGCAAATCAATGGTAAAAAGTATTGTAAATAGCATAATGCATGGTCTCTTACGACTAATAGTTGTTTGGTTCTTCGTCATGTCTTGCAGGATGCTATTGAGTCAAGACGAATCACATTTGAATCCAAGAAAAAGATGGCAGTGGATGAAAATCGGTTCCCACAGCTAATAGATGTCTATATGGTCATCTCGAATCTAGACAAATTTGGTCTCCCAAGATTCAAATTAGTAGTTGACAATGGTGAGGACAAACCACGTCCTAATGCATTTGAGCGTTTGAAAGGAAAGACGATGGTGAATGAAGAAATGAATTTATATGCTAGATGCCATAAGGAGATTGGCAATGTCACAGAAAGGTCGTATGAACAACAAACTTTTCCAGCTAACGCCGCTAATTTTTGTCCATTTGGAGGGCAAGTAAGACCATTCTATAAGATGCAACATGGGTCATTTCAGGGTATCAGAACGTTTAGACCACAACCTCAACGCCCAAATATTTCGCATTCATACAATTCTAAAGTGAAGAGGGCAATTTCGTTCAATGAAATGACAAGGACCCAAGAAAGACGTTTCCAAAGGAACCACGGACAAATGATGAGACAACAACAGTTTGTGGAATGTTCAAGAGCTACGATTGAGAGGAAGATGGAAAATGAGAATGTCCTTGAGAATGGAGAAGAAGAAGATACAGAAGCGTCAAAAGAAGAGCTGTTAACAGATGAATGTGTTGGAAAATCAATGTTTGAACATAGAAAGAAGGATAAGGATATGACGATGCTGGGCAATTGATCACTATTCAGTTTGGTACTATGCCCCCAGTCATGGCTAATAACTATTTATTGGCCAATGAATTTAAGAATAAATAATATGATGAATAGATGACAGGAGAAAATGAAGGAGCAGATTGTACGTTAGAATGTGGATAAGGTACATCAACTGGAAATCAATTCACTCACTGCAACGACGAAGAGGAAGATGGTGGAATGATAAACATAGAAGAAGAAATTGATTTGGAAGCAGAGTGAAGAATAAGAGGAATTTTGTACAATAATCTGCTCAAACAGCTATACCAGGAAGGTAATCTGGTAGTAGGTTTGTTGGGCGAACCATCTTGGAAATAATTCGATTATTATGTTCTGTATGGAACGCCTACAAGAAAGAAAATGGTACCTCGAGACTGAGAAATATGGGTCTCCTTCTGTAATAGTGCTTCCACCCACGGGTTGAGAAGAGCCATCAAGGGATATCATACAATTTGAGGAAGTAAAAGGAACCCATGGCAAAGAAATATTGCAAGTAGGCCTATCCGACGAAGTTGAGACAGAGGAAAATAATGAAAAGGTAGAATTAAATGCGAAGGAAATAGTTGTATTTAAAAAATCATCAATAAAATTGACTAATCATCTCGACCCCTGTATGTCAAAGCTTTAGTTAATGGCATTCCAGTTGCCAAATTTCTCATTGATAATGGGCGTCAGAATGATAAAAAGTTTGCAAAGTCTGAGAACGACCTGATTCCAATAGGAATGATTCTGACTAGTTTCAATAGATGGGCTACTTCGGCCAATAGGGTAATATCGTTAGACAAAACAGTAGGGAGTACAACGAGGACCACGGTTTTCTTTATAATAGATGGTCCTGCTAGTTATAATGCATTGTTAGGAAGAGATTGGATACATGGGAGTCGGTGCGTCCCTTCTTCGCTCCATCAATGCTTGGTTTTTTGGAACGAAAATGGTGAAGCAGAAGTCGTACAAGCTGATCATAGGCCTTTTCTCGCAAATCTAATTCAGTAGAACGATACATGTATGAGGGTGATTATGGGCCAATTAAGGTGGTTCAAGAAGGAAAGAAACGCAAATAGTGGCGCATAGCGAGGAGCCATTTTTAATAGACACCCTCACAGAGCTATTCGACCAAATGAGGCCAAATATAGTGGCCTTTGAAGAGCTAATAATTAGCAAGAAGATAGTTAAAGAGAATTAATGAAGAGACAATAACAAAGGAATGTGGTTGAAATTATGGCCTTTAGAGCCAGATTAATGGTTTATAATAAAGAATGTACGGAAAAATTTGAAGAAGAAAAGGCAGCGATGATATTAAGGGATAAATTGGCTGTGCTCGGCCTCAAACAGGAGTTACAGAGCAAAATCAACAAGGTAGATTGTTTAGAAGAAGGAAATTTTGCAGAGGAATTGGAAGGCAACTTGGAGAGGATTGCAAAGCCGGGATACGCACAAGCACAAGACCCCTTGACAAAGATAAATCTTGGTGATGAAGGAGAAGACCTCCCAACCTTCATCATCCAGTTGCTCTATAAAGGGGTAAGTATTAAATTGATCTCTTTGTTGAAAGAATATAAGGATTGTTTTGCTTAGGAATATGAGCAAATGCCTAGTTTAGATAGAAATTTGGTAGAGCATAAATTGCCCACTAAGCCAAGTTTCAAACCGCATAGACAACCACCTAGACATTTTGCACCTAATGTGTTACCAAAAGTAAAGAAAGAAATTAAGCGATTGTTGAAAGTGGTTTTTATAAGAACAGCCAGATATGTCGAATGGTTATCCAACATAGTGCATGTGCTAAAGAAAAACGGAAAAATAAGAGTGTGTATAGATTTTAGAAATCTAAATATAGCCACTCCCAAAGATGTATACCCAATGCCAACGGTAGATTCTTTAGTCGATTCCACTGCAGGATACATAATGTACTCATTCATGGATGGTTATTCTGGGTATAATCAAATATACATAGCTGAAAAAGACATACATAAAACTGCCTTTAGATGCCCATGTGCATTAGAATGTTACGAATGGTTAGTAATGTCTTTTAGCCTAAAAAATGCTGGGGCCACTTATCAAAGGATAATGAATTTAATCTTTCATAATATGATTGGTGAATTTATCGAAGTATAAGTGGATGACATAGTAATCAAATCACTTAAAGAAGAAGATCATCTTTGTCAATTGAAACGTTCGTTTGAGCGAATGAGACAATACAAATTGATGTTGAACCTTTTAAAATGTGTATTTGGTGTTAACGCAAAAAATTTCCTAGGTTTCTTGGTACACAAAAGGAGGATTGAGCTTGATAAAAATAAAGCAAACGCCATTTTAGGGCTAAGTCTCCTAACAACAAAAAATAGTTGCAGAGATTTTTGGAACAAGTTAATTTTTTAAGGCATTTTATCTCTAATTGTGCAAAGCGAACGAAAGCATTTTTGCCTCTCTTAAAGCTCAGGGGTCAGGATGAATTCTTCTCGAACGAAGAACGTCAAAAGGCTTTTGACAAATTTCTTTAAACTTACTTATCAAATTCACCGATATATATATATATATATATATATATATATATATATATATATATATATATATATATATATATTGGCTAAGTAAGAATCTATAGGTGGTATGGTCGCTCAGAAGACCAATTGGGCGAGGAAATGGCAATCTATTATCTTAGTAGACAGTTGACCAAATGTGAATGTAATTACACAGCTATAGAAAAGTTTTGTTTAGCTCTTTATTTTACATGTACAAAATTAAGGGCCTATCTTCGACCTGTGACTGTGTATTTAGTGTGTAAAGTAAATTTAATCAAGTACAGGTTTTCTCACCCTATTTTGCATCAAAGAATTGGTCTTTAGACTTTAGCTCTGTCTGAATTCGAAATCCAATACATCCCACAAAAAGCCATAAAAAATCAGGCATTGGCTGATTTTTTAACTGATCATCCATGTGTCAACGTCTCAAATGAAATGGAACTTAGACATCAATCTGTGTGAAATAAAACTGTGGACTTTATATTTTGATAGTTCAAAAACAGTCAAAGGAGCAGAAGTAGGTGTAGCATTAATAGATGCTTTTGGTGTTGATTATCAGTTTTTCTTTACATTGAATGATTTATGCACCAATAACTAGGCCGAATATGAAGCACTTATAGTGGGTCTAGAGTTATTACTAGAAATGGGAGTTAAGAATGTGATTGTTCAAGGTGATTCTCAGCTAGTAATTAACAAATTGAGTGTCACATTTAGATGCCAAAGAAGCTCCGTTACAAGTCTATATGAAATCGCCCAGGAGTTGCTAGAAGAATTTGACCAAGTAGAGCTTTAATATGTAAACAGGACATATAACGATTTAGCTAATGAGTTGGCTCAAATGGCCTCAGGATAATTCAAAATATTAAACATGGAATCTATGTGCGAACATGGAGTGATAATGCATGCAATACAACGAAGGGAAAAAAGATTTGGCATCTATTACATAGAAGACATAAATGTGGTGGATTGGAGGGAGTAAATAAAAGAGTTTCTAGAAAAACCTGACAAAAAGAGTGAAAGGAAAATTAGGTTGCATGCCTTAAATTATGTTTTAATAGATGAAGATTTGTATAAGAAACACGCAGATGGAGTTTTGTTAAAATGTGTCATTGGTCGATGCCAAAACAATAATGGCAGAAGTACACGAAAGAATATGTGGGGCACACCAAGCTGGTCAAAAAATGAGATGGTTAATCATTAGAGTGGATATTTTTTGCCAAAGATGGGCAAACTATGCACCCAATATGCAAAGAGCTGTTTAACATGTCAAAGGCATGGACCAATTCAAATGCTACCAGCAAGAGCAATGACACCTATTATAAAACATTGGCCGTTTAGAGGTTGGTCCATAGATTTGATAGGAAAAATATACCTCCATTCGTCCAAACAACATACATTCATTATGGTGGCTACATATTTTTTCACCAAATGGGTAGATGTCGTTCTGCTAAAGGAAATCTCGCAAAAGGAGGTCATCAAATTTATCCAAGATCACATAATTTATAGGTTTGGGATACCACAAACCTTAATGATAGATCGTGGAACCTCTTTAAATGGAGATCAAGTAAAGCAATTTTTGGGTAAATTCGAATCAAGTTGGTAAATTCCACGCCTTATTATGCTCAGTCCAATGGCCAGGTAGAATCTATAAATAAGGTCTTGAAAAACATTATAAGACAGATGATAGAGGAAACGCCATGACATGACATGAATGTTTAAACAATGTTTTATGGGCATATAGAACGTCTCCACGTTCAAGTACGAGAGTTACTCCATTTCAACTTGCTTATAGGCAAAAGGTAGTATTGCCTATGAAAATTAATGTACAATCAATTAGAATGACTTTGCAAAATAATTTAAGCGAAGAGCAATACGCAAACACTTTGGCCTAAAATCTATTAGAACTAGAAGAAGTGAAGATAGACGCCCTAAATAAACTATAAATTCAAAAAAAAAGGCCAAGTATTATAATAAAAAAGTTATGGCAAAATGTTTTAAGATATACGAGTTGGTCTAGAAGACCATATTGCCTTTGGATAGTAAAAATCCAAAATATGGGAAATGGTCGCCCAATTGGGAAGGTCATATAAGGTGAAAAATATACTGTCCAATGGAGCTTATCATTTGGAGGATTTGGATAGTACAAAACATGTGAGATCTATAAATGGTAGATACCTAAAGAAATACGTTCCATCTATTTAGGAAAGTGAACAATTAGACGTTTAAAATGAAAATTCAGGTAAGCCAAGGAATAAATTGTTCCATTAAAAACATTAAAGATCAGGAACATTACAAAATTCAGGACATTATCGTCCGATGTTACACACTAAGTTGGAAAATATTATTAATTTACTCCATCTAACTCCTTTAATACAGACCACATTTGGTCTCTAAGTTTGGACCATTCAAAGCACTGACGAGTATCAAAAGCGGGTAAAGTCTCCATAAATGCTTCAGGGTCATCCGCTATCACTTCTGAATAGCGCGCCATCAGAGTCTTAGTTCGCTCAATCTCTAAAGAGGTGTTACGTTTCTTAGCAGCCAATCTCATCTTGCAATCATCAATTTTATCTTGGAGTTCCTTAATCTCAAATTCTAGACTAATCAACAAAGAATCTTCGATCATTACCTTAGAAGAAAACTCGTTCAATTTGGACTTGGCTGAATTAATTTCAATATTCAAAGATTCCTTTTCAGCCATAGTTCGAACAAAACTCGTCTTCTTAGCCCTTAACTCACATTCTCGGACAGTAAAAGGCTCACTTCGTGATGGATCCTCCTCAAAGTCAATCTGGTATAAACTGAAAGGTCAAGGGAATGACGTCTGAGAGCAGCAGCTAAATCTTCACTGAGGCACACGAGCAAAACTTTTCAACTGTCAGCACTCGCTCTAGATATATCATTATCCATGAAAGAGGTATAAGCTAAAACTGCCCTCTTTAAAGCGTCCATGTTCTCAGTGGAAGGAATATAAGAAGTTGAAGGACGAGTTGCAGAGGAAGTGCGAGGAATGGAACTCGCCTGAAAAACTTGCTTCCAAGAGATAAATAATGTTTGAATGGACCGCAAGACAGAGTCAGCATCCTGTGAGAAAAGGATAGTACACGTTATTCCACTGTTGTCATTACAAAGATGCAAAAATAGAGAAAAGAAATAATTACCTCATTAGAAGCTTTGGGCGAAAGGGGGACGTCTCTGGACAGATTGGGAAGAATGTCAGCTTGAGATTGGCTTTCAAATGATGCAGGAGCCTTCCCCTTGTCAACTGGACGAGGAGGCTCTTCCACTATGGGGATCTTAATACGAGTTTTTTAGAAAGCAAGGGTCTAATATGAAAACTTTGTATATACATAAGTATGGTATTAGAAAAGATGCTACCTTCTGGTTCCAGAATTATTAGACGAGCATATTGGGATTGGGGAGTATAAATCACTATAGCCAAACCTTCAACAGATGGAGATGGAGTTTTATCAGCCATCTGAGCGGGCAATTCCGATCTTTGAGGCTCCCCAGTTGCAGGAATTATTGAAGAATCAAGAATGATTGGCTGCTGTAAAACAACGGTATGAGGGATAGATCCCATTTGATAGAAATAAAGAGCAGGTTAGTATGTTAAACATGTATTACTTAACATGTATAGTAATACAGTCAGATAAGAACTAATCATCAGAGGCTTAATACATTTTGTCTAGCAAGAGAATGAGTATCCCTTTCATCTTAATCATCGTCCAGATGTGGGCTTGGCCATTTGCTGCCCGAAGTCCCCTTGGGACTAGCTTAAGAAGGTAGAACTTATTGGAGTTCAGCGGAGGGGGATATAACGCCCTTTTTTATAACTAGGCGTAGAAGAAGGAGAAGTTTTTCTACGAGACTTTGACGGATGATTGGATTCAAGAGTATGAAACATAAAATGAACATTGGAAACAAAAAACCTACGCTTAACATTGGGCCAAAATTCGTTGAAAAGAGTGTGAGTAGTAAAGGTAGGATTGAAGGGCACGAGAGAAAAACCAGTCATTAGAAAATTATTACGGCTCTCAATAATCCTCGCTTCATCTCGGGTAATGATATAAAAATGCTCCTTGAAATTATTGAAATAACAAGGAGAAATTGGCCAAGTCTGGCCGAAACCAAATTGGCGGGCAAAGAATTGAAGAGTGTAAACTTCAACCCCAGTGCTTGCATTCGTTCCAGTAATCAACCCATGGAATAACTCTCGCCCAACCAAAAATTGAGCCCAAATAGATACAGAAGCTTCTACTTCATTAAAGTTTGAAGGGGGTTGAACATATAGAGGAATTTATGCACAGAAAAAGAGAAGTAAGAAGGCAAAGAGTTCAAAGTATAGAAATAAGTAAAAATATCCCTATTGGATTGAGTCGTTGGGCTAAGTTGGTTGACCACCAATCCATAGCATCTGACTGGGTGAGTGGCTGATAAAGGGGCACCAAAATAGGGAAAAATACGCTCTAAGCCATAGTTGGAAGAGCCAAATGGGCCTACTACGAGTAAGAGAAGCAGAAGATCATAATTGATCTTGGAGGGTGGCCATGCCTCTATAAAAACCAGCCTGGACAAAAGAACTAAGATTTAAGAGTTTTCCATGAGCGAGTTCATTATAAATAGGTAGGTAACCTATGGAAGGTTTGATACAGGAACACAGATAACAAACTTACATAACCAGTAATGGATGAAGGCTACATGTTCAACATAATTAGGCTCAGCAGAAGTATTACCGCGAAGCGTTAGAAGTTTCTCATGGGAGCCAAAGAATTGTTTCTCGATTGAAGGAGGTGTATGAGTAACAACCATTGCAAGTCAAATAGTAGCACCAATTGGAGGTAAATTAGTTAACGCACTAATGTCCCTAAGGGTGACAGACATCGGGCCTAGAGGGAAAACAAAGGTATTAAGCATAGGGCAATTGAGAACAATGTGGGATCAAAAGCAGGAATATCAAGAGTGAGCTCTAAAAGCTCCAAAATTCTGGCTCGGTCAAAAAGCTCGCTAGTAAGGCCATGACCAACCATACGTTTATACCAAGCACGAAAATTGGTATCTGACTTGGGCCACTTGCGTATGCTAGCACTACGAAATGAAGGTAATGGAGATGGCTCAAGAAAATGGAAAATATAAGACGTAGGAAAAATCTGGGCAACAAGAGAACGCCCAACAGCGTCAGCAACATTGAATGCTGGGCCTAAATGGAATTCATGATTTCTAGTATTCGCCGGTAGTAAGCAACATGGAGTGACGAAAGGTTGAGAAAGAAAAGCCTGATAATCTTCAAAGAAAAGAAATTTGTAGATGCCATTATAAGTGAACAACAAGGGTGTTTTCTTGGTAAAATGGTAAAAGAGATAGAGATGTGAGGAAGAAGAATGAATAATGGGACTTTATAGGTGAGCGACGTGACAAAGTTTTGCTAAAAAATGGGATGCATGTCAGCGCCGTCAAAGAGATTATATCAAAAGGTTTTTTACTTTTTGGTATTCCAAAAGGCATGGGAAATGTGTAAAGTTTTGAATATGGCAAAAATAATGATTAACATTAATTAAGCTATATTAGGGGATAAATGTTAACACATAAAATATTTGGCAACACGAAGGCCCAGTGGAGAATTGAGTGAGGTCTAATAGAGATTGAGCGAAACGTAAAAGATTTGGGCCAGGACGAGAAAAAAGCAAGAACTGGGCGATTGAAGGAACAAAAGCATCGCACAACTATTGGAACAATTTTCATGCGTAAAATGATGGTCCAAAGTAACATTTAATCAATGGTAGACATGTCACGGAAAAAATGGAAAGTTATAAAGAGTTATGGCGAACATGGTAAATGTAGGCAGTTATGTGAATGTGGAGAGTTATGAGGAGTTACTTGAAAAGTGGTGTCAAGGTTAGTGGGTAGTTATGACCAGAATTAGTTCTAACCGTGATGAAAGCATAAATAAGGAAAGAAACGATCAGAAAAAAGAAGAACGATCTCACAAAAAATATGTGAATTTACATTTGAAATCTTTTACTTTCTATTTACAAATCATGTAATTTTGTGTGCTTGCGCTCTTTGGAGGCAAGTTGTGTAATATAATCTTTCAATTCAAACATCCATTGTTGAGACTTTGTCTCAAGAGGTCTTGTTCTTTATACATCATCTGAATAATTTTTTCATAGTTAGCACGAATTTAAAAACGCACAAAACAATCACGTTTTATAAGAGCATGTTTGTTAAATTATTTGACTAAGATTAAATTATAATTCTAGCTTATCAAAATGATTAAACATACTTAATATCCACACATTTCATAAGACCACAACTTACTATCCACTTTTTAATTACACATTTCATAAGATCCACAACTTACAAACACTTAAAAAATAATTTCAATACTGTCAAACATGCATTCAAAATGCTAATAAATACTTATAAGTTAGTCAAACATTATTATTATTTACCCATTTTATATGATCCATAATTTTTATTTATTTTGTATCCACACATTCTATATGACCCACAATTTATATGTACTTAAAATATAATTTCAGTACTGCCAAACATGCATCCAGGGGGACACAATAGTTTAGTGACAATTGTTTTAATGATTCTTTACGTTTTAGTTCGAAATGGATTGTTGCTATTGAGTTAGGTTTGACAATATTTTTGAGTGTCATTCTCCAAATTTTAGTTATGTGAATCTTAGACCATATGTCACGTTATTGAAATAAATTTTTTGTAATATATATTGAATTCCAATTCATTTTTTGATGCTTTATTGAACATTTGCTCCAAACCATTATAATTTTCTTCTACTTTATGTTCCATATATACTTTTATAAAATTAATCAGATATTGAAGTCGATTACTTATTATAAATTTGTTCACTGCACAACCAATTCAATCACATAATTTAATTAAAAAGATTGAATAAAAAAATTAAAAAATATATTGTATGTTCTATTATTCGATCTTCTTTAGTACTGCTTACTAGACATAAATGATATCTTCTCTATAGTAGAGAGGAAACAACAGAATACGTGTCATGTGACTTTTATAATTCTTTCCCATAATGAGAAGGAGATTATTATCCGCCTACTAGATGTACACTAAAAAAGAATGCAAGGACAGAGAATAAAAAATGCGTCAACAAGATGTCAAAATCCATAGAGGTTTATGCACGTGTTAAATATTCTTGATGGAACTTTTGTGGTGAGACAAATAGGTGATATTTAAGTGTTTAAATAGATAAATTATTTATTTTTTTCACGAAAATTAAATTTATCTTCTTATTTGAAGAAAAAAAAAAAACAAAAGTGGTGTGCATTCTATGTGATTAGTCACGGTAAAAAATACTACAAGTACGTGATTTTTGATTAGTTATTACATTGTAGAAGATAGTGGAATTGTCGAGAAGATGATTTGATTATCAATGTTTATTCAATAAAGTTTTTTTGTACTACCAAATGTGTAGATAAAAATAAATAAAAGTGGATTCTACAGAATGTATGGATAAAAATAATGTTTGACTAGTTTGTAAGTGTTTATAAGACTGTCCTTGTTTGGTAAATAAATTTTTTGTAGATTATAAACAGTGGATCATACGAAATGTATATAAATAAAATGTGAATAAAAGTTGCAAGTCATAAAAAATGTGTATATAAAAATAATATTTAATCAACTTATAAATATTTATAAATAATCATAAACATACTAATACAGTATCAAGACAAGAAACAAAGTGAGCTAAAATAATATAATAATAATAATAAATTAATCCAAATAAATACAATTATATAAATACAAATCACAAGTCATTTTTCTCAAAGAAGGGAAAGGAATCAACATTATTTATTATTAATAATTGACTTTTTTATATGTCGACATGGTTGATCGTGTAAGATTTTGGCATGAATTCCTCATCCACATTATTTGTTATTAATTATTGACTTTTTTATTTGTCGACATGGTTGATCGTACAAAGATTGAAAAAGTGTGCAATAATATGGCACGAGCACAAATAGAACTTTATTAATTATAGGACCCATTTTGCCAATTCTCTAGTGGATGTTAAAGAGACGTCGTTTTTGTGACATCCAATGATTAAAAATTTCGGCGCCGTCCATACAAAAATCAGAAATAACGAACCAAATTTTGTGGTCCAAGTATTGAAGATTTTTGGGCTTTCAAATTGGATTTTTCGAGTTAAATTGTGTCAAAATTGTACAATTTTGTGAGATTTGGGTCCAGCCCCTGTGAATCTAAACCATTTTTCTATTTCCACTGCCTTGCATTATGTGGTCATGGTTTTGAATTTCATTTCTTCAACAAAAAAAAAAAAGTTATATTTTAAATAAATTTAGAGTCAATTCCATTAATAAAGTTTTGTCTAATAACATCTTTGAATTTGTATTTTGACACATCATTTTCAACCTCGTCGACAAACTTGACATTGTCTCAATTGAGTTCAAATTCGGTGTCTCGGCTAAACTATTTCACCGTTCAAATTTTGACACCTCGTAATTGTCAAAATTTTTAGTGGAAATAGTTTGTCATATTACTAAACTTTTCACATATCAAGATTGTAGTGAGGTATTAAAATTTTATTGGTGAGCCAACCAAGAAAACAATTAAGTCGGGACAACAGATCTAAACTCACCTAGAAAATTTGTAAATCTAAATTATATAAGAGAGTCGTATCGTTAATTCTCAACTATTGTCCAAATAGCAAGTAGGTTCTCAACTTTTAAAATAAATAAATTAGTCGACATTTCATTAGAGGCGGACAAATATTTTCAAACCACTGAAAATATCAAATTTCTATTAAATCGTCATATGACCTTCAAATATTGAACATTAAGAATTTTTTTGTTTTCCATCTTGAACGCGTGCTTATAAATTTGAAGTAATGTATATTTTCACGAGTATATAATAAAGATTAATAAACGTTACAAATCTACTTACTCATTTTTCAAGATTGACACCAACTTACTATTCAAATAATATATTAAGATCCATCGGTACAATTTCTTGATATTATATTTTACTCATTTTGTTCAGAAAGAGTAGGGTTCCAATTCAGTTCAATTGAATCCTAGTCAACCCTTATTTGGTTTACACCTAATCAAAATTTAGCAGCAAAAGTCCGAAGATATGTTCGATAACATTTATTTTATTTATTACTTTATTATTTATTTATTTATTTGATTCTTTTAACTTTTATGATTAGAGATTAGGTTTTATATCTCCCTCCCATGTATTTTTTATGAGTTCTTTATATATGGTTGGGGAATCTGAACCCCACATCTTTTTTTGGTGGAAGCGCGACAACCACACTGAAGATGTGATGGTGTGTTGAATAAAAAAAAAAGATGTTCCCCTTTTTTTAATTACAATCCAATACTTTGCCGTTTACTTTACCGAACATGTTAGAACAGTTTAGGCACGAGTCATCAAACTAGGACCAATCAAGTGAAACTCTATGGTTTTGCCATAACATCGAATATATATTATTTTATTTAAAAAATAAGCAAAAAAATATCAAGACTAATTACATATTGAAAACAACGATTAAAATTTTTCAATACGTTAAAACTATCAACGACGAATTTTCATATTCTTAAATCGTTTAACAATATCATCATTGCAAATATTATCAAAAACATCTATTTCAATGTATGCAATCATGCAACCATACATCCATTCATCTCCAATTCGATTGCGTAATTCATAGTTGATGATATTCATAGATGAAAACAATCTTTCTACTATGTGGCAGTTGCAACTGGTAAAGAAAAACCAATTGGATGAAAAATAAACTAAATGGTAAATATTGTCTTTTTTTTCCTCAACCATCTTTTGTACAAGGCCACTGAAAAAAGTCCATATTAGAGTGCACATTCATGAAAATTCGTTTCAAACTTGAAAATTCCATATTAGAGCACACATCCATGATATAATTATCAAGTTGATCACCAAGTAGCACAAGTTGAACATTAAAAAAGTTCTTTGGAGGTAGACCATAGGAATGGACACCGTCCATGATATGGTATGAGCTCCAATGTATATCACTTGACCTCTTAAGATTGATTTAGGTCTCTACCGCTTGAAATTTATCCATTATTGTAAGCTTCAATAAGAATATTAGCATGTAATTCTCAAAAAATATTATGACATTTAGATGGTCCTCCAACAATATTTACCACATTAGCAACCATAATAAATAAATCTTTATTTGCTATAACAAGAAGAGCAAATTGAAGTTAGTGATCAAACCAGTGAATATAAAAAGCACATTCATTCTCCTTTAAGATAAGCACTTTAAGACAATTGAACTCACATTGCATATTACTCGTTGCATCATAACCTTTTCCTTGCAATTGAAATATGCTTAGATTATGTCTAAAAAAGAAACTGTTCATTGCAGCCTTAGGAAGGAAATTGCCGTATGAACAACATACTCGATACCTCCAAAATGCTCAATTATGCAACTATTTTCATTAACATAACTTATCACAATAGCCATGTGCTCCTTTACAGACAATTCACGAGATTCATCAATAAAAATAGAAAAATAATCATCACCCATATCTAGGCATGGCAATGGCTCGGCCCGTAAAACACAAGCTCAGCTCGTCCATGGGGACGAACCGAGTTAGGCTTGTCTGGAGACGCAGTGGATCGGTTCGCCCATCGGTGTGGTGGGCGAAACGAGCTCGGCTAGGCCCTCTATTTTTTGTGGGGTGGGGGGGGTTTAAAATTTGAAAATAAATTCTTCTCTTTATTTTGTTAAAGAAAAAAAATGTAAATATTTAAAATGAATCATTTATCTTTATCTTTATGTTAAAGATTAAATATTTATTTTTATGTTAAAATTTTTATTGAATCCTCATCTTGATTATGTTTTTTAAAATCCTCATCTTTGACTCTTTGTTATTTTTTTTTTTTTTTTTGAATTTGAAAATAAAAAATAAATTTGAAAATAAAAAAGAAATTAGAAATACAAAATCCTTTATGTTAAAAAATTAAAGATTTAAAACCGACATCTTTTTTTTTTTTTTGTGTGTTTTACATTTTTTAAAATTTGAAAATAACAAAGAAATACCATATCGAAAATTCTTTATGTTAAAAATGTAAGATTTAAAATCCTCCTCATTTTTTCGGGTTTGGGACCAGCTACTTTAAAAGTAGGTGGAGTTGAAATTGTACACGAATAAGATGTTACGTGTACAATTTTTTATTAAATTAAGGAAAATTCTTCAAATACAGAAATATTAATGCAAAATAATACTTACTACGAATATGATTAATCCATATTCAAATCTTCAAGTTCTTCGGATATTATTCTGTCCACTTTATCTTGAATTCGAAGTTTGGCATCATCTCAATCCTTTAGACACAGTAAACTTTCTAAAATGTCGGCTTTGAGTTTTGACCTGATATCATAGAAAACCCTGCCACTTATACTAAATACAGCCTCTGATGCTACAGTTGAGACCGGAGGTGTTAGTAGATCATGTGCCATTTTGGAAAGAATTGGATAACTACGTTGATGTTGTCTCCACCATTTAAGTATATAAAAGTTTTTTCTCTCCTCGTCATCTAACATACTAAGCACAACATGCGCAAAATACCTACCTAACTCTACATGTGTATCATTAGAACGGGAAAGGTAAGAACTAGAAGAAGAACCAACTAATTGTTGACCTTGAGTGGTCCTATGTATACTGACGTAACTCCATAAGTTAATGTCATCAGTTGATAACGAAGTATATGTTGGATTAGGGGGTCGTACAACGTTTGTACCGACATTTTCAGCATAGACATCATACATAGAACATAAAGTTTGTTCTAAATTAGCACACGTGACTGGATTTTCAAAAGTTAATTTATCTGAAATTGTCATTATTGTTACTTTTGTACTCTCTAAGTTAAGTTGAGGATCTATGATACATGCTAATGAAAATAACATAGGCAATTGTTCTTAATATTTTCTAAATTTAGCTTCCATAACATATATAATACTAGTAAAAAGAGCAAAATTCTTATACCTATGAAAATTGTTAACAATATAATAGAAATGATTTAAAACAAGTTGAGTAGTTGGGCAATAAACACCAGAACATGCAGTTGTTGCATCATAAAAAACTTTTAAAAATTTTCTAACATGACCACATAATTTCCAATCATATAATTCTAAATCATATTCTGAGCTGTGTCAGTGTCAGCCATTATAATAGACAGTAATCCAATCTTCATAACCTTCACACGATTCAAACATAAGATATGTTGAATTTCACCTATTGGCAACATCAGTTGCAAAACATTTTGATTGCAGCCCATTTTCTGTACATAGAGCAGCAAAAACTTGTTTTTTTAATGGTGAAATCGAAATATAATTAATAGCATATCTAATTTTTTCTAATTGAGGTTGTATAAATTTTAATCCATCTTGTACAATTAAATTAAACACATGACACACACAACGAATATGAAATAAAATACCATCAAAATATAGATTACAGTGTTGCATTAATTTTTCAATTACTATATTATTTGGGCCTACATTATCAAATGTAAAACTACGAGCCTTATAATCACATTTAAATTCATGTAACACACCTAATAAAACTTAATAAATATTATTTCCATTATGAAGATAGTCTATTTGTTTAAATGCTATTACTTTTATATGCATTAACAAATTATTATCAATATAGTGTGCAGTTGCAACCATGTATCCTTTTTTGTTACAATATGTCCATAAGTCTGATGTAAAAGATACAACACTGTTGTAATTATTAATACCATTAATAATAGCTTCTTTCTAAGTATTATATCTAACAATAGTATCTTTAAGAAGTGTATTTCTAGAAATATTAACATACCTGGGTTGGAAATATTTTTTGACGAATTTCATCCAATAAGGATTGTCCACTAAGCATAGTGGAAACTCGACATTTGCTATCAATTTCGGCAGTCCTCCGTGTCGCATGAGTTCTTGTGAATATATCCAGTTGTTGAGAGTGGGAGCACTGGACCCAGCTCCCGGAGATCCAAATTGGAGGTGTGCCTGATTTGTATTCAAACATCTATGTTTGTTTTGACACTTTTAGAAGTGTCTGTTTAGATGGGTCGTGCATATCCCCTTGTGCCAAGCAAACTTCTCCTGACAGTGTTTATACTGTACTTTAAACTCAGAGACTCCGTTCACTAGTTTACCAGTCCGCACCAACTCAAAATGCTACCAGCATATAGCCTTTTGTTTGGTGGCTTTTCGTTTAGTGCTAGAGTCAATGGTAGTTTGTGTATCGGCGTCATCATGAACATCTTCCAAATCAATTGGATCAGTGCTACCACCAAACTGATCAATAATATCGTCTGAAATTGAAATGTCATTAAGACCACTGAAATCATCATCACTTCGGTTGTATGTCATTTGGAATAATAGAATAAAGAAAATAGGAGAAGATAAAGGTGTAGTAGAACGTAGAAACTAGAAAATAGAAATGTAGAGAATTAGTAGAAGTAGAAAATTATAACTTAAAATTATAGAGTAATATCTAGATAATAAGATACTAGATACTAATTAGAACACTAATATTGAGAGAATGTAATTTGAGAATTATTAATGGATTGAATATATAATTGAATGAGAGATAAGAGATTGGAGTGTGAAAAAATGAATTTAGAAAATGGGTATTTATAGGAAAATAATGGAAGTAAAACACAAAAAAAAAAAAAAAAAAAATGACAAATGTGACTGTTGGCCAACGGTCACGATTTCGTGACCGTTGGGACAAGCCACGAGCCAAGCCAGCTCGTGGCTCGTCCATGGGCACGAGCCCAACGAGCCGGCTCGTTTTTTGGTCGAGCTGAGCGAGCTCGGACCTTTTTTTTCTCCAGCTCGGCCCTAGCTCGTGCTTGTGACTAGACGAGCCCGAGCTCGAGCTAGGTCGAGCTTTTACGAGCCGACGAGCTTTTTTGCCACCCCTAACCATATCCCTAAATATTGCATTAACTATTTTGATTGAAATAGATCTTACAATATCTTTTTTAATACGTGGTGAAATCATTTGACATCTCCCAAGAGCATTCTTCAAAATAATAGTCTTTATATTTTCATTATGATCACTTAACCATTGCAAACGTTCAAGAAAATTTTCTCGATTGCTTGATTTTTAGATTTATCATGCCCACGAAATGATAATCCTTATAGCAAAAGGAACCTAACATAATTGATTAATGCAACCAAACGAGTATGATCTTTAGCATTTTCTTCATTTGTGTGCTTCGAAAAAATTGTTGCAATATGTTACTTTCTATTCATGAAAGCTTCACAAGTTTTACAAGCTTGCTTATAAACACTAGTTGAATCCCCAACATGTTTTTGTAACTTATCTTTCTTCTTCCAATTTCTAAATCTTTTGACAACAAAAGAACATTAGCCCCCTATTTTTCTTTGTTGTGGTTTAAACAAATAACAATATAAATAGAATAAAATATCTTCTTTATTGCTATACTCTAACCAAGTACGACAATCTTTAAATCAATTAGAGTTAACTCGTCTCAACTTGTCCCCACACATTACGTAATGAAAATTGTGACCACAAAGTTGACAATGACATTTTCGTAAATATGATCTTCTAACTTCGTCATGAATATTTAGAGGGGAATTCGAAATTCGTAACCGCTCTCCACGATTTGTAAGAAGATTTGCCAAGTTGATTTCATTACAACTTTGTTTTGCAATTTTCTCGTTTCTCTTCGGAGATAATGGTAATTCCGAAGTTGATCAAAACCCTCCATACTAATATCTTAAATAGAGCTCTCTCTTTTCATGTATTTGCATTTGAATTTGAATTTCTTCATTTCCCTTGATAAACAACTTAAATCTTAAACTGTTAACTGTCTTCTATAAAAGGATGTTGAAACCTCGTAACACCACAAACAAGCCAAGCCTCATCAAAACACAATATGCTCTACTGATGATGTAAAAGCAAACAACGAAAATTCAGCGCTCATTTTCAAAGCATATAAAAAAAATGAGAACAAATAAAAACACGACCATTTAACATTAAGAAAGACTTTAACTTCAAAAGCATCATCAATAATAATGTAAAAGATGCACTTAATACCAAATTAACATAAAAACCTATTAATAAAAAAACAAAAACAAGATGAGTCAAATCATGCAATTTACTGTAGATCGATTTTGAAACAAAAACAAAAATTGAACCCGGCTGCAATTTGGATAAACACAGAAACAAAATGTACAAACCAGGCTGCAATTTGGAATATTTGGTATTAAACTGGATAGTTTTAAATAGAATCACTATAATTTCGATCTAAAAAATTTACCTAGCAGATTTCAATTTGTCTTCTAAGTTCGAAGTTTTGATGTTGAACCTCCCGTTCCCCCTGCCCCTGCCTTGGGCCTCCCCCGGGTCCTAAATAAAACAGCCTGTGATAGATGCACTAATTTAATACACTAACCCACAAGAAAAGCATAAGATAATGCCATGGCCACAAATTAAACTAACAACAATTTCATAACCAACTGCAAAAGTCGAACGAGAGATTCACAGTTTCAACAAAACCATTAAGATAAGCCTTTATCCCATCCACTCTAATACAATGATCTATTGATGCAACACACAAAGCACAGTGCTGCGTGACAAACACTTTAAATTAGTACAAAACCATACTATCACTAAGTTACGCCTGCAGTTGCAAAACTACATGTTGCACACTATTGAAGATTAATAAGCCTCTTCAACTTCTCGGGTAGCATTCTAGCCATTTGCACCTCTCAAGCGTGCAATCAACTCGTCCTGTCCATGGAAATGAAAACGTGACTGAATAGGGATGTGAATATATAATGGCAAAACTTTAGAATCGACCTGTGCTTGCTCATCAAATGACTAAACAAAATCATTAATGGCATATTTGGTAGAGTGGATTAGATAGTAATAGTACTGGACAATAGTGAACAAAAAGAAGTTAACAATTTTGTATTTGTTTCACTGGGATCTAATACTGTTACAGTTAAAACGTGATACTGTGGCTACAAGAGAAACATCACGTTACTTGCCTTTTTCCCCTTCTGCATAAGACCTTTCTCCTTCAGAAGAGCACGAAGTTTCTCTACAGTCAAACTCTGTAGATCTTTGTCAGGCACACTGGATTGTGCTTTCTCTACGAGTCACACGTTTAAATATCAATAAGAACTTCATCATACACAAAGCGCATGCTATAAAGATACCTTCTACAAGTATGATAGCAACGTAAGGGGCAATATCATGTATTGGAACACAAGTCTGCAACACATTACAGCAAAATAATCTACATTGCAACATAAAGTCTCCCAAAGTTCTAAAACAGACAAATACTCCATGTATAAGATCAACACAACATCATAAGATGAACACAACCTTGATTGGAACCAAGCTGAGTGCTGGACATGGCCCTCTTACCAGCAGCCTTGCCCTCCAAAGCTCTATCGGCAGCCCTGTAAAGTTATAGTTGGAGGGAACATGACGCCAAAGATTTGCAGAAGAGCAGTGTAAAACTGTAAAAGAGCGAAATTATTCAACATTGCTAGCCCACAATCAGATGGACCTAATACCTTTTTCTGGAAACCTGATTGGCAGTACTACCCTTTGCATCTTTCTTAAAAGAATCACTCTTCTGATTCTTAAGCATAAGAGACCTAATCAATATATTTGTTTGGTTTGTCTTGATAAGCTGGTCCTCTGATAAAACAAAGTCATGGTGACATACAAGAAACAGGAGAATGAGCAACAATAAGATGATAATTTATGAAAGAAACAAGAAAGTAGCCAGTTATTAAGCTTCAAATGGCAGGTATTACGACCAGCTAAGTATTCAAACATTTCCACAACAGAAGGGGATAAAGATGGAAGCAAAAAGAATTTAAAAATCAATTTTACCGAAAACGGTGAAAGCTGTCCAAGGTTCGCTACATATAGTGACCATATTTGTTCCCTGAGGGGGGACGTACATACTTTAAGTGATTGGCAATTTGAAATGTGGCAAAGAAGAGACACCCACCCCTTCAAAACCCAAGTTTTGGAGGGCATGAGTTCGGTATCAAGAGGCAGGAATCCAATTTTTGCCCAAAGACTTTAACAACATTCACTAGACCACGAATATATTGACCCAGAGCTATTCCAAATTACAGGTTAGAAAAGTCTGACTCCATCTTCTAAAAATCCTCTGCAACCGATGTCTCAAAACACATATTAGTATTGACTTATGAATATTGTGGCACTAGAACGATTTAACTTCATACAAAACCCATGAACAACTTGGTAATTGAAAGGATTGATTTCAAGAAATAAAAAAAATGATGATAAACGCAAGATTGAAGTTTCTGCCCCAATATGATAATATAACAGAAAGGGATAAGTATATGCTGATAACAGCAATTCAGTCAAATGGGATTGCATGAATGTTCATGCTATTTTCCACGTGCTAACAAAGACCACTTTGGCCCATCACTATAATCACAACATTTACTAGCAGAAACTGAATAAAAAATTAGATTTATTGAATATAACCTGGAGGTGATGTGTCATGATCGCAAATATAGACCCGCATCCCACCCTGCGTAAATTTGTCAACAAGTAAAACAGAAAGATATGTGAAAGAACTGCAGAATAAAAGCATGTCTCAAGAATCGTTTTTTATCATCAGTTACATCCACAGAACCTCAATTGCTGATTTATAGAGAGCCTCAGACGAGATAATACAGGATAAATAATAACTAAAACTTCCACATTCCACAAATATTGCTTGCTTACCGCAAATAGCATCTTTAATGTTTAAAAGAAGTGATAATTGGAATGGAGAACCCAAAATGCAAACAGATCCAGTACATAATGTTCTATAAATCTGGGTCTGCATTAATTCCAGAATCCACATTTCAGTCACCAAATCTATTTTAATTAAGTCCTCATTATATTGATTATTCAGTTTTTAACAACACATTTTCTATATTATGTGAGAATCTTCAATGGATACCTTCATTTTCTTGTTGATAAGTTTTAAGAATTATTGTGATAAAATGTTGAAGAACAGAACAACACAAATGTGAAATTAAAAATAAGTTGCCAAATGGTACTAACATCCAACTTAAGTGCCTCCTAAGGTCGTCTTGGGTTCGAATTGCTGGAAATGCGAATGAAATTCATGAGGGGGTAAGATGGGCTCAGACTCTCCCAAGGTAGACAGTATGGATGAGTACGGTTGGGATAAGATCCCGAGAAGAAGGATCCCAATCATTACAAAAAAACGTGCATTTACAAAGGGTAAGATGGGCTCAGACTCTCCCAAGGTAGACAGTATGGATGAGTACGATTGGGATAAGATCCCGAGAAGAAGGATCCCGATCATTACAAAAAAACGCACATTTTTTTGTAACGATCACGGACTTTCTTCTATGACCTTCTCGCCTAGAGGCTATTTCGTGCACCGATAGCTTACTTATCCACTGAAAGTTAGACTTCAAATTGGATTTCTGTCGCGTTCCTAGCAATTCGAACTCTTGACCTCCCTATTAAGAAAAACTTAAGTAGAATGCTGGTACCAATTGAGCATTCAGCTTAAGTACCTCATAAGATAGAGGCGTTGGATTCGAATTGTTGAGTACGCGAAAGAAATTTGTGAGTGATAAAATGGGCTCAAACTTTCCCAAAGTCCAAAATGGACAATATAGATGAGTATAACTGAGGCAAGATCCCAAAAAGAGGGATCCCAATCATTACATCTAGTCACGACCATAGGAATTTTTCTCCACTACGGGAAGAAAAAAGCACGTCATTATGTTACACTGTCACTACATCTTCACTTTCATCTCCTCCAAAATTTGCTGTTCAATCATCTTCTTCAACGGATCATCTTCAAAATCTGTTCATCTTCTCAATCCATCCCCTTCAATCAACTATTTCCCTCTACCGATCATCTCCAAAACTTCAATCTATTATCATAATAGAGCCTACGGTCGAATCCCACCACAAAAAAAGCGGTATACTAGTTACAATAATCTCGTTCCTAGACATGGATGTGGGAAAAGGATCATAATGACAAGTGTTTGACAGTGTGAGTCCCACAAGTCCTTGACTCAAATGTACAAATCTTATCTTCCAAAGAGCACAGCACTTTTCACTCCCATTCTGCTACATCATCAAATAAATTTTGACCTAATTTACTCTACAATATTTTCTTGCGTTAAAAAAAAAAAAAAAATTAATTCCAAATAATTCCATCGTTTTAGTAAAATTCATTTCTCAAACGCATCAATAGGCATTGTCTTTTTCAGGTTCCTAAATCCAAAACCGTTTAAAGCACTCACAAATTAACACGTGAAACTCGATTCCAAATTCCAACCATAAAATAGAATCAACATCCTTCAATAGGACTCATTTACGTATATCAAGGAATTACAAAAATAAAAGCTCAATTAGGGTTTAGGAGAGTGAGAAATACCAGGTTCGATGAAACTACATTGGCGGACAAGAGGCCGCGAGAGGGGAGGTTAGCGAGCAATTTTGATGCTCCATCGCCGGAGCCACCCACCGAATTGGAGGAGCCACCATTCATGGTGCCTCTCAATTTAACTACACAAAAATAAATGTAGACAGAGAAAAAGAGAGATAGAGACAGTCCAATGGAATTCTGCAAATGGAGTCTAATATTGGGGATTAGGGGTTTGGATGGTGTCATTGTCTCCCAATTTGTTAATTATTATTATTAATGTTTTAAAAATCAATCCATACATTGACCAATGGTCGAATCGGAGTTGATGCAACGAATTAAAAAAAAAAAAAAAAAATCACAAAAAATTTCAAAAAATAAAAAACATGTTTTTCAGAATCACTAAAACTGCTCACAAGCAATTTTTTTGATTTTTCATTCTTTTCATCCATTTCATGTAGGGAGCGTGATGGATTTCAATGATTAATTACAATTAATTGAGGAAGGAAGTGATTTTTAAAATCAGTGAAATCGAAAATAGTTCAACAGGTTCTCAAAATCGGACGGGTCGACGAATTTTTAAATGGAGGATTTTTCTGCACAACTAGCCCTGATTTTTGGTCTAGATCTTGGTTTTATCGATTGAACCGATCGAGTCAGGCAAGGCCGGGCTAGTTCTAATAACACTGATTATTATTAATTTTTTGGATTTTTTGGATTGTGTTTTGTGATTTACATTTGATTTCTTTTGTGAATTTCAATTGAGTTAAAATTCACAAAAGTTAGTTCTTGTTTGGTAATTTTTTTTTTTTTTTAAGGTTATAAGCAGTAGGTGATACGAAATGTGTAGATAAAAATAATATTTGATGAGCTTATACAAAATTTTATTTTTAGTCCGACTTTAATTCTCGACTAAATATAAAGTGTAATAAATCTGGCAACTATCTTGCTAAACCTAGATTCTTGCTAAAGAGTTCCATTTTCTTCTTCTCTCTCTTTATGCTAAAAAATGTCTTCTATTAATATCGATCGCTACTGATCCTAATCTAGCCCCAACGTGGGAAACCATATAGTCCCCACAACCCGTTTGGCGGCGCACCGACTTGGCTGCCAAATGGGTTAAAAAAATTGGGAAAAATTAAAACTCCCCACTCTCCCCCTCCCCCCCCTCCCTCCCTCCTCCTCTCACTCACGTCTGGACATTTAATTCTCTCTCCTCCTCCCCCGATTTTCCCCAAATCGCCTCCGCCTACTAGATTTGGTAGAGAGAAGACCGCCCACTCACGGGGCCTGCCACGGTCGTGCCCTAGCTCTCATTTCTCTGATCTCACGACTGACTCTCATTTTCTCTCTCCGCGACTGCTCCCCGCGACTACTCGTCACGACTGCTCCGGTCTCCTGCTCCGGTCTTCTCTCTGCCGCGATGGTGGTCTTCTCTCGGCTCTTGTTCTAGCCCCCACTGTTGAAGCTCACGAGTTCCCCAAATTTGGTTGTGAACTTGGTACTGCTCCCATTTCATCACTGTCGTTCTCGATTAACCTGGTACTGAAATTTTTTTTTAAGTCTTCTGAGGGTATAGTGAGATTGGAGAACAATTTGTTTGTTGCCAATCCTAATCGTACCCAATGATTTGCCAAATAGGCAGTGGGGACTATATGATATAATCTGAATTGGTTGATGAATTTGTGATGAATTTGTGATGAATTGGCATGATATTTGTTGTTTTGGTGTGTTGTGGGGTGATTTGTGATGAATTGGGATGATTTGTGATGAGTTGCACGAAATGGCATGCTCGGGTCAAGGTTGAAGGTTTTTTGTGCCCTATCTTTTATCTTGCCCAATGATTTGCCCCGTTTGTTGTATGAGGAGAGAGGAGATAGGGTATGTGATGATAATGTGGGGAGTAGATCAGGACTTGTAAGTCGGTAAACGGGCTGTGATGATCAATTTTGATGATTTTTTTGTGATTGTTGGAATTTGGCAACTACACAAGTAGTCCCGTATCTTGGCTTGGCATCCCGGATGGCATGACTAAAAGGTTGTAGCCCGTACGTTAATGCAACCCGGTGTTTGCGATCATGGCGGTGCTAATGAATGTAGGTCGGAAAAATGATCCGAGCCTCTAATGTATATGTTAAATCGTAATCTAATGTATAGCGTATAGAACTTATTGGTATTCTTGTAATATTGGTGTCACCTTGAATAACGAGATAGGTAAGGATCAATGTCTTCGTCTAGTGGAAATGTTCTCCAACCACGACTTAGATGTAGATGTGGTGCGTATATGAAGATTCATACCTCGCACTCGAAAGGAATCCACACCGTCGATATTGGAGATGTCATAGTGTGAAAGGTAAGTCATTTGTTCAAATGTATGTTTTGGATTGTTCAATTGAATTGACTAGAATTATATTATGCTATTGCGGGATGGTGCAATGTGTGGAGGCTTTAGTTGGGCCGACGAGGTTGAATGTAATATTGGATCGCGATCGGAAGGCCGTGAACATACAGCGTCTGAAGTGGATGAATTGGTGGATTTAATAGACAAGGTAGGAAAGCTAGAAGACAAAGTTCGTTCACTCACGGCGTCTTAGTCATAGGCAATACAATTGCTTGAGATGTTTTATTCATTTCATGTATCGCCGTAATTGTATTTTTTGTAATGAATATGCTTTTCTAAGTTTGTAATCCAATTAAAATAACTTTTTATTTATTAGTAAATGCACATTAACTTTTTCTTATATGATAATGACCAACATGGAATTCATATGTACTACTGTATTCAATGAAAATTTTTGGTAACACCTAACAGAGATTAATGTAATAGCCGAATGATTCATGTCATTAAATGTTGAAAAATTCATCCGTTCTAACAAAACACAACAATTACCTAGTTGTTAACAAAGTAAACATAAATGCATTGTTGAAATACATAAGGTAGCACATGAAAATAGAATTGCTACAAATCAAATGTGAAATTCAGATCATCCCTATTCGAACTGCAAGCTAATGATGTGAACGTAGCGTCCTCTCTCCAGCTTCCTTGAGGACCATCATAGTCAAACTGGTTCTCGGGGATGTTTGGTACAGTTGATCTACAAAAATAAATGATATTAGTACAAATTTATTAGTGTCAAATTAATTTCAACAAAGTTTACACTAATGTGCGAAGTTACCTATCAGTAAATCTCGAGCAGGTTCTTTTGTCATGTCCATTTGCTCCACAAACTGAACATTGTCGACTACTTTTAGAGATTGCTTTCTCTTTAGAAGACTTCAAGCGTTTCCCACATCCCTTAGCTCGAACTGCATTTGGATCATGTATCACTTGTTCGACCTCCCGACTTTTGGAACTGGATTTGCTAAGTCCGACGTTCCCCCCATTATCGACTTGGTCGATTTTCAAATTCAACATTTCAAACTCATGTAAAAGTATTGTACTTCTGGCATCTGTTAAGGCCGACTTATCCACTAACATAGATGCCTTGTGTGATAACAATCCATGTCGGGCCATTAAAGATTGGATAGATGAGTCGTCCATGTTTGAAGTCTCATTAGGTTCGCAAACAGTACCCAATTTGGCATTCTTTGTCCAACGTCGAAGTATGTATTTATCTGGAAGTAACAGAACTTGTTTTTTTTTTTTCAAAAACATACCATGTGGCGACATGGATAACCTTCAAACTCGAAAGTGCGACAACTGCAGGACACATAATCATTGTCCGTGTAATACGTAACCTCCCGTTGCCTATCAAAATGTTTCCCAGCTTCATATCTAACCACACTGTATGTTTTCCCACCGATGAAATTTGACCTCTTCGAGCATATGTAAACATTACTCTTATCAACTTCCGTCTCAAAAACAACAAAACACCTTCTTCGTGAGATTTCAACCATCTCTTTGTTCCATCATAAGACTGGACATCAAGCGGGGTTTTTCATTCAGATCAACATGGTTAGCTACTAGTTCCTCGTGGCGTTGATGACTCAGTGCCCTATTAAACCTTGTAATGAATGCCATCAATGAGTTGTTTCTGTTCACGTACCTCTTAAAAAATGCGTGACCACTCTCAGATCGTTGACTGCTAGACATTCCTGCACTGAATATATGCTTAACATATGATGGCACCCACCGACCCCGGATGTCATACATCGATTGTAGCCATTCATTGTCATGTAAACCTGTTGTTAGCATTGCTTCGTTCCAACGTTCCTCAAATTCAACTGGTGTCTCTGAATTTTTAATAATAGTAACTAAACTGTGATACTGCTCATTGTAGACCATCGCATTGATTTTTTCTGAAAATTTGTTTAGAATGTGCCAGATACAATACCTGTGGAATGTCAACGGCATGACTATTGATATGGCCTTCGCAATTGCAGCGTCCTGATCAGTAATAATCAACGGAAGAGCATGATTAGAGATGGCATCCATGAACCTCGATAACAACCAGACAAATGACTCTGTTGTTTCGTCACTCAACAATCCGCACCCAAACAGAATCGTCTGACCATGGTGATTTACCCCGACAAAAGGGGCAAATATCATCGAGTACTTATTCGTGTTATAGGTTGTGTCGAATACCACAGCATCGCCAAAACAACTATATGACCGTATAGATTCAGCATCAGCCCAATAACAACGAACAAATTTCCCAGCTTCGTCTAACTCGTAGTCAAAATAAAAGTTGGGATTTTTTTCTTTCTCAAATGTGAAATGCTCTATAAGTGTTTCAGCGTCATGACCTCTTTGCTCTTCTCAAATGTTTCTTTCATGGTTCCTAATATCTCTCTCCACACACCCAATCGATGATGGACCTCCTGAATCTATCTCCATGAGCCTTAATTGCTGGCATGTTGGAATATTAGCATCAACAAATTGTTGAGTTAGTGCTTTCTTTGTACTCGACACAGTCCGATGAGATCGTAACAAATGCACTCGATTAGGAGTAGTAAGGGCATGATTGTGTTCTTCGATAAAGTTGTTAACTATCCACATTTGGCCCGTTTGTTGCTTCACCACGGTTAATCTAGCACAACATCCAACTCGTGTTTGCCCACGCTTTCTTTCCCCAGCACGCGGCACAGAATCTTTATGTTTTTTCTGATATGTGTCATTTGTTTTCCCTTCCTTCGAACATACAAACAATTTCCAATATGTCTCACCACTAACCTTATTCTTTTTACTGTTCTCAATTCGTGTACTAAATCCGGCCTCCCTTGCATAATTATTGTAGAAAATGTAGGTCATTTCATGTGATTCAAATTCTTGTCCGATTCAGGGGACACGAGCGTAAACTTGAGGAATATATCGTTATCTCGAACTTTGTGATTCCATTCCTATCAAATACAAACAATAAACACACAAACACCATTATGAATACAAAATTATCGATCATATACATTTTATATGTTCAACAATGATATTATACAACTACTTCATCCCCATTGCAACAACTTTTCAATCAATAAACAATTATCCTTTCCAATTTGTATAATCTTTTCACATTGCATCTCATAGCACTAGTTCAAATTTATTAATTCAACAATACAATTATCTCACTACTTCATCCCCATTGCAACAACTTTTCAATCAATAAACAATTATCATTTCCAATTTGTATAATTTTTTCACATTGCATCTCATAGCACTAGTTCAAAAAAATTACAGTGATGAAATGGAATGACCACGGCAGATAGATAAAATTTCCAAGGTGAGACAGTGGTGTTGTCGGGAGCTAGGGCACAATGGTGAGCTTGCGCGGCAGAGATAACATTCAACGGCGGGGAGCTAGCACAGGGAGTTGGCGCAGGGAGCTGTCGAGCTGTTGCGGGGAGCTAGTTCACAACCAAATTTGGGGAACTCGTGAGCTTCAACAGTGGGGGCTAGAACAAGAGCCGAGAGAAGACCACCATCGCGGTAGAGAGAAGACCGGGCGAGAGGCGGGAGGCGATCGCGACGAGCAATCATGAGGGAGGCGATGGCGGGGTGCAGTCGCGGAGAGAGAAATGAGAGTCAGTTGTGAGATCAGAGAAATGAGAGCTAGGGCACGACCGGCGCGCGCTCGGCGGAGTGGACGGTCTTCTCTCGGCCGGAATCTAGGGCAGAGGCGATTTGGGGGAAATCGGGGGAGGAGTGAGAGAGAATTAAATGTCCAGACGTGAGTGAGTTGGGGGGGGGAGTGGGGAGTTTTAATTTTTTCCCCAAATTTTTTTTAACCCATTTGGCAGCCAAGTCAGCTGCCAAATGGGCAGTGGGGACTATATGGTTTCCCCACAGTGGGGGCTAGATCAGGACTTTCGTCTGCTATAGACATTGTCTACTTATTCTTACTGTACGAAAGGCCGGTTTAGACAAGCGTAGGCAAATTCGAGATTTGCTATTGCTTTCAGCTTGGTTCACCCCCATGTCACTTCATGTAGTGAGGGATATGGGTGAAAATATCTAAGGAAGTGGATTCAACACTTGAGGACCGTTTCTTGCTAATGAATCTGAGGCGAATGATAAATTTAACTATTTTGAATAAAAATCATCTATTGAATAATTCGAGTGTGTCCAGTTTAAAAATTACTTTTATTGAACTATTGTTTAGAAAACATTTACAAATTCAAATATAGAAAGATTGTTGCAAATTTGTTTTGTCAAGACTGCTATTAAAGATAGGTTAATCAAAGCTTAATCATCGATTAAATTCAATTGTCAAAACTTATGCTCTAGATTCCTCTTCTTAGACAATGAGTTCTACTTTTAAAGGACGTCAAGCAAGTCTTACAACTTCAATCGCTAATACATTTATTGAAAATTTACTGATTTGGTATCATATGAATGTTCTTGTGAATATTCTATTGAAGCAATTAAGATAAACGAAACGAAGGAATCATTAAAGCATGTCCAATGCACTCTATATATTACTATTTAAGTGACACAAATGTTCAAAGACTTTCAATCTACATAGTATTGATTTCTAATAAATAGAGAAGTTTAAATTTGATCTCCAATGCATTCTATGAAATATATCTAGGTGTATTTTATTTTATTAAAATTAAGACTAAATTACATTTAAATATACATAAGAAATTATATTTTGCTGGCTTATTATGTTTAATAAAATTTCTGAATTTAGTAGAATTCTAGACTTAAAGATGGGTTTTTTTAAAACAATTACATTGGAAAAAGAAAAAAATAAATGAAAGTTTAGAAGCGCTATTTGTCTACTATATTATTTAGTTCTTACTAATATATTTCTAAAAAGTTGAATGATAAAAGAAGTATTTTTCACAAACGATATTCATTTATTTGCTTATTATAGTGTCTTTCTTTGTAACAAGAGATTAACCAAGTGACAAGAGATTAACCAAGCGACGATGCTATTGTTTGAATAGATAATGTGGACCAATTTTGATTGAGAACTACTCAATAATATAAATTAAAATGAAAAAAAAAAGTTAAATTGTATACCAAATGCATTCTAATAAATTTTTTTTTTTTTTTCATTTTCTAATTTAATTTAACCATCCTACTACACGCTCTCTCGATCAATAACAAGAATATCATGTATCAAACATCAAATACTTGACATCATTCAAGATGATTAATCACAGTTGGGAGACCAAACACATTTTAAATACTCTCAACTATAAATTGAGAATTTCCTCATCACTTAAGAGAACTAGTTAAGAATACGTGTTTTGCACGTGATTTCTGATAATATTATGAATTATTTTGTAATTATCGATTAATATAATACTTATAAAAACTCTTTTTCAATCATAAGTCTATCTATAAATATGACCAACTAAGGAATAATAAATTTTTTGGTAAAACATGGTTCATTAAAAATATATACTACTACATGAATGTGAAGTTTGAGATATTATTGACGTAACGTGTTAATATATTCATTGATACTCTTTTAATTATACTTTGAAGCGTATATCTAATTATGGCATATCAATAAAATACAAATTTCTTTTATGAAAATTAATATCAAATTCTAAAATACATGAAAAATAGTATGTATAACACAATTTTCATAGATTTTATTCATATCATTATAAAAATCACGTGGATACAAAAAATTTAGCATTTTTAGGCAATTATTTCTCCTAAAAAAAAAATCTCAAAATTCTTTTATATAGAATAAAAAAGAATTCTCCTGCAATATCCTCACTAAAACACTTATCAAGGCTTCTCATGCATTCTTCCCACAATTTATTCTTAATAAAATTCATGATTTTAACTCTATCATGTAAAATCAACTTATTATGATAGATTTACCTTCACCTCATGCATGACACGACTCCGTTTATTCAAGTTACGTAGTACATGTTAACATTCTTCTTCAATTGTGGACTTGAGAGAGCTAAAGCAACTCCAATCTTCTTTGTTCTAACTTGTTTTCTTCAATAAGTATATATTTAATTGCTTACAAAATGACATAAAACATCATTCGAGCTTATTTGCTATCAAGACTACCACGATAATTAATATTTTTACCTCGAACAAACAAATCAAGAAAAAAGATATAGAAATCAAAATTTAAATGCATATTACCATCATATTCTAAAAAAATAGTGAACGCTTCATGGAAAATTAACACATCCACTATTATCACATTACTATCAAACTAATCAAAGATTAAAAACTGTCCATGCAAGAGGAAAAAAAAAAAAAAAAGAAACAATTCCCGACATAATTGAAAACAAAGAAGAACAACACATGAAGAAACCATGAATCAATAATAAGAAAGTCGAAATCCTCTTTTTTTGGTTATGTTGATCGATGAGTTTGATTAAATTTTCATGCATAATAAAATTGACTTTTGGAGTGTTTACAATTAAAGATAATAATTTTAATATATTAAAAACCTTATTAGCATTACATTTTTATTTATTTTTATTAAATACAATAAATAATGGAATTTAAAGGGGCAATCCACCATCAATTATAAAAAATGCAATATTTATTTGGTATTAAATAATTTAATAAATTAAAGCCTAAATAAATAATACTAATTGAAAGAAGAATTTAGAAATTATAAGTTATTTGTAAGGGCAATATCGTCCATAAATATTTCTCCCACATTGAAACTTTTATATGTAGTATAGATAAAATATTAAAAAATAATTATACATTAATGACTAAAGGTGAATATGGAATTTAAAAGATTTATAGGGGTAAAATGGTCCAAAAATGTTTCTCCATTTAAGCCCCTTTTAGAAGTAGTATAGATTAACATACAACTTTTACTATATGTCAAATTTTCAATAAAGTGAAATAACTCAAAAAATAAAATAAAATAAAATAAAAGGGAAGAAAGAAAGTAAGAAGCTAAAATGCTTGGTACATTAAACTAGACCTTAATGAATAGTATTGAAGAAAAATAAGTTAAAATCTTCTCAATTGTTACTTTCGAGTGGATCAAACATGACCTCAACACCTCCAAATGCAACTCAGAAATAATTAATCTACCTAGGGGCTAGGAATTTAAATCAAACCTTCATAACTCAAGAACTATAGAGCTCAAACATGCATAATCATCATATTAATGCATTTGCAAAAGAAAAGAAAAAAAGGAGTTTAAGCTATAACAGTGTCAATATTGCACTATCCCATATCAGAAACCATTGCTACATTTAGAGAAAATGTCCCAACATTATAACCAGAGAAATCAATATATATGAAACCCGCAGGGTATTTTCTCAATAAATAAGTAATTGTAGGAGTAAAATCTTGATATAATTCAGAAAAGCAAACAACAAGTCCAAGGCATTAAAATATGAACATATGTATTTTTCATATTTCTAAGATTAAACAAAAGGATTCGCAAATAAAAGTGATAATGCTACAACCAATCCATAAATTGTTAAAAGTTTTATAAAAGCTAAACTAAGCAACAGAGTACCTCGTATTTTTCCAGCAGAATTGAAGCCAAAGGGGGATTGCGATATGTTATTTACAATATTTAACATTTGATAAAGAGAAAACAATAAACCAGTATCTAAATAGTAAGTCGTGTCTATAGAAATAAATATCATATGCAGAAGAAAGCAATCACAATAATCATATTTATCTTGTCTCAATGCTCGGAATACAAATTAACGAAATGAAATAAAAATCTTTCTAGAATCGAGGTTCAAATTAATTGTCTCCAAGCAAGGACATAGAAGCATTGTCTCCAAGCAAGGACAAAGAAGCCACGCATCTAAGGAAAGACTCTGCGACAAAGTTTACCAAATTCCATAACCGGACATGTAAATTGTAAAATACTAAAGAAAACACTAAGACCTCTCTAATAACATCAAACAGTAACCTTTTAAGTCTCATTAAACTCATGCTGCACCTTGCTGAGTACTACAACAAAAGGACACTACTTTTAGGGGAAAAAAGGCTAACTTCAACCAGAAAACAAGGCTGATTTTAAAGTAGGCTACATGGCATCTAACACTGGTCACTTGAAACAACCCCACCCGCACACCTTCTGCCCTAAAAAAAGAAGCAACCTATAAAACATGAAGAGAGTCCAAAGTTTAACAAGATGCTAAACTAATCCAATACACTAAGAGGAACACTTCTCACACACTTAACAAGTCTGTCACAACAAAGAATCAAATCAAAGTAAAAAATATCACAAGTGACCTGGCTGATTCTAGAATTCTGAGAGATGAAACCATCGCCAACGTATGTTATCAACACTATATATGATTCATGAGCCCAAGATAAGATTCCAACAGTAAATGTGATTCATGAGAATAAATCCATGAAAAGTATTTAGTTTCCCACATAAAAAACACAGTACATGTACAAAATCATTACAGTATATGTAGTGTTTGGATGTCTTTCACAAAAATTCGAGTTCAATACATCCAAACCAGTAAAGAAGAGTACATCAGCTAGCAGAATGTAGGTGGTGAAACTTTCACTTGGTGCAGAAAAAGCATAACTTATGACCGCATTTTATGTACCTTTTCTTTTCATGTGGTGCAGAATAAGGGGTGTTCCCTCAAATAGATCCAACAAATGATTCTCTAAATCCTCTGCAGTGTATTTTATGTATTTCCCAGCATGCCTCCCACTTTCTAAATGATTCCCAAACCTTCCCAAAAATGAGCGGTAAGCTGGAATGACTTTTTCTGAAATTGATATTCGAAGCTCTTCACGAAGCTGAGGATCTGGAACCTTCCAACCCGTCTGAATCCTATAGATATCTTCAAAGCATGCATTAAAATTCTTAAACCTCTCCTTCAAAACCACCTTCGAGACATTACTTGAGCTCCCACCCGTCCCTTCATCTTTCAAACAAGATAAGACCTTGCTCCAAGATGCCCTAAGATAATATGTTGAATTCTGTCGAATCTGACCCCTTAGTTTTTTAATCCAGTTATCTCCCAAAAGGTTTCGAAGCTCTGAGTCTTTCACTTTCTGGACAATGTAAAGTATATTGTTCATTAAAAATATATATTGCATTGCATTATCCTCGTACATTCTCGACTTTTCCTCAAGTTTTGATTCCAAAGATTTGATCAGTGCCAGTAGACGTCGAGCTACCAGAGACATGTTATCCACCTCCAAGTTATCATTATTCTCACTCTGTGACTCCCCTGATTCATCCTTCACATTCTCCAACAATGCATTAAGAGTATCAGTATAATCCACAAGCAGTTTCACATAATTCATAACATAACGACAGAGTGGGTGAATCTCACCATTCTGTATTGGCTTCTTAGAAGCCTCCCCCTTAACTGCGTTTTCAAACTCCACAAAACTCCCAATGCCCGCATAGCCCAACCCATCCAACACTCCCTTGGACTCGCTACAAACCATCTCACCTGCCTCTTCGTCCATAAATAGTGCCTGCAAATCAGGCAGAACCTCAGCCAAAGTATCATACATATCAAGAACCCGAAAAAGTTTCTCTGAGGACCTCCTCCCTATTGCAACAGCCTCACCAAAACTCAATAACTGCATTACACAACCTTTCGATGTCTCCAAAAAGCACACCTCCTTGATCAAATCAGACCCACTAAAAATCTGCTCACAGAGGCGTTTTTCACTTGACAAAAGACCCCGAACAACAACTTTAACAGCTTGAATCCACTTCTTCATTTTATCATCCAAGGAAGGCCACTCAATCCTATGGACCTCCTCAATGCTCAACACCTCCACCCCAAGAATCATCAAACATTCGTCAAGAACATCACGGCGCACAGTACAATAGACCTGGCAGCATTCCTTTTCATACCCGGATCGTATCATCCGATCTGCAATCTCTTTCAGATCAATTACTGCATCTGGATGGACCAAATCAAGGGAAATATCAGCTCCCCCCAAACTCACACCCCGACTATGCCTATGCTGACTATATCTCCTACTGCTAACATCATCGAGGTTCACACTCGCGTCATCATTAAAAAGCTCCGTCGCAGCCACAGCCATTGCCGCAGAAAATGAAGAGAGCGAAGACCGGTGAAGGCGATCGGGGTCAAGAGGAACCGTATTACTAATCAAGATATGCCTAAACTCATCCTCCATGCGCGTCATCGCAATTTGCAGCGCGTTCTCCGCCCTGTCCATAACATCATCCTTCACAACTCCCTCCCGAGGCTCCCCTTCCCGATAATTCAAATTCAATTCCTCGGTCAATTGTATGATCTCGTCTACTGCATCCAAGTAATCCTCGCATAAGGAGGATGAATTAACTTCATTCAAAATGATCTGCTCGGCTGCCTCAAATCGCGGGTCCTCAGCGGAGACAAAGGAGGAGAGAGTAGAGAGGCGGTTGTCGAAGGCGGAGAGAATTAGTAACATGTCATCGGTGTCGGAAGTGTTGTTAAGGCTCTGGACGATCCTTTGAGCAGTGGCTAATACCTTATCTTTTCCTTCTACAGTCGTTGCCATTGCTGTCTCCCTCCCTTTATAAAAATGTACAGATATGGGATTGGTGTAAATTAGGGTTTGGGATTATTTCTTGCAAATTTGCAATGGTAAGTTTTGGAGAGGCCAAATTCAAAGTTTCAAACGTTTGGTGTCCATTTCTGAATTTTCGCTCTCTCTCTCAACTCTGTGCGTGAGTTGACGATTGAATTCTCTCTCTCACAACTGTGTTTGTTGACGATTGAAGTCCGAAACACGGAAACGACGACGAAATGGGCGTACGGACCGTTTGGTTTGGGTCTGACGGGTGATCTGGCCGGCTTGGTTTGATAACGTACGCAGCGGGGTGTGAAAGAAGCCAACGTCCACTAGGGGTGAACATTTCATTGAAACGATTCCAATTTGGAATAAGGATCAAATTTGTCAATTGATTTGATATAAATTAACAATTAATTTTCAGATTCGAATTTATATGTTTTTGTGATCCGTAGCTATCAATTAAAAAACTTTAGTTATTTAATTTAAATTAAATGAACCCTCCTTTCACTTTCAGAAAAAAGTTAGATTGATCCGAAATTTGAAATTTTAAAATAGAGAACTTAAGTTCGGTAGAAATTTCTTTTTGTCTATATTTTCTGTCGGCTTTCAAATCCATATGACCCAAGTGATAACAAATCTTTGTTACATTTTTGTCCTCCTATGTGATACTTGCACATTAGGATGCCTTTATAATGCAAGATCGTTGTACCAGAAGTGGTCTGGGGACCATTTGCACTCTAACACTCAAGTCTACTGAAAATTGGGTGTCAGAGAAATAAATGAATGGAGTTTTGGTTGGGTTTTGAGATATTGCATGCCTTTGGTTTGAGCAAGTTTAGAGTAATAATGAAAGATTTGAGTCAAGGGTATTTTTGACATTTTGGCCTATGTACTGGCTAATTTGGCTTGTTGGTCACAATTTTGTCGTAGTCATATCTTTGATTTTGTACATTTTGTAGTCTTTAGTGTGAAAATTGTCCATTGCTTATCAGACTATTTCGTAGAGAGACTAGCCCATGTCTACGGCAAGGTACAACGGTGTAAGAAGATTTTTGCCTCTTTTGGGTAGATCATACGAGGACCCCACTGCTGTTATGACATTCGTCAAGGAACAAATGGCTCAAGACTATTTCA